>CM035341.1:41676234-42276234 GCA_020226455.1 Prunus salicina
AACTAATCCCATACTTACCTTAATAATTAAAAATAAAAAAATAAGCAACAGAAGGTCATCTCGTGCATTGACAATTGACATTGTAAACAGAGAGAGTTTGTGAGGGATTTGTTCCTCATCCTCCTGACTGGCTGACTCCGACGTCTCCTCTCTTCTCCATCACCAAACAACATCAAAGTCTCTCCTTTAGTCTCAAAGAGATTAGGAGGGAGAGAGAGAGAGGACCCAAGTAAGTTTCAGGCTTTCAAGTACTCTGAGGTTTCAATTCTGAATTCCCAAGCAGGGTCTTGACCATAAATAAATTCAAAGTGTTGAATTTAATGAACAAATAAAGTAAACGAAGCAAGGAGGAAATTCAGATCAAAGCTAAGCGAGAAACAACGGAGCTGCTTCCCCTTCCACAACTTCACAACATAGCTTCGGAGCTCTGCTCTCTGAGATTTTGACACCAACAAACAATAAAAGACCACGGTTTTAAGCCTTTTAACTTTTGCAAAACCAGAACCACTTGCTTTCCCCATTACCCAAATGCCTTCTTCTTCCTTTTCTCTTCGCAGACCCTCTGCCTCTACCTCTACCTCTACCTCCTCTGTTTCTTCTCCTTCTGCTTCCTCTGTTTCAGCTCTGAAACAGGACACTGGGGGCTGTTGTGAGCAGAGCCCCAGGCGGCTCACGCGGCAGAAGAAGCTCCGCCACATCAATGACCAGGACCTGTGTTTCCCCCTCTCTGAAAAGTCTCGCTCCTCGCCCACTTCGCCTGAATATTCCACCCGAAAGTCAACGTCTCCGGATCGTGAGTCCAAGTCAAACCACTGGTCCTCTTCGGCTGCTGCTGCTCCACAACCCTTGCCTCTACCCGAATCTCCCGTGATCGGGAGACCCGGCACTGTGCCCAAAGATGGGTACTTCGGCCATGCGTTCTTCAGGTAAATAAAAAGCCTTATTTCGCCTCTGTGTCTCTGTATCTGTTTGCGTGTTTATATGTGTTTGTTATAATGCTCAACTGGGGGCGGTTTTCGCTGTTTGAATTATCAGGAAAAAAAGAAATCAAGTTGCCACAACCTCAGCACCACAGATTTCTAATTCAATCAATAATCAAGGGGCATTCTCCTCCTCACCACAGAATCCTAATTCATGCAGTCGTCAAGGGCAATCCTCCTCTTCACCACAGACTAATTCAAGCAATCGTCGAAGGGCATCATCTTCCCAAGATGTAAATAATAATGGTGGGCGTTTTAATTACAACTTGGGACTGAATGTTTTTCCTAGGAAAGCTCAGGCAAATGGTGTCTCAAGTCATCCTCTTAGCCCACAAAGATCAAACTTTGTGGAGATGGATGGTTTTCCTGTACATGTTGCCGCCACTTCATCCATTAATTGTCATAGGGGAAAGAGACAGGAGAATGAAAGTTACAACTTCAGCAAGAGTGCTCCAACAAGTGGGTTTTCAAGTCCTGCAGTTAGCCCTCGAAGATCAAAGGCGGGGGATCCTTTTCCTACGTTTGGGGCCTCTCAAGAACAATATCAGGATACCTGTCCTTCAAGGTTATCACCAAACAATATTGCTCATAGTCCCAGTCATTCTCCTCTTCCCAGCCCCACATCTCGAAGTCCACGCTTGAACCACAAAAATTCAAATGGAAATGTATTTGCGTTGCATCGTAAATCATTCACAGAGGGTTTTTCAGAGAGGGGTGAAGGTAGTAGTCAAGTCAATGCTCACCCTTTGCCTTTGCCTCCTGGACCCGTGGTACTTCCACAGCCATCTAGCATGCATCACAATGCAGAACTTCTGTCCACATCATCAATGAATGGTCAATGGCAGAAGGGAAAACTTATTGGACGAGGTACCTTTGGTAGTGTTTATCTTGCAACCAACCGGTATGCTGCTCGCTGGAAGCTTTGTGCTACTTTCTCTTGACTTTGTTCTGCAATGACCATTAATTAGTTTTGCTCTTTGTTCTTTTTCTTTTGAATTTAGCTCTCTAACCATTTCTAATAATATGACAGAGAGACCGGGGCCTTGTGTGCAATGAAGGAAGTTGATCTCATTCCCGATGATCCTAAATCTGCTGAATGTATAAAGCAATTGGAGCAGGTTCGTTTCTGGAGTCCTTTATCAATTTGTCGATTCACAGGGCAGTTTCAGTTATATATTGTTTTCTACCTTTTGTTTATTTAGACTAGCCAAATTGCGGAATTAGGGAATATTAGTCATTTATACAGATGGGCACTTGAAGTATTGAAGGAGTTTTTCTCTTTCAATTATGTTGTGATAAAACTTTTAATGGGACGTGTTGCGTTGTGTCTGCTGTTATCAATTATAGGAAGGAATGAGTTGGTTGATATTAGCTAGTCAAAAACCTGCATAGTATCTCCACACGTGCCACACTTGCACTTTCATCAACATTTGTTGTGTAGGAACTCCAGTTCATGCCTGCCAGTAGCCACTACTGATTTTTGCACACAGGTTGAGGACATGTCACATATGCTGAAAATATATTTCATTTATGCTCAACTATCCTACTGCACATTCCTTAATAGTTTTATATTTTTTGCATTTATCTTTAATACGTTCTAGGACTGTTCTTACTAGCTACCTGTTGCAGGAAATTAAAGTCCTCCGTGCACTAAAGCATCCCAATATTGTGCAGTATTATGGTAGTGAAGTGGTGAGTATATATCTTTTACGGTAGTGCAGTATAAATCTTGTTTATATCTTCAAATTTATTGAAGACAAATCCTCGCAAGTTTTTGTAAAATTGTGTTTTGGTGTGCAGATTGATGATCACTTCTACATATACTTGGAGTATGTTCATCCTGGATCAATTAATAAGTACGTCCAAGACCATATTGGAGCTATGACAGAATCTGTAGTTCGCAATTTTACTCGTCATATCCTCTCTGGGTTGGCTTTTTTGCATAGCACAAAGACAATTCACAGGTGAGAATAATGCTTGAGTAGCAGACTTATATTGTGACGTCACTTATCTGTTAAAAAGAACTTGTTACTTCATAAATTGCTTGACTCAATATTTGATGTTTCCTGTCAAAGAGGATTGTCTGGTTAAAATGGGGAAAAATGTCTGGAAAATCATGTTGCATTGTTTGGTTGTAAGATGTCTTTGCATTATTGAATGAAGCTTTGATGATTGTGATAGGGATATAAAGGGTGCAAATTTGCTTGTTGATGCATCAGGCGTTGTTAAACTTGCTGATTTTGGGATGGCAAAACATGTGAGTAATACCTTACAATGTGAAATTTAATGCATATATTTTCCCTTGAACTAGTGTAGCATTGTTGCTTCTTCATTGTTAATCTTTTGTCACTGACATAATTTCCTGACAATTTAATGTTGGAATAGTTGAGATCACATGTTTTACTTGTGTATTTTGTTCCTATCAACACTTCCCACATTATTTTTCTGGGTTTTATATATAACTTACTTTTGGATGCAGCTTAATGGACACTCATACAATCTTTCTCTGAAGGGCAGTCCATACTGGATGGCTCCTGAGGTAATCTTATCACCATTATCTATAAATTTGTAGATGGCCTGTGCGTACTGTTACTGTATATAGACGCCTCGTTTGTTTTGTGCAGGTCATAAGGGCTGTGATGCAGAATAATGCTGATCCTGATCTTGCTTTGGCTGTTGATATATGGAGCTTGGGTTGCACAATCATTGAGATGTTCAACGGAAAACCTCCTTGGAGTGACTTTACAGGAGTAAGTTAATGTTGAAACTTGTTATGTTTTATTCATCATAGTTTCTAATTTTTCAGAATATTGCCAACTGCCCCCAGTTTCATGTGTTCAGTGCAAATCTGACTTCGCTCTGTTTGAGAGTCACTTCATTGCTTTTTAAACATATTTTTGTCTTCTATCTGTCAGCCTCAAGCTATGTTCAAGGTTCTGAACACAATCCCAGATATACCAGAAACATTATCTGCAGAGGGAAAGGATTTCCTCAGTTGGTGTTTACGTAGGAACCCTGCCGAGAGACTATCAGCTAATCAGCTACTAGAGCATCCTTTTGTACGAAATCCACATGATCAAACTGTCTCACACTATGCCCAGAATTTTGCTCTGATGAACCTAATAGTGAGTTTTCACATATTCAACACTCAGGTTTTTATTTCTTAGATCAATAGAGTTCAGAAAAGTAAAATTCACAGAAAATCAAGAGACGTTTCGATTATATTAGTAAATTGATATCTTGGCATGTTGTGTGTGTGCACTATTGCAGGATAAATTGCATAGTCCGAGGGACTATACTAAGCCAAAAAATGGGCGATGTTGATCTCTCCACACACTTCCAGTTGAGAGGTGGCTTTGCACCATTCTTCATACCATGTGCTCGAGGATCATCCCTGTCCCTAAACTAATTGCAGCCCTTGTTCAAGTTGAAGCTTCCAGCCGTAAGCATTTTAAAGACTCATGGAAGGGAAGACCCAAACCTAGGACCCATATGTTTTTGGAAGAAATGGAGCCAAGTTTCTCTCATGCAGTATCTGGAAGATGCTAGCTTTTCTTTGGAAATATGCCAGCGTGCAGCTCCAATGGAGATTTTTCCGTTGCCCATTTCACCTTTGCTGCCTTTGGTGAAGTTACATGGCTTTATCAGTGAACCGAGTAGGATTTGGAAGCTGGCTATTTTATTCCTCATCAAGTTGGGGACTTTCAACTAATATGACGGGTTCCTGCTTTGGGGGATGACTTTTTTTTTTATTTTTTTCCTTTTGAGAATGTTACGTGGAGCTAAGATCAGTAGAAAAAAATAGAGTGCATATATTTACATAGAACAGGTGATGGAGCTCGTATTAATTTGTAAATACGAATTTGTGTAGCAATTAACATTTAATTTTATTCATGAAGCCGGCTTATAGAAAATTTCAAATATTCCATTCTCGGTAAATGAGTTTATGATCAATTTCGATTCTCTGCATTTAACATGACATGCTTTCATAAAGGACATTAATTTGACATAAGTTGATAGATGAGGAGGACAATGTCATGTGCAACCACTAGTTAAATTACGTGGTAATTATACTTTAGGTTTGATGTGGAATTGTTTTATTAAATTATGGGTCTATAGAATAATTTAGGTCTATAAAAAATACTCCCAAGTATTACGCTAAATCCTATAAAAAAACAAAAGAAGAAGAAAGTATAATGCTAAATAAAACCTTATTTTTTTTCTTTTGAGAATGCAGAATAAAACCATTGCCATTTATCTTTTATGCTGAGAAATAAAACTAATACCCATTATTAAACAAATTTATTTTAGTATTTATGTTTTTCTTAGGGCGGGTGCACGTGTTAACGTGTATATAATTTGCATTGCGCGCTTCCCTTTTAAAATTTGTTGTATTTCTGTTATTTTTGAAATTAAAATACTGGTTCAATTTATTCTCACTGGGGACTGGGCTTTGGGTAAAGGAAATGCTACTGCGAGAGCAACACTGATGGTACAGCTCCAATCAACCGATCCAGTGGCTAATGCTAGCAGCGGTGGTGGAACCCGGAGGAACTCTACACCATCTACGACGTCGTATCATATCCATACATACTGTGCATAGTTTAGTTTACAACTGGGTTAGGGTTTTGCAGTGATTAGCAAATTGCCATCGTCGTTGAGGTGTTGGTAGGTTAGGTTTGGTTCTCGCGATCAATCAATTCAAATTATACAAGGCCAAACTCAAACCCAGAATTCGGCAGGGGAAGGGGCCAAATTCACCGATGGGGAAGCCTCTTTGCTATGGTATGAGATAATCTTTTGCTGTTTCTTCATTACAAGTTTCTAAATTTATGCCCCTCGTGATTTTCATGTTTTCGTGGAATTCATATCATCCTTGATTCGGCAGATGCAGGAAATGCAGAAGTTTCTCAAGGTTTGATCAATAGGCTTTACAGTGACTTCTCCGATGGCATACATTTTGCAACACCAGTTTCTTCCTTGAGGACGAATGAACTTGACTTGGTAAGTCTTTAGCTTTTTAAATCAAATGTAGTTGTACTTTCTTTTTGGTAGGCTTGGAACCTAATTCATATATTTTTCCTTCCAAGGTTCGGAGTGTGTTGCAAATGTTGCAAGGATTTTCTAGTTCACTATTTTATTGGGACCAAAATGGAAAGTCTTTTCAAGTCAAAAGTGGGTTACATGTGAATCACCTCTCTCATACAAGTCTTCACGCCATTGTCCATCAATTTATGTATGCTGCAACATGCTTACAACTGGTGGAAGTTTTAGTCAATAAAATTGAGAAATCTGCTAAATTACCACCACCTACTTTGAGGGCTTTTGCGTGTTCTGTTTCTTCATGGCTTACGGTATGTTTTGGATTCAATTTACTGGATGAAATTTGCTATTTTCTAGTCGTCATGTTCAACGCTCATTTATAAGTGTATATAAGTGTATGTTAAATTGTGCTTGGGCAGAGGTTGCGCGATATTTCTTTAAAGGAGGAAATGAAGATAAGCAATGATGCCGTTGGAACAACTCCTACGTTATTGGGGTTGGCCAATTCTTTATCTAGGTTCGTACGCTGTTAGCTTTACCTTCTCAAAATTTGGGATGTCAGGGGCTGTAGTTTGTCCCATGCTGTTGGAGACAATCACCACTCAAAAGCTTATCAGAATTATTAATATTTTATAATTCTCCATATTTTTATTTACCTTCGAGGTTACTGTGTCAGCCCTACATGTCAATTCCCCTTTTGGATTCTACATCCTCATGCAATGCAATGGATATCGCTGATGACAATTTATTGATATTAGTCTTTACTCAGGTGCTGAGTATTTGTTGCAAATAGTGCGTGGTGCCATCCCCCAAGTGTATTTTGAGTCTAATTCTTCTCTTCTTGCTGCTGACTTGGCTGTGCATGTCCTTGACCATCTTTACAAGAAGCTGGATGAAGCGTGTCTTGTGCGAGGTGGTGAGGTTGTTACACATTTTTTCTACAACCTTATGGTTTCTAGTTTATACTTGTGGTTTAGCTGGTTTATGTAATCCAAATTTGGAACTTATGCCAATTTCAGGAGGAAGACTACAAGATGCTACTTCATTTATTTATTGGAAGTATATTGCCATATATTGAGGGTCTTGATTCTTGGCTTTTTGAAGGAACTCTAGATGATCCATATGAGGAGGTAAATGTGATTGGAAATTTGGTTTTCCATGTCCCAAAAGTTTGCGGCAGTTTATTTATTTGTTATAAATTCTTCTACACTTTTTTGCATCCCGCAAGTGCTTGTGATGCATCTAGTCCATCTTTTATTGTTTGAAAGTTTGCACGCCATATAATTCTAATTTCTGTACTTGTGATTGTAATTTATCTTAAAATTTGTATAGGCAGTATACATGCAATTTTTTTCTATTTTAAATGGGTGGTCCTATATGTATCCTTGGTGAACACTTTTCTGGTGGCTCCTGTCTTTTCAGATGTTCTTTTATGCTAATAGAGCAATATCTGTGGATGAGGCTGACTTTTGGGAGAAAAGCTATCTATTGAGGCAAGTACAGTGTCAAATGTTAGATGTTGGGGCCTCTGCCTCATCTTGTGCCAGTGACTGCATATCAGTAGCAAATGATAAAAAGGGAGTGGGTCAAAGGGAATCCATCTCAACGTCTAGTTTTATGAAAGGAAAGGAATGGAACAATAAAGACCTTGAGTCGTGTCCACTGTTTATTAAGGACATAGCTAAGTCTATTGTTTCTGCTGGAAAATCATTACAGCTGATCCGGCATATTCCCATGACATCAGCAGTTGTATCTAGAAAAGGAAATGACTGTGAGATTGATGGTTTTGGCTGTTTGGATAAAGGTGTTCAACATGGGCATAGCATTGCAGGCTTAACTTTGTCAGAAGTTTTCTGTGTGTCATTAGCAGGCCTTATAGGCCATGGTGATCTTATTTTTCAATATATTTACGGTAAACAAAAAGTGGAGAGTGATGATGGTGTAATTGTGCCAGTAAAACGCTCAGAGAAAATTTGGTGTAAGTTCTTGGTTGATACGCTGGCAGAGAAAAGGTTGGTTGATACTCAGTCTGCACATGAGGATGGAAAAACACTTCCTGATGCAAATGAAGAGAATATGCTTGCAGGTGTTGTAAATGAATTTCCTCTTTCAAGATCCTTCTGTCTAGAAAATCCGGTTTTAACAGTCTGCCAAAAGACCCTTTCTAAGAATGGGGATGCATGGAAAACGTTGAACTTATCTAGAAATTTATGTCTGCCTCCTTTAAATGATGAAATTTTGCGAAAGGCTATATTCGGTCAGGAGAGTGGATCGATTTCTGCAGCTGAAGGAACAAATTATACTTTTGGTTTCCAGTTTGGTGAATCTGAATATCATCGTTCACAAGACGACTCACATATGTTACAAGCATTGTTTCCTTTTCCTACTCTTCTTCCTTCTTTTCAGGTATTTCTGATTGATAGTCTAATGTTTTTGTTAGATGTTATAGCATTCTTTAGGTCTAGTTTTAATGTAATGCCTTGCCAACAGGACGAGCTCCATATGTCAGAGCTCTTACCTTTCCAGAAAAATAGCACCCTTCCATCAAGAGTTCTTACCTGGGTTCAGCAGTTTGAACCAAAAAGTACTCCACTTCCGGTAGTTTTAGTGCAGGAATGTCTTACGGTGTACATCCAGAAGCAGGTGATAGCTCGAACCTGTACAGATCTCAGTTTCTTGGTTGTGGTTAACATGATGTCTTCTTTCATATTTCTTTTGTAGGTGGATTGTATTGGCAGGCATATATTGTCGAAATTGATGAATGGTTGGAAATTGATGGATGAACTGGCAGTGCTGCGCGCCATTTACTTGCTAGGGTCAGGTATGTCAGAATTACTTTAACATGTTTGCTGGTCTTGTATGTTCAACCTGTAATATCCTGGTCTATCAATGGGTATGTCAGAATTACTTTAACATGTTTGCTGGTACCTTGCCATCTTTAGGTGATCTGCTACAGCACTTCTTGACTGTAATTTTCAATAAGCTGGATAAGGGAGAAACATGGGATGATGATTTTGAGTTAAACACGATATTGCAGGTTCAGTTACTTTTATTCAATCTAGCATTTTCTTCCAATTTTGAGTTAAACACGATGACTGTGGGATACCTGGATTTTCTTTCTATTTATAACATGGCGACGTCAATTCTTATTAACTGCAGGAATCTATAAGGAACTCTGCTGATGGTGTGCTACTAAGTGTTCCCGATTCATTGATTGTATCCCTCACCAAAAATCATGACTTGAATGGCAATGAGCAACCACCTAATATGGCTTCACTTCCCTCGACTCCTCGTAAAAGTCGTGCTCACAGCTTTGGCATGGATGGACTTGATCAGCTAAAATTTACGTATAAGGTCTAGTGATGGCTAATAAAGCTTCTTTCGTCATTTAGCTCCTTGCAACCACTCTGAGTGTTTATATGTATTTTATTCAGGTCTCTTGGCCACTTGAACTTATTGCAAATGCGGAGGCAATCAAGAAATATAACCAGGTTACTTTTATTCATTGGGTTATGAATTTCTTGTCGAAATTTAATCATCTATCTTTCCTTGTTCCTTTATATATATATATATATATATATGTCTCTCTCTCTCTCTCTCACGAATCAATGTGACATTTTGGGGGAGAGGTGATCTGATTTCAACTTGGGATCTCCTTTTGGAGGGACTACCAACTGGGTCACTTCCTGACCACTAAATTTGTTATCTAATCGTTAAACATTGATGTAGGTGATGGGATTCTTGTTAAAGGTCAAGCGAGCAAAATTCGTACTTGATAAAACTCGAAGGTGGATGTGGAAGGTTAGTTTTTATGCCCTTTTTAGGATAAATTATGAGCAGTGATAATTTACTTGGCCTAATGACGAGAGCTATTTGTGTGTGATAATACAATGACTTCGGTGTTTCTTGTTTTCCTAAACAGGGTAGAGGCACTGCAGCAAACAATCACAAGCGTCACTGGTTAGTGGAGCAGAAACTTCTCCATTTTGTGGATGCTTTTCACCAGTATGTGATGGATAGAGTAAGTTTTGTTCCTTTTAACATAAAATCACCCTTTCTATTATTAACTGTGCTGGTATATGCTTGCTTTCTGGAAAGCGTATGGAATTGTTAGATCACTAACTAGTACTTGTTAAACAGGTATATCACAATGCATGGCGTGAACTTTGTGAAGGCATGACAGCCGCTCGATCTCTTGACGAAGTCATAGAAGTACATGAATTGTACTTGTTGACAATTCAGCGGCAGTGCTTTGTAGTTCCAGATAAGCTGGTGGGTAGTTTGTCTTGATTGAGAACTCATGAACTATGAAATAATCTTTTATGCCCCGAGAAAAGCTGAATTGCATTTATTACTCTCTTTTGCATCAGTGGGCTCTCATAGCGAGCAGGATTAACAACATCCTGGGATTAGCGTTGGACTTTTATTCTATACAGCTGACACTTAGTGGCGGAACAGTTTCTGCAATTAAGGCCAAATGTGAAATGGAAGTTGACCGTATTGAGAAACAGTTCGATGATTGCATTGCTTTCCTGCTCAGAGTAATCTTCTCGTTGCGTTGATTTTGATTCAGATGGGACTGTTTTAAGATTTGCATTTAACGTGTGGTTTGGTGCATGCTGATTCTGCAGGTGCTTTCTTTCAAGCTCAATGTGGGGCACTTTCCTCATCTAGCAGATTTGGTAACTAGGATAAATTACAATTACTTTTACATGTCAGATAGTGGAAACCTCAGGACTCTCCCCAGCTCTGAAAATGTTACTTCGAGACTGGGAAAGGCTTTTCTAGGCAGAACAGACTGATAACAGTTGAGGATTTCATTTATTTATTAATTTTCAATTTCTAGTTCAGGAGCCAGCACTTCAGAGGCAATTTTACAAGATGAAAAAATATATCATTTGAATTGGAAATCTATAAGTTACAAACAGGCAGAATCCAATTAGCGTTTCTCAAAATCTTGAGAATAAACTTGTTCCTCTTTCCTCCTGTAGGCCGCTTCCAATATCGTGAGAAGAAACTTGTTCCTTCTTCCACCTGTAGGCAGCTAATATTATCTTGATCTCCAGAGACATCATCTTCCTCTCAAGGGCATCTTCTATCCCTAGTCTGACCCCATGACGCTTCCTAAAAAGTACAAATTTGCTATATAAATCCATGCCGCGTCCTTTCGGTGTATGATCAAGAGCGAACTTGTAGATACACATTGCACGCAAGACTTCTTTGCACTGCTCTTCGAATTCGGCGAAAGCCACCAGCAACTGCTCTGCTGCCTCATTAAAATCGGCCAGTTCTACCTTCTCCAGTGCCCTCTCATACACCTCCCTTGCCCTCGCAACCTCACCATTACTAGTCTCAAACTTGGCATATCGAATCCAAGCCTGAATTTGATTTGGTTGACATTGTACAGATTGCTTGTAAATCGCCCTAGCACCCTCCACTAATTCATTATGGAGAAGCTGGAGCTCACGTGCCTCACGGAGAATTTGCTCGGCAGTGATTTGGACAGTGGCTGGGTTTTTGTTGTTAACCATGGCCGGTGGTGGTAGCTTGGCCATCAAGTCATTTTGGGTTGGCTCTGCTTGATTGAAGGAACTCATGGCAAGGAGTAGGATTTTCTCACCTGCGCTGTCTGAAAACTAAACAAATCGATTTGGATCACAAATATTTTGCAAACTTGCTGTGATGTAATGGGTTGCAGAGTGCACATTTGATAGGGTGAGAAGCGGAGGTATATATAGATCTTGCATTTTCCAACTAGGAGTAGGATTGGAAACCAAAGATCCCAATAAAACTGAGAATCCCATTCCAGTTTAGAAAAGGATTTTCTTTTTTGTTTTCCTTGTTCGCTTTGTTTAATGAAATAGAAAATCCTTTCTCAACCCAAATAATAATAATAAATTCTAACACACATTACTAAAGTGTTATCCGGGTTCACATATACCACTAATATGTAAGGCCATTTTATTAGCTACACCTCTTTGGGGAAAAAATAGACTGCTGTCAATTGATTATTGGGTGATATTTTGTTTCAGAAATCCCTAGCTAATAAGTATGCCTACGAGTTGGTTATTATTACAGCTTGTTTGCATGGATGCACTGTAGTCATGGACAGTAGCATTCAGGCACCCGTCAAAATGGTTTTCATGTGACAAAACCCATGCCCAGGCCCTTGGTTGCTCCTGCAGCCTGCTCTTTCGTCGTACTACATACTGGCGTGTGAGATCATATTAATAAGTATCAACCAAGTCAAACGACGAGTCGTTTTGGGTTTTATAAACCCCCCTTCGATCCCGCTCCCGCACCCCAACTCTTTTCTCTTCTCTGTGTGAGTGGAGAGAGCTTTAAGTGTTGTCTTTACTCCTCCTCCATCCTCCTCACCAATGGAAAATGTGAGAATTTTCACAATCGCAGAGTTACTCCAACGCAGTCGTGCCCTCACCGCCACATCCTCCATCTCTTCCAATTCAAACCAACCATTAAAGCCCTCCACCACAAGCCCCTTTCCAATCCACTCAAACCCTATTTGAACTGTCAAAACCTTGGTCCTCTTTAGCGGACCATCAGATTGTAAGTAACATCTGCTATATTTGTATCTTTCTTTTCTCTCATCGAAAATAAAAAGAAAATTTGGATCCCTTAATAATTTATTGAGTAATTAAAAACTGATCATGTCTGACATTAATCAAGTCCCTAAAACCAGGAAAGTAAAATAAAAGCGGATTCATTTAATCAAATAATGTAGCTGCCACTAAGGATTTGGTGTGAACCAAACAGGTCGGATAGAAGATCGGTCGCTAGAAAAACTCTGGGAGAAATCAAAACGTCTAATGGTCTTGTCTGTCAAGGAGAAGACTCCGAAATCATGTTTGCTTGAGGGTGATTCTACACAATAATAATCAAAAGCAAAATAGATGCAATTTCTTTCAAGCCTCTCACCACGACCATGGTTACCATTAATATTGTTGGTAGTGGTAGTAGAGATGAATTGGTTGCCAATCTCGCTCACAAACAACGTCCGGTCACCAAGGTTAACAACCTCTACCCATGGCGGAGTGTTATTGAACTCTAGTTTCAACACTTGAAATCCTTTAGTCTTAGGTGGACTTACGTAATTATGAGAGGGGATCCGAGGAAAGAGATTGAACGGACCGGTAACATAACTTGCCTCACGAACAATCATAAACAACTCCATTGATACAGAATCTTGTGCTAGGGAAATGTATCCGGTGTCAGTGTGACGCTGGATTACTCGTCCGCTTCTTATCACCCTTTCTCTATAATCAGCTAGGAAAAGACAGAGAGGTGGCCAGGGACGAAGCAAAACCAACTTTTCAACCCTATGGCTGGGTTGGCTGCCATTGCTGCCATTGGCATCTTCTTGGATTATTATTATGTGAAACAACATTAATGCCACCCGTGTCGTAGCATATATTTTGCCATGCATTATAACTACATCGTAAAAAAGAAGTTCCTCCTCCTCATCAATTGAGGTCCATGATATATCGTTTATCATGCAAAATTCCAAACGACCCGTTGAGCAAAGTCTGACCACAAAACAGGGTGGTGGTGGTGGTAGTTGTTGATGTTGGCTTCTTTCCCCACTTCCTGTTGGTCCTGAAGAGGCAACTAACTTGACAGTGGAGCAGCCTTTCCCACATTCGCAATAGTATTTTGATGAGGGAAGCGTCACTCGGGCACCTGATATTGGATTCCAGAAGAAGTAGTGAACATGAAAGAAAAAGCCCTTACGATCAACCATAATCAACCATCCCCCAATTGAGCCGAAACATGTCAAACACTTCCTTTTATTGTAAATGGGATTTGATGGTGATGGAATTTTATGAATTTTTCCGTCACTTAGACTTAAAAACCAATAATCTCTGCCGGCGGAGGGAGATGAGAACATAACATAAGCCATGCAAGCTCAGGAGCAGGACGCATGCTCTTAATCATTGCTTGCCAAGAACGGCAGACCGCACCACATCGAACCCAATCTGATACGCTAGTCGTTGTACAATCAATTGCATGATCTCTTTTGGGACTTGTTTCGACCACAGGCTGCTGCTGCTGCTACTGCGAGGGAGCAACAACATTATGTGAAATACCAAGCAGTAAAGAATTATATCCTTCCTTGGCTGCAATCTGCGACACATATAGACATATATATCTTAGTTCCATCTCAATTAACGAAATATGCCATTCATCATACCTTAATCTCCACCACAACTATATTGTGTCGTACAAAAGGCAGTGATTGTGTACTCACCCTGGTGCGTTCATCAGCCTAGCTAGGTTATTGACTTGCGTACGTGTTTGGATTCGCTTCACGCTTTTATTACTTGAAACCAAAATGGAGTTCTATATCTACTGGATTATTAATTGTTGCGGTTAGCAGCGCTTTACTTAAAAAATATGGGCTTTTTTTTATCTCTCTCTTTTTGGTGAAACTTGAAAATATTAATAAGTTTTGACCCGAAAAAAGAGCAAATATTAAGAAGTTTGGGAGTCCTTATGACATACAATAGTTGACTTTTCCTCCTTGGGCATACATGTCTAGACCTGGCAATATTACACACGACCCGTTAACACGACACGAATTCGCACGAAATTATCAGTATTTGGGTTGAGCTTAATGGGTCGGGTTGAAAACGGGTGAATCCGTTAGCCACCCGTTAAATTAACGGGTCGTGTCGGGTCAATTCGCGAATATTCGCATCCACCCGTTAAGGAGGGTAATTTTGTAATTTTGCAAAATGTTTTTTTAAAACATATCTTCATTCCTAGCACCAAACGAATGCTTCTTTTTTTTTTTCTGTCATTTTTTTATCTCTCCAACTTTCCCACTCTTTTTTAATATTATTTTTCCTTTAACCCATTCTCTATCCTCTATCCGTGACTCTTCACTTTTTTTCTTCTTCTTTCCCCTTATCTCCAGCTCTCTATTTCTTTTTCATTTTCTTCTTCCTCTTCCTGTCATTCCCTATCTCTCATTTTTTTTATAAAAAAAATTCTCTTCTTCTCTCCACTCAACAGACTTAGCCCAGCCAAGAGAAGATTGTTGTAAACGGAGACCTTCATCACGGCGATGTCACCTTAGATTTTAGATTTCTTCATGTACTTCCCCATTTCTCTTTATTCCTTTTTTTTTTGCTGCTGTTGTTGGGTTTTAAGGTTGGATTGAAAGAGACTGACTGTGAAAGTGGTTACCAGAGAGAGAGAGAGAGAGATAGGGACCAATTTTGTGAGATACCTGAGAGAGACAGAGGGTGAGACAGAAACGAAGAGGGAAAAGTTAGGGCTGGGGTTTGGGGGAAGAAGAGTTAGCGTTGGGCAAGAATTTTTTTTTTCTTTGTTTATTCTTAACGGGTCGTGCGGATTATTCGCGAATTCTAACGGGTCGTGTTTGGGTTTGATATTTTCCACCCGTTAAGTTAACGGGTCGTGTCGTGTTCAACCCGTTACCTTAACGGGTTAACACGAACACGACCCGAAACCCGTTTTAACGACCCGTTTGCCAGGTCTACATGTCGCGCTCATTTAAGGTAATGCATACATCTCGCACTTCAAGTTACATGAAATTTGAATTTGGTTGAAATTATTCGGTGGCGCGTTGATCTCTCGTTCTGAAATTTGAAGAATATTGGGTTAAAATGAATAAGCGAGATTAATGACTTTTTATTCATTCAAATACTAGCCTATCTACACGCACTCCTAAGAGGGATCCGGATCCTCTGCTTTGATTTTCTCTGCCATGATCTGCTTTACTTTTGTTCTCCACACGCCACCTCATTAAAATTTAATCTAACGAATTTAAAAGTTGACACATCATCTTTAAAACAAAAACCAATTTACTACTAATTTAAAAACAAAACAAAAACCCTAATTGAACTATCAAGAAACTTTACTCTTGCAATTTTTTTTCTATCTCCCTTCTCTTCAACGTCCCTCCTTTTCAACTGTTTTTCTCTTCCTTCTTTCTCTGCAGCTTTTCCACCCAATTGCACAATTTTTTTTTATGGGAGAAAATACAATTTTCTTATTTTGTATTGGTTTGATTAAAGACAACTTTTTGTACTTCTTTTGTTGGTTTGTTTGCTGTAATACTGAGTCTTTTTTTCTTTACTGTTGGATTTGATCTTTTAGACTTTTTTTTGGCTTTGTTTCTCTTGATGATACCAAAACATTGAAATCCAATTCAAAGCCAGACAGAAATCCAACTAGTTTCGGTGAGAAAGTGTAAGTTTTGAATTGTTGGAGATAGGAAGAAAACCAAAAAAACATAGGAGCATGTAGAAGGGACCAATAAATATGAGCATGTAGCTGGGACAAAAAATAAGAGAAAAGCATGTCAACAAACAAACCCGGAATCTAGATATTGAAACATGATTTCTCTTTTATCTAGGAAAACAACAAGGGAATACTTTTTTCTTGGAACCACCATCTTCAAACCATGGATATGGGAAGATTTTTTTATTTTATTTTTAATCTTGTAGAAAGGAAAGAGAAGAGATTACAGAGGTTTTGAGGAAGGAAAGCTTGCAGAGGTCGTTAGTTGGGTTAGGGTATTTTTGTTTGTTTTATAATTAGTAGTAAATTGGTTTTTGTTTTAAAGATGATGTGTCAACTTTTAAATCCGTTAGATTAAATTTTAATGAGGTGGCGTGTGGAAAACAAAAATAAAGCAGATCATGGTAGAGAAAATCAGAGCAGAGGATCCGGATCCTCCTGAGAGAACCATCAATTATAGAAAAAGTAAAAATTATTATGTGCGACTAGCACGACATACTACTATAAACCATCAACCACTAAGAGCACTTCCAGCTGTTTGCCTCTTGTCATGGCGCGGGGTGGAGCCCTAGGGTAGCTACTATTCACGTGAATAGTGGCTGCCCTTGCAAAAAGTAATGTGTGTTTTCAACAGTTGCCCTTTGCCATAGCAAATACTATTCATTTTTTTGTTTTTTTACAACTTTTTTTACCTAAACAATTAATTTGGATAATATTTTCGGATAAGATTTTTGGGTTCCTACGTGTCAATACTATTCATATCGGATAAGATTTTCGGTTTCAAATTTCAAAATTCATATCGAGTATTGGTTGGTATTTATAGAAAAAAAAATTCAATACTTTTTAAAATTTTATTTTATTTTTTGATTGCACAAAAATTGGCTGCCGTTGAATTGGAGAAAAAAATCTTATCGGAGAGCCCAGAGTGCGACACGTGGAAGAGAGCCGTTGGCGGCACTGTAGCGATGCACACTCCAAAGTTAAAAAAAATTTGGACGCTAGGGCTGACGTCAGCCTTGCTCTCGGGCCAGTCCAGTATGCTGGGTCCCACCATCTGCTCTGGCCATTTAGTGTTGCTGGAAACGTGATTTTGGGCCAAACCCCCCCAGCCCTCCCCTTGGTTGCACTGCTGGAAGTGCTCTAAAGAAGAGAGACCCATATGGCCAAGGGAGCAGCTAATATATTGGCCCAAGCCAAATCTTCACTCGGCCCTCAAAACAAACGAAGTAAGACGAAACGAAGTTGTGGTGCTGTGACGCGTGTGAGATTATATTAACCAAGTCAAACGACGAGTCGTTTTGGGTTTTGTAAAGCCCTTCGTTCCCGCTCCCGCGCCCCGACTGCTTCTCTCTCTCTCTTCTCTGTGTGTGGAGAGAGCTTCCACAGTTGTCTTCCTCCTCCTCCATCCTCATCAATGGAAAATGTGAGAATTTTCACAATTGCAGAGCTACTCCAACGCGGTCGTTCCCTCACCGACACATCCTCCATCTTCCCCAATTCAGACGAAACATCAAAGCCCTCCACACGCTCCATTCCCATCCATCCACTCAAACCCTAGCCCCAACCCCAACCCTAGGCATAAGGTTCTTCCCCCTCTTGACCACTTGGCCATCATCTTCGGAACCGTAACCCTCCCCACCGCCATCGACGCCTCCGCTTCAGCCTCTTCAAACACCACTCATCGATGATACTACAACACTTGCTTGCAATTCTCCGACGGCTCGGCTTCCATCTGCTTCCATATTCTTAACTTCGACAATCGGATTATGGGGAAGAAAATCAGTGTTCTTGCTTGGAATTTCATTCCCTGGAAACTTGGTGGCGGATTCCTGGAGATTATCAGATGGAGTTTTCAAAATTCCAATAGCGGACTTCGTCCCTGTTCGAATTCAATTCCATTCCTCTTGGTTCTGGCTCTTCGAGTGGCCACGAAGACAGCTCCAGAGCTTGTCATGGAGTATTTGGCGCATTGGAGATAGTTAGCCCTGTGTCCTCTGTTCCCTGTGCAACCGGTAATTTGAAAACCAATAAGGCTTCAGATTCAAGCCGTCCGTCAAACCGCCGAGGCTTTTTACTCCAATTTATGGTTTGTGAGTGTAAATTCTGCAGTTCAAAGGAGGTAGTTACAGTTTTGAAGGATTTCAATTCAAGAAAAAGATGCACATTCTTTTACCAAACCAATGCTTGTATATAGTTCCGGTTCTGTTTCGTCATGGCATCTTGTTTTTACAAAACTTGTAGGAAATGTTGTGGCTTTATCAGGCTTGAAAAGAAGTTGATTTTTATAGGAAAGGAAGAGTCTAAACTAATGGATGTAACTAATGGAAATTCTGCATTGCATCTGCTTAGATTGTCATGGAAATGGCGGCCAAAATGTACAGCTGATGCCAAGGGAAAGGGTGAATGTGGCACTGGCACATATAGAGGGATGGTCAAAGGTGTGTATATGGATGGTTGTTGAGTTGGACAATGAGGTGTGGCTTTTGTTAACTGATCATCTGCTTAATCCACCGCATAGCCTTAGTGCGGGTGCACTCATAAGTTCTATATCTTTTGTTAAATTTCTGGCCTTAAATGATTTTGATCTATACTATTTGTCAATCTGTTGTTGTTGTTTTTTTTTCCCTTCAATTTTTGGGCGTCTTTTTCAGATTTCTGTGAGAAATGTCCATTTCGTGAACCCCAGATTTTCTTGGACTAAAGTTCTTATACTTGGTGTTTGCTTTAAGACTAGTGTTATTGTGGAATCCTTCTCTCCACTGGAAACTGGGTAAAGACATGTACTCTGAATTGCACTTGAGATAATTGTCAATCACACCCTTTTTTTGGATGAGCTAATATGCAGTTAAGCCATTTAACATCTTTGGGATGCCCAGACATATTCATGCTCAGAAACTAATATAATTGCATGCTGCGGGTGTCATATACTTCCACAATCACAGAGTTTCCATTGTTTTTGCTTCCGCTAAATTACCCAAATACTCAATTCACCCATATCCTACATCAGGACGTTCGTTGAGTCCTTAACATTTTCTGCCAGATTATGGTATTGGTTTTTGTTGATATCTCTTTTGTGTTTGGATGGGAAATTCTGTGGTTTAGTTTCCAATGTTTAGAATGTATTACTTTCCTGGTTAATGTACTAAGCAGTATGTTGAATTTCAGGGTATTGCTTGTTGCCTCATGTTTCTGGAAAATGTTTTCTGGCATCTTATCTGAGAAGGAGATTTTGGGAACAAAACATGTAATTTACTTTTTGAGCTGAAACTTTTTGTTTTCATGTGCCGTAGTTGTTATGTTATTACCTAATAGGATGAGTTGGATGGTTGCAAGGTGCTATCAGAAGAAAAGGTTTGTTCAGATGTATGCTAGTTCACAATTTCCTTCATTGGTACATCCAATTCGGGTAAATTGGTTTTGCTTCTGAATAAGCAAACTTATTTTGTTATAATTTTCAGTTAAAATATTAAAAAGTTTCTATTCGTGGCATAGAGTATTCATGGAACTGTGCAACCATGATTCATGTGTCTATGGCTGTGAACCATACTTTGGTAACCTGAATTCGGTATGTCCTGCCCAGAATCATTTGTGTGATGTGATCTACTTTTGCATTGGGTTGCTTCTGTTTAATGTTGGGCACGTTGATTAGTTATAGAACTGTCAATTTCTTACGGCTGTTTGGTGTTAAGTTATTGCTGAAAGTAACTTTTATATATTTTCTTAAGTTCAGGTAGTTTCCTTATCTATTTTCATATGTCATTGTGAGGCCTTTTGGATGAGAGCAGTGCAGGTGGAAAATAGCTTTGAAAAATTGCATGATGACAAGATATATAGCCTTCAATTCTGTGAAGGGAGATCTCATGTTCAGTCTGTTAGAAAGATTATTTCAATTGAAGATATAGGTGTATCTTTAATGGGAAGTTTGAAGGTTAGTGGTTTGTTTCCTATTTCTGATCTGTACATGTCCATTACACCCTTTATGTATCTGGACTCACTTATTTCAGTGTGACTTTCCAGGTAGCTGACTTCAGTCTTGTTATTGAAGGAATGCCTCAGTCTGTGGAGTGTATAGGATTGCTCGACAATGATTTATTCTCAGGCAGAACCATCTTTCATTTTATACCTTTGGCAAGAAATATGAATCTAACAGTTTATGTTTACTTTCGCCTGAGAAATTCATTGTGCAGAAATCTTCCCATTTATCCTTGTACTGGACCGGGAGAAGATTTGAAGAGACTTGAAAGTGGAAATACTTTTCATAGTTAATTCAATGTGCGTCAGATTTCTCCTTTTCATGGTTAGGACATGCTTGAGTAAATAATTCAGTGAAATGAATTGCAGTAATTTTTGTCTACGTTTCAGTTGTTGCAGATTGGTTGTTACTATATCACAAAGCATGACAGAGAAGATTCTTTTTGTAATCTCAAAGATTCCAGCAGTGATAACATTCCTATCCCTTCCACAACGCATCTGTGGAGCCTTTTGTTTACTTCTGATGGGATTTGTCAAAACAATAGCTCACCAAAGTGTCTCCCATTAGATATCTCTCTGAGAAATGATGAGGTTCTGTCTGAACATCATAACGAAGTACGTCTTCAGATGTCCCCCAGAAATGGTTCTGAAAACTCTTCAGATATTTCTCTGTCTCCCTGAAAATGTTATCGGTTTTGGAGAGGTAATCCTTAAGGAATTGGAAGAGGGCCTGGTGAAGCCAGTTGTGACAGCTGAAATGATTTCTAAAATATCTTCATGCATTAGTCTTGCAATGATTGCGCCTCTGCTGTCACTCGATTCGAACGGCCTGTTTCCTGAGGGAAATCTATTACCTTTGTGTGGGAATGTCATTGCTGTTCATAGTGTGGAAGGCAATTCTGGTCATCCATATTTGAACTGTCAAAACCTTGGCGATCCTCTTCAGCGGATATTCTTGCAGAGAGCTAAATGCAGTTGTGTTCATGTTCTGGTGGACCATCAGATTTTAAGTATCATTTCTATATTTGTATCTTTCTTTTCTGTCTCATTGAGAATAAAAATAAAATAATTTTTTTGATATAATTTCGTCATGTTAATCAAATAGGTAAGGCTATCTGGTTGCTTGAGTAAACATGCTTTTCCTGTCGGATTTGGACCTGATGTGGATGCAAAATTTCACTGGTTCTTGAATTGTGGTATGCTGTCTAATTAGTCCTTGACACTTTACTGCCTTATCCTTCAGTCATTCGGATTTATCGTTTGGCAATTTTGGTATTCTCTCTTGTCTAAGGGCATAGTCTGATAATCTTTTAGAGGCTTTTAGTGTTGCACCAGTCATGTGACAAATTTGTGGGCTGGACCTCTGTTCTTTGGTTTCCAGGGGGCAGAATAGATGGAAGTTGATATCTGTATCATTTATTGTAATCAATTCCATAAGGGCTGTCAGCTTCCAGAGTAAATCCATACCCTTAAAATCCACGTGCCGAGAATTCTACTAGTCACAGTTCCACAATCAAGCCTCCGGTTGGTTAATTAGGATTCTACAGCAGGTTATTAATTCTGGCAGCTTGAAATATATATATTTTGCAGCATTCCTACTTTCATGTTGAAAATGCATTTTTTGGGCTCCAGTTGACGGCAGAGGATTTCTTGTGCAGAATTTAATTTCTTTTGAACAACATTCTTTGTTACTAGCTTTTGTATGGATGGAACCAATTCCATGATGCTTCCTTTTGATCATTCCTCTGATGGATGTAATGGCTTGCTATATCTTGTAGGTGGGAAAGGATAATGAAAGGGGAACATTAATAGTTACAGAAAGGGTTCCAGATCATAATGTACAAATTATGCCTGAAATAGATTACGTTTCCAGAGGTGACTACTTGGAATTGCTGGATCTTGATCATTTTCAAGTTGCTTGACTATGTCATCGGATGAATGCTTCGATTCTCTGACTTTGTTAGAAGAACTAGAGCCTAAAAATAGTCCAGACTTGGCAAATAATAATGCAGGTTTCAAGTTCAGTATCTGCGCACCTCTAAGACCGGATGAGTTGGTCATGTTTGCAGCCTCTTCAGGTACATAAAAATTCTTGTTATGTTTGGTGTAGATGGCATGGCACACTGTCTCAGTTCCTTTTTCTCAGTGGATTGAAAAGATTATACTGGTTCTTATGTTTGTGAATTGTAGAAGCCTAAAAATGCCCAATTTTTTGTTGTTGTTGTTAATAGGATCTTTCAGCAAGTCTCCAAGTGAAGAAAGAGTCAAAACTCATTCTCCAATTCATGGTTCAGGTGTTTGTGGCAAGATCTCACGAAAGACTTCAAATAACATGAGCAGAATTCAGAAACCAGAGTATAGGAATGGAGGAGGCCCATCAACTTTTCATAATGTTGCTGTCTCACTCAGTAGCCATACTGCACTCCCAGAAGGAAAAAGGAGGGCTAGAACTGTTGGCAGAACCAAAAAGCTTAAGAAGAAGCATTTCTGCTTCATGCCATTTTAGGTCCTCTCTTTTATGTATATTTGTGATTTGTATTGGCAGATAATGGATACGTTTACAATTCTTAGAGGTGGTCAAGGTTGAGGAAGGGGTAGGTCACTAATTCAGAAAGAAAAGAGTAGGAGATTGATTGATTAAGCTGTTCTTAATGTTCAAAATATCTTTTTGGACAATTTTTTTAATTTAATCTTATTTTGGTAGAATGTAAACTTTTTCTGCTATTTGTGGTGCTTGATGAATGAATAAACAAAACAGGGGCCAAAAAGAGATGTTTTGCTTTAACTCATTTTATTTATATTTTTGTTTGCCTTATCTTTTTCTGTTCTCGATTTTTAATTCACTACTGCTCATCAGAAATAGGCCAAACCGAAGCAATTAAAGCCCAACAAAGCAATCAAAATAGCAATTGGATTGGGTAACGCGACGGAATAGCCCGGGCTCTCTCTCTTTTATCCTAAATTTCATTGTTTCACCTCTCCCCTCTCTGTGCACCATCTCCTTCCTTATCATCCAGACTTCTACCAGAAACAAAAACAAAATAGAGATGACTTTTACTACTGAAAAAGCAAGGTCCCTTTCAACAAAATCCGCCCAGAAAAAAAAACATTCTTTGGCCTCCCCCGATACTCAACCGTTAACAAGTAATAAAAGACTCAAACACATAGACTAAAAAACCACGGATTAAGTAGGGAAAAAGAAGCGAATCAACCTCTCCTCCTCCGCCGCTCTATCCTCTTCCTCCTGCCGAATCAACCTCTCCTCCTCCGCCGCCTCTTCCTCCTGCCGCGCCGCCTCTTCCTCCTGCCGTGCCTCCCTGAGCTGCTGTAATCTAGTGGCTTCATAATAGTCGTAACCCATGGCGGAGTATGCTGCGGATATTGTATTTTCAGTTACGGTATCACCGGGAAAGCTAAGACGATCGACGTCAGACAGCCCCTCAGCCATCATTTCAGTCCCTTGCTGACGACGACTATTATCTTCTTCCTGCAAGAAATACGACATAAGAAAAGTCCCTCAAAACTCAAAACTAAAAAGCTGTCAAGTAGAGTGAGAAATGTGTGTTCTTTTTACCTCACGCAGTCGTTTTTCGTCAATCAAAATACGTATAAGTATTACAGCTCTCTCGATTCTGAAGTTCTTGTTCCTAAACCAACCGTCTGATCTTTGTTGGTTTAGGCGCAGCTGTGTTAACTGTTCACGTAGAATATGAGGAGTAACCCGTGGTATTATTGGATCTTCTAAGATCGTATATGCCATTTCAATTCTTTCCCTTTCGAAAGGAAGAGCCAGGAGCACGTCTTGTGGCAGTGAAGTTTCAGGAGCACGACGAAGATGATGAGGGAGTATTTTGCACTCGTTCAAAAACAACTTGACCCTCAACCTCATTGACTCGAATAATCCAATACATAAATTCTAAGAATGATGTAACAAGCAACACAAAAGTAGAAACAAGGAAAATCTTAAGAGGAACCATTTGGTAGAGTGAAAGGCAGTTGCTATCAATAATCATATGTTATACATGGATATATAGCAGGAAGGGTAATGAGATGGTCTTTGGGCACGTGTCCACACTTGATAGGGGAGAGCTAAAGTACAAAATTTCATCCATGAACCATGTATGTATGTGATGTATATATGCATAAATAGTTTACATCCATATAAGACAAACACTTATCTACGTAAGGTGGCTGGTGCAGGCCTGAAATATCATGACATAAAGGTGCATATATATATATATATATATATATATGACAATTCATCCACCCCATCAATATTCCTTTTCTTTTTTCTTTAATTTTTCCTCTCCAAAAACATTTTAAAACTCATATAACGTAATGTAAGAGAGATTATACCTATTCCATTTATTTAAAGAACTTACTATAATTTGACATTTACATGATGATTTGTTATTAAGTATTTCAACTAGGGATGGACATCGAGACTGAAAAATTGGAACAACGAGTAGCAACGAACGAAAAAAACCGTATTTACTAGGATTTAGGATTTCACTAAATATTAGACCGAACCGTAATGGTTGAATAGAATCTATTATAACTCCGATATGAGGTAAAAACCGAATTGAACCGGACCTCGCCCACTCCTAATTTCAACTGCGTGCCCAACTAAACTTATATGTACGCTCGATATTATTTGTACATAGAGTCAAAATTGGAAACATTTTCTAACGAGTCAGAATAATGTTGATTTTGGCTCACACTGCACTGCACCTGTAGTGACCCTTGTCTTACACGATGTGCATTATCCATGCATTGCACACCGTTTGAGAGACTCGCTGTCAATTGATTATTGGATGATATTTTGTTTCAAGAAATCCCTAGCTAATAAGTATGCCTACGAGTTGGTTATTATTACAGCTTGTATGCATGGATGCACTGTAGTCATGGCCAGTAGCATTCAGACACCCGTCAAAATGGTTTTCATGTGACAAAACCCATGCCCAGGCCCTTGGTTGCTCCTGCAGCCTGCTCTTTCGTCGTACTACATACTGGCGTGTGAGATCATATTAATAAGTATCAACCAAGTCAAACGACGAGTCGTTTTGGGTTTTATAAACCCCTTCGTTCCCGCTCCCGCTCCCCAACTCTTTTCTCTTCTCTGTGTGAGTGGAGAGAGCTTTAAGTGTTGTCTTTACTCCTCCTCCATCCTCCTCACCAATGGAAAATGTGAGAATTTTCACAATCGCAGAGTTACTCCAAAGCGGTCGTGCCCTCACCGCCACATCCTCCATCTCTTCCAATTCAAACCAACCGTTAAAGCCCTCCACCACACGCCTCTTCCCAGCATGGATTATTCACGGAACAGTGCAACCATGATTCATGTGTCTCTGGCTGTGGACCGTACATCGGTAACCTGAATTTGGTATGTCCTGTCCAGAATCATTTGTGTGATGTGATCTACTTTTGCATTGGCTTGCTTCTGTTTAATGTTGGGCACGTTGATTAGGTATAGAACTGTCAATTTCTTACAGCTGTGGCGTTAAGTTATTGCTGAAAAGTAACTTTTATATATTTTCTTAAGTTCTGGTAGTTCCCTTATCTATTTTCATATGTCATTGTGAGGCCTTTTGGATGAGAGCAGTGCAGTTGGAAAATAGCTGTGAAAAACTGCATGATGACAAGAAATATAGCCTTCAATTCTGTGAAGGGAGATCTCATGTTCAGTATGTTAGAAAGATATTTTCAAGTGAAGATATAGGTGTATCTTTGATGGGAAGTTTGAAGGTTAGTGGTTGGTTTCCTATTTCTTAATTTCTTTAGGTATACTGATTTATGAAATTTTCTATCCCATTTGTCTAAACTGCGATTTTGTTCTTCGGCATAACAACTGTACATGATAACATCTGGTTCCAAAATGCTGGGAAAGTATGCAAAGCTTTAGTTTGTATTTACTGCATGACGTTCAGGTTTTTTCGTTTTAACATAAAATCAACGTTTCTATCATTAACTGTGCTGTTATATGCTTGCGTTCTGGAAAGCATATGGAATTCTAGTACTCTGGTAAACAGGTATATCACAATGCATGGCGTGAACTTTGTGAAGGCATGACAGCCGCTCGATCTCTGGACGAAGTCATAGAAGTACATGAATTGTATTTGTTGACAATTCAGCGGCAGTGCTCTGTAGTTCCAGATAAGCTGGTGGGTAGTTTGTCTTGATTGAGAACTCATGAACTATGAAATAATCTTTTATGCCCCGAGAAAAGCTGAATTGCATTTATTACTCTCTTTTGCATCGGTGGGCTCTGATAGCGAGCAGGATTAACAACATCCTGGGATTAGCGTTGGACTTTTATTCTATACAGCTGACACTTAGTGGCGGAACAGTTTCTGCAATTAAGCCAAATGTGAAATGGAAGTTGACCGTATTGAGAAACAGTTCGATGATTGCATTGCTTTCCTGCTCAGAGTAATCTTCT
This sequence comes from Prunus salicina, assembly GCA_020226455.1. Taxonomy (NCBI): domain Eukaryota; kingdom Viridiplantae; phylum Streptophyta; class Magnoliopsida; order Rosales; family Rosaceae; genus Prunus; species Prunus salicina. The sequence goes on from CM035341.1 coordinate 41,702,956, forward strand.
CTTTGCGTTGATTTTGATTCAGATGGGACTGTTTTAAGATTTGCATTTAACGTGTGGTTTGGTGCATGCTGATTCTGCAGGTGCTTTCTTTCAAGCTCAATGTGGGGCACTTTCCTCATCTAGCAGATTTGGTAACTAGGATAAATTACAATTACTTTTACATGTCAGATAGGAAACCTCAGGACTCTCCCCAGCTCTGAAAATGTTACTTCGAGACTGGGAAAGGCTTTTCTAGGCAGAACAGACTGATAACAGTTGAGGATGTCATTTATTTATTAATTTTCAATTTCTAGTTCAGGAGCCAGCACTTCAGAGGCAATTTTACAAGATGAAAAAATATATCATTTGAATTGGAAATCTATAAGTTACAAACAGGCAGAATCCAATTAGCGTTTCTCAAAATCTTGAGAATAAACTTGTTCCTCTTTCCTCCTGTAGGCCGCTTCCAATATCGTGAGAAGAAACTTGTTCCTTCTTCCACCTGTAGGCAGATAATATGATCTTGATCTCCAGAGACATCATCTTTCTCTCAAGGGCATCTTCTATCCCTAGTCTGACCCCATGACGCTTCCTAAAAAGTACAAATTTGCTATATAAATCCATGTCGCGTCCTTTGGGTATATGATCAAGAGCGAACTTGTAGATACACATTGCACGCAAGACTTCTTTGCACTGCTCTTCGAATTCGGCGAAAGCCACCAGCAACTGCTCTGCTGCCTCATTAAAATCGGCTAGTTCTACCTTCTCCACTGCCCTCTCATACACCTCCCTTGCCCTCGCAACCTCACCATTACTAGTCTCAAACTTGGCATATCGAATCCAAGCCTGAATTTGATTTGGTTGACATTGTACAGATTGCTCGTAAATCGCCCTAGCACTCTCCACTAATTCATTATGGAGAAGCTGGAGCTCACGTGCCTCACGGAGAATTTGCTCAGCAGTGATTTGGACAGTGGCTGGGTTTTTGTTGTTAACCATGGCCGGTGTTGGTAGCTTGGCCATCAAGTCATTTTGGGTTGGCTCTGCTTGATCGAAGGAACTCATGGCTAGGAGAGTAGGATTTTCTCACCTAAGCTGTCTGAAAACTAAACAATTCGATTTGGATCACAAATATTTTGCAAACTTGCTGTGATGTAATGGGTTGCAGAGTGCACATTTGATAGGGTGAGAAGCGGAGGTATATATAGATCTTGCATTTTCCAACTAGGAGTAGGATTGGAAACCAAAGATCCCGATAAAACTGAGAATCCCATTCCAGTTTCTAAAAGGATTTTCTTTTTTGTTTTCCTTGTTCGCTTTGTTTAATGAAATAGAAAATCCTTTCTCAACACAAAAATAAAAAATAAAAAATTTATAACGCACATTACTAAGTGTTATCCGGGTTCACACTATGTAAGGCCATTTTATTAGCTACACCTCTTGGGATAAAAACAGACGGCTCCTTCTGGAAAAAGAAAGAGGGATGATTTTCCCACTTCAATTTTATCAACTTATACTCCATTTTATGACTACAAAAGGAGTGTGAGTGGATACGTGAAAAAATCATTACCCAAAAGAAAAAGTAGAAATTATTATGTGCGACTGCCATGTCATACTAAGGTCATACTAATATGAACCATCAACCACTCCATACCCAAAATAAACGAAATCATACGAAACGAAGCCGTGGGACTGCGACGCGTGTAAGATTGTTAAGTCAAACGACGAGTCGTTTTGGGTTTTATAAACCCCTTCGTTCCCGCTCCCGCGCCCCCACTGCTTCTCTCTCTCTTCTCTGTGTGTGGAGAGAACTTCCGCAGTTGTCCTCCTCCTCCTCCATCCTCATCAATGGAAAATGTGAGAATTTTCACAATTGCAGAGCTACTCCAACGCGTTCGTTCCCTCACCGCCACATCCTCCATCACCCCCAATTCAAACGAAACAGCAAAGCCCTCCACACGCTCCATTCCCATCCACTCAAACCCTAACCCCAACCCCAATCCTTGCCATAAGGTTCTCCCCCCTCTTGACCACTTGGCCATCATCTTCGGAACCCTAACCCTCCCCACCGCCATCGACGCCTCCTCTTCAGCCTCTTCAAACACCACTCCTCGATGCTCCTACAACACTTGCTTCCAATTCTCCGACGGCTCGGCTTCCATCTGCTGCGACATTCTTGACTTCGACGTTCGGATTATCGGGAAGAAAATCAGTGTTCTTGCTTGGAATTTCATTCCCTGGAAACGTGGTGGCGGATTCTTGGAGATTATCAGATGGAGTTTTCAAGATTCCAATAGCGGACTTCGTCCCTGTTCGAATTTCAATTCCATTCCTCTTGGTTCGGGCTCTTCAAGTGGCCACGAAGACAGCTCCAGAGCTCGTCATGGTGTATTTGGCGCATTGGAGGTAGTTAGCCCTGTGTCCACTGTTCCCTGTGCAACCGGTCATAGCAATTTGAAAACCAATAAGGCTTCCGATTCAAGCCATTCGTCAAGCCTCCGAGGCTTTTTACTCCAATTTATGGTTTGTGAGTGTGAATTATGCAGTTCAAAGGAGGCAGTTACAGTTTTGAAGGATTCAATTCAAGAAAAAGATGCACATTCTTTTAACAAACCAATGTTTGTATATTGTTCAGGTTCTGTTTCGTCATGGCATCCTGTTTTTACAAAATTTGTAGGAAATGTTGTGGCTTTATCAGGCTTGAAAAAGAAGTTGGTTTTTATAGGAAAGGAAGAGTCTAAACTAATGTATGTAACTACGGAAAATTCTGCATTGCATCTGCTTAGATTGTCATGGAAATGGCGGCCAAAATGTACAGCTGTTGCCAAGGGAAAAGGTGAATGTGGCACATATAGAGGGATAGTCAAAGGTGTGTATATGCAAGGGATGGTTGTTGAGTTGGACAATGAGGTGTGGCTTTTGTTAACTGATCAACTGCTTACTCCACCGCATAGCCTTAGGGCGGGTGCACTCGTAAGTCCTATATCTTTTGTTAAATTTTTTGCCTTAAATGATTTTGATCTATACTATTTGTCAATTTGATTTTTAAAACTTTTCAAATTTTTGGCCTTTTTTTTTTCAGGTTTCTGTGAGAAATGTTCATTTTGTGAACCCCAGATTTTCTTGGACAAAAATTCTTATACTTGGTGCTTGCTTTAAGACTAGTGTTATTGTGGAATCCTTCTCCCCACTGGAAACTGGGTAAAGACATGTACTGTGAATTGCACTTGAGATAATTGTCAATCACACCCTTTTTTGGATGAGCTAATATGCATTTAAGCCATTTAACATCTTTGGGATGCCCAGACATATGCATACTCAGAAAGTAATATAATTGCATGCTGCAGGTGTCATATACTTCCGCAATCACAGAGTTCATTGGGGAAGTTCGTTGAGTCCTTAACATTTTCTGCCAGATTATGGTATTGGTTTCTGTTGATATCTCTTTTGTGTTTGGATGGGAAATTCAGTGGTTTTGTTTCCAATGTTCAGAATATATTACTTTCCTGGTTAGCTTACTAAGCAGTATGGTTGAGTTTCAGGGTATTGCTTATTGCCTCATGTTTCCGGAAAAAGTTTTCTGGCATCTTATCTGAGAAGGAGATTTTGGGAACAAAACATGTAATTTACCTTTGAGTTGAAACGTTTGTTTTCTTGCACAGTGGTTGTTATGTTATTACCTAACAGGGTGAGTTGGATGGTTGCAAGGTGCTACCAGAAGGGAGGGTTTGTTCAGATGTATGCTAGTTCACAATTTCCTTCATCGATGCATCCAACTCGGGTAAATTGGTTTTGCTTCTGAATAAGCACACTTCTTTTGTTATACTTTTCTGTTAAAATCTTATATAGTTTATATTCGCAGCATGGAGTATTCATGGAACTGTGCAACCATGATTCAAGTGTCTGTGGTTGTGAACCATACATCGGTAACCCTAATTTGGTATGTTCTGCCCAGAATCATTTGTGTGATGTGATCTACGTTTGCATTGGGTTGCTTCTGTTTAATGTTGGGCACCTTGATTAGGTGTAGAACTGTCAATTTCTTAGGGCTGTTTGTTTGGTGTTAAGTTAGTGCTGAAAGGTAACTTTCATATATTTTCTTAAGTTCAGGTAGTGCCCTTATCTATTTTCATATGTCATTGTGAGGCCTTTTGGAAGAGAGCAGTGCAGTTGGAAAATAGCTGTGCAAAATTGCATGATGACAAGAAATATGGCCTTCAATTCTGTGAAGGGAGATCTCACGTTCAGTCTGTTAGAAAGATATATTCAAGTGAAGATATAGGTGTATCATTGATGGGAAGTTTAAAGGTTAGTGGTTGGTTTCCTATTTCTTAACTTCTTTAGTTATACTGCTGAATGAAATTGTCTATCCCAGTTGTCTAAACTGCAATTTTGTTCTTTGACATAACAACTGTACATGGTAATATCTGGTTCCAAAATGCTGGGAAGTACAGAAAGCCTTAGTTTGTTGTTTGTGACAGAATAATGATTTACTGCATGACGTTCAGGTTCTTAGGTGTTAGCATATTAATAGTCAAGTCTAAATAATTTATAGTTGAGATTTGCACATTTACAATTAAATACTTTTGGTTTGTCATCACCCTAACATTTGTGTAATTCAACAATTTTTTTAATTACAGTTGATTTATTCACCATTTTATATTGAGTATACAGACTTCTCCATCTTCTGGAAGGCTGCAGTTGGTTGATGCAACTGGGAGCATTGATGTTCTTATACCAGACCTTCCATCAACTTGGGATGCCAATAGAATATACAAGGTCGTGTTTTACAATAGAATATCTGGACATAGCTACTGATCTCTACACGTCCATTACACCCTTTATGTATCTGGACTCACTTATTTCAGTGTGGCTTTCCAGGTAGCTGACTTCAGTCTTGTTATTGAAGGAATGCCTCAGTCTGGGGAGTGTATAGGATTGCTCGACAATGATTTATTTTCATGCAGAACCATCTTTCATTTCATACCGTTAGCAAGAAAGATGAATTTAACAGTTTATGTTTACTTTCGTCTGAGAAATTCAATGTGCAGAAATCTACCCATTTATCCTTGTACTGGACCGGGAGAAGATTTGAAGAGACTTGAAAGTGGAATGTTTCACTTGCTTTTGGTTACCCACAAATTTCCAGTGCTACAGAAGGTATATTCCAAATTTATTATCTTATGTAATTTCAGTAATGTTTCCAAAAGCTGCTCTGAGGAGTTCCACATACTTTTCATAAACCCCAAAATGGAAGAAGGGGACTCTTGATAGTAGACAAGGAAATACTGTCTGTGTTTCCTTTACTTATTAGTGATCTACTTACTTGAATTTTAACAGTATCAAGATGATGTCATTATAGAAAACTCTTCAAGCATGTTTGTGGAGGCTATAATCTTGCCTTGGGATTTATTTATTGCTGGAAGCTATGAGATTTCATGTCCAACTAGGGCTTTTGGGGATAATCCGAAGAATTCCATGGAAAGTGCTGGTGGAAATTACTCGGACCATGTTTCTCCCAAGAGGCGTAAGGTTAATCATTCATCAAGCAGGGGATTAAGTTCTAATTCAGTGAACAATTCCTCCGAGTCAGTCAGAGAACCGAGTTCTTGTTCTATTTCTTACAAGGAATCCAGGGAGAAACAGAAATATTGTGACTTGACATCTCGTGAGATATCTTGTTCGGCTATGATTAGTGGAGTTAACGGTCACAGTCTAGTTGGTTCAGTTATCTTGCATTGCACTAGGGCCAAATTAAATAATGGTGGCTTTTGCAGACCAAGTGGACAGAAGGTATTGCTGGAGTTTACATCTGAAAGTTTTTATAAGTATCAGGTGCGTCAGATTTCTCCTTTTCATGGTTAGGACATGCTTGAGTAAATAATTCAGTGAAATAAACTGCACTAATTTTTGTTTACATTTCAGTTGTTGCATATTGGTTGTTATTATATCACAAAGCATGACGGAGAAGATTCTTTTTGTAATCTCAAAGATTCTAGCTATTCCAGCAGTGATAACATTCTTATCCCTTGCACAACCCATCTGTGGAGCCTTTCGTTTACTTCTGATGAGATTTGTCAAAACAATAGCTCACCGAAGTGTCTCCCATTAGATAACTCTCTAAGAAATAATGAGGTTCTATCTGAACATCATAACGAAGTACGTCTTCAGATGTCCCCCGGAAATGGTTCTGAAAACTCTTCAGATATTTCTCTTTGTCTCCCTGAAAATGTTATCAGTTTTGGAGAGGTAATCCTGAAGGAATTGGAAGAGGGCCTGATCAAGCCAGTTGTGACAGCTGAAGGGATTCCTAAAATATCTTCATGCATTAGTCTTGCAATGACTGCGCCTCTGCTGTCACTTGATTCGAACAGCCTGTTTCCTGAGGGAAATCTATTATCTTTGTGTGGGCATGTCATTGCTGTTCATAGTGTGGAAGGCAATTCTATTAATCCATATTTGAACTGTCAAAACGTTGGTGATCCTCTTCAGTGGAGATTCTTGCAGAGAGCTAAAAGCAGTTGTATTCATGTTTTGGTAGACCATCATATTGTAAGTAACATTTCTATATTTGTATCATTCTTTTCCGTCTCATTGAAAATAAAAAAAAATATATTTTTTGATATCATTTTGTCATGTTAATCAAATAGGTAAGGCTATCTGGTTCCTTGAGTGGACATGCTTTTCCTGTCGGATTTGGACCTGGTGTGGATGCAACATTTCACCGGGTTCTTGAATTGCGGTATGCTGTCTAATTAGTCCTTGACACTTTACTGCCTTATCCTTCAGTCCTGATTTATCGTTTGGCAATTTTGGTATCCTCTCTTGTCTAAGGGCATAGTCTGATAATCTTTATGAGGCTTTTAGTATTGCACCAGTCATGTGACAAATTTGTGGGCTTGACCTCTATTCTTTGGTTTCCAGGGGGCAAAATAGATGGATGTTGACATCTGTATCATTTATTGTAATCAATTCCATAAGGGCTGTCAGCTTCCAGAATAACTTCATAAAGGTAGATAATGAATCATGCAGCGACAAGTGCTCCAGTCCTGCTTCATACATGCAGAATGCTGCACCTCTAGACTTAGTTTCTTCAGGTTTGATTTCTGAGTTGGTTAAGTGCTTGGATTTCAAGCCCATGCGGTTTCATTGCAGGGTAAGTTGTATATTGTCTAGTTTCCTTCCCTACATGATTAAATTTTTTTCTATTTCCTTTTCACAGTGGGCGGTTGAAGCTTATTCTTCTGAATCAACATTGTAATTTGTACAGGTTGTTGCCATCCACATCCTAGTTCTGGAGAAGAAATTTAGAAATGTCAATTATCAACCTAAAAATCACTTCAGGCCGTATCTTGTTGACATCCCACTTGCCGGTTTTGTTCTGGGTAATCTATTTGTTTTTTTCAGAAATTTTGCTATGTTAAACCCTATGTTGGCCAAGTCATTGGAAAATTTTAAAGGCATGGTGCATTTGTTACTACTTAATGCTTATCATACTCGGTAAGTATTGATAAAGAATTCAGACCATCATCAACACTTGGAAGCAAGCTTCTTTCTTGTGATGAACAGATAAAAAAAAATTAAAAATTTATATTTGCTATCGCCGTGTACTCCTTTTGGCGTTGCCTTGTTTCCTTGTTCAGGTTAATAATCTCTCTCTATCCTTGTGTGTAGATGATGGCTCATCCCCATGTTGTTGCTGGGCTAATTCTGAAAGAGCTGCAACCTTGCTAAGGCTGTATGAAGACTTCCCACTGTCAGCTTTTGAAAGCAGTGGCTGGACCTTAAAGTGGGTCAGGAAAGGCGACGATGCATGTAGTGCCACCATGTACCACCTCGAGAGAATTTTAAAGAATCACGACCGAATTACAGTGAAGAACTTTGGATCAATGTTTGATTCTTCCTATCAAGATCTCGCTGTGTCTGTGAGTTCAGACAATGCCCTCAGTAGCCATGATGAAAACCTTCTAAAATTCATAATCTTCAATGCTTGCTTCAGCAAATTTTGGGTGAGTTCATTTCCAACTAAATTACTGTGGTTTCACGATACAGTTAAAAATCAATTGATTTAGCTACTATATTTGCAGACCGTAATCGGTAGGATGATGGATTCGAATGCAGTCACGCGGTTGAAGACAACAAACCTACTGGAAACGGAGATGTCTATGCATTCCATGCAACATATATGGGCCAGAGAAGTTCATTACACAAATCCCCTCACCGAGGCGAGGAATGTGGTTCAAGAACTCTGTTAGACGGGCAATTGTATTTAAGACCAATTTATGATGTGCGGTAATCAAAGCATTCATATACCCAAAAGCATCTGTGCTGTGTACTCATGAAAACTAGGCTTCATTATCAAAATGCTGAATAGATGAGAAGATTCAATATTTGAATCTAGCTATTGCTTTTTGCAAGGACGCTTCATCTTGAGAAGATGAGAGAGACCTGCTATTACATGTAGTCGACTACTCGGAATACCGGTCTTTGCCAGCGCCCTCCCCTTCTTGTCCACCAGCACAAAGCAAGGAACATATCTAACGTCATAATGGAGAAGCTGCATTACCAACAAGAAAAAAATAATCAGACAAGGGTCTACTATGTAAACCAGACTATATCATGAAGACAGCAATTTCACCCCCACGAAAATTACAAGCAAAATAGCCAGTAAAATACCAAATTATTTCATGGGTTCATCAACGTTACCATATTAACATATAAAAATCCATAAATAAAAATAGCTACATCCGTGTAGATATAGAATAGTGTTTTGTGAGCAAAACCAATGGGTCATTCAAAACCAATATCAAGAAATAGGGAAACTTGTGGGTGGTAGTGTACCTCGGGAAGCCATTTATAGTTCTCTGCATCTGCCATAACAATGTTAAGCCAGTCTGAGTTCCTACCTTCAACCTCCCTAACAAAATTAAGCAGAGAATTACACAGCCTGCATTTGGGTGAATAAAACTCAACCACAGTAGCCTCTTTCCCACTTGCTAAAGCTGAGGCAAATGCTCTATGCTCTGCCTCCCCCTGCTCTTCAGGACCCAAGATTGTTTTTGACTTCAAACTGTTACTCTGGCTGGTTCTTGCATCCAACTGGGAGGGCTTAAAGGTATTGGCCAATGAAAACGAGGACCCGGAAACTGAGTTGACTAAATTGAAAGCAATGGACCCAATAGTTTGTAGAGATTTGAATAACCAAGGACCCTCAAAGTTGCAAGCGCTAGGAGTATTAGCTTTAGCATTTTGGTTCATGTCCCACGGCCATTTTAGACAAAACAAAGGGTGTTTAGGTGTAGAACCCATTTTCCTCTCTAAATTTTTTATCTCCCTGAATTAACACTTCTGAATCACTTCAAGTTCAAACCCTAATGGATGGACATTTGTGACGAAACGTTGACAAAATTGCAGATATAAAACAAGCCGAGGGGAGGCCGTGAACTGCATTAGGATACAAGATATAAGGAATAAAAGTCAGCATTGGGGGTTTACGGAGCCAAATAAAACAATAGCATTTTCAGTTAAAGCATTCAAGTTCCCTTTTCATGGTTTGCAATTCAAGCATGTTAATGGGTTCCCATAAATTCATAAACCCAGTTAAACCCCAAAACCAAAATCAAAATATTTGGTGCTACCTTCGATCTAATCTAGCTGAAGATAGAAACAAAACACCCCAAAGACGAAAGCTTTAGATTACTTTTTTTTTAAAAAAGATAAAACATTGTGAAATATTTGAAGAAAGTATGACTACTTACCCCCTGTAGTACCAAAGATTCAATCGCTTGCCTCTGACATAATTGAGTTGCAGAGAGCGAGAGACAGAGAGAGGTATCTGTGTAATTTCAATGGTGGGCCTGAGTCGGTCACTTCTTCTGTGAGCTTTCTTGGGCTTCAGTATATCGCTACACATATTGGGCAACCAGCTGTTTTCATGGGCCAGGTAATAACTTGGGCCCACAGATCACCGTTGAATTGAATTTTTAGGTTATATCAGTCAACCAACAACCCACATTCAGTTGTTTTAAGAGACCTTATTGCCTCTCTAATCATGACCATAAACATGTTTTTCTTCTTCCCATAAGTAAGTGGACTTTCACCAACATCTTAAAGACTAAACCCACTCGTCGTCAACCATTGTACCCTCCTTTCTTTGTTTTCTCATCCAATGGTACATGAAACTTGAAAAACGGCATTGACATGAGAAGAAAACCCAGAAACAGCACCAGACAATTGACAAAATCTACATTTTCTATTCACATAAAAATGAATTTTTTACACGTTTTCCGGCTCCTCTAATGAGAAACGAAGGCAAATTGTGGCCGATTTGCTTCAGGACATGTGATCAAAATGCACTATATAAACCTCTTCAGCTCATATCCCCATTACCACAATCTCATTAATTAGATTTCTAGCTCCTTAGTGCCCTGTTGAGGATCAGGAATTTGAACATGGGTTTCCGTTATGGTTCACAAGGATTCATTTTGATTCTTGTAGCTGTCTCTCTATTGGCACTTGGTGAGGCTAAAACTGTGGTTGTAGGAGGGTCTCAAGGTTGGCGTTATGGCTTCAACTACACTCATTGGACTCTCAAAAATGGCCCCTTTTACATAAAAGACACGCTTGGTCAGTCTGAACCTACATTTACTCAGTTTAATTTCAATTTCATTACTTAATGCAAGCTCAATATTGTTTTTATTGAATAATGTTACACACTTAATTAATAATCCCATATTGATGTGCAGTTTTCAAGTACGACCCACCAAGCAATACCCGTGCTCATGACGTGTACTTACTCCCAAACCTATGGAGCTACATAACATGTGACTTCAGGAGGGCAAAGTTGGTGGCAAACGCTACGCAGGGAGGCGGCGAGGGGTTTAAGTTTGTGTTGAACCAGTGGAGGCCTCACTACTTTGCTTGTGGCCAGGGTGCCAACAGCTCTCACTGTAATCAGGGGCTCATGAAGTTCTTTGCTGTGCCATTGCCCCGCTGGCATTTTTGATCCTCATGCCCGGGAAGAATTTGATTTTGCTGTTTTTGTTTGTTTTATGATTCCATGATTATATATGTATTCAATAAAATTCAGGCAACTTCCTTTTTCCAGGAAATAAATAAAGGTTGCAACATATCGACCATGAATATGAACTTGAGATGAACATTATTATTATTATTATTACAATCTCTGTATGTGTTGGTAGGTACGAGGTAAGCCCCAAAGGTTGATCTGTTCCTGCTATCCTTTTGTCGGTGCTGTTGGAGATGCCTCTCCTTTCTGACTGCTGATTATTATTAGACGATCTCAATAAATTGTAGACACAAGTTCACAAGTGCTTAAATATGGGGAGAGGCTCAACAAAATTTTCTTAGCTTCTTATTCAAACTGGTATGACAGCTATGAATTCTACTTCAACTAACATTGTGGTACGAATCGATGATCGCATCTGATAGGTATTCACATTTTGCTAAAGATAATCCTGCCAGGGAAATTCTTCCATCCTTTGTCATGTATACATGCCACTTGTTTGTCATGTTCTCGGTCTGACCGGACAAAAACAAAGGAGGTCAGATGTAAATCTGGGGTCAGGGTTTATGGTCAATAAAAATAAATAAATAAATGAAGATCAAATTTGCACGGAATGATGCAAGAATGAAAAGGACGAGGAACAAAATTCATATCAAGAGATCGAAGACCTATAGATAGACTTAGATTATAGTTTAAGAGGGGGCAATTACCTGAGCCTTGTTCAAGCCTGTGAAAGAAAACATGCCAATCTGCTTAAGTATGAATGACCAATCCTTTCCACTTTTATCCTTTGCAGTCAAGTTATCGTATAGTTTTTGTCTCACGTTCTTTATCCTTCCAGCCATCATCTCCATCTCTGCTTTCCATTCACCAAAAAGTGTTGGATCTCCAACTACATTGGCCACAATTCTAGCCCCATGAACTGGAGGATTTGAGTACATAGGCCGAGCAATCCTCTTCAGTTGGCTCTTTACCCTGAATATAAAAACTAAAATTAAAAGATCCTACAAATTCAGGTATGTCACTATATCTTATCGCAGACTCAAGTAACCGCAATAATGTGACAAATTACAAGAACCAGTTCTTTATTCTTTTTCCTTTCTTTGCTTGACAAGAGTTGAACCTAGGATCTACCCAAGTCTTTCAAACTTGAGCCAAGGCCCAAGGGAAACAAGGCACAAAAGATGGTGTAGTGGTTTGCAGATTCAAGTTTCCAAGACATTCAAATGAAACCTCAAATAGGATTTCAGTATCCAACACCATACAAAAGATCCAGACGGAGACTTCAAAACATAAAAAACTATGGTGCACATTGCAAGTGTGGACCACAAATTGATCCAGAATGCAAAGAACAGGGTTTGAAATAGCAACAGAGAAAATTAAGTAACCATGTTACTTAGAAAATTATGCAATTATGAGCATTGTCTTATGCCAGAAGATAAATATGTGTAGTATAGTTTCTACTGCACCTTGTTGCTGTATCAGATGATGTGCACACAACATTGATTGCTCCAATTCTTTCTGCATAAAGACCAAGATTTTTACTGTATGACTGAGCAACCAATAACTCTAAACCACGTGCAGCAAACAATCTGACAGATGCTGCATCAGTATCCAGGCTTCCACTAGCAAATCCCTAAAAGCAGAGTGACAAAGTTCAGACATTAACATTATTAAATAACTCCACCTACGGCTCTGCATTTCAACAAAAAATTTAAACCATCATAAGTTAATATATCATTAACTTTTCATATGAAATAGATTATTAGAGATTTCATTCCAAAGATTCAGTGTTATCACTTCCATTTCAGCATTAGAGAAATTACTACAGAAACTAAAATTACAGCTTGACTCCAGCCAGTAGTATGTAGTACTATGTACCTGGTATGCAACATCGAAAAAGGGTATATGGTTTTTTTCTTGAATGACATCAGCAATTTTTTCCCACTGGTCAGGGGTTGGATCTATGCCGGTAGGGTTGTGAGCACAGCCATGAAGCAACACAAAAGATCCTTCAGGTGCTGCCTAGAAGATGGAATGGCATACAAATTAATGGTAACTAATTCCATATTAACAGAGAGAGAAGATGTAAATATATTACAAATGCAATTATTGAATAACAAAAACATGTGTTCTCAAGATCCAGGTGATCAATGAGTAACAATTTCAACAATCCATAAATCAATGTAATAACCATGCGTACGCAAATTCCTGTGCAAAACTATATTACCTTTATGTCGGATACCATCCCCTCAAAATCCAAACCAACTGTTTTTGGATCATAATATCGGTACTCTGACCATGGAACTCTAGAGTCATTAAAAATATTCTTGTGGTTACCTGCAACACAATTTTGTTAGGAATGAAAAACGATTAATCTTGAGACAAGTCTTATAATGATATGGGAGTGACGATACAGACCCCAGGTTGGAGATGATATTAAAACCTTGGCCCCAGGAAAATATCGTTCAATAAGAGCTGCAGCAAGACGAAGAGAACCAGTTCCTGATAGACCTTGAACAGTTGCTACCTTAAAGAAAGGAAAAACAAACAATCAAAAGACCAATATAAGGTCAGAGATATACTACTACATGATTGACTTCACAAGAGGCACGAGTTCTGATTTCTCACATACTTTTTGTTGCTTTATTACTGGGTTGTCTGCTCCAAATAATAACTCTGCAGTGACCTTATTGAATGCTGCCAAACCTTCTATTGGGAGGTACTGCATATTTTAAGTGAACTGCAGTTAGTAAATCGTAATTTCAAGAAGAACAAACCACATCAGTTTGATTGTTGTGTATAATTACCTCTTTGTTTTCTCCCCTTTCAATCATAAGATTCTCTGCCTGCAAAATAAAAGGATTTCACTTTAAAAAATTTACAATAAGAAACTCAAGATTTCAAAATCTCATTAGCGAAAAATTACTATTTCATGAAGAGATAAGGATAGCAACCCGACCTTCTTAACAACATCAAGCACGTATGGCTGAAGCTCTTCTGTTCGATATGCCCCAACTCCAAGGTTGAGCTTTGACTGATTTGTGCTAGCTTTGAATGCTTCGGAAACTCCAAGAATTGGATCAGGCGGGGCCATAGTTACGCCCTCAAATTTAGAAACATTCACAGCAGCTACCATAGATATCCGACCAAAAGACTAAAGGCAAGACAGCAAAACCACATTAGCATTATTGTTAAACAAAAATTCCAACAAAGCCATAGCAGCTCACGGCATCAATACCTCTGTCTTCACAAATAGATTGTTCCTCTCCTTGTTCAAACTCAAAAAGGAACTTCCAAGCTTCACCTTCCCCTGTTGAACAAAATCACACCAATGAATTAAGCCGAAAGTCAGTACTTTCTCGGCAACCAAACAGTAAAAGATAAGAAAAGGACGAAACCGTTCATGAAAGTCGCAATTAATTACGAAATGAAATGAGCGGTACCTTGGGAGTCTCATGCGTAGAGAGTGAAGCTGAGGGAGACACAGAAGCTAACGAAAGCATCGTCGAAGCCATCTATCTGAAGCAAAAGCAGAATGTAAACGGTTATTTGCGTATATAATCAAGAAAACAGCAGAAAAAATTGACGAATCAAGACTGTTAATTACGCGATCTACGAGCAAATCAATAGCTAAGAGTAAGAGATAACGATTATGATGTAATTAACCAGATGGATTCAGATAACGGACTTGAATGAATTGAAAGCTGAAATTCAACGAAGAGATAAAGTTGAAATGAGAATATTTTTGTGGAACTCACAGATGGAGGGCGTTGAATACGAAGCGGAGTCCTCAGCGTCAGCTGTCACGGAGAGTGAATGAGTGAGGTCAGGCTAGTACCCAGTCTTTTTAATCAGTGGGTTTTGCGAGCGAATCAGAGTGAGCGTTTGGTCGTTATATCGGTAGAGTGGGAGGGACCTGTAACTTACAATTATTTAATAGGTGGGATTCAACATTGCCACATATGAAATTAACAGAAATTTTGACATTAAAGTTAATATCGGAATCATATTTTAAATTGTTAGGGTACATAATTTTTGAAATTGAGAGTGCAATGACAAATATATTTTAAGGTGGAAAGTTTAGGGTACTAAATTGAAATTAACCCAAAATTTAGAACATAATTTTATTAAAAATAAAAAAATGATGTTATAATATGAGAATTAATAACACTACATTTCGATATCTCTTCACATAATAAATTTCATCATTAATTCACATGTGACCTATAGTAAAAATGTTGTTTTTCCTCGTTTTTTCCCACGCAAACGAACCACTTTTTATAACGTACAAATATTAAGAAGAATCGAAAATAATATGGGAAGAAGAATCAAACATTGAATATCAGATATTAAAAAGGATAGGATCTTAACGTAGCACCTCAAATTCATGAACAATTACTCATTTTGTTTGTATACAAGCGATAACCGAGCAGCTCGGATACACGCTTCTTTTGATGCCAGTTTAGGGGTATTTTCGGGCAAGTAATGTCTTCCTTCCCAAACCCATATGACACAAAAAAATCTCGCCCAAAACTATTTGACATCAATTATCCAAAAATAAGATTAGATACATAATTGTAAAACTGATAATGCATAGACAAATGTGTCTTAAGAGTGAAAGTTCACGGTACTAAATTGAAATTAACTCCCAACTTTTTGTCGACATATGTGTCACGGTCACTTGCAGAAAAAAGATTTAAGTTCATGTATTTTCGGATGAAACTTGAGAGATCTGAAGATAAAATCTCACATTCTCAACTTGATTGATTTTTACTTTATCCTGCTAACAGACGGGAAAAGAAATTTCAACTTGATTCATTTTACTTTATCCAGCTAAAAGAAATTTCATCTTCAACTATTTCGTTTTAATTCAATTGTTGGGTGTCGGCGGACACCATTACATAGAAGAAAAAACCGTTGTTTCAAATGTTAGGGCGGTGTAAACCTGCATATTGATCTTTCAAAAAATTATTGAATAGCTGAAAAGTTCTTGAATCAAGAACACGAGCATACAAATTAGCGGAGGAAATCAGCTATGAGGAGAATTTTTCATCTCATCAAACACAAACCATCATGATTTGCCTAGCATAGAATTCTCCTGCAGAAACCAAACGAGAGATGGAGAAAACACATACAACCTCAGATGAAGGATTTAGGTGAATTGGGAATTCATTTGACACTTGAAATTGATTCAGGGAAGCTAAATCATAATAAACGTCTGAAAATAGAGAGACTCTTATGAGTTCTTACAACTGGGTTCTCAAAAAAGTACAAAAACATTAAGCTCTGGAGTCTGAATCAAAACTAAAACCCCTAATCAAATTACAAAATATGCCAAATGCAATTGGAGCAAAGCACCTCAGAAACCGAGCTTGGTGCGGCGCCAGTGCCTGCGCTTGGCGTTGTACCTGATACATACATGAACAAATTTGACAACTTGTAAGCATCTAATCTGAGAACCGATCAAGAACAAAATGAAAATTAACAATGAAATTCCAAAATAATTAAAGCAGAGAAAGTAGTTTGGACCTGATGGTGTTGTCGGTCCTCAAACGGATCCAGTGAGGGATGGGCCTGTTCTGCCTCATCTTCTTCGCCAGCTTCTTCTTGATTATGAAGGTCTTGTGGGACGGCTGTGCATATTCATCATAAACCCGAATGAGAAATTTACTTCAATCCCATGAAATCAACAAAGTACAGGAACAAACAGAGATATATATATATATATATAAAGATCGATGCAATACATATATGCGTAACCAGAGAGCAGGAAGAAGGGAGAAGAGAGAGAAAGGTTTACCATTTTCGCGCTTGGAGATCCGCCGCGATGGTTCAGAGCAGAGAGCAAGGAGCGATAACCCTAACAACAAAAGGCACTTCGGGTCGACTAGGAAAGACCGGCGCTTTTTTTAGTTTTAATATAAAGGAAGGGCAAAGTTGGAATTAGAGGTCGACTTACCTGCTGGGTAGCTAAGATACTAACCAACGTAGTTTCACTGGCCCAAGTAGTGAAGATAGCGGGCCCGATAGTTTGACCGTTGTCTCTTTTTTCTACAGAAAGGTGTGGCGTCATTGGTCCGTGAGGCAATCTTTAACTTAGCCCAAACCAAAACCAGTTCTAGGTCGGTTCATATCGGTGTAAAGGCCAGATTATCTGTGGCCTAGCGTAATATGTTGCTTTCTGTAAAAGGTTTTCCAAGGCCCAATGTCTATTCTTTTTTCTTTTTTTCCTTTTTTTATTTTTTCATTGGTTTCTAATCCATCGTCAAGCGCGATATATTTGTTTTTTCAAAAAAAAAAAAATTTAACATAGTATAGCCGACGGGATTTACTTTTTTGACACGTGGGTATATGCGCGATGGGCGGCTATACTCTTTTTTTCAAATCTTTTTTAAAAATAGTATAGCCGTTCGGCTTTACGTGTTTGACACAGTATAGCCGCGCGGCTATACGTTTTTTAGGAGGGCCCTCTTCTGTTTTTCTATAAATAGTATAGCCGCCCGGCTATACCAGATCTTTTGAAATTTTTTCAGAAAAGTATAGCCGCGGCTATACTCGGTTTTGCCTATTTTTTTTAAAAAAAAAATAATATAGCCTCCTGGCTTTACGTTTTTTACACGTGGCGCCTAGGCTGGTTGGCTCCTTTTTTATATATATTATAGCCACGCGGCTATACTGTTAAAAAAAATTAATCCGACAACTTTAGCCAGCATAGACTTGTGCCGACCAACTTTCGTCCGGAGAGGTATCTTAATTAAATTTCTCCATTGCACAATAGCCTCAAGGCCCAAAGCCCAAGTCTTTGATTAATATAATTATTATTATGATAAGAGTTGTTTAGAGTATTATCCATTACTATGAAGCCATTACTTGAGTCTCTGTTGTCCCTTTTTGATTTTTTTACTTTTCTAGAGTTATTATCCGTACAAAGATTTTAGCACTTTCACGTTAATAATGTATTATACACGTACATATTTTTCAATAATACATCCGTGTTCTGCAAACGTCTTAAAAACTCGGTTAGGTTCACGTTTTAAAAAAGCAAACGTACAATACTCATATTATACACGTATTTTTTTTTTAACAAAATTTCAATAAGACACACAAACTTCACGTATTATACACATAATTCTCACATATTATTGAATAAAAATAAATTATATTAAAAAATGTAAATAATTTATATTAAAATATAATATAGTGGCCGAACTTTTAAGTTCATGTGCCAAAATTTTGCGTAATAAAACACGTACATATTTCATTCATATTTTTTCCTAATTCTTTTAAAAAGTTTTGACTTGCAAACCAGTTATTTAAAAATAAATTATAATAAAAATCACTCATAGACATGGTTAAGCTAGTTATTTAGGACAGTGAATCTGCCCCTTTACACCCAAGTTCGAATCTTTTTCCATAAATTAAATTAATTTAGAGTAATTTAGATTATCATTTTTATCCCCAAAAGAAAAAAACTTTACTCTTGTAGAACATTTTCCGTAGTGCAATTTTAGTGATGGCTTTAGAACTGGAATGTATTTTTGGGTGATTTTGCCCGTACATAACTTCATCTATATATATAAAACAAAAGGCAGAATGGTAAAACCTTCAAAATACCATAAAACGCCCTTTACTAATTCAAACATTAAGAATTAAAATTATTAATTAAATGAGGATAAAATGATAAATTCGCACTTTTTTTTATAAAAAATTAAAATTAAAATTAAAAGAAAAATCAATTAATCTTATTTTTATAGAACACACTACCCATTATCTTTTTTAATTCTAAAATAAATTAAATTTTTTTTAAATATGCCTCTGCAAGCGCGGAAGCGCGTGCGGAGAGGCTACTACAGATAATGGAAACAATAAATGAATAAATAGTTGTAAAGAGAAAAAATAAATTTTGTAATTTGGGCGTTTGGTTTGGTGACGTGGACCGAACACAAGAAAACCAGTAAAGCCAGTTGTGATGAATGATGATGACAGAGAAGCAGTAGTGTATGAAATAGTCCGGAGCCCACAACAATTCTTCTTCTTCATCTTCTCAACTCAGCGTACAAAAGGAATGAGCAAGTACTCGGCATAGAAGAGCTACAGCCAACATATTTTTAAGTCAGTGCCAAATAAACCAATGCATTCTTATGCACATTTGCTTGTATAATGTCACACAGGCATGTGCTGCTCATCATGAACACAAAGAAAACAGACAGGTGGTAAGAGTAAGAAATCCGTCACCTTCCAGATGAACATGTAAAAAGAAGTTAGAGAGGCTTTATCGGCTATTTCGACAGATCGAGCTCGGAGCCAAAGAAGGGAAGCGAGTGCAGTGTGGCCTAGTATCTGCAACCAAAGCCTATGTATCAGTAAAACATGTAAAATTAATAGCAAGCAGAGTAGAAGTTTGAGTAAGAGATGGGGGTACACATACAGTAAAAAGCTTGCTAGGCAGGAAGGGAGAACAAGCTCCTACCACCAGGGCAGCCCCGTATGCAATTAACAGCATATTTACACAAAACCAATATACCTGTAAACAGTGTACAAGAGGAAGGAGCATATATTAAGAAGTACACACAATGTGTATATATATGTCCTAAGAAAAGAAAAAGGAAAAACTAGTAACCTTTTCTTGTCCAAGGCTGACGCTGAAGGATTGAATGCCATAATATCTGTCACCATCCACATCAGGTATATCCTGTTCAAATGCCAAGGACAAATTACCCCTGTACTCGAGGTTCTTTTTTTTATTTTTTAAAGTTTAGCAGTTGTTTACCTTGAATAACGCAATAACAGAGGAGAAGATGCACATGAAAACCACCGCAAATGCCAAGGATCTTGTCATCTTAACAGGTCTACCAAGTACAAATTTCTGCAAAATACATACATATACTGCTTTAGTTATGTCAAATATTTGGCTTCTTCAAATAAAAATAAAAACTAACCGGTGTATGTTACCTGGATGTGTACATAGAAAGCAAGCTGGACAACGATGGCCCTCACAATTAGGATGCAAGTAGCAGCAAGAAATGCATGTCTCTTCCACCGCAGCAAAGGAAGCTAATCAACAAGTTTAGATGGATGAAGTAAGGTAGGTACTTGGCTAGCAAAGTAAGAGACTACATGAAGAGGCACAAGAAACTCACTTCAATGGAATAAACACTCCCAAGCAGAAAACTGATGAGAAGGGCACAAAACAACGGCGGAGATTTAAACATAACTCCCATGGCAAAACTCTGAAAAATAACAGACAACAACTAGTGAGTAGCAGAGATTTATACTGTAGAAACACTAGGTGGTCTCATATCAGTGGCAATTGATTACCATCAACAAAACTGTGGAAACAATTGTGATCCCAGTTCCCATAGAGAATTCACCAGAAGCAAGAGGGAGCTCAGGTTTGTTAACCTGAGAAGCAAGAGAAAAAGATACAAAATTAAAGAACATTATATATATACACAGTATTTTTCATCCTTCAATTTGGTCTCACTTAATTTTATACCTTGTCGATTTCGACGTCAAACAATTGATTCAATCCCACCACATAGATGTTCATTAGGATCGATGGCGCCAATGCCTGAGAGATATGATCAATCATTGAAAAAACAATCACATGTAAGAAGCCCATTTTAACTGTGGCATCAAACAGTAGTGTTTCGAATTTTCTAATATACCTTCAATAGTCCTATGAAAAATGCAGAGGACAGATCAGTAACATTTTCTAATGGAAGAAGAGAGATCGATGAGATTCCTATAACCTGAAAACAAAAAAAAAAGAGTGTGAAGCTCAAAATTAAATTGCTCAATCCAAATGTAATTTATATCAAATTTTGAAAGGAACAGTGAAACTCACAGTGCCAATTACAGTGTGAGGACGACAAAAGCGATGAAATGCATCCCATTGTTTACAAAGGCCAGTCAGAAAATGATCACCATCATTCTCTGGTTTTGATGATGAAGCATAACCCCCATGTTGAAAACAAACAGGTTGGCAATAAAATTTCTTGAATCTTTTACTAGGGTTTCTTCTGGTGGTCACTGTGATCTTCTGATCATAGTTTGGACTGGCATTGGTGGCTAGAGATGATAAGTTTCTGGAACAATATTGCGGCAAGGGCTTCTTCTTGATTACGTTGCAATGTGTTGTTGGCTTCACTGGCACTTGAAGTAGTAGCATTACGCAATCCCAAAAATTTCAAAGACGAATAAGATATCATTATATCAAATTCATCTAAAAAAAGTAAAGGAGATCAACCATGGAACTGAAACCTAGTTACTGCATTTTGCATGCCTTTGTATTTTCATTTGATGCGTTGTAGGGTTCGAGTTAGCACTTATTTTTTTCCACTTTAAAATAAAATAAACACTGGCAAAACGAACTCCATATTTTTCTTAACAGATAAGTTCAGTTATCAAAACAATCAAAAGCTATGATAAGAATGTAGCACATTTTTTGTTTTTGGTTACATAGGGGAGTTTCGAACCCGGCTGCCAAACCACCGCAGCTAAACCCCATTGGCAGAACGTAGCACATTTGGTTACCTACAAAAAGAACAAAACATAAAAGGCTAACCTGGAGGACAAAACCTTGAACAAGCAGATGTGTACTGAACCATTTGTCTGCCTCTTTCTACTGGCAATGAGATTGGCAAAGAAGAAGAAAAAGAAAAGATAAAAACATGTTCACGCAATCTCATTCAAGATTGAAATAGTAAAAAAGCTTTTAAATGGTTGCTAATTAATGCTGGCATTGCCAAGTTGAGAGAATAATCTGAGAGGCACTTGACTATTTAGCTACTCTCGAATAAATTACATACTAAATAAAAGGATACACAATTGTTTAGGCCTTCCCATTGTTGGAACTTGGAATATTGAGTTCTGGATAGTTTCAAAAGCCCAACACTCTAGTAAGAGTCTGCTTCTTACTGAAGCCCAATATCTGCGTTCTTTTTACTCCAGGCTCACAACCGTGAATCACAATTTGGCCCAACAATCAAGCCCAAATGAACGGGCGAAAGTTTCAAACTTGGTTTTTTTGTTGTTGTTGAAATTATGGGATTGCATTCATAATTCAATCAAAAAAGTCACCCGTCACAAAGGATCAATACAAATTAGCCATAAAGGATTACTACAATAACGAAGCGA
The DNA here is from genome assembly GCA_020226455.1 of Prunus salicina. Classification (NCBI taxonomy): domain Eukaryota; kingdom Viridiplantae; phylum Streptophyta; class Magnoliopsida; order Rosales; family Rosaceae; genus Prunus; species Prunus salicina. The sequence goes on from CM035341.1 coordinate 41,725,103, forward strand.
TCTAACATGATTAGAATAAATTTTTGAAAAAAAAAAAAAGAGTAAAATTTGTAAATTTGATTGAATATGCATCGAAGCTATTGAACCACATGCCTTGATTTCCCTTCTACGCAATTCACACAGTACAGCAGCATGTGCTTGAGCTTTGACTAACTTGTGTGGGCCAATACACCTATATCTATCAAGTTTAGTTTAATAAGTCTATAGATCCCTTCTAATTCTAGTTTATCTCATCTGCACAAAATTTTCAACTGTATCTAGCAACTGCTCTTGTTTTACCCTGTTATTGGGTTGGGGTAAATTCAAAATTACACGGCCTAGCTAGTCCTCTACTAGCCTTTATCTCTAATTCCCCTTTTTACTATTTTTAATTGTGGGTGTATTTGTTATAAACACGGCCATGGTCATGGTCATATATGTCCCTTTTCATGGCATGCAAATGATAATAGAGTGACAAAACCCATGTACTACGGGCATAACTTGAAGCTGGACGACACAAATTTCTACCTATCAACATCCATCTTAATTTTTTTGATTGAAAAAAAATACATCACCTTAATTTACTTCACCTCTTTCTTCCTTTCTCGTACGTAACCGCGTCAAAATTTACAAAATTTGAAAGTATTAGACTCTGACTTAAAATATTTGTATTTGACAAATATGTTCATATTTAGATCATTCAATTAAAATATTGTCATATCAAATGTCATAGCATTACCAGTCATTCCGATAGTAACATATGAAAAGAGATGACGCATATAATGTTTGGAATTGATAGAAAAACTAAATTCAATGTTTCTTTGGCCAACAAACACATGAATTTTCTGAATGATTTTTGTTGTTTCTTTACCTTTTATAATAATTGTTCAATGGATCAAGCATTGGATTGTTTTTTGCATGTGACTTGGAGAGTGTTAGTCCAAAATTGACAATTGATATGTGGACCGGACCGAGTCATGGGGCTTAAAAACCGTGGGAGGTTTTCAGTTTGTTTCACGACAAACACATCCAATCCATCCCCAACAAGCTTCTGCTTCATCTTCAACTTTGCTCTCATCACCCATGTTCATGATATGTATCTTTGGGCCCCACATTACGCGCTTTTATAACTGGGCCCCGCAAACTCCCGCGTATTAAAATGTCGATTTCAGTCTAAAGGGGAGGTTAGCTGTAAACCAGGATTGTGACAAAGATTTTAATCTTTTGATTATGGGAGATACATGCTTACATGCTGTTTGTTCTTTTGTCTTTTTTGTCTTGCTCTTTCTGCAGTTTCTTCGACCTTTTCATAAAGAATATGTGGTCTCGTCTTTCTCCTTTTCAACACAAGCTCTAGGAAAATCGTTAGGGCAGTAGAATTGGTACATGGTGAGAAAATCTTCAAAAGCCTATGTATATCCTACTGATATGACGTTTTTTTTTTTACCTTTTCGTTCGGCAGCGTTTTTTCTTTAGGCCTTATTCATTCTCGTTATTACATATTATTGTCATGTCCTAAATGGTCGTTATACGTTTAACGGTAACATTAGATAGAATCAAAATGTGGTCTCCCTAGCATCAAAATCTACCGTTTAAACAATCCACGTGTCAACATGCACACAATCTTGAGTCCAACATTGTAAATTGGAGGACACAAACTTGTAATCTGCAAGTTAAACCAGTGGTTTCCATTGGCATGCTCACTGTTGATGCCCCCAAATAAGGAAACACAAAAGTCCTAAATAGCTGCAGCATGAGAGAGAGATATATGGGAAAAATACTCATCACATGCACAAGATCATATAAACGCGTGTAAAAAATAAAAAAAATTATCTTACCCTAATCCTGTGCAAGCCATTGGATATTTTGCAGAAAACCTGCAAGAGCAGTTGGCAGCTCATGTCATCAACTCACAAGCTTGCCCTGTATCTCAGCATGGAAGGTCCAGGTTTTAGAAACTGGGCATGGCAATTCAAAAACAGTCATTGTTTAGTTGTCTGCTCTTACTTTGAACCATATGCCAATCAATGTTTCCGATTTTGGCACCCGACGCCAAAAACCCAAGTGGCATGAACCATGACCTCACCAGTCACCCCCACCATATTTTTATTTTGCAGATAGATCCATTGATTCTATTTGTTTCTACCTTGTTTTGCACGCATCATCACCCTAGTTTTAATCCATATTTTTTTCAATGAAGATACAGAGCCGTACAATCAATATGACAACTATCAAGTTGGTATTTCTCTAATTAGTGTAAATTGATTCTTAAAATAGTGAAGAAGATTTGGTTTATGTGCTTGGGATTGTTAATTAATAATTAGCTCGGGTAATTATGAGGATTGACCCAATCATTTTGGTGCCAATCGATGGTTATTTAACTGTTTAATTGTTTACCCATCCAGATTCCAGAACAGAGCATGCAGCCTCTGTTTTGATCATTGCGTTGAAGCAATCAGTGCTCAGAACAGAGCATGGTAGCAATACATGAAACTGAAATTCCAAGATTCCTTAAAAAAATTATAATCACAATAATGAATATTATATATGTTCATACCAATTATATAAAATAAAATAAAAGGTTCCCAGTTCTTATAATACTCTGTAATTATTGGGATAAATAAATGTATATTATATGATCAGTGTTTGTCATCTCCTGTGCTTAGACCATACTCAATCACATGAAGAATCTGCGGGACTGTGACCTTAGATTTTCTTGAAGAATAGAAGGCCCAAAAAGCAACAGAATTGTAAATCTAAAGTTTATAATGTTTTCTTTGAGACAAAAATTATTAGCATGGTCATGTGAATTGAGTTTGGTCCAGTTTGAAATTGCACTTGACATATTTATTCAATAATCATCAGTTGCAAGCCAACTGGTAACTAATAAGATACAGGAAAAATAGAGTGAACAAGACTCAAAAAGGGGCCAAAACTCCTGTGGGACCCAAGTTCTTAATCTGTTGCCAGGAGGGAGGGTTAGAAAAAGGGGAGCCTCCAAAATTGTCTTTATATCTGTCAGCAAAACCCAACTACAAAAACCAATCTCTCCTCCCCCCCACCTTCCCACTGGCATAGGCATTCATTCCTCTCTCAAAGCTTTCATTGCACCCCAAACCCACACACAGGCATTTTCACAAACACTTTCTAAAAGAAACGTTTCTTTTGCACAACAATGGCAAGACCGCAACAGCGGTTTCGAGGTGTGCGACAAAGGCACTGGGGCTCTTGGGTCTCTGAAATCCGCCACCCTTTATTGTAAGTCCACCCCAACTTTGCTTAAAAACGTTTAATAATTGTTCATACATACACCTTTCTGCATTTTAACATGGAAACTGAAAGAAACGTTCTGTTTTGTTGGTGTGTGTTTGCAGAAAGACTAGAATTTGGCTAGGAACATTTGAAACGGCTGAAGACGCAGCCAGAGCTTATGATGAAGCGGCAAGGCTTATGTGCGGACCGAGGGCAAGGACAAATTTCCCTTATAACCCAAACGCATCTCAGTCCTCAGCCTCAAAGCTTCTGTCAGCAACTTTGACAGCAAAACTGCATAGATGCTACATGGCTTCCCTCCAAATGACCAAAACATCCCTACAGGAGCCTAAAAAACCACAACCTTGTTTCGTTGACACAAAAAATGACAATGCTGAGAAGGCCATTGAACTGGGCATGAACTTTCCAGAGAAAAAACCAGAAACTCGTCATGAGCAAGAAGAACCAGAAGAGACGATGAATTGGGTTTTCAGTAAAGTTAAAGTAGAAAGCAGCCAGCAACAGTTCAAGCCTCTTGAAGATGATCACATTGAGCAGATGATTGAGGAGTTGCTTCATTATGGGTCCATTGAGCTTTGCTCTGCTGTAGCACCACAAGCCCTCTAAAACTACTCTAATCCAATTAATGTAAGCCACAAGATCATTCCACCAGATGAGATTATTAGCTCATATTTATTTCTCTGCCAATGCAACTCATTCAGCAGATTTAACCCAATTTTCTCCACCTTCCTTTCCTAGACCCAATTAGGACTGAGTAACCCATTTGATGATGCTATGTGTACAATATTATTATGTACGATATTATCAATTCTATGCTTAATTTATGGCTTTGTTTCCAGTTAATCTTCTCCGCAATAAGCGCAAGTGATTTAGGATTTTCTGAAAGTTACAGAGTTGGGGTTGTTTGTTAGCCATTCATTTTGTTGGAAGTACATGGAAAATTCACAAACTTAACTACACAACCTTCACCTTGCCCAAGTCAATATAAAATTGGATGCGGTACATTTAAAATATTATCCATGTATGTCGTATCGTCGTATTGTTATTGAGATGACTCTCTTCATCGGATGTTTCCTTGTACTCTTTATTTTTATTGATCTCATAGAAGTCTATCGTTCCTTTACCGAATGTTTCCCTTGTACTCTTTATTCTTATAGATCTCATAAAATTCTATCATTTTTTAATTATAAATAAAGAAAAATATATTATCAGGAGAATGCCCTGCAACCATATTGAAACCAAACGCCATTAAATCTCGTCACAAATTTCAAATGGAAGGTGGGAAGAAGGGCAGTACTTTTCTTTGGAGGCCGAAATTTCAGTGGCCAGTCAATGAACTTTTGTTTAATGCACCTGCATTTTGGTCTGAGATACAAAATATCACTCTCACTGTCTGTTTTTTTCTTCTTGGCACCACTTCTTGCTGTGCTATTCAAAGTACCAAAATACCCAACCCTCAGTAAAATGAAAGATAACCTAAATCCGTACCTCATGTCTTTCCAGAAAATAAACAAATAAAACTGGTCCTTGTTTTGCTAGTGCGCGCACGCACACGGTGTACTGTAACCTCATCAGAAAAGATGATCCTGCAAAAAGTAACTTTGTATAAAAATTAGGCCTTCCGACAACACATGGGTTTATGGCTTCTTTATGTTACAGCTGAAGAGAGGAAAACAAAACAAATATATATAGTGAAAAAACATAGAATTCCGATCTTGTGTAATTGTTTCCATAATAAGAAGCAAAAGACAACTGCCATCAGTTTCAACATGGTACCTAAAAATGGTAATTACATTTCAACTCGTATCATCTTATTCTTAGGTGCAAATGTGATGCAGGGAATGATGTGTCCATGTATTATTGGCTTAGCCAGCAAAGAAAAAAGAAAAAAGAATAACTACTTTCTGGAATTCTTGGGACTAAAAGGGTTTCTGGGTTTATTTGAGTTTTCAACTTATGACTTATAAGCCTTAGCAACAAACAATAAATAAATAAAAAACTTATGACTTGTGACTTATGAGCAGGATTTTTTATTTATTCAAAGGTCCATGTTTCTTTCTCTCTCTGTCTCTCTATCTGTCTGTCTCACTTTCTCATAGCTTGCTAGAAGCATGATATATAAAGTTCTTCCAGCATTGGTTTCAAATTAGTTGAAATTGGAAAGAGCTTATTTTCAACAAAAGTTTAATTGTTAATTACAAGGAAGAAGTTTAGTCATAACGATCAGGCTATTTCAGTAGTTTTAACCCTACCCTAAGAGCGTGTCTGTCCCTATATTATTTCCTCTAAAGTGGAGTCATGTCTATAGACGATAGGATCTTACGCTCATGGGAGACCGGCTCTATGCAAGCCGCAGCTCTGAACGCATATAGCTCTACTGGGCGTGTGAGATATATTAAAAAAGCCGGACATTACTAATCAGATTATTAAAACCATTAAAACAGTTGCTATCACGCTTAATGTGATGTTTTACCATGATGTTCTGATTATGAGACCAAAGTAATTAGAGTGCAGTAACGTTTGATTTTTCTTTGCTATATCTATCTTTAGATTCGTTGCTGCAGTTTATTTCAAATTTCCTTTTGTAGATTGTTGTCTAGCTAGCTACTAGCTAGTTGAGAGCGATATGAAGAGGAGGAATATTCTTTATCCAATCTTTTTCATGTCAGTTTCATCCAGAATTTCAACCCTGGTTTTCTTTTTCCTTAGTTTTTTGGGATGTGCAAGGACTTTTATTTCACGTGGTTAAGTGCTCTGTTTTAACCTTATTTGGATAAACACAATTACAAGGCAAGTTTAGCATTAATGGAATGGAAATACCTTTTCTTTAATTAATTTTGTAAAATACATGTTTTGCTAGCTTTTGTGTGTTCTGGTGTCCCATCTCTATCAGTGAAACTTCATGATTGTTCACCTGTTTGGGAATTGATTTTGCTCCCCACAACCATAAAAAATTAAAGTTGGTTTAGTCTCATTATATTGTTTTGCCTTTTGATCCAGAAAAGTGCTTAAATAATGGCAAGTTAGTGAGTTCACCATCATCAATAGTTTGAAAATTGAGACCTGGGGACACATGAAATTCCACCTGAACAAGTATGTTGCAAAATTACCAGTTGCAAAAAAACTGCTCATTTGTTTTCTAGGAAAAATCCCAGTTACACAACAAGTACTACTGCTTTCACTGAAGATTGATCTGATAGCCTGATTAGATACTGAAATGAAAGCATTTTGGCTCTAAACTTTTCATCCCTTTTGTTACCTCTTTTGCAAATTACAGAGCACTTTGCCATGAAAAAAAGTGGAAAACTTTGGATTTAAACAGTGTTTTTTCTGTTCTTTCTTCAATCAAATTTAACCAATTAAGGCTTTTGATAAAACATGTAGCGTACGGAAATTCCCATAACCCCAATGATGAAGCTTGCATTTTTGGAGAACAGTGGCCTTCCCTTGAATTGCACACCTGACACAAAGTGTGCACAGAGAGAGAGAGAGAGGAGAGAGAGAGAGAGAGAAAGGCCTCCAAGAGTCAAAGGAGAGATCTCGCTCAGAAGAAAAAGCAGTCAAAACAATGATGGTGTATCCAATCATGATGTATAGAATCTCATGTGAAACAAGAGACAATCATATTGGTATTCAATCTTTTCATAACCCAACAACACAATTGCATTTCATAATTCTAATTTCTTTCTAATGGGATTTATTTAGGTGCCTTGGATCAAGTGAAGCATGCAAAAATCCAAAAGGCAAATTGCTTTGTTAAGTGAGTGAGAAAGTCTGATAGAAAAGGCTGGTGGTGGGTGGGTGGCCTACTCTCCCTGCAAAGCCAAAATACTTTGAACCCTTTGTTAATTACTTCAGGAAAACTAGTATATATTTCTGTTGGTAGTCTGGTAGCACCTATAGACACCACAAACTGATAAATATGTCATCATTTTTATCACATTAGGTATATACACTGGTGTATCATTCCTCATTTTTTTCCCAATCTTCCCATGCCTTCACATGGATGGGCATGTGCAGAATTGCATGCTGCATAAGTTGTTGACATTTCCACATGGGTCCTAATCACATTTTCTCCTTAAACTAATCTAAACAGACAAAATATTAAGTCATGGAAATCTCTGCCCTCGGCCACTTAATTATCTCTCTTAATTATATTTTTGTCATCTAGTCACATAATTTTCTGCTTACTAGGCAATGGGCCAGGCCAGGTTTCATCAGATTGGGACATAATCTAGCAGCTTTGACAAAATCAGAATGCTTAAGCAGAAGGGGGCTGAACCTGGATCCATCAGATGCCAAGGGTTACAGTGCTTGTTTGTCAGTTTTTATATCTGAAGAAAACTCTGGAAGAAAATACCGAACAGAGCAAAACCGTGACCTAGTATTTTCTAGGCTTTATCTGTAAATCATGGCATAGTATTTTTAGGCTTTATCTGAGAGAATTTCTGTATATATATATACTCCATTTGATAATGGCATGTGTATGATAATTTTTATGTCTAAATAAATGGGTTTGTAAATAATTTCCTCCATTGTCGATTGTCCATACACGGCGTTTCTGGAACATGCATTCTTGAGCAACTCGGCATGCTTTACATATTGAACATGTTTTTTTCCATACAAAACACAAAACAGTCCCAACACGCGGCACCAACTTATTGGATATCTCCGATTTGGTAGGTTTTGAGAAGTTCTTGCAAAGTAATTGCCTGCTACAAGAGGACACATGATGTAGGTGCAAATGATAGAATTAGATCCTATGTGTTGGGCCAATTAAACTGTGACGCTTGCAACCGTTAGGTTGAGTCTTTTTCAATTTTTTTTGCTTCTGATTTTGTGTCACGGGGAAAGTTGGGCCTTTAGTTTGGTTGGCAATCTTTTTAGCGTACATAAGTTGGGCCGAAATGGGTTAACCAGCAAACCTAGGCCGAGCTTAACTTTTAATAGTGAGTTAAGAGATGTTGGGAGGCCCAATAGACTCAATTTTGTAGAGTCGTTTTATGATGAGGGTGCAATATATAAACTATAGATGTGAATTTCCATATTAGCAACATAATTCATCTGATTAGTAACTTCACTTAAGTTTAATGAAATAATTGTGTGGCTAATATTTGTGTTGGTTTCATTGGGTGGCCCGATTTGATTGAATTGTAATTGAGTATAAACCAATCTTTATAAGACACAATATGTTGAATTGTTGTTCAATTTAATAAAATTGGTTCCATAACACCAAATAAGTTCCATGACTCTTGTCCATTTTAATTGAAATAGTTCAATCCAGTCACACCCACCAAGCGCCTAAACTTATTGGTAGCAACTGTGACTTCATTCAACTTGGGGCCACGCAAACTGGAACCTAACATTGACAATATATATTCATAGAAAACCAAATCTAAAATTAAAATTTTTTTTAAAAAAACGTATTTTACAAGGGAAAGTGTAGCTCTGGTGTATAGGTCTAATAGAGCCTTAAAAAAATGGGTGGGTTTTTGGGGGGTTGAAGAAGTGTTGGATCTGTTGCGGGATTGGCTTCTTAATTTAAGGACTTAGGGTTTTCGTTGGGTGGTTAGGGTGGCAAGCGTGCTCGGTCAGATACCCAGAAGAGAAAGAGAACAAAATTAGGTGCTGACTGACACTATTGTATAGTGTATGCTTAAAGCTTGGGGAATATCTGCACATGGTGGTGGGGCTCCTCTGTTTCCCTCATCAGTTTTTTGACCCACACATAATTTAACCTCCCATAAAACAAAATAACTATTAAAATAAATAAAGTTAGTTAACTACTTTTCTTTGTTAGCATTATTTGCTTTGACTAGTTGTCTTGTACCGTATGAAGACTTCAAATTAAATCCGAATAGTCAATGCAGATGAAACCTTTTCCGAAGTTTGCTCTCTATTTCTTAGCTAAAATTTGGCTAAGAATATAAGAAAACTATTTTATGAGCTCTCTAAAAAATTTCAACTCCAACCATACTCCCTAATTTGGAGAGTTATAAATACTATAACTCTTTTTTTATTGGTCCATCTCTATTAAAAATAAAAATTAAAAATAGTTAACATTAAATAAAGGTTTGAAATACTCATTAAATAAAGCAACATTAAATTATAGGGAGCTACTAGGAGTCCTTTCTCTCTCCTCAGATTTAGGAGCTCCTAGAGGACTCCCTATTTTAGGAGGTGGATAGGGAGCGTGGTTGGAGTTGCATTTTTACGATTCCTCCCTAAAATTTATTTAAGGAGGTGGTTTAGGGAGCCCATTGTGGATGGTCTTATATGTGAATCGATTATAACAAAGTACATTCCCTAAATTTTATTCTTTCTCGGCAAATTTGACACTTTCTATAGCAACAATATTGATAATTTGAGCATATATGCGTTAGGTCAGTTGGCTATAACAGTAAATTCGTTCTCTGACACTCAAGTTCGAATCTTCTTTTCTGTAAATTAGATAAATTTAGAGTAATTTAAATTATTTTTTGTCTATAAAGAAAATCGGTAATTTGGTATGATCAAATTCCAAAACGCATCGTATTGTTTTCGTCATCTACTTGTAACTAGGCAATGTAGGCCAGTGCTGAAATAAGTAACAACCCAACTTCCCATATGCCTCAATTTCCTGGAAACTTCACGACCCATTAGAAAAATCTCACAATCACATTAAATTAAGGGGTCTAAACTCTAAAGAAAAAGTACAACTTAAAGGAACGGTCGAGTACCTAAAGTACCAGCTGGCAAGTTTAAAGCAGAACCAAAGCCTCTCCTTGGCAAGGGGGCAAAATAAAGCATGACATAGCCCAGCAGAAATGCTTGGCCAATTGCCCAATTGTGTGGCTGATTGTTGATGGCAAAAGAAAAATAATTGGGTCACGGCTGTCTGTTAGCTTTTATGAGAGAGAGCATGGCTTTTCTGTCTTATCGGTTTTTAATTTCCAGGACCCCAGAAACACTTAAATAACAGCATCTCCAAGTTCCAACCCACGAAGCAAAACTCAAAATATCCTAAATTTTAACTTAATTTCTCTTTTTTTTTTTTTTTTTTAAAGTATGGGATTAAAATTTAAGAAAATCCGAACTTGATGGAGCTCACTCAAGGCTGAAGCAGTCCATGTGTGAGGAAGAATCAATAGAACGCCAGGTGTCGTGTTGCAGAAGGTGTCATGCGCTCGTGTCGTAGCACTTTATTTTTTATTTTTTATATTCCAACAATAACCCAAATGAACAATTCATATTAAATTCAAGCTATTTTAACGTTCAAAAAAAAATCCGATGACTTAAATTTAAATCTAACGATTAAAATAATATTTTAAATTAATCTAAATCATATACAACCCAAAACTCACTCCAAACTCTATAAATACCCACATATTTCTCAAATAAAATTATTTTTATGGAATTTCAATTTTTTAAGGTCAAATTGTTCAAAAAAATTAAATTATGAAGTTATTTAAAAAGGGTAAATGAAGAAAAGTTGTCTATGAACAAAATATATTAGACTTAAACTATTTTTAAACAATTTAATAAAGTTGCGGACTTCAAATTTGAGTTCGACGGGTTGGAGGGAAAAACGGTTTGAGTCATGGCAAAACCCAAATAATTACTTTTTAGGGGAGAAATTTGGGTTTATGATCAAATAGGTTGAAGAAGGCCTTAAACGGGGAATAACACTATTTTGCTATTTTTGACCAATCATGATATGTCATGGGTAATAACTTTTCTATGTGGCATTTTTTAATTGGCCGAAAATAACAAAACAGTATTATCCCTATTTCATACAATTTATTCTGCCATAAATGACATACGATATCACGCATGCTGCAAATTGTCAAGCTGTGTGCAGATGGAGGGCCAGGATTGTGTGGACTTCGTTTGCCACATGGAGTCATGGTTTTCTTGATTAAATAACACATGCCATGTTTCTATATGAAAATAGGAACTTGGGTTTGGCTATCTGGTGTCATGTCAGCCTCTCTATGCCCCCCAAGGTTTACAAAGGACTGTGTCTTCACACCACCAGTCCTTAATTATGGTAGGGCAACCAGGTATATATTTTCAGACAGAGGTCGGGAAAATTGAAATGAAAGGAAAAAAGTCCGTGATATAAGCGATAGAGGAGGGGGAAATCGGACACAAGAATAGCTCCCAAATGTTGATAAATAGAACACCCATAATTGGAATTTGGCGTTTTATGGGTTTTTGTCCTTACAAAATATTCAACCTCCTATCTCTTCTTAAATTTGAAATAGATAGTAGTTGCTAGTATTCCATGATGAAAGAGTAGCAACAGTAAATAATTAAAAATAAGAAAAAGAATGGGAAAATAAAGTGATAGGCACTTGCATGAAAGAAATAAAATCATATATTATGAAAGGAAGTTACCCCTGAGCTAGCACAGGACAGGAAACTTGGCTGGAAAATTCGAATCGAATCACATACGTTAAACGAGTGGTTCAAGTTGATCGACTAGGTTCTTCACACGCTTTGAAGGGGGAGAGAGAGAGAGAGAGAGACTTTGGCCGTTTCCAAATTTGCATTCAAATGGCTAAGTTGTTCAAATATTCCATGCCTCGGATTGACTTTTATGTACTAATCAGATCATAATGTTTGAGACTTAATTTCCATTTAATATACAGGAAGAATTTTCAGAGTTCAGCACAAATGGTGTAGGCGTGTACTTGTAGCGTGAGAGTTGCTTCAGAAGGCTCCTTTCTTGGCTTTTTCTTCCTCCTTCCGCGGGTTTTCCCTTTACCCTCTCACCTACGTAATTACAGTCTACAGATATAATTGTTTCCTCAGATTTTGTTTTGTCATATTCAATTTGCAATGAATCTAGCACTAAGAATAGGCAACCAATTTATACGGACCAAGAATATAAGGTAAGAAATATAATACATTTTTGAAAATATATGTCAACGTCCATTTTGATGAATGAATCTTCATAATCGTTTTTGGAAAAAAAAACACACACATACACACCTATGTGATATAATAACATATTTATTGATAAAAATAAGGGCATTGCTTATATAGTTATTTTTATTAGTATGCTTGTAAGATCCTCGCAGATTTTCCATAACGCACTCACTTTTTAATAGGATGTGTCGATGAATTGTAATCTATGACCATGCAATCTATAGAGTAGAAGAGGGCATCTATAGCAAATTTAATGATTGCGGATTGGGATCTTTTCCATTTGTAGGACTTTTGCCTATATCTTATAATTTTTTGCTTAACAAACAAGAGATTTGTAGTTAAAGTGGTTTAAAAAGATTTGTTTTTTTTCTTTTTTTTCCATCCGAAATTTTGTTTATATTTAAAGGGCAATTTCACGTAGCGGACTCTTATTACATGTGTCGTTGAAAGTCCAATATTTTCATGGTCTTTAGTCTCCCCTCCACCTTTCTCTTTCTCCCCCCTTTTCATCTGTGAAGTCTGTGACAGGCTCCCTCTCTCTCCCCTCCCAATGCCCCCATAAAACCCCAAATCCTCTTTCTTTCTCAGTATCTCTCTTTTCTGTGTGTCCCTCCAAAAAGAAACAAAACCCTAAACAAGATTCTCTTAAATCATCACATTCACACCCACACATCAAACTTCATATCAAATCCAATCTACCAATCCACCACCACAACCCAATGTCCCGCCACAACTCCTCCACTTTCCCTTCTTGCTTCCGCCCCTCCACCGACCTCCGCCACTCCTCGCCGCCTCCACCTCCTCCCCCGCCAGTCTCCGGCCATCCCAACCTCACCACGTGCCTCTACCACACCGACCTCGCCCTCTTCTCCCTCACCTGGTCCCGCTCCTTCCTCGGCCGCTCTCTCCACCTCAACCTCCTCCACCACTCCTTTGACTCTCCCCTCCCCTCTTCTCTCTCCTCCGCCTCCCCCCCTTCCTTCCACCTCCACATCAAACCCTTCATCTTCTGGAAAAAGCATGGCTCCAAGAGGCTCTCCCCCAACACTCGCATCTTCTGGGACCTCTCCAGGGCCCGGTTCGGGTCCGGACCCGAACCCCAATCCGTGTTCTACATCGCCGTCGTCGTCGACGACGAGATGACCCTCCTAGTCGGAGATTTGACCAGAGAAGCCTACGCCAAAACCAGAGCCCACAAAGCCCAGACTCCCCAAATCCCAATTCTGAAACGGGAGCATGTGGTGGCCAAGAAAATCTACACCACGAAAGCGAGATTTGGTGGGAAGCTGAGAGAGATCCAAATCGACTGCGGGTACGGCAACGACCTGAGCCGGCTATGTTTCAGCGTGGACGGCCAGAGGGTTCTGCAGATAAAGCGTTTGAAGTGGAAATTCAGAGGCAACGAGCGAATCGAAGTGGACGGGGCGCCGCTGCAGATCTCGTGGGACGTGTACAATTGGCTGTTCGAGAGCGACAGTGACGACGGGCACGCCGTGTTCATGTTCAGGTTCGAAGAAGACGAAGAAATCAACAAAGAGAGCAATAATTGCCAGCTGGGTCATTTAAATTCATGGAATTTTGGGATGAATGGGATCGAGTGGAGGAAGATGGGGAAGAGCTTGTCGTCTTCTTCGGTGTCGATGTCGTCTGCAGGGTCTTCTGGAGGGAGCTCGTCGGTGATGGAGTGGGCTAGCATGGAGGAAAGTGAGCTCAGCGGCGGTCCTACTGGGTTTTCTTTGCTGGTTTATGCCTGGAAAATGTGAAAATTCGAAGGAAAGCAAAGCAATTCAATTCAAATTCTTCAAAATTACAATTTGAGTAGGCTGGTTGGTTCTATATAATTAATTGTTGGTGAGATTGCTTAGTAATTTGTTACTTTTACTAACCCATTTGTTGTTGAACATAGTCGAATAAATCCAATTACTATCTATCTACATGGAAGGAAACTATGAAATTCATAGATGCCTTATATGAGATTAGATCTAACAAATCTTACTTAGCCTGTCTATAACCGTCTTCGGTATTTTTTTGTTATTTTTCTACTGGAAAGGGAATTTCCGAATTGTTCGTGTAATGTGATTTATGAGGCATATTATTGATGAAGAAGAGCATAAAAGCATTTGCTATACCTTCTTGTTTTCTCGTTCCGTCTATTTTTTTTTTTTTTTTTTTAACGTAAAAAGAAGAAGCAAAAAGCGCAGAGACAACAACATTTGGATTTATCCATCAGACTTGCATGTGACTTGGGTTTTTTTATTATCTATATATATAAAGCAAAAGGCAGAGAATGGTGAAACATTCAAAATACCAAAAAATGTCATTGGTTAATTCAAACATTAGAATTAAAATTATTAATTAAATGAGGATAATATGGTAAATTCACACTTCTAAAAAAAATTAAAATTAAAATTAAAAGATAATGGATCCTATTTTTACGGAACACAACTACCTATTATCTTTTTAATTCTTAAAAAAAATTAAATTCTTTTTAAAAAGGCCTCTTGCATGCACGGAAGCGCATGCATATTTTATTATATTTTTAATTTCTTAGATGTGTAAAATTATGCATCTTTGGTTGTTCTTAGCTATGTAGGAGTAGGACGGACACAGGGATACGGAAGCGTTACATGGCAACACAGAAAATCTTAAAAAATTAGGACACGACACGACACAGCTAGGACACAATATTTAAAATAATAATAAATTTATAATAATAAATACTTATATATATTTAAAAATTCATATTCAATACTTCAATGTCATAATACCATAAAATAAACAAAAATGCTAGGCTTACCATATTTTTCATACTACAATTGTACCACCTCTCTAATAGAGGTGGGCTCCATTGTATTGGTGGACTCCATCTTTATTAGAGAAGTGGTACAATTGTGGTATGAAAAATGTGGTAAGCCTAGTATTACTCTAAAATAAATTCATACTCATTTGATATAATTTAGCATTACTCTTCTTTCCCTAAACAAAATAAAGAATGATACACATATTTATTCACACATGTTCATGATTCTTCATAAACCTAATTTCACACATTTTTCGTATATGATCTATCATCTTCAAAATAAGAAAAATGATTTCCCACTTCATAAAATAAGAATCGAATTTGCATAAATAAAGAAAGGAAAAAAAACGAAGTGAATGAATTACTCACTCAAAAAGATACTTCTCTCACGACCAAATTGCTATCAATATCTTTAGTCAACCAAAAATATCAGCTCTACTATGAAGGAACAAAGAAAAAAAAACATATTTTTAAAAAATATTGTTTACATTTGTAGCCAACTTTTTGAAAGTATTTCAAATATGTCGACATAGTTTTCAATAATTATGTTTGACCCTAGTTTTTGTTTTATGGTTTTCAAAATATTCCATGCAGTGTCTTGACTTTAGTGTCCAAAATGTGTCTTGACCGTTGACCCGTGTTCAAGCCGTGTCCGTGTGTCCGACACTTCGACCTGATGGAGTGTCCGTGCTACATAAGTTCTTAGACATTACCATAAATTCATAAGAGCATCCGCAATGGTTGTTCAATAGTTCAATAAATTGATCTTTTTTGGCATTTATTGAATTGAACTGCAGTTTTACTTGCAATGGTACAATTTAGTAGCTTCCGATCAATGGTTATATATACTTGCACGTTTTTTTACATACTCAAATAAAGTAAAAAGGATAAATTTAATAACACTAAAAATTATACCATTGCAATATTCTCAAAAAGATCTTTAAAAAGAGACCAATTTTGAATGCATTTAAAAAAAATATTTAATTGATATATTTTTTCTATTGCATTGAATTATTAAACAGCTATTGCGAAGGCTTTTAACAACATAATGCATTAATTACTATATATTTTTTTATTGGCATGTAGGTCCCATGGTTAGTCTATTGCAATTGCAATAGAAAGTTCATCACATAGCACCCTCTATTGTAATTGCATTTATTGCAATGAACTAAATCACACCATTGCAAGTGAGATTTTACTGTTTCAAATCAATTTCATGCAATAAAATTACATAGATTTTAACCATTGTAGATGCTCTAAGAAAATCAAACCATGGAAGTTTGTTGACCGACTGTTGGATGAATTAATTAAGTGAAAAAAAACAAGTGACATTGGATTGAAAGTGGGGGAAATGTTAAAGAAAACAGAAATCCAATTTGGTTGGTACCAGAGAAGAGAAGACAACAGCGGTACCCAAACGAAAGGGGTGTGTGTGAAACGGTCAAATTAAGATGTGCATTATTGTTTTGGGAAAGAAAGAAAAGGTCCTTCAATTCAACATCAACTTGTATTCAGAAGCTTCCGTGGTATATCGGCGGTAAGGTTGACTGTTGTACCTTGTGAGACTCTCTCCGTTACCCGCTTCCCTCTATATAACATATTTTATCACCCACTCCTGCCTTTTTGGACAAGTATTTTTTTCAAGCATAGCATACGGCCTAATCAGTCGCTTTTTAAACTTAAAAGAAGAAAAAAAAGAAAAAAAAAGAAAAAGTGATATTTTATGAGTGCTGCTATTTCCACCTCCTTATCTTATTTTCCCACTCATCTTATCTTCAAAATTTTAAAAACAAATTTAACCATTTATAAAATGACTTATAAGGACTTAAGAAAAAATATTTAATATTTAATATGAACTTAAAAATAATGAACTTAAATATAAAATGTAAAATGTAAATATTTTATAAACAAAAACTTTAACAAGGGGAAAAGCTTTAAAATTGAAAGAGTGGAGAACAGGACCCCGATCCCGAGTAAAACTGAACGTTTTGCCGACCCCGAGTAAATGAGTTAACATTCATGTAAAATGTTAAAGCTTTAAAAAACTTTAACATTCATTAAATGAGTTATTTTCTTACTTTCAATTCAACTGAACGTTTTGAAGACCCCGAGTAAAAACACCCCCCCAAGACACAGTAAAACGTTGATAAGCTTGGTGTAAATGCAAAGAATGGTAACTTAGGAGACATAGAGGTAAAAGGTGCGGGGTCCAAAGTTCAATCAACGCGCAGAGTTTGTCGAGATGTTTCTTGTAAAAAGATGGCATCTCTCGAATCTGATAAAAGGCGGAGAGAGAGACAAGTACGTTTCATGCAGTGCAGAGAGTGTTTTGTCTTCTCTTGCAATGGAGGGGAATGATTTTGTCGATTTCTTTCAATACTAGGTATCTTTTCTCCAGGGTACAGCTACAGCAATACAGCAATACAGCAATTGAGGAGGAAACAACTTTACCTACATTTCAAGGCACTGGTTAATTAACCTGAGTTCAACAAACAACTTGTTATGAACTGGGTTTTGCAGGCTTCTTGTTATATGTTCAAGCCTTGAGCCCGAGCCCGAGCCCGAGCCCATATGTGCATTTGGGTTCTCTTTGTACATACAGGGATTGGACTAAACATGTTTCCATTGTTTGGATCAAGCCCAAACTCAAACCCCAAACCAGTACAAGAACTGGAAACCAAGCCGGCCGACATGAGAGCTTTTGACCAAGAATGGGGCCCCAAACAGACTGTCTTTCTCTTCTCTCTAATCCATAACGAGAAAACCACCTACTTTGTGCAATTCATGTCTACATTCATTCACATTAAGTTTGAACAAGTCGGCAGCCAGCAAGAATTAATTTTGATTCATTCCATTCCATGCCGTGCATATCTGAATGTAAACCCGCACGTGTGTATGTTATGTGGACATGTCACATGCTTGACTGCCTTCTTATTTTGCATTACTTTCTTGAAGATAGACGAGAAACCAAAAATTTGAAAGCCATCAACTTTATCTCCCCAGTACGTCAGAAACACGAAGCATTTTACACAAACAGGCACACTGAAACAATTTTCAAGCAGCTGTTTTACATAATAATAAAAACAGATTACACAACGGGGCAAAACCAAAATTTGCAATTTCCCCATCTGTTGTTCATATGGACTCTAAAACCCTATAAAGTCTCAATCAAATAGGTGTCACACCTTTACAGTCAAGGCCGAGGTTGATGAAGAATGGATCAAGGTGGAAGATGGAGGAACACAGTGTCTTTGTCTACTACTTCTGCCTGCAGAACCCCCACTGGAGGGTTGTAAAGAAGAGGGCCGAGGATTTGAGGATGCACAATTAGTTGAAAGGCTTCTCAATTTCTTCTTATCGCCACTGTAAACCCCATCTGATTTTACTTGCCGAACTTTAGTTTCATTCAAACCAGCTGGAAGAACACAATTGCAGAAAAAACCTGAAGTTCATCAAGTAGCCACACACACAAAAATATATTAGGATTGGTTTTCTCAGTAAGTAATTAATGTAGGGAACGAGAACAATCTACGAATACCTTATTTTTTTTGTTTAGGAAAATGTTTCAACAATTGGCATTCCCATGGAAACAAATCTAAAAATCACGTTTGAATCACACAAACAGAAACAGGCACTACGGTGGTGATTAGCCTTCTAACATCGTAGTCTCGTAGAGATCCCAAAAGGATATAAAACATGGGCAAATAATGAACAATAGAGTCATCATTTCTACCCAAATTGTTCTTTCCCATTGAGTTTTGAATCCTATGTTTGCAATGATCTCAATCTAAAGATGGACGGAATCTGTGATGATGTGAGGGCAAGGGGTAACAATGGTAGCTCTGGTTGTGGCATTGGCATCGTGTAGTGGTTTTGTTTTGTGGTCGTACTACTAATAACGGTGGGATTGCGAAAAACTGATAGGAGATAATCAAATCCTTACCAAGTCGAGCAAGACGGTTGACCCAGCGAGGAATAGGCTTCCCCGTCAATCTGGTACACACATCATTACAGAAGTGGTTGCAGTTCTTGGTGATCAGATGGTATGTGTTTCCAGAGTACTCTTCTGCTAGTTTCTCCATAAATGCACGGACCTCCTTGGGGCCTAAATCTGTTCTTCCGATCAAAATTGATTTTCTGAATACAAAGCCAGGACATTGTTTTGGTTCCACTTCAAAAATCCCAGTCGTTGCATGGTCATGCGCTCCAAAAGCATATTCAACACCATGTACTACAGCACATTAAAATAAAAATTTCTTAAGTGAATAAATAAATACAAACGTATGTAAGCAGGAGCTTAGATAGACATGTGAGAGAGTCAATAGATAACCAAGCCTACCATAAAAATTTAAGTCAATGGATTACATTACATCCGTGCGGTTGATGATAAACTAGAGAAAAACAATCCTTTTTTATTACCCGCGATACGAAAATCAGTCGAAATGAGGAAACTTGCTTACAATTGAGTTTATTTGAGATGAAAGGTTTTCACTTTATCACACCAAAAGCATGAAAACTGAATTCAAATTAGCCCAATTGCTTAAAATCACTCTGTTTCTTTATTGTGCAAACCAAAATTTGTGAATCAAACACTGAGAATCTCTTTGATTCTTCCAAAAAGATGAAACCCAAGTTCAGCTGAGTCGAAATTACGCTACCCAGATCCGAATGAGCATTTAAAATGATACACAAAACACATCACAAAGTGCAAATGATTGGGTTTTCGTAACAATTTTAAAGACAAACCATCTGTTCTGTTTCATTCATACCAAAACATACACGCAGATCTACTTTCTCAGCATCCAAACAAAGCCAGAAAGCAAGAAAAGAAGGGCAACCCATTAAAACCCATTACCTTGTACACCGGAATGGTAGACCCCAAGGCCGAGCCAATACGCGTAGCCATTGATCGGAGTAAGATCGTACACATTCAGATAAACCGGCACTTTCCCAATCTTCTTCTTCCTGGGCACCAACACCATCCTACACAGCATTTTTCTCTCAGACTCGTCTCTCCAAAAAGAAAACTCCAAAATGAAATCAGAATTAAAAACGGAGCTTCAGCTGCAGCTAGAATTGCTTAAACCGAGGGGCGCCTTGGAAATTGAAGAGATTCTTTGGGTTTGGGAGGGGACAAACCGGAACAGAAGATTCGTAGAATTCCTTTCCAGAAAATTTTAATCCTTTTCTTGGAAGACGAATCTTAGGTAGTTCCGGCGGCCGAAAGTGTCATCGCCGTGTACTCGCTTTTATAACTAAAGTGGGAGACGCTGTTTGTTTTGGTAGTGAATTGCTAATCGGATAAAACACCCCTCCAAGTTTAACTAATTACGGAAAATGCCATTCCAGCTCCAAACCAAGACCAAGATCAAGACCGAAACCCAAAATACAAACCACGTAAAAAACCAACGTATGCAAACGATAGGCTTCTAGATCTTCTGCAACAGAAATCTCCAGCTGCTGCAAAATTTGGTCATTTCTTTTTTAAGTTATTAAGATTAAAATGGTAGAGTAGAGTGATTGGTTGAAGAAAAAGAAAAAGGTTGAGTCCATTTCGTCCACGTTGTGCCTTTCTTTCTTTTCCAACCTAACGTGTAAGTTAAGTCTCTGCTGCGTCTTCGCTGCGTCTCTGCTTTTGCAAACCCTACTTTTTGGTATCAAATGGTTGGAAATTGGATTAGGGTTAATATATTATTAATCAGGTTCAAATATTATGCAAATGTGGGTTAAGGGTTAGTTGGTTAAAAAAGTATGTCCGCTCCTTTGCACTCGAATTCAAACTCCCTCCAAATAAGTGATATCTACGTGTAAGGGATTCAAACATTGATACTAAAATACGCATACAAGCGATATCAACGTGGAGGAAATTTGAACTTGCTTAATACCTTTACCAACTTACCTAACCCCTGTTTGCTTATAATATAATTATTATATGACCTTACTCAATGCCATAAAAGTGGGAAGGAAATTGCGGAATTTACTGGGGAAAAGCAGAGGAATTTAGGGACAAATTGGGAAATGTGATTTTATTTTTATTTTTTTGTTGGAAGAGTGAAGAAGAATCTATGAGGTTGTGAACTTGGGTTCCATCGTTAGTCGCATGATGGGGCTTATATATCCAGGAGCACGAGCCACTGTCACGTACAATGGAGACAGCAGTGATTTCACCCACGATATTTTAATTAGATTAATATTTGTTTAATCAATCATAATACCTTCTTAAGTTTTGATATCATACAAAACTCGAATAGAAATATCCCAACTTGCATAAACCGGAGTAACTCATTGCGTACCAAAGAGATTAAAATTTTGTTTTTTTTTAAGTTTAAGTTATTTTGGATTCCTTCAATGAAAATCTAATTTTCTATTTGTTTGTTTTTAACCATACAACTCTTTGTAATTTATAGCAATTGTCGTGCTGACGTGTTATTAATAGGATTTATCTGCAATTCCATATCATTTTTGTAATGAAAATCTTACAAAACTTGCAAATATTTTATTACCACAGCTAGAAATGGCAATGTATTCGTACTATTAGCACCAAGTTTGAATTTACCTCCCCATAAATTAAAATAATTTAGAATATCACATTATTAAAAATAATGATTATATAAAGTGTGAATTTAAATAATATAATTATTACCAATTGTGCCCAAAAAAAAAGAAAGATTTCATACCAATTACGATACTCTTTTACTAGTTGGCACTTTACTAATAAACAAGTATATAAATCTTAACTTTTGAGCATTCTTCTATTGAGAATCCTAAACCTCTGCATTTAGAATCAATGCATTTACACGTATTTAAAAAAATTATAAACCATTAAATTAATCTAATAATTTTCTACAATAATTCATATTGGTATAAAAATATTGTTGTAATTTAAGAGATAAGATTTTTCATTACTTCGGTTTTTCGGTTGGTCACGTATTTTTCTATGGTCATTGATCACATCCTTAACATCATAAAACAAGAAAGATGGATGTCACATCTACTACTTGGCTATGACCTCATTGTTTATTAATTTGATATCCATTCATTTTGGCAGTCAAGAATGACCATAATCAATTATATATATATATACAAGCAAGCAAAGGATGTCCGCAATTTTATTTTTATTATTATTATTTTGGACGAAAACGAACCAAGGACATAATATCCATAAAATATGAAGAGTTTGGTCAAATTTTAATGGTCATAAACTTTGTGACATACGATTCGTAATTGGATTCCATTTTCTGACTTTGTACAAAAACGAACCAAGGACATAATATCCACCTTGTTTTTTGTCCTTCCTTAGCATTCGTTATTAATATTATTTCCCAGCGTTTTGACAAAAAAAATAAATAAATTAATGGTGGGTTCATAATGCTAAAATAAAACGCAGTAATGATAACACACCGTAAAACTTTCTATTTTTGTCCTTTGCTTGCATCACGTCCATTTACACTGAGAAACACATTCATACAGTGAGGATAACATTTTTTATCAATAACGTAACGACATATAGGATAACCTTTTTGCACCCGCACTGCACCCATGTGTCCTGACGGAGAAGCTCATTATATATCCGCGTCATCATCTCATCGCCATCATCAAAGTAATGCAATTTTTCATTTTCATTATGATGCAGCGTGGCAAATACTGTTGCTGCTTGTGCATTTTCATGTCTTGTATCATTCAAGGGATGGCCTCAAGAAATTATTGCACCAAACCAATGTCGGCTATCAGGACCCACTTTATGGGGTTTCAATTCAATAAAATATCTCAATATTATTTGAAATAATAATAAAACATTTTTCCCTCCTTTGAATGTTCTGTTTAAATGGGAAGGGAAGCATATGGATAAACTGATGGTGAAGCGGAGGAGTATATTAGGGTTACCAATGGCCATAGAATTTTGTTGCCATCACTTTCAGTATTCTTCAAGTTTTCAGGCATCATGTTGGGTGGTTAAGAAACCAACGAACTGGAGCAGAAGATAAGACCGCGCATGAGCTCTATGAACTATAGAACCCCGCTCTAGGGACAAGTAATTAAGAAGCGTCACACCTCCATAATCATTCATACCACATGCATTTCAACTTTTAAATAATGATGCCTATAAACAACAAAAGTGCGTGTTTCAAGCTCGCTGTCGCTACGTGAGAGGTTTGTAATTCAAATAGTTAAAAGCGTTTACGAATGTGTCAAGACTTCGGGCTCGTTTGGGAGTCCTTCTTTTTAAAGCGCTTATGCTAGTAGCGCTTATGTCAGTAGCGCTTATGACATAAGCGCTTCTACAAAGAAGTAGTTTGTCGTTTGGATGTCATATTTAAA
Source organism: Prunus salicina (assembly GCA_020226455.1). Classification (NCBI taxonomy): domain Eukaryota; kingdom Viridiplantae; phylum Streptophyta; class Magnoliopsida; order Rosales; family Rosaceae; genus Prunus; species Prunus salicina. Next base: position 41,748,387 of record CM035341.1, read on the forward strand.
AGTGTTTTTACACTATATAAAAACGCTTTTGATATTTTGTTGAGTGTTTGGCTGACACAGTAAAAGCGCTTTTAAAAGTACTTTAAAAAATGTAAAGAATCTCAAAATATTATAATAAATATAGGAAATATAAAAAAAGAGGGAAAAAGAAGAAGAAAGGAAGGGTATTTTGGCATTTTAAAAATTAAATATGGGTATTTTCGGCATGTTAAAAGTTTCATTAAAGAGAGCCAAGTGCTTCCCTTATTTTTATCATGCATCGCTTTTTAAGAAGAAGCACCTCTCAAGTGCTTCTTCCAAAACCACTCCAAGTGCTTTTGGATCTCACCCAAAGCGCTTTTTGTAATTTTTGCCAAACACCATTTTTTAAAGACAGAAGCGCTTTCACTCATTTAGAAGCGCTTTTCACTGATCCAAAAGCACTCCCAAACGAGCCCTTCTTCTTATCTATTTCTGCTTTTTTCGATCACATTTCTATTCACCGGGGCCCAAAAGTACATTCTTTGTGTTTTGTAGCCAAAGCCCAAAGAATTGCATTCTTTTAGTTGGGCCGAGTTTGAGGCCCATTATGATATTGTTTACGATGCACGTCGAAGCCCAGATTAGATATCCATCTTCTTCCCCATTTCGGTTCCACTGTTTACCTAAAACCCCAATCCTTAAACCCTAAAAAGAAAATTTTGATTCTCAACACGAAATGGCTCGATTAATTCGAACTGCTCAAAGTGCGCTGCGATTGTCTTCTTCTTGTTCATGCAAAACCCTAGTCAATGGCATTCAACGCCACCCAAATCCTCAGCTGCAAGTGCAGAAAGCAATCTCAACCTCTCTCTTCCAAAACAGACCTTACGCTTCTGAGACGCTTCCCAAGTCGCCCATGGAAGCTAACATCCTTAGAATCCTCAGAAACGAGGAGGAGTACCAGTCCGAGTATGCTCCTCCTGAACAGGTCGGTCATCCTCCTCCTCTGTTTGGTTTGTAAGAAAATGCACGAACATAAACTGAGAAAGCAACCATTTTTATTAACTTGATTGAGTAGGTCTTTGTGATTTCTCGATTCCCATTTAAGTGTATTCATACTGGACAGTTTGAAGTGTCGATTGTAATCCATTTTCATATTTTGTGATGGAAATTATAACAATTGACAACAGCCTCCTATAAAATTCAATTCGTTTACGGTGCAAGATCGGCCAGGTGAGCTGTGGATGACAATGAGAGGAAAATTTGGAGACATTGAGGATATTAAAATTGAAGTTACTATGTTTGATGGGTATGAAATGGTTCCCAAGACTGGAGATGACAGTTCTGTGGAAGACGTGCGTCTTCACCTCAGTATGATTGTTGATATTTCCAGGGGGGATGGCTCCAATGATTTGGAGTTTCTGTGCTCGGCCTGGCCGGACCGTCTAGAGGTTCAGAAAGTTTATGTTCTTGATCGTTATAGAATGCCGGCTAAGCCATATATGGGACCTGATTTCAGGTACATTGCTTAATTTCTGCCAGCAAGTATATGATGCACAAATAATGAATATTTGTTGGTTGTATGAATTTGCAGTGTTGGGTGTTTGGAGGTGACTTGTTGCTTCTTCTGTGTTTTTGGACAGGAGTTTGAAGAGAACGATTCAAAAGAGGTTTATTGAGTATTTGGAAGCAAGGGGAGTGAATGATGAGCTTTCTGTTTTCCTGCATCAATATATGGCGAACAAGGACAGAATAGAACTTATCAAATGGTTGGGAAAGGTCAAGTTGTTTCTGGAAAATAGAACGGTACATGTCTAGTACCTCTTCCCTCGATTTAGATTTGTGGTGATTCATTTGTTCTTCTTCCCCGAAAAAATTTGTCATTGATTGGAAAGAAGGTTCTGCCTAAGTTATGCTTTATATCATATGCGAGCATGCCTTCAAAATCATAGGTTTACAATGTAATATTTATTCAGGTCAGCAACTCTGTCTGTCTTATAGCTTTGAGATGCTTCTGATTGTATGAATTACTCCAAGCAAAGTGATGGGAAATTAGGATTTGTGATGGTATGCAGATTTATACGGTGTTCATGTCTTTGTTTGCTGATTTCTTTTAGCTAAGCTGAAAATGAAGTTTGACACAGACAAGGGCTTATCAGCTATGCGTCCTGAAAGTCTTACTTCAATAGAAACTCAAAATCTCTTGATGAATAAAATTGACGAAAAAAAAGTTGGTGCCTCTAGTATTATTGTTGAAGTATTGCCTCTCGTAACAGTGGAATTGGTAATGTCATGAGCTTTGTTCAAACCTCAAAACATATTTTTATTACTCATCGCCATTAATCCTCCATCGCCCTTGTTTGAAACATGATTGTTTGAAGGTGTCCGTGGATCATTTTTTGGGGAACTAGGGTGGTTGGTTTGAATTATCAAAAAAAAAAAACCAGCAAACAACAAATTGTCGGCGTTTTCAGCATGCTTGAATATTTGATCAACCCACAGACAATCATAAGATTTACTTTCAAAATGTGCATGCAGATGTGAAGATGCGGGAATATGACAAGTGCGGGGGCAACTATGCGAAAACCTTGTTTATTGGGGTGGCAGGTTGAGTGACTTACGCCAACCTCGAAGAAATTTGAGTTTCTGATGGGAAAGTTATGTAAAATGTGACACATAAACTATTATTACATTATTATACAAAATGTTTAAACTTGAACTAAATCTTTCCTAGATTTTCAGATCAGTTCACGAAAGTGACTCGGTACACGCTCCTCAAAAGAGGACAAAGATACCACCAATTTTTTTAGCATAAAAAAAATGAAAAAGCAAGTCATTTTATATGATGCATACAACGACAAAAAAACATCATCAATCTTATATTCACAAGTATGACTCGTTTATTTTGGGTTTCTTGTATTATCAAGTTGACAACTTTCCACGTTCATCTATCTAATCCCCCTTCGTCAGTGGCAGCTTTGTCTCAAGTTTAGAATAAAAATTCTTTCTCTATTTTCTTTATTTTTATACAATTGATATTGGAGGGGCGCGGCATTCGAACACACATTAGGTATAAAGGTAACTCTCCTATATCATTTGAGCTATTAGACCCTTCTTTTCATTTTTAAATATGTGAAAAACGGTATGTTTTAACAAATTATGTGTTTATGATCTGTTCATTGTAAATTGGCAAAGACTATAGAATCAAATTTGTCTCATTGTATTTGATTCTTTGTTTTGTTTGGATCGAAGTAGACGGACAATCCTAAATTATTTGGAACAAAACTCACAAGCGTCACATGTCCTTTCGAGTGCAAAGCATGACATTTTTGAAATTTTGTTGGGCCAAAACAGAGGGGCTCTGTTCTGTTTCTGATTGGTGATTGCCACTGCCAGATAACACCAGTTGATTTGAAGGGAGTACATAAAAACTTCTGAACATGGCTCCACCTTCAAAACTTATCTGTTTTCTAAAATAAATTTCTATAATTGAAGAAAAATAACAAGAGGGTTCTTTCTGTTTTAGTTTTAACCAAAATGAGGATTAAACAAGTTGAAAAAAAATGAAAAATTCTAACCCAGATAGCTATGGACAAGTTCAAAGCAACCCAAAAGGACAAAGGTTGTTGCCGTTCTAAAAAAAAAAAAATTATACAACCATGAACCATATTCGAAATTTGAACAAGAAAATTTAAACAACATCTCAATACTAACAGAAAAAAAAAAAGAAAACAAAAACAGAGGATCATATATGTTACATTGAATAAGAATTGTGCAGATCCTATACTAAACTACCTAGAGCTTGAGGGACAAGTCAAGCTTCTTCATTTCCTCCTGATCACTATTGAAACGACTGCCGTTTGCCAACCAGAATTTACCAATTTCGTCATTGGCTTGGGAACCCATCTTGTTCTTTCCCATGTCAAATCTACCAGCACCGCCTCTACCTGACGTCGTTTGGAAATTCTCTGCTGCTGCTGCGGCTAGCTTCCCAATTGCTGGTTGTTGATCAATGAGCGGTCTTGACCTGTAGCCACGATTTCCATACGAACTTCCGAACCCAATAGAAGAAGATGACATGTGAGAATTAGGCTTGTGAATCATTGAGTGCGCCTGAATGTCCAAAGTTTTGTGATTATAAGCAGCGCCATGGAGAGGCAGAGAAGCCAAGCTTGAAATATGGTGGTGATGGTGATGATGCAAGTAAGGGTACCCAAAACCTGCAGCTGCTGAGGCCATTACATGTGTCCCTAACATCCTCTGTCCTCTCTTTGCTAGGGTCCTCTCTCTTTTGTGGGCATTTTGGTGCCCTCCAAGTGCCTGTGAGCTGTAGAATTTTCTTTGACAGTAGTTGCATGAGAAAACTCTAGGCTCTGCCCCATCAGACCTTGGGGCAGCTGTACCTTCTGATGAACCGATGTCCAGGCAATCAATGAGGTTGAGTTCTGGATTGAACCCACTATTTGAATCCTCAAGATCTACTAAAATATTGGGCTTCATCTCTTTTTCTTGATCTTTATTAGCTTCCTCTTCATCTTCCTCAACTAGTTTCTGTTTGCTCTCTTTGGGGTCCTGAAGTGGTGTGTTTGGACATGGAGGAGCCTCTGGAGCAGAGATGATATAAGTTTCATAATTCCTGGTTGGTTCCATTGCACAAATCTTGGAGCTCTTTTTTTCTTTCTTCTTCTGAGTTATCAACTGGGATTATGAAATTTGAGTTGATAGAAAAGCTAGCTAAGCAACAGGGATAAAAAGTTTATTGATGGGGGGAAAGTAAATTGCTTTGTGGTATATATGGATAATGGAAGAATGCACTGTTCTACTAGCTTTTAAAATATTAGATCCTTTCATCAAATTAGATCTTTAAAGTATATTGGCAGGTTCACTTATTGTCATGCACTTTGATTGGATCAATGGAACTTTTTCACCGTTCTATCCATTTGCACGTATATATATATTATACATTAATAAATAGACACACAAAAAAACCGAAAAACTTATTTTTAACAGGAAAGTATCGTTTTCCTTTGATATCATATCCAAGATTGTGTTTGTTTACTGTAACATGCTCAATAATGTGCATCAAACTCAATAGCAGATGCACATCTGCCATTGTTGTCGCATATTGAATTTTTTTATTTTATAAAATCAATCAAAGATGGGACATTTGAACTTGTGACTTATTTCGACATTGAGAAAATAAGTTCCTTAGAAAGATTTTGAGTTTTATTTTCTTAAAAAATAGACGGACTTGAAGCGACGGATGATCCCGGAAGTGTCGCCCTAGCCAGGGCATGCAGTATGCCTCAGTACATTGAGTGTGCCCCTTACCGCATTCTGTGGGGGCGTCACTTTGCTTGGATGTTCCATAATCATCTCACTCTCATGTGTTGTGGACAGACCATTATTGACAGCTTCCTATAATTTCATTGACTTATTTTCTCCATCTCTATTGAGAATGAAATTAATCAATTACTTTGAGTTGGGGTCATGAAAATGAGGGTCCTTCTCAATGCCCTTTTTGGGTTATAATCATATCTTCCCTTTGAAAAACTAGACTGGAGAACTAGATCACAGGCTCAACACATGTTAGGTGGAGTAAATGTTATAATTACTGGTTTTTTTTTAATTACAAAAAATAGAGAAAAGCAATAGCATTTTATGGAGGAAGAGGAGAGTAACTAGTACAAAAATGGGGCTATATCGTTAGGGATTAGGCGAGTGTCTCTACATCAATGGGTTCAGTCGTCAGTTTAACTGGATAGTCTTACCTGCTCAATTGAAAACGGGAGCATGAACCTTATCTCCAATAGAGTGCCCCCGTCCCCCTCAGATAATTACTAGGTTTATAATTGTCATTTTCATAACCTAATAGCCATATCAAATAATATATAATTAACTATCATTGCCAATAAGTGCATGTTTTATTTGTTGTCCTCCTAAAATTTATCGTATTCTAGGTAGCTGTTGTCAATTGTCTAGGCTCTAGATATAAAATATAATCTTAAACATCCCATAGAGTCCATGTTACTACAGTAATATAGTATTAGCACGCAAAGTAGAGACATAAGCTAAGTTGACAGACAGGTAAAGCCAATCTGGGTCGCTGGCATAAAGCCAAATATTCTCATATATTTTCAAAAGGAAAAAAAAAAGGAAGAAAAAAAGGAGAGATGATTTGTCAATGGTAGAGAAGGCGACAAATGGCCGACAAATAAAAAAGGGTGAAGGTGACGTGGAGTTGCTCATGCTAATATGCAATGATAGTGCAGTTACATGGTGCATTATTAATATTTAAAGAGAAATAAATGTGCAAAGTTAACCCCGAAAGATAAGTATAATCTGAGTTTTAATATTGATAATTATTGCACGGGCATAAAGTCATTTTAGGCAACTTTCTCTTCTTTGGGCCAATCATAACCCCACATAAAAGTTTGGTAGAATAAAATGGGCATCGAGTGACTCACAACTGACTGAGTGGAGTTTGGCATTTTACCCTCATTGGCTTAACCTAAGCGAAACAGACACCCCCATATGATTCTCCATGTAACATTCATAGTCATATCAAATGGGACCAAAATCTCTTTTCAAGATCTCTCTGTCTCTTTAAGCCAACTTCTCACTTCAAAACTCTAAAAGAAGAAACACAGGAAAGTTCCATTATTCCATTCCTTCCATCATCATCCTCGTCATCCTCGTCTCTCCTCCTCCACGTACAAATATACTTTCCATATCACCAACCCTAAGTTTGAAACCACTCACTCGTGATCCAACACCGCACACAAATACAGTACAGACACCTCCACTTTCATTTCGTTTCCCCACGCACACTTACCAAAAGACCAAGAGTGGACTCTAGTGAACTTCAGTCCAGCTCAGGCTTGTTAGTGGGTCGACCAAGCCACTAGGCCCGGCCTTGATTTGGGCCCATTCATATCCTAATTAAGGGGTCTGCCGACTCAAACTGCTGAGGTGGATCCAAGCTTTTGACTTTCTTTGCCAGCAACAATTTGACATCTTGATTGAGAAATGTGCAACATCCTTAAATTTAATATACGAAGTGAAGGTTACCCACTCTGAAGCTGAAGCATTCAATTCAACTTTGGCTAGTTTTGCTGATTTGATTGGAATTTGGATTGGACCAATCAAAATACACCGAACCATAAAATAAACATCTAGATAAACATTAAAAAGTCATCGAGTGTGCATCCAAAGTCAGTGGCTTGGTGGCTTGCTTTATTCACCAATCACCACTAATTAAGTTTATCTAACATGGGATGTTAAGATACACCAGTTATATATATATATTTCTTTCTAGATGCCATATAATGCTGCTCCTACTTGACTTGTTCAATTGTCAATTGCCAACTGCATTTGTGGTCTTACAAGGAGTTCAACCAGATATCAGATCAGTGCATGTGATCATGATTCATGACTGTATGCTTCAAAAGAAGAGCAAAGTTAGTGGCTACCCCATCATTCAAACCTTAAGAACATGATGCTTGAAAGAATTATCTGAATTTTATTGAAAGCACAAGTCCAACTTTTCTATTCAATTTTTTCATGCGTTTTACCCAAACCCTACTGTAAATTAGTGGACTGGAAAAATAAAAAACTTAGACTCAAACTAGGACAGAAAGAGACAGAAGCAACTGGTCTGCAGACTTGTATTTATATTTGAGACCACCGCAACCAAATTTAACTTACCCTGTTTTTTTTTCTTTCTATTTACTATTCCATTCCAAACAGAAAGAAGTTTTCTTGCTCCGTTTGCTTCTAGTTTGGCTGCATGTGTTTGATATGTTCCTCCTCCTCCTTGACCCCTACAAGCTAATCTAGTTTGAAAATTAAAATATCACCAGCAGGAAACTTCCACCACAAACTTCAAACAGCACAAAACCAATTGTGACAACTTGGTCGATTCAAACCATAGCCTATGCACTTGCCTGCTCTATAAAACAAACGCAATCAAACCCTGACAAAAATCAGAGCAGCAATAATGGGTACCCCAAAGTTCATGCCTTTTCTCATCTTTGTAATCTTCCTCACAACTCTACTTCAAAATTGTGAAGCAAACCAGTTTCCTTCTGTTCATCCACCTCACAAAGGGGTCAGAGCAGCATATTGGCCATCGTTTAACACATTCCCAGCTTCCTCCATAGACACCTCCTACTTCACCCACATCTACTATGCCTTCCTCTTACCCGAACCCACCACTTACAAACTCAACCTCACCCAATCCGACCAAAAAACAATACCACAATTCATCGGAGCTCTCCGTACCCGAAACCCGCCCGTCAAAACCCTTCTCTCCATCGGCGGCGGGGGTAACAATGCAACAGTATTTTCACTCATGGCTAGCACCCAGCTGACCCGGAAAGCCTTCATCAGTTCCTCCATTGAAGTGGCTCGAAAATTTGGGTTCCAAGGTCTCGACTTGGACTGGGAATTCCCAGCTGATGCTGTGGACATGTCAAATCTTGCCTTGCTGTACAAGGAATGGAGGAATGCTCTGGACAATGAAGCTAAAATTAGCGGTAAACCGCGTTTACTTTTAACCTCCGCGGTATATTATGCGTCGAAATTTACCTTTTACGGCGGCCCGAGAGCGTATCCAGCCTGGGCAATAAGTAAATATCTGGATTGGGCCAGCCCGATGTGCTTTGATTATCACGGGTCATGGGAAAATTTCACTGGGCTGCATGCTGCATTGTATGATTCCAAGAGTAATATTAGTACCAGTTATGGAATCCGGTCATGGATCCAAGCCGGAGTACCGCCCAATAAGCTCGTCATGGGGTTGCCACTATACGGGAGGACTTGGACACTCCAGAACCCGATCGTGAATTGGGTTGGAGTGCCTGCCTTGGGTGTTGGGCCTGGGGATGGCGTTTTGGTTTTTCACCAAATAGTGAATTTTAACAAGAGAACTAATGCAACGGTTGTATTTGATAGCAAAGCGGTGGCGTATTATTCTTATTCGGGTAGCTCTTGGATCGGGTATGATGACGTCCGATCCGTGAACTTAAAGGTCCGGTTTGCGAAGTCGCTAGGCTTGGGTGGATACTTCTTTTGGGCTCTGGGTCAAGATAAAGACTGGACTATATCAAGCCAAGGTAAGTCTCCAGCCCACACACAATTACCTCATTAGTGTTTCGTTTCGTTTTAAAATTACGTTTGATTTTAAATTTCTAACGCTTTGTTTCTTGTTTGGCAGCTTCAAATGCTTGGAAATACTGAAGGGAAAATGGAATATCCACAACTCCACATGTAGCCCACTATCATCTATTTGTATTTATGTTGTATGGTTAATTATCACATTGTTGTAGCAAGGGCATTGTAGCCCATTCAATTAAGAACATTTATCTATGTATCCAAATTCTATGTTTGAATCTCCTTTCGTAAAATAATTAAAAAGGTTCCAACTATATTTGCTTATCATGATATTCTTCGAACATAACCGTGTTGGCCAGAGCATATGGGCTCTCCACTCAGCATCCGAGTTCAAATTACCCTCCTCATAGTTTAGATTAGTTTAAAATAGATTATCACTTGTATTAAAACAAATCATGATATTCTTTGACCATAACCAAAGGCTCATCTTCTTTTTCTTTTTTTTCTTTTTTCCTTCAAGGTAAACACGAAACTAAACCTAGAGTTAATTCTTCACAATATCATGCAAAATTGCAACTCTAAACTTATGTGGTTTGAAAACCATTGTGGAAATAAGGATATACATTAGTTCACATATTGGTTAAACAATGACAAATTACACAACTATGTTAATTAATAATTTTTTAAAGTGCCAATTTTATTGCTAAAAAACTTCGGACAAAATTAATGAGTAAATGCCACCCAATTTTTTCTCTCTAATGAAACAGTGAATTTTCCCCCATAAAAAAAGGATGGAATATTCTAATATTGGGATTCTTTGTACCAAATTGAACCAGAAAAGGGTTCATTTCAGGCAAGTTGGGTTTTGTGAAGGGTTTTTCCAAGCCTAGTAAGAGGCTTCACTATTTAAATTTTTCTTTGATACTATTCTCTCTCTTCGAAATTTTTTTTTTTTTTTTTGTGGGAGTCTGTGAAATTTTTTTTTGGGCCATAAGTTTGTGAAGTTGTGTGGCTGAGAGGATGATTATTGAGCAGGGGCGTGATGGTAAAAGAGGTCAATTTCCCATTGGACTGCGTGTGCTTGCCGTGGATGATGATCCTACTTGCCTCATGCTCTTATAGATTTTACTCAACCACTGCCAATATCATGGTTTGTTTATGTGCTCTATCTTCTGATGCTTCTTTTTTGGAGTTTTGCTCTGTTGTCAAGCTTCTTGGCTTTCAATGGGAAATAGTGGTGTTGTTTATATTTAGTGTTTGTTTTGGTAATTATATGTCTTATTTTTTGGTCAGAATTTTATGTAAATATGATCACAAATTACTTTTTGGTATTTATTTGTATTTTGGGCCTCATATAACAATTATTTGTATTGCCAATGGGTTCTAACTCAATGAAAAAAATGTCATGATTTGCAAATTAGTGGTCTCAGGTTCGATGGCCCCTTGTAGTTGTAATTTAGACAATCGCTTGTATTATAATAAAATAAAAACAATTATTCGTATTTAAACTATTTGTCATCACTGAAGTCCATATGCCAGACATGGATGGATTCAAGTTGCTCCAGCTTGTGAGGCTTGAGATGGATCTCCCTGTTATAAGTAAGCCACCACCAATATCAGGAATTCTTAGTTTTGAAGTGTGACACACATGTTGTTGTGTGTTTCTTTAGTGTTGTCCGCAAATGCCAGTACAGAGGATGTGATGAAGGCAACAACCCATGGAGCCTGTGATTATCTGGTGAAACCAGTCCACATTAAGGAGCCGAAGAACATCTGGCAACATGTGATCAGGAGAAAGATGAAGGGTTATTATTCAATGGACCTGCACACAAATCTTGGCCATCGTCAGGGTATTTAAGAATTTAGACAACGCAACATCTGTATCCCTCAGTAATTGCCAGCCGTTCATATTCATATGAGTGTTGGTTGAAGAATAAAACAGCAAAATAGTGAGATGATGAGGTAATCGATTCAGATAAAGGAGGGTTGTAGGAAAGTCACTCAACATGTTTTAAAATTGTGAGCATATATACCTCACAGGAGACAAGATTAGTTAAAGCTTCACCATTCACAAGCCTGCCTTGTATTTAGCCAACTTGCATATTGTCCTTCCCCCCTACTAGTCACCACGCCCTACCTCCTCTCTTAAAATATAATCATGCCAAACGGAAAGTCATGTGAGTGAAAAAAGCAAGGAATCTCAAGATTTTGCACCCAACATGAATCTTCTAAAATAATGCACATCACAACAAAGCAAAACTATATTATATTATTTCATGCTTATAGAGAACAAGAAAGAGGGATAAGCTTTTGTTATCATGCCACCATTTCATTAATATTTGTTGCCTTAGTCAATGATGCTGCTTTTGATCATCATGTATTTATTTATGTAAGCGCATTGGTGTCTCGTTTTGAGCCAGATAATGGTTGCATGATCCTCCAATCCAAGATGCCGTAGGAAGTAACTTAATTATATCATTATCAATCTTTAATCTTTGATGTTAAGATTATTTTGCCACTAATATTTAATAACCTCTAAATCATCATGATGTAACTTAATAACTTTTACAATCAACCTATATGCTGGCTGTTGATTTTTGCTGACTACTTAATGGCCCCTTAATGGATTCCCAGTTAAATTATTCTCATTAAACTATGATTACGACGAGTCGTTTTCATTCTTGGTCATCGATGATAACTCTAAATGACTTCTTAACTATAAAACCATGTTAGGTTTCAATTACGGTTTGATTGCAAGATCAGAATATTATCATCCGTAAAACGCAACCTATATATAATCGTTTAATTAATTAGTCTAGCTACTTGTACTGGTACTCTAATACAGTTTGTGCACTGATAGAAGTTGGATGAAAGCTTGTTTAACTTTGCTTTGAGGGCTTAAGTACGGATGGAAACCACTAAATATAATATTATATAGGGGTTTAGGATAAATCACGTTGTCTAAGATTATACTTTTCACACAAAATCCGAAAAACCTCATGCTAGTATGCTACGTTTTTCTCCACTAAAATGAGTCGATGACACACTCAAGGACCAGGCTCGGTAGTGGGTTTTCCATTAAACTTGAATGTGATTGATTTGCTTGCTAGCTTTTTCTTAGGATTGGCTCTCTCTCTCCCTCTCTGTAATAATCATCACTGTCTCTCTTTCTCCAATCCACGGTCCACCCACCCACCTTTCACAGGTTCCTGGATTTGTCTCTCTCACTTATTAAGGTGTGATTTTCGGGTATATATCTTACTTTTTTTTTTTTTGGGAGTGGTTTTGCTTTGAAATTCACAATAAGAGGAAAACGATAAATGCACGTAGTTTTATTGTATCAACTTAATTAGTGTAATTAAAAGAGGCCATGCTCTTTGCTTTAGACCAAAATTAAGAATAATATAGCTTTTTTATAGGGGACGAGTTGAACACGACATGTCAAATTTGACGAGCATCGTTTTTAACCACTTCATTTACAAGTTTCTTACCAAATTAAAAAGAAAACTAGCAGCCAAAGCATTGACTAAAGAAAATTGTCTGAAACGAAGACATTTGCATATATATATATATGTAAATATAATAAGATTTTTCTTTAATACAAGCAATAGTCTAAATTATAAGGTGGAGGGGGTTCAAATGCAGGTTAAGACCCTTTTCCCCTTATTCTAAAATCAGTATATTGTGGAAACTTGTTTTGGAATTATAAGCCAAAAAAAGGAAGAAGATAATGAAGAAATACAAAAATGTTATGAAAAAGAAGGGATTTTTTTTCTACTACCAGCCTTCCAAAAATAATATTTCTTAAAGTCTACAATATTCATTATTCAATATTGAAACAAAAGCTACTTATGTGTTTTTCTTATCTTTATATTCTTTACATAACCAAACATTCTTCTTCGATCTTTTTTTTCCTCATTATTGAAGGTAATTATGAAACCAAATATAGAACTAAATCTTAACAATATCATGTAAATTGCAACTCTAGATTGGGTGCTTCCTAAGAATCATGGTGGAAAAATATGTTACAAATCGACAAGTATTTAACATTTATAATCATGCACCAAATTAACTCGGGTTCCTAAATCCCAATTTAGACCACTATATTTGAATTTCAAAAATTGCATACGATACATTCTTTTCTAAAAACATAAAGGAAAAAGTCAAGACAATACATGATTTTTTTTTTCCCTTTAAATATCACTACATGTAAATTTCAGCAAAATCTAATGAAAATATAATATTAAAAGAACCAACTAGGAAATTTTGACAAAGGAATGTGAAAAAGAAAAACATTTTTGAGAGAAGGTTATTGCAAGTCAAAGATCAATAAGGATTGGCGTTGTTCTATTAACCATATCTATCGCGAACAGAATGTTGCTGCTGATGCTTTGTCTGCTAGGAGCATTGATTTTGGTCCTGGGATTCATCTCTATAAGACGGTTCCTGACTTCCTGAAGGATATTTTGTATGCTGATGCCATGGGTGTGTCCATGCATCGTTTTCTTGCTGCTTAGGTGTTGCTGTGCTGGGCTTTTAGTCCCCCTTGTTACCAGAAAAATAAAAGAAAAATATTTTTGAGAGAAAAACGATAGTATTTTATTGAAGAAAAATGAGTAACTAGTAGAAAAATCCGGCGGACCATGTTGTATTTTATGAAAAAGGAAAACATTTTTGTGGATTTACTTCTCTTCCATTTAATAAATCATATCAGAATCTTCAGTTAAATCTTTCGGTTGCAGATAAAATCATAAAAGAACCAGTCAACTTGGTAAGATTCTCTTTTTCCCCATATGCATTTTTCAGTTTTAATGCTAATTCGTTTGTTCCTTATTTGGAAAATTCGAATTTCCTTTTTCTTATTGGGTACCAAAAATTCTAATTTCTTATTTTTGAAAAATTCAAAACACAAAAAACATTAAGAAGGGAAGAAACTCAAAATCAAAATTAATAATAATGAGAATCAACTGAACCCAAAAACAGAAGAAAAAAAAGGGTCCATTTCAGGAAAGTCTACAGAGTCTAATTCTTCTTCCTTCTCTCACAGTCCATACATAGTTCAGATTCCTTTTCTCTCTCTTTCAACGCTTACACACACACACACACACCAAGAGAGAGAAAGAGAGACCTTCATTAATAATATTCTATGTTTACCACTAATCGCATTCCTTAATCTCTCTCTCTCTCTCTCTCTCTCTCTCTCTCTCTCTCTAATCACCCAACCCATTAGGCTTTACAAGTCATTTTCTCTGCATCTTTGTGTTTTTATTGATTCTGGGTTTTGCTGGTTTTTGTCGAAAACCCAATAAAGCAAGAGGCTTCAACATTCAAACTTCACTTCTCTCTCTTCCATTTTTATTTTCCGAGTTTGTCAAGTTCTCTGCTTGAGAAAAATGATTGTCGAGGGGGTACTTGATGAACCCAGAGACCAGTTTCCCATTGGAATGCGTGTGCTTGCCGTGGATGATGATCCCATTTGCCTTAAGCTCTTAGATGCTCTACTCCGTCGGTGCAAATATCATGGTTTGTTAATGGGGTTTCTGTGATGCCTTCTGGTTTTGTTTGGTGCTAAAATGGTGTTTTTTTGTTTAGATTTTGTGTTGCTGTTGGTAGTTTTCATTTTGGTTATGTAAAGTTATAGCACCTCCGTGATTTGTTTGCACTTGGGGTTTTATGCCAAAGTCAGTTTAATATATGTTCGTATGAAGATGGCTTCTTAGATATGTGTTTCTTGAAAAGATTTTTTGAGTCAATTTTAGATGCCTCCCTGATTCAATAATTTCTTCTAATATCCATTTGTATTTAAACGGTTGATCCAATCTTCTAAAATTAGGAGTAAAAGTCATGTTGTTTCCCTTGAATTTAGAAACAAGAATATCAATCTCTTAAGTTCTGTAATTTTGTCAGTCAATTTTATATTTTCTCCCTGATTCTGTAATTTCTTGTAATGATGATTTGCATATAAAAGGTTGATTCTTTGTACTAAAATTAGGAGAAAATGTTTTGTTTTTTTCCTTTGAATTTAGAAATAAGATTATCTCTTAGATATTCTAGTCAATTAGAGGAGACAGGCACTCAGCAAATGGATTCTCAATTACATTCAAATTAAATTCTCTATTGCATTTTCTATAGGTACAAACAACATTTTCAGTTCTATTGATTGGGTTGTGGTAGATTGGTCTGTTTTGGTTGCTCTTTTTTTTTTTTGCATCTGTACGTTTGATTTTCCCTCTTGAAAATTGGTGGGTTTATAGTAACCTTGATGGATCTTGCAGTTACCACTACCAGTCAGGCAATAACGGCATTGAAGTTGTTGAGAGAAAACAAGAACAAGTTTGACTTGGTTATCAGTGATGTACATATGCCAGACATGGATGGATTCAAGTTGCTCGAGCTTGTAGGGCTTGAGATGGATCTCCCTGTTATAAGTAAAGCCACGCTAACTCTGCACAATCTTCATTATGTTGTCTGTAGCTTATTTTTTTCCCAATTTAAACTTTCCAATTAAACTTTTGATAACTGAATACAAAACTGTGAAATCCCTTTCATTTGTTTTGTTAAATTCTGAAATTTCGAGATACCTTAAATCTTTAAGATATTGGTAGAATTGTAGGAGCTCTTCCGCAGCTCTTGTTTTTAAGTTAGGATTCATTACTAATTATAAATGTAAAAATGTTCTTAGTGTTGTCTGTAAATGGGGATACCAAGCTTGTGATGAAGGGAATCACCCATGGAGCTTGTGATTACCTGCTAAAACCCGTCCGAATTGAGCAGTTAAAGAACATATGGCAACATGTGATAAGAAGAAAGAAAGTCGATTCAAAGGACCAGAATTCTTGCAATCAAGAAAAGTCACATGTTGGAAATGGTGAAGGAGGACCTGGATCAGTGGGCATGGGAAATTCAGATCAGAATGCAAAGCTCAATAAAAAACGGAAGGATCAGGACGAGGATGAGGATGATGATCGTGATGAGGATGGACATGATAATGATGATCCATCAACCCAGAAAAAGCCTCGAGTTGTTTGGTCTCTAGAGCTGCATCGCAAGTTTGTGGCCGCTGTTAATCAGTTAGGCATTGACAGTATGTTCTTAATCCTTGGTCAAAGCTATTTGAGGAAATTATCCTTGTATTTGTGATAACCCTTAATATGTGGAATTCTTCAATCTTTTGGTCTTTTTTGAAATCATATCTGAAAGTTTCTGCATTTATAGCCTGGATTTGAAACTCCTAGTAGTGAGTAGATCATGTATCCCGAATCTGGCATACTTTGTGCTTTTTATAAAGATTTTTTTAATACTAACTCTTTTGCTTAAATTTATTTGTATGCAGAGGCTGTACCCAAAAAGATTTTAGATTTGATGAATGTTGAAAAGCTTACAAGAGAAAATGTGGCAAGCCATCTCCAGGTATGAATGGTCATATTCCCTTAGTTCAAGACAGTAGTAATATTCTATTATAGGAAGCTTATGTTGTTTTATTTTTGTTGTTGTTGCAGAAATATAGGCTTTACCTGAAAAGAATCAGCCGTGTGGCAAACCAACAAGCTAATATGGTGGCAGCCTTAGGGACTTCTGATTCTTCATATTTGCGAATGACTTCTGTGAATGGAGTTGGAAATTTCCATCCATTGACGGGACCTGGTCAGTTTCATAACAATGCATTCAGATCCTTCCCACCTAGTGGGATGGTGGGTAGATTGAACACTCCTGCTGGTCTGGGTCTACATTGTCTTCCTTCTTCAGGAATGTTTCAATTGAGTCATGCACAGAATCCAAGCAACTCCATTAATGATCAGCCATTGATATTTCCTGGAAACCGTAATGGAAATATACTGCCAGCACCGTTGGAACTTGATCAACAACATGGCACTGAAGCTGCCTGCGTTGCAGACTTCTCTGCT
Source organism: Prunus salicina (assembly GCA_020226455.1). Lineage (NCBI taxonomy): Eukaryota > Viridiplantae > Streptophyta > Magnoliopsida > Rosales > Rosaceae > Prunus > Prunus salicina. The sequence goes on from CM035341.1 coordinate 41,765,366, forward strand.
GCTATCAATGGTACAACAGTTTATCCTACTTCCAGTGGTCTCCCAGATGCAAAAGTGTTTAATAGCTCAAATGATGCTCCTGGGCTTGCAGACAACCCAATTTTAAGACACACTCGAGATTCTGAAGTTGGAAGAAATTATGTAAATCAGTCTTCTGTATCAAGGGCCTCCTTAAGGTCAGAATTGTCACCACCTTTTTTGGATCATGGTAGGTTGAATGACAACTGGTCAAGCGCTTCTCAGCCATCTATGTTCTGCTCAAATTCATTTTCTTCACGTGACTCATTCAACCAACCTACTCTGCTTCAAAGTAACCTGAAGGACAATATGCCTGTTATGTCTTCACAAATTGGGAGCTCTCAGATTGATGTCTCTATCTCCTGTCAATCGCAGGATTCAAGATTTGGACTACCGATCCAAGCATCTGCAATCAGCAATAATTCTGGGCAAACAATTAATAATGACCCGTTTCAGGGGTGGGATGACCATAAGCCGGATTCCCAATACCCCTCAGATGTTATGTGTACCTCAATGAACTCTTTGATGCCGGTTAATGATACTGTGGCTCCTTTTGACCAGAATTCGGACTCTAGAAGGACAACCTTCCAAAGAAACATGGGCTTCAATTCGATTGGACAATCTAATTTTCTCGATCCATTACTCATGAAATATGATGATGTTGAACTGACTCAGGATGCATCATTGAAGATGAGACCGGGGTACCTTATGGACCAACGGAAGCTGCAGGGCGGTTACAACCCCAACAATGTTGGGTCATTGGATGAGTTAGTGAGTGCAATGATGAAACAGGTAAGAAACTTATTTTACCTGCCTTGCTTATTACTGTTTGAACTTGGATTCACTGACATTCCTTCTACAATGTTTTGATAACCAAAAGATAAAGGTGAGCTTTGTGTAGTTTTGTGCAAGTATTAGCAACATTTCTGGGGATCTGTTGAGGCTTAACAGTCCTTGTAGAGTCCTGTATGCTAAAAGACATGGTATTAAAATAGATCATGTTGGTTTCTGCCTCCGGATAGGTGCAACTTAGTTTTCATCTTCCCCACTTGATTACATTTTCTGTTTGGAGCTAGCCAACTTTCAACATAATCTGAAACAGTGCAGCCATTTCATTGTATATTTCTGGCTAATGCAAATTTAACATAGATGGTCTTCAGTGATTATATAAGCATTAGCTTTTTGAAAATCAATAACATGAACTGGTGATGCAGGAAAGGAGATAAGGCGAAATCAATGGCGGGGAAGGTTCAATGGCCATGTAGGGAAAAAAAAAAGGAGAGATCACTGTCCTTCACTCCTCTAGTTTCAGAGCATTTGTCTACATATTTACATTAATATCAAGTTTTGTATTTTCCTAGCAAGAATTAGTCTCCATTCTCTCTAGTTTAGTTGCACATTAATCCGTTTTAGTTGTTTATCGAACAAAATTAGGGCTTGTTTAATCTGCTGTCATCCAGCCCCGGCAATGTGTATTAAGGAGTAGTTAATGATATCTCTTTGACTACACCTACATATATGCTTTGGCTTCCCTTTAATATATTCTGCATAACTAGCATTCTATTCCTCACACGCAGCAGCTTTATTTTTCTTCATTTTATTTATATACATATATATTACAAAAATGAAAGAAGAATTTTGTGAATTATTTAGTCTTATATGTGGCTCTACATACACGAATATGAAGATTACGATTTGATTGAGATAATGACAGGACTCACAATTTATTGAAGCATCTTTCGTCTGACCAAATTTTCTAATTTGAGTTTGTCCTGTAATGTGCCTTACCAAACGACCATCTCACATATATATCTTGGAATAAATAGTTGGCTTTTGAACAACTCATATGGCAAATCATAATCACTAATATATATATATATTTATATATATATATATATTTATAATCATCTAATCATCAAAGACCCAACACCCCACCCCCCAACCGCGCGCGGGCGCCCCGCACCACTTACAAACAAAAAGAGAAAAGGTTGACGCAAAACAAATCAAACAGTTTCACAGCAAGTTGTTCTTTGTTTTTTTAACATTGGATCGACTGAACGAACTCTTGATCTATTCTAATCCTAACACTACTTTTCTCGCTCGACTCACTACTGGAGTGAGCCCCGAAAGCGGGTTTAGTGTTCACTGCTCATTTATTAGTGAGGAAGTAGCGAGTGAAGGCACTGAGGTAGTGTGGAAGCAATCCAACTCTCATGTCAATGCCCCTATTATCCCTAGGATTCTGCATAAAATATGCAACCTGTGGGATTGGAGAAACCAGTGGAGAAGCATAGGCTGCTGCTTCTTGCAAGAACCCAACCTTGTGGAAGGGCATTCTGGTCCAATCAGATATCAAAGTGAGCTCCGTGAGAGGAGGCAGAGATGTCTGGGGCCCTGCAACTGCCTCCATATATGCCTTGACATAGTTGCTTGTAACAGAGTTCTTGGCTTCCCTTATCTTTTCAACAATGGCTTTGTGGGTCGCTTGCTCTACTTGCCCTGCTGTTAGGGCAACAGAAGCAAGGACGTAGGCATTGCCGCTGAACCCTTCAGGGAGTGGAGGCTCCACCTTGTTCCTCGCGTCCACGGCAAATTGCAGGCACACCGTTGTCTCCTTCCTCGCTCCTAAAGCTTTGGTCTTCGCCTGATAAATTCACATAAATTATTCATGAATCTTCAATTTTGTGGTGAACAATTAGAGAGAAATACTATTATGGATTTACCCAATAATTCGTTAAGTTTGACATTGCTCTTGATTATTAAGTTTATGTCTTTGATTTGATTGGTATAGTTGCATATAAACTGGTACGTGGGAACTATTCCAAAAAAGGAAAAAAAAAACGACAGTATTTCTTTCGTCGAAGTTGGTTAATACAAGACTACGAGTGGAGTGTCAACACAGAGTGAATATTCCCGAACTTTTAAACTCCTTTAAAATCTCAATTGAATACATTAGTGTGTCGAATTTTCATAAAAACTCAAATAATTTTTATCGTAGGTAATTTTGATAAAACTAAATTTTCAGTGGCAAATTGAACTGATAAATTTACCTTCCAGAGGTGAGCAGCAACAACTTCAAAGGATGAACAGGAAAAACCACCCATGTCACCACCAAAAACCTCCCTCTTCAAACTCTCTATCAATGCACCGCTCAAATGAAAGGTTTTATGAACATAATGATTCTCAATTTGATCCAATTTGATCTGGTCACTGGATGCTGCTGCTGCTTGCATTATCAATTGGTACAAATGATCCACGGCAGCAGCCCTAGTCAATACCAAAGGGACGACGTCGTTCCCATTTTGCAACAACTTTGCACCAACCCCTTTTGGAGCTTCATGACCAAACTTACCCATCAACAGTGTCCCTCTGTCGTGCACTGGCAACTTATTAGGCAGCTCCAAAGCTTTGTGTTGTTTCATAATTACAGCAGAATTTGAAGCCCATGCACACATAAAGTCATATGCCGCCGGGCCATCAAACAGCGAATGGCTGATACCAATACCTATTGAATAGCCTCCACACCCAAACTTGGTCACCTACACCAACGTAACCATTCCAAGAATAATTTAACCAACTTAATTCAATTACAACACACACATTTTTTAATATATAAACGATGATTTAAAGTACTCCAAATTAATCTAATCTACATGAAAAAGGAACTCAAACTTTGGTGACATGAAGCGGACTCACTGTCCCTGTCAATTGGTTACACACATATTTTCCTTGTTCGGTGTATAGCTAGGGAGCATGCTTCCAAATTAAGGAGTTTTTTCTTATATGTAATTTCAAGAAACCCTAATGAAGAATAAACAAAGATTTGTCTGAAAAATAATGAATAATATTAAATTTATTAAAACAGAAATAAAAATTATAATTATAATAAGGAAAATGGAATTGGTCCAATTGGGATTTGTTCTAGCTATGAAGAGGGTTAATTTCAAGAAACACATTAATGTCTTGAACAATTAACACACATACATATATATAGATGATTTTTCTCTTTAAATTAAGAAATGCATATATATATATATATATTGAAGGAAATTTGCATAAATACCACCTGAACTTTTAAGTATGTGTGCGATTATCACATGAACTTTTAATTTTAATTATTAACCACCTAAATTTTATAAAATGTAGATATTTATCACCTATGTGTAACTTTGTTAAGATTTTTGTTAACTCAAGCATACTATCTCTCGCCTCCCAACCATCTTTCTCCTCCAATACCAATTTGCAATTCAAGGTGAAGTCTTACAAAAAGTGGAAGATATGCTCAAGAGTGCTAAACATACCCTAGTTCTCTAATACATTAAAACCTAGCAATCAAGTCCTTTTCCTTTTTTTCTTTGTGCTCGTAAAATCAAACTTGGCAAACCTAGTTATGGCTGAATTTGTTATTGATTTGCAGAGCTTGGCCTACTGTTTGTGCAGAGAGAGAGAGAGAGAGAGAGAGTTTTAGGGCGAGGGTGGGGTAGGAGGGATGGATTGTTGTGGGCTGTGGCCTTTTGGCTGGGAAGGGGGCTGTCGTGAAGGAGAAGGGGGAAGGGGAGCTAGTGGGATGATTAGGTTGATTTCTTTTTAATTATGTTAGTTTAAAAAAAATGTTTTTTATTATAATAATTTGGTGAAAAAATTATAATAAATGATGAAAATGTCTTTAAAAAAAATATCATATGTTCAACTTGTGACTTTATTTAATATAAATTTTAATGGAGTTTACGTATGAGTAAATTGCTACATTTTGCAAACTTGAGGTGGTTAATGGTAAAAATTGAAAGCTCATGTGATAAAGCGTACATGGCTAAAAGTTAGGTGCTATTAACGCAAATTTCTCTATATTGAAAGAAGGTCATCAATTTGATGGATACGTACCTGAGCAACAACCAAAGGCATCTGAGAGAAGTCTCCATCAAACACAGGCTTGTAAACTAACTTCTCCAAAAAGTCATTGTACTGAGAGAGGTCTCCAAGCTCAGAGATCTCGACCTGCGTCTCTGCCTCAACCAGAATAGCTCCTTTGTTGTTGCACCACACGTTAAGCTTATTTTCATCACTAGGGTTCAAGGTCAACCTCCCCGCCGCCGGGTACCACACCGACAGAGTCTCCTCCAAGCCACACTTCAAGCCTCTGAAAACTGAATCACGATCAACGAACAAATTATTATTCTCGTGTTCGTAAAAGAAAACCAAGTGCATATGGACTGGACACTGCCTGTCCAAGTTTGAGAGGCTGAGAATTTTTGGAGGGTGCAAAACTTTTGGAAACACAGACGCGGTTTTGGTGATCGAAACAACCCTTGAGTAATCACCAAAATCAGGTTCTGTGGCCATGAGAGATGAGATTGTACTAAAAGCTGTTTAATTCTAGCAAGTGCAGGTTTTTTTTTCAAGCTTAGCTTGGCCTTAACTAACACCTGTGACACAGAGAGAGGTGAGGAGTTGGGTAAATATATAGAGATGGGTAGGGAGGTTAGTTAATTATATGGCTACTACTCCGAACCAATCACATGCTTTTGCATGGTACTGTGTACTTTTTATCATGAAACACATTAAAGACTGAATTAATAGCTGAATTTAAGACTATAGTAGTACTATATATATACATATCCCCTCCTCCTCCGCCTGTGCTGTTTTCTATAGTGTTATGATCTGTCTCGCACTTGGAAACCCACTACCTTTCTCTCTCTCTCTCTAGACTCTAGTCCATCATCTTCCATGGTTGGACCCCAGGGAGAACCTCTATTTGGTGGGACCATCGCAGACGTTCATTTTTCTTGAGCTAGCTAGGTCGATAATAATTTAAGTTAATGAGGTGAAAAAATGGAAAACTTAATGTTACATATATTAATTTGGAGACTTATCACATCACATCTGTCTGTAACCCTAGCTTTGTCTGTTACTTATTCTGGAGCCAGGTGCTGCGAATAATCAGAGGTCTTTTTGATATTTCCAAAAGCTTCCCGTCTGTAATAATATATGAAGAAGCATGTCATATCAGGTTAAGAGCAAGATGTGCCTTTGTCACATCGACTAAACAAAAACATTCTACTTTAAAAACCACATTTATATATACTATTTAGTTATAATATATACATACATATATATATATATATATGTATACAGAGAGCTTCCATTGAGGGATCCTCAAATAAGTTTATTTGAGGGACACCCTTTATAGGCCCTACTCCGGATTGTATTTCACTAATCCAAACCATCTATTTTGTAATACTCATTCAAAGATCATCTCTACAAAAAATCACTTGAATCCGATATTATATGACCACTCAATTGAGTTATTGAAATTTTAGTACTTTCTTGAAGCACCGTGTTCGTTGATTTTGTAGTATATTAAGATAGTTATGACGTTACTTCAAACATCTATTAAGTTACTATGCATGTCACCTTCCATAACATTGACAATTAGACTTTGCCCTTTCGATTTTTATATGTTTATTTTCAATATTTTAATCCCATTCTCATTACTGTAATTTGGTTTGAATTTTTATATAAGTGATATTGGATAAAAGGGGAATCAAACCTAGGATCTCGGGTGCATGGGTAAATGTTCTTACCCACTTAGTGATGTTTATTTTGATTTAGCTCCAAACTAAAGTAGATACTCAAGTTCAAGCCTTCTATAGGGCATACATATCTATAATATATGTATATACGCAGTTGAAAACAAAAAAAGGAACAATGAATGAAATGAAACTGTATAAAAAACGACTAGGTCGAATATATAAAGGCAACAAGATGCATAGAAACTTGTTTTTTGTTTTGTTTAGAGGAAAAGGCGGACCTGGTGATTGGAAGATTGGAGTGAGAAGAGAAGGAGATGTGTGGGGTTGAAGTGAAGCTTACTGTTGGAAGAACAGGTTGGCATGTCTTTGAGGGAAAGAGAAGGCTAGACTAGGGAGAGGGAGAGGGAGAGGGAGAGGGGTTGGCAAAGCATGCGTGGTTTTAAAACCCACCCTTGGTCTCTTCCTGTATCGACCTTTCCCAGCACCTTGCCTTATTTTCGGGGCTCTTCCATTTGCTTAACCTTTTCTTCACTTTAATTATTATACATTAATTTAATTTATCACATAATAATTATATTGCTTAGAGTATAAATTAGATCTATTATTTAATTAAAGTTGTAAAGGAATGTGTTTTCTTTCTTTTCTTCTATAGACTCCAGCTAGCTACTGCCTAGTGCATGCCTGCATCTTTATCTTTTCTAATATCTGATTTTACTTGCTTCAAATTATTGGCAACAATTTCTGTGAACTTTGTTCCAGTCAACGTCTATATCTTTCAACTTCATGACAAATTTTATGTGTTCCCATCAAGTACAATAATTCCTGTGCAAATTCAGCGATGCATGTGCCTGTCTTTTTAATGCCACATCAACTGTAGGTCTAAATTGCTTATAATAATCCAAAATGTATTCCCAAATATTTTATTTTGAATCATTGTTTAGCAATACTGTGTAATTGTCAAACAGTCCCGACCCCATCCTTATTCTTAACGTTATCTATGGGCCAAAAACCCTAATAAATAAACTTTTTTTTCTTTCTTCCTTATTTACCCAAAGGGTGCAGAAGACATGTTCAGGGCTTCATGCACGGATATCTAGCTAGTTCGTCCTACAATTATTACAATATGTTCTCATATCTTTCTGCTGTGTATGTCTTCTGTTTTTGGAAGGATCATATTTGCAAATGTATGCGTTAGGCTAGTTGATCGAGGTAGTTTAGAGTAAGCTAAATTATTGCTTGTATTAAAGAGAGAAAAAAAGACCAAAACTATCATTGCGCTAGGAAAATGAGGTAAATGAATAATTAAGAAAACTATATGACATGGTGTCCTTTGGTTCACATCAAAGATCGAAAGACGCTTAAGAAAATGACTGGTGAACCCTTGATGCTGCTCAAAAGGAAGAAAATAGAACGACGATTGAACTTGGTACATCAATAGTGGACCTCGAGAGCTTTTGAATTTATTCTCTCTTTCCGCTAAGTGAGACTTGATTAATTTACAGGGCATGAACATGATTGATAATAATATAAACTTGGCCAACCTGGTTGAGAGAGTATGGAACATGTGGGGTACGCTTTCAATAGTGAAAGACAAGTACCCGTCATTAGCATCTAATTAATTTAGGCTAGAGATTGGAAGGTTCTGAGTTTTATGTCTCTACTTGAAGAATAATAACTTATGAAATCATAGAACTCGCAATTAAAATATATGTAATGATATAGCACAAGTGGTTAGAAGAGTTGATATCTCTACATCGAGATCATGTGTTCGAATTCCTCCCCCCTGATATCATTTGTGTAAAAAAAGTATATGTAATGTTATTTTGTTTGGCAAAACCAAAATATTCAGCGCATTTTTCACAATAATTAGTATTTAATTGTACCATAAGTTAATTTTTAGATGGGTTCATCAAGAAATAAAATTTGGGGAACATCATATGTAGTGGGATTGTGTTAATTATTTTGTGGTGTTGGTGATAAATAATAGTGGTAGTTGCTACATCACTGGTGCCGGTGCTGTGGTTTTGGTACTTATTAGTACTTATATTATGATAATGTCAGCAATCAAACTAAGAATCTTATGGTTAATTAAGTCTTAATGTTTAAGAATACAAGAGATTATAGGATTTTAGGCTCCTGTTTAGACAACGACGAGAGAGTTGAAATTTTGAAGACGGAAAGCAACTATCATGTTGTTTTGGCCTACACCACCCAAAAAAATAAAAATAAAAACAAGACAAAGAAAGTAGATAAAAATTAGAGTTATTATTTCAGACCAGTGGGTTTTCCAGGGGCCATGCTAGAAAACAATGCCTATGCATGTAGATATAGACGTAGGCCTTGACATTTTTATGTGTCAAATTGTTGGAACTACTGTTTTGATGTCGAAAGAAGTGGATAGGGCCGCCATTGATGTGATCGAAATGCTGAATTTCTAAATTTCCGAATTTCCTGCAACTTGGTCGGAGATCAAAAGCTTTCATGAGAAAGACTTCCACGAAATAAGATATCACTATTTCGCCATTCCCAATCAACAACGTCATAACATCATGACAAACGTGACAACGCTTCCACGTAATATAGTATTATTGATTGAGGATAGCAAAACAATATTATCCTTGTTGCAACTAAGTTTCTCTCCATTCACATGGATGTGCGGTGTACACATATCACCACCAAGTCTATCTCATGCCAACCATAATTTATCCTGTTCTTATATTTATTTTTCAGATCCTATGCAAGATCTAATTCCAATTTAACTGGAAGAAGTCAAGGAGTTATAATCTTGTACAAATCTGAAAAAGAAAAAAGAGATATTTTTTAACACTATAGACAGTTGGGTCGGGCCAAAAGAACTAAAAGACTCATGATTGGGCCAGTCCAAGCAACTCCACAAATGAGCTTTTGCTTGAGGGGGGAAAGGTGAACTCTATTATATGATTAAGAAGGTCCGGCTATTTTTCAATTACTTTCTGCGGTATACACATTTTCATTGCAACACAAAGAAGGGTACAAAGAAAGTAAGCCTACCAGCCTAGTATCATCACTCCCATTTAATCATCCAATACTATGACCTGCTCAGGTTTTTCTGCAATTCCCTCTCCCACACCATTTCCAGAGTTTCCAGCCAGATTTGTCCGGCCCAACTGAGGTGAACCCGAACCTGCAGGAGCTTGAACGTCACAATGTAGTTCTCTACTTTCCTCTTCCTCTTCTGGGTCAGGGTCTAACTGCGAGATTGTATGTTTGGGTTCTGCAGCCAAATCTGTCATGTCAACGTCCGCCACAGCAGCATGCTTGTTGTCACCTTGATCAGCTGATGATCCGGGAACTACAACATTGCTCTTTGTCTTGGCTTCTGATTGCTTATTAGGATTGACTATGGGCTCTGCCAAATTAGAAGAATTTTGTTGCACAGTAGAGAGAATCCTGCTTATTTCTTCACAAATGGTTCCTAATTTGGTCTGAACTAATTCGTGGGCATTTTCCTCCACAAGCTTGCACATCTAACAGCAAAATAGCGAAAGAAAAACATAAACGAATCCGTTACCAAATTTTAACAGCCATATTAAGAACAATATGAGAACATAAATTTTTGTTTTATACAAATACTACAATCCCCATAATGAAGCCAAGATCATGCTCAATTAACAAAAATGATATACCTCATTATAAAGGTGAGGCAACTTCAATCGATCTGGATCGTTGTCACAAACAGCTGCGAAAATTTCTTCAGAAGCTGCAATTTAATCATCACCAAACTAATCAAGGACGGCAGAAGAAGTAGATTCTCGTTATTGCTCTGCCTAGCAGAGGTTCATGAAACAGAAACAGACTTACTGATCTTTACTATTCCAGGCAACTGATCAACCGTTTGTCCATCAATCTCCATAGGATGAGGGCTTGACATTCTTGTAACCTTGGGTTCACTGTCAGGCTCTTCACTCGGAACCTCATTTGAATTTTCACCCTGAGAAAATAATTAATGGCGACAGAAATTCATAAGACAAAACGAAATCAGGTATCGTCACCCAATTATGAGTAACTAACTATGCATCTCAGATCACATTGCTACAATATTTTCCACATAAAATCATGTCTACTTCCGTCAATGAATAATACACATCTAAAGCCCAATCTCTAAATGATCAAGGTTAATAAGATAGTAAGGCACTTAAGACAGAATATAGTTTCTACCAACCTATCTCAGCTGTATAATAAAGTATTCAAACCCTAGCCACCTGATGGGTTCTCCAAAGAAAGGAGGTACACAGAAATATAACCGACCATCCTCGGGGAAAAAAAAATTGTCGAGCACGCCCTTCTGGATTGAAGTCATCTATCGTATTTCATAAGCTTTAACTATATTCTTTTTGGACCTTATTTTAGGAGTCTTAACCGTAATAATTATTGCACTAGGCATTAACATTTAATAAGGTAAGAATGGTTTAGGCTATTTTAATATAAGCTCCAACAGAAAACAAACTGGCGCAATATGCAGGTACCATGAGATATCATAACTTGCCTGTTCTTTTGCCAAATCTACATTGTTGCCTTTCTCCAAGAGAAGCACTCTTTTCTTGATAAATTCTACCTGTCTTCTCTGCATGTCTCTAAATTGATACAGCACAGATGAGTCCTGATATAACTGTGGTTGGTTCGCAGCATCACTGGTTCCCTGGGCAACATTAGCTCCTATATCACTTCCGGTACCATTTTCACTAGCATGGTTGCTAGGTCCTTCTGAGTTAGCTATTCTTGCACCATTTTGTGCTTGACTATTAGCTTGTCCTGGGACAGGTAGGTTTATAAAGGGAAGATTCAACTCTTGACAGATAACTTCTTGGAGCCTCAGGTCTTTGTCATCAACGATAGCTTGCCATCTTCCATATCCATGCCTTAACCAAATAAGCAAACAGTAAGTGAAAAGTTGACATAAAGGATTCATTCTGCATGTACCATCACACTAAAAAAAAGCTCGGAATAATGTGTCTCATGACCAATAAAATAATCAGAAGAACGTCCTATGCCAATTTATAGGTAACCTACAAACAAACGCAAATTGGTCTAAACTAGCATATGTAGGAACATGGTACAGAAATCTTTCCACTGTGGACTGCCCAACTTAAGCCAATCCACAACCATTCAATTTGGACTCGGTTTCAGCATATAAATGACACTGCCCTTCAACTTCTAGATGTAGAGGAAGAGGTAGGAGACACCCCAAAAGAACAGCAGCCATATTTTGATATTTCTAGAGTGACATATTCCTGGTCAAGTTGTATATAAACCCCTTCTGCCCATGTTAAGAAGTGTTTCCCCAAATTAGTGCAAGCACACTTTAATTGATTATCAACAACTGTACTGCTAACACAGACAATCCATTTATACATGCATGTGTGTTAGTGCAAACCTAGTCAAATCGTTAACATCAACCTATGACGATATAACATGTAATGTTCCGCATCAGGCAGACAAGCAAAGAATAATTATTAACAGCAGATGCAATAGAAAATTACATAAAAGCACAGAACAATTGCAAATATCAAGCGGTAAATTCATACTTTAGTACGGCACGCAACAATGTTAAATCATGTTCCTCTTTCCAAAATTTTCCACCCTTCAATCCAGGGTAGAGCAACAGGATGTCCTCTGAAAAAAGCGGAGTGCCTGGATTCTTTGATGCCAAATCCACCTATCATTGCACCCAAAAAAAAGAAGGAAAATTTCAAATCAGAGGAAAGGATGAGGTTGTTACCTTGAGTTGTGCAGGGATGCAATATTTATACATCAAATGAGAAGTCACAACGTCATGTATTCACATAAAAACCTTCTATATAACTAGATAGATTTTCTGAAATCACTAGTTCTCAATTGCATATATTCATTCATCCATATTATCGCAAATCTGCATGCCTCCTGTCCTGTAGCTTTCCCCAACTCCTCATAATTTTTCTATGATCATACTTTTTATTACAAAATTTGTACTTAACCGGTGATGCTTTCTTACCAACATTGTCATGTTATGTTGCCAGACATCTAGCATGTTAAAGACTGTCCATCATTATCATTGCTCAATCAGACCATAATGCCTTATCAACAATCTAAACAATAGTAGGCAACATAACATGCCAGATTGCACAGTTTAGTCATACTTATCAATTTTAATTATAAATATGATACAAATGAATGAAATCTAAACCTCCCTACACTTGAGGAGATCCAGACAATTGCATCATCTAATCCACATTACTCACTTGGTTAGGATGTATCCAAATACCAACCATTTTTTGCTTAAATTACTTAGTTTCCAAAAGAGGCAATAAGAATAAAAGAAATCTATAAAACATATAGTGTAAACAATAAGCATAAATAGAACTTGTAATTACAAGCTTACCCTTTGCTGCATCTGCATCAGAACAGCAATCCTACAAAGCACATCTCCTATTCTGAGCCCTTCTTTAGGAACACCATCTACAACCAAGGTCAGGAACATAAACATATTAAGACTAGAAAGGAGCATAGAACATAAAGGGCAGATGAGAATGACATGAGTGATAATGACTTATCACCTGAAAAGGTTGGGGAGTCAGTCATCTCTTCAGCTATGTGAGCCAAGAATAGTCTACCATAACTGAACCAAAAAAAAAAATTGAATATAAATAAAAATATGTAGGAAAAAAAAACAAGTAATTTATAAAAGGGATGTGCTGATAAATCGACGCACATATAATGTGTTATGTGTTCATGGGTAACATGCATAAACATATATATTAGTATATTATTTACTATGCAACACGTTCCTAATATAACATTTTACAGTTTCTGACTACACTAAATCTATGGATTTTATTGATGATGACTTCTAGCACAGGGTGCAGATAATGACTTTTTTGCATGTGGCAATACACAGTACAATACACACAACTACTCAAGCAAGCATAGACTGATCAATGCATCTCAGTGATAACAATTTTCCTAAGTTTTAAAGGGATAAAATTCTCAAAGAGCCTAGTCAGTGTTGCTGATAGGATGCAATATATTTTTTTTAATTTTAGCTAAAATCGCATGGATGACATATCCAATCTGTCTTGGTATTTATCCCTATGTCACACCATATTTCATTAGTGTGATTCATCATTTTAAATCTACTACAAATGCCCGAATTAACAAGAACAAAAGAAATGCGCATCTCATTACTTTTCTATTTCTTCAAATGTCTTCTGCTTCATGCGAGGTGTAAACTCTTTCCAGTCATATTCCCCAACCCCAAACCTGCACATTCCAAAGATTCTTGTCACCAATGTGAAAAAAAAAAAAACACTCAGAGACATATGTATAAGACAACTTGAAACATAGACACATACTCAGAAAGACATAATCCGCAACCCCAAACATGTAATAATTTCCAGATGTCAGAATAAAGTTATACACAATACAAGAATATATATATATATACACACACACACACACACACAATTTTTAAAAGAAGACCTCATCAAAATTTGTACAAATGCGGCTCTCTGACTTTGATTGAAACCCAAAACTTTGAATGATCTTCCTTCTCCTTCCATCAAGGGAGGGGGCTCTGCACTATCCACTGCAAAAATCATTTCAAAGTGGCAATATGATAAGTAAGAGATATCAACTAGTTCTAATCAACTTATTGACATAGTACCATGACATGGAAAACATACCACGACTTCTCTTTTTGTTAGGCTTCCTCCCAGAGAGAGTTCCTGATGATGATGTTTCACCCTCCATTATGTCAGCTTCATAGTTATCATCCTCACCATCAGAACTTACATCTTCCAAACCAGCAAGGTCGTCATCTTCAACAGATACCATCTGAAAATTTTCCAAAAGCTCAAGTTGATCCCCCTTCCATATATAGCAACTTGGATGTCTAGTGGCATTTTTTTTATACAATAGATGTCTAATAACATGCTTTAACATAATGAAGATTTTTGATATAACACTGAAGATATTTAAATTTTTTATAGAAAAATACATCCACAGATCAGTAAAGATTTTCAAAGAACATGGCCTCAAGATGCAAGCACACACAACCATACCCCCGATCTGGACGCCGGTGACGTCTCCGGCGTCTTTCCGGGCTAAACCTGTTAGAGAGAGAGAGAGAGAGAGAGAGAGAGAGAGAGGAAGGGAGGGGGAGAGAAAATAATTGAAAGAACATGTCATACTCTTGTATGACTATGCAATAGCATGGTGGGGGGTTTCTTTGTTGTTTGTCTCTGATGGTAAAATGGGAAGTTCTGCAAGAGAAACTTGTTGCACAGAACGATAGGGTACATAGAGAATTACACTAGTGCAGCTATAATGCAATACCTGCTTACGGCTTCTCTTTCCTTTGCCCAAAGCATTAAACTCTTCAACTTTATGCACTTCATATTTGTCTCTTAATAACTCTTCCCAGTAATTTGTTCTTTCAGAACTGTTCACAGTAGGTCTACTGTCCACGGCAGCCTTTTGTGGTTCCTCCTCTGCTATGGCCTCTGCTTCATCAATATATTCAAAATTTGCTACCTATAACACATGTGCAAGTTTAATTACTTAAAAGGATACCCCCATAAATCAGAATAGAGAAGAACTAGATAAGACAGTTGTAGACCATACAGAGCAATACTGCCTAGTGTCTACAGGACAAGTTCATTATTTGTGTTGCCCTATTTTTTTTTTTTTTTAATAGAAACATTTTATTCAAATTGTAAGGATCAAAACCAGGGCAGTTAGAGCACAGATAAAAGAAACTCTAGCTAGTAAAACAGACACAAGACCACTCAACACATAACTAAAACAACCACACATAAAGCAACCCCTTAAGATACTACAGCCAGCAGATTGCGCATTATTATAGGGTAGGGTATGTCCTTAAAAGCAAGGAAAGTTGATGCCCACAGGGCAGCCCAAAACTTCACTCTATCCCATAACTCTGCCACTCCCACTCCCTTGTAATCCTCGAAGATTCTTCTATTACGTTCAAGCCATAGGTTCCAAACCACTGCCTGCATCAGACTACCCCAGAGAATTTTAGCTTTCTTTCCCCTTCCCAAGGCATCAAATCTGATGGAAAAAAGTTCAAAGCAGCCTTCCGGTATTACCCACACCGTGTTAACTTCCTTTAGTAGTGTCTCCCACAACTTTAGAGAGAAAGGACAATGAAGAAAGATATGGTCCACGCTCTCCCCAGCCATATTACATAGAGTACACCAGTGAGGGCTAAGGCACAAATAGGGGCAGCGTCTTTGTAATGTATCGTTTGTATTTAGTTTCCCCAATACCGCTTGCCACACAAAGTGTTGCCCTATTTCAAACTAGGGATTAAGTATCAGAAATGCAGGGTCGCATGAAGAAATCTGATGGAAAGAAAATCCCAAACTAAACCTACAATTTCTGCATTCGGGCTTATACAATTGCTCCATTTCCAACATAGTCCAATCCTATGAGCTATGACCCACGTGTTGCCAACAGAGCTAAGGCCCAGGGGCATCAATGAAAATTATGTTATAACTACCAAACAACAGTATCAAGTATGCTGCTATGGCAATTAAGCCTTATGCAAATCACCACCAGCATGAAATGCATATCAAATATAACATGAAGGACCTTTACTATATATATTGTAAAATATAACCTTGAAGGCCTTTAAAAATCCATCTTCATCTTCGTCGTCCAACATAGCCTCATCATCCCCAGCTTGTTCACGATCAAGTAATCTATCAACAAAGAAACAGAAGAAACAAAAATTTTGAGCACATATATGTAAATGCTGTCAATCAAGTGAAACAGAGCAGGATATAGAAATTTACCTATCTATTGCAGCATCATCATAATGAATTTGACGGGATTTTCCTGCTTCATCATTTTCGTCAACAAATAACTCCTTCGATCCATACCTTATGATGTCATCTAACTCTTCCTAATATAAATTTAAAATCATTTAAAACTTTGATTACATTTTCAGGGGAACATAATACTTTACTCCTCTTACTGCAGTTCTGTTATCTGACCATACATTCAACTTCTACTAAAGTAACTGCTAAGAAACAAACTTTAATATTGCAGTACCTTAGGTAAAGTGACAAATAGATCATAGTTCAATGAATTGACCAAATGCAACAAATATATGCTTCTCTTTTTCCTTTCAAATAAATCTGGCCTCCTTTCTTTTGGGTTAAATAACATTTTGGTCCTTGTGTTTTATCCCGTAACAATATCGGTCCCTTCTGCCTAATTTGACGTTAATATGCTCTGATGTGTGAGTCTCTGCGTGTGCCACGTGTGCACATTATTGCCCAAATTATACAGAAAGGGCCAAAATAGTTAACATATTACAACATGGACCAAATTGGCCAAATCGAAGACACAGGGACTAAAAAGGTATTTAACCCTTTTTTTGTCCAAACAGGAAAATACATCATATTGGCCCTGTTTGGTAATGGGTCTAACCTTCCACCTGATGAATCTAAGAACCATTGCACATGCAATGTATCTTAACTTCCTACATTCTAAACCACAAAGCATGTCTTCCATATTGATTAACCAGCATTCAAAATTGCAAAAGCATGCCTAAAAATGCAGTCATCCATAGTTAAAGAACCCACTCAATTCGTTAGCAACTTTTAATTCAACCTCTTTCCCACTAAAACCCAAGACACGAGTTTTCTGTTGAGTAATGACCATAGATCTAAACTTTTACTTTTTCAGTATCAAAGTTGTTTGCCTTCAAATATACTTGAGCTTTTCAGTTTCAAAATTTTCATTTGGGCATCCATCTCAAAATTATTGGCCTATAACTTCAAATTGGAATTTAGTTCTTTTCAATTTAAAACCCAATAGGTTTACCTTCCAAAAGCTTCGGAATTGCCCAAAAACTAAACACTTTCTTTCCTTTCCATACAGAAAAATATATAAATTAATCATGACCTAAACTTCGGTATTCTGCCACTAGAGTAGCAATGACCTAAACAAGGGAATTGCTGCCATTCTTCCTGAATAGCCTGGATTCTACCATTGAGAGTCACTTTGAAAGTACAGCTTCAATAAAGGTTGCTGAAATAACGCATCCTAAGATATTTGCATACCTGGTTGATGTTTTGAGCCTTTAACCTTCCAACAACCAAATGCTCTAGTACCATTTTCTTCTTAGTCATTTCCATCATCCGTTCTTCAATACTTCCTCGAGTTACTAGCCTATAAATCATTACCTGCAATGCCAAAACCACTATGCATTTTAAGAACCATAACCAATAACAAATAGATATCATTAAAGAATTAATTTCAACCTTGTTAGTTTGCCCAAGTCGATGAGCTCTAGCCATAGCTTGTAGATCAGCATGAGGATTCCAATCACTGCAGACCAAAGTATATTCTTGAACACAGTTCCATAATATCCACAGTTCCATGATACTACCTTTTTTTAATGATTACATGAAGGTAAACTAAGAAGACATATAAGCAGTAAACCCAAAATACTTCACCTGTCATATATGATCACTGTGTCGGCAGTTGCAAGGTTTATTCCTAAGCCCCCAGCTCTAGTAGAAAGCAGAAAACAAAACCTGGAAGAATTTTTGGCATTAAATCGATCTATTCTTATTTGTCTCTCAGCTCCACCAACTTTTCCATCTATCCGTTCATACTGCCATTTCTGACCACAAAATAAAATGACAAATTTAAAATATAAATAAACTATTTCATCTCCAAATTATATGCCAATATAAAAGAATGTTGAGAAACATCGAAACATCTACACATCTATACTTTGAAAGTACAATAGTCTTCTAGCAAATCCAGCATGTGCTGAAATTGTGAATATATGAGAACTCTATGCCCTTGCTCCTTAAGTTTCACCATCATTTTGTCCAACAATTGCAATTTCCCAGAAGATTCCAATAGCTGTCTGTCAAACAGTAAAAGAAAAGTGAAAGCAGGTATCTCAGGAACTCAATGAACAACACCTCAAGATGCCTATAGCTTATTTAAAAGAATAATGTTCTCTAGATCAAGAAAATGCAGACTATTTTCAACACAAGCGTAAGACTGAAATAATTTATCGCAACTTTACTTAAAGCATCAAAACAAATCACCAACTGTATGGAGGAAACTGGTGCCTCTGATAGACAGCATAAATGATGATATTGGAATTTAACAAAGAAAAAAGATTACTTGTAAGATTCATTTGAATCTTCTATGTCTGGTTCAACTCCCTCTAACATATAAGGATGACAACAAAGCTTGCGCAATTCCATGACCACGTTGATAAGAGATATCTGGTAAGCAACCACAATATTTTCTCAAGGTAGAACAAAATGAAAAATACTTCAACTTCACAGGGCAAAGCAATCTTACCTGTGCACCACCTCGACGAGTTAATATCTGATAGTTACGTGTCAGAATTGCTTTGTAGTACTCTTTCTGTTTGCTACTTAAATCAACACGTAATATAAGTTCCTTTTTAGGAGGTAGTTCCTTCATGACATCTTTTTTCACTCCTGCAGCCATTACCAATTTGCACACATTTCACCAAATGCTATTAACAATCTCAAAATTAATTAAAGTACAATTCTATTCCTGGAAAGAGTTAAATTTATAACTCTAAGCAACATTCTCTTTTTCAAAAATAAAAATAAAATAAGAAGAAGAAGAAGAGTTTAGGATTTATACTTCTAAGAAGATGAGGAGCCAACATTCTGTGAAGCCGTGAAATCTGCTCCTCTTGATTGATATCCTTAAACTCTTCCTGGAATTCCTCTAGACTTCCAACTGCAAGTAAAACTCATCAAATTAAAAAATAAAGAGATTTTTTTCCCATCTAGCTAGATTCAATTCCTTAAAATTGATGTTATACTTACCTTCCCAGCATCAAGAAAGTGCATAAGCATAAAGAGCTCGTCCAGATTGTTCTGAAATTTTATCATATGTGAGATCACAAGTTTGAAATAGATAACTTCGATGCATGCAACAAAATTATTTAGGTCATCACAATGAGAACAAACAAACAAAAAACAATCTGACTATTATTTGTGATACCCAGAGACCCCTAATGAAGAAGAGGATACAAAACCAAGAAAGGAATTATATAAGCTTTACACTGGACAGGAACTGTGAAACATTGACTAAAATGCTAAAATGGGTCAAATTGTTTTCTAAAAGAAGGAGGATACTTTTTAGAAAGCATTTAAAAAGGGAAAACTAAGCAAAAACATATCTATAACACAAGACAATCTCATAACAAACCTGAAGAGGAGTTCCAGTCAGAAGCACGCGATGACTAGTGCAATACTGCTGTAATGATGAAAATAACTTTGAATCCTTATTTTTGAGACGATGACCTTCATCAACAATCTGCGTATAGAGGTCAGCATTAGGCATAAATCAAATATTGACGAGTAACAATGTGCACATGGAGCCACAGAATGTTACCATACACTCCCACTTTATCGGTTTTAGTGATGTTGACTCTAAGTTGATCATTTCATATGATGTCAGGAGGACATCAAATTTGATCCTTTCTTGCTTACTTTCACTACAATTTGACCAGATTTCTTTCTCTTAATCTTCTTGTGATTTTTGGGAAAGTAAAATTCATATTCCCGTATGACAGCACGGCTTGGGCAGAGCCAACATACATAACCTGAACCAAGTGAACTTCGATTCAGAACCACACTTGGATGGTGATTATAAACAAGACAGATATTTAATTGGTACATACAACATTCATTTGAGGTGCCCACGTTGCAAATTCACGTTCCCAATTTCTCAATGTTGAAAGTGGAGCCACCACTAGATGTGGACCAACTTTCTCTTCAAAAAGAGATGCTAAAAAAGCAATACTCTGTATAGTTTTTCCTACAATCAAATCAAACCGGTGGTAAAGTCCAGCTATCATGACAAAAAGGAAATAAACTTCTAGGATAAACAAAGACTTACCGAGTCCCATTTCATCTGCAAGTATCACGTGAGTTTGTTTGGACCAGGAGAAACGTAAGAAGTTCAACCCTTCAAGCTGATATGGATGGAGTGAGCCTTTAGTTGCACCAAAAAGCAGATGATCAAATTAACTACCATAGGAAAAGAGAAGCATACCAGACTGCAGAAAGAACATAGAAGAGAAAATAATGTACCTCCAGAAATAAATTCAGGACTATGTTCATACTGTTGAAACTCTTTCTGCTTCTTTTTTGATTCCATAGCATCTCTAAGAATGCTCTTCTGCTTACTAGACAACATTTTACTTTTTCTAGACTGAATTCTGTTGAATCTCTCTATTTCCGGCTGAAATGCAGATATGTCCGACTCTGATTCCCAATAGCATTCATCATATGATAGTTCTTTCCACTTCACTAGATATTCTTTCTCGTCATCTCCCCTGCAGCATCCAACAAGTAGCATTACATCAACAACTTAAATTCCAGGACAGCATTCAACTTGCTCCAAACAGAATGATATATGTTATTACAGGGGAGGAGAAGGATGACCACAGACTCATCAGAAACTCAATGGGAAACATTATCTGAAGCTTGCTTTTTTCTTTTTAATCAGTAATCTTATACTTCACATAGCATGCTTGAGGTATTCTCTTAAACCTTTCCCAAATTAATTCAAATTTCAGGTAAACTGAAGATTACAAACGATACCTCAAGTAAACACAATCAAAATACAAATTATTTGGAACTCAATAATGACAAAAGATGTTTGAAATGGGTAAAACCTGCAGGCCAGAATTCGATCAACAGTTGTCCATTCAGGTCGAATGGCAACAAAATCATCCTCAGAGTTATTACTTGATTCCATTTGACGATGGAAATTGTTCACTTTAGTCTTCAGACGTGGATGAGCTTTGAAAGCTTTCACGAACTCCTTCTCTGGAACCCTGAAGGAAAATACATGTAATAGAGTAAACAGAAACTCTCAAATTGACAAAAGATTAGAGAAAATTTAAGTAAAACGGGCTACCAAAAGAGGAAATACAATTTCCCAAATAAAGAATTAGGGCAGGTTTCCAGAGTCAAAGAACTTTATTGAAATCCGTTATTCTTGATAAGAGTTCAAACAAACGTTGGCCAAAGTAAATAAACAATAAAAGCTGAAACCATTAACCAAGACATTACCATGTGCAATGCAAATAAGAGAGTCCCTTCCACTTCACAAGATATTGTTTTACAAAAATTTGCTTCGAGCCCAGCTTTGAGGCATCACTATCACCAGCTACAGTAGGGCGCATTTCACAGTCCAAGATCTTATCAATATCATTTAATGGGCTTACCTGCAAACAAAAAAAATTTAATTCTCGGCTCTCACCAAAAGCATATGATTCGTAATCAGTTTAATTGAAACAAAACTGAATTTAGAAAAGAAACCATACACATTCAGGGCATCTCCAGTTGCCAGGAAGAGGAGATCTCGGTGGCGGAAGTAAACACTTAGAATGGTAAGCATAACTGCATGTTTCACAGCACAAAAGATTCCCAGTTTCGCCACAGGCTTGACATGAATTCTCTTTCTATTGACCCCCAAAAGAGAAAAATATAAGCAAAGTCCTTGTCATAAATTTTCTACATAGAAAGGAAACATGAAAACACAGCAGTTTTGAAAGAGTGATAACAATCACCCACAAAAGGACAAAATAACAATAATTACTTGAAATTTTGAATAGAAAATATAGAACATAATAGAAAGTAATATTTTCTTTCAAATATCGAAACTAAATATAACTTCCATCATACTAAAGGTTAAAAAATACAAGAGAATAAATAATAAAATAAGTAGAAAACAAACCGCATCGCTCCTAACAATCTTTTCAAACTTTTCCTCAGCTGTCCCAGGTTTTCTAGTTACAAAATCGGCCTCATCATCTGATTCATCAATATTGTAAACTGGCCTTCGGTCTGACCTAACGCGAAGCCTCTCAACCAAGCTACTCATATTCTGCAAGCAGGGAGTGGGGAGATCTATTCAATCAGAAGCGGGTGATATTACCGTAAACCCTAAACCCTTAACTCAATTTATGTGACAGTATAAAGTATCGGAGAAAATTTATATAAGTACCGCTAAATGATCAACTGTATTTAGCAAGGTACTATTATCTTTAACCAAAATGGCAAAATATCAATTTCATGAACTAAACAGATAAATGATTAACCAGAAAATTGAATACAAGTCCTAAATGGTAAGGGAAGAAAAATCCCAGTAATCCTACAATAAAGAAATTACTTCAACCCACCTATCTACAATAAAAGCAAGGTTCTCTTGGAAAAAGTAATTTGATTATTCAATGCAATGCCATAAATGGTGAAAGAAATCAAGTGTAAATGCATATGTGCATACATAGCTACATTGTACAGATGTACATACAGGTACAGTTATACAAACGACTACAAACTTACACATGCATGCACAAGCACGTCCGCATACATAGAACATCATAATCAACTAATCATGAACGTTCAAGCGATCCATATGTGCTGGGAACAAACTCATAAAAATTCCTCATTTATAACAACTGTGTCATTTTTCTTATAAGAACCAACGTAAATAACCATATTGCATTACGTATAATCACACAATTAGCAACACCTCAGTTCTCAAATTGCTTACCCTCGAATAAAGAAACCCATGCAATAAATAAACTTAACAGCTTAAACTTCAAGTGACCAACCCCACATTGAACACACCAAAGAACAGCACAACATAAAAAGTGGTACTCAAAGGCCAGTATCAAAATGACCCACATGAGAATTCCCATCGAGAAAGCAATATATAATGAAAAAACAAAACACCTATTTGTCAAAAACAGCAAAACAACCCTACGAGAGTGAAATTCACAAACCATTCAAGGGTTTATTGGACATAAAATTTAGAATTCCCCACCATTTATTGGTTGGGACTTGGTGGACTGACGTGAGTTAGAAAAATATATACTGAAAAAGTACAACCCCGCTTGTCAAAACAGAAAAACAACACTACAACACCGAAATTCACAAACCAGGGTTTCCTAGACAGAAATTTTGAATTCCCCCACCATTTCTTGGCTAGGAGGACTTAGTGGAGTGATATGTGCTAGATAAAAATACACTGAAAAAAACACATCACCCGTTTGTCAAAACAGCAAAACAACCCTACATACAGGACCGATATTCACAAACCATTTAAAGGGTTTGCTAGACACAAAATTTTGAATTCCCCTCCATTTCTTGGCTAGGAGGGCTTTGTGGAGTTATGTCTGTTAGATAAGAATACAGTGAAAAAAACACAATACCCGTTTGTCAAAAAGGCAAAACAACCCTACAGGACCGAAATTCACAACCCATTTGAAGGGTTTCCTAGACAGAAATTTTTGAATTCCCCTCCATTTCTTGGCTAGGAGGGCTTAGTGGAGTTAAGTGTGTTAGATAAAAATACAGTGAAAAAAACACAATACCCGTTTGGCAAAACAGCAAAACAACCCTACATGACTGAAATTCACAAACACCATTTGAAGGGTTTCTTGGACACAAAACTCAGAATTGACCCACCATTTTTTGGTTAGGACTTAGTGAAGTGATGTGAGTTTGATAAAAATATGTAAGCCAAGCCACAATGTTAAGGAAAGAGAAGGAGTTACCGGAGCTCAACGGATCTGGGGGACCAAGTATTTCGAAAGTGTGCCTGAAGCCCCCTGAACCCAAACGCCCGAGTTTGGAGCGGGTTAGAGAAATGAACAAAAATTAAAATAAAATGAAAAAAGAAAGAAAAAAGGCGGTGTAGAGAGGGAGAGAGAAAGAGGGCTCCGATATTCTTACCCCCGACACTATAGCATTTTTAGCGTGAAAACACTGTTTGCCTGAGGGCTTTATAAAGCTTTAACCGTGGTTTGCATGGGAATATTAAGGTTGATTAGGGACATTAAGGTCTTTTTATGTTATATAATTAGAATACCATGGTCTTTTTCCAAGGTAGGTGTTGGACATTTACCTTGGTTTTGGGGGATAAAGTATAATTTGGTAAAAGTACAAGGGTACGGATGATTATGCCGTTGTGGTCTTGGTACATGCATCTTCAAGAACTCTGGGTGCATCTTGTAATAATTGCATAATTTTGTGGAAAGGATTTTATAAATATACCTAGGTTTTTTTTCTAGAAAGATATAGCTTAGGTTTTTATCTTATCTTATGACTCTTACAGTTGAAGTTCTTAATTTAGAAAGAGAGCATCTCGTTAAAATATGAATTTTTGTTGTAGTTAGTACAAATTTGTGAAATGTCAATCATTGAATATAAAAATAATTTCATACTATAATGATCGGCTATTCATAATACAACATCGCTTACTTATTTATAATACAACATCGTTTATTTTAGTCTTCTTTTTAACGGCTAGTTAAAAAGATATTATCCAGAACAACGATCGCATGATACGTTACACTTTCCAAACACACATGTTGTTACTTACCTCATGTGCAAAAATAGTTAAAATAATAATACATCATGTTTCATTTAAAACGTATCACACTGTTATTACTGACACAACGCATTAAAGACATAAATTTTTTGTCATAAATTACAAAAGCTTGTTGCTTCATTTGCGAGTTTAAATACAAATTGTGGATGCAACAAAGCATCATTTTCAACAACTCTCAAAGATCTATGCACAAGTGTGATTGGTGAGCAATTAAACATTGTAGTGAAGAAGATGGAGATGGGCATTTTTCTCACTACCCAAAGAAAAAAACATAAACATGCCCTGGGACAAATATAAATTACTTAAAACATTGGGGAGCACTTTACAAATACCCTAAAACTGTGAGCTTTTAAAAAAGAAAAATTAAAACTTACTTCATATAAAATTGTGCGTCATGTTTGAGGGGTGTGTGTGTGTGTGTTAAGGCTGGCATGGAATGGAAGGAAAGAAAGAAGGCAAGCTCATCAATTCGTATGGATTCTTTTTTTGTTCTTGTGCATTTTGACAAGTGGACTTCATGCAGTGCATGCGGACACACACACACATCAGATGCGAACGTTACTTATGAACTTTCGTAATTTTGTTTGAATCCTAATCTGGAATATATCTAACGGCCAGCGATAAAAGAATCTGACATTTATTTACGTTTCGGCAATGACCAATCGAAATATCGCATTTGCAACAAACTCAAACTGGTTTGTTTTTGTTATAAAGGAAAATTTAAAAAAAAAAAACTCTCCCCAAAATAAATACTGAGAAGAGAAAGCACGCAAGTGAGGTTTGAACTCAAGTTGACCTTTGAAGATGCACAGCGAAAAATTAATTTCCAAACGAAACAAAAATACATGTACTTGTAATTACAAAAATCCGGACTGCCAAGATAACCTGAATGTTGGAAATTCTCAACCGTTGATTTAGTGGGATCAGAATTGCATCATTGGCTGGTAATCGGCCACGAGCGCGTGGACAAGTGTTCTAATAGCTAAAGAAAGGCCCAAACTATTAACTTGCAAAGCCCATACGAAAATATCGGACCAGAGTAGGTATAAAAAACCCCATGTCAGAATAAATGGAAAACTGAAAAAATAAAAATGAAAAAATTGCGGTGAGCGTGGATCGAACACGCGACCTTCAGATCTTCAGTCTGACGCTCTCCCAACTGAGCTATCCCCGCAATTGTCAACACGATTATACATTATATATTTAAGTATTAGTTGTTTTCTTCTTTACCTGAACTCTGTTAAGAAAAACTAATT
This sequence comes from Prunus salicina, assembly GCA_020226455.1. Lineage (NCBI taxonomy): Eukaryota > Viridiplantae > Streptophyta > Magnoliopsida > Rosales > Rosaceae > Prunus > Prunus salicina. The sequence continues at coordinate 41,791,632 of CM035341.1, forward strand.
ATATACTGATTCGAAATAAACAACTCCTCTTATTTGTAGCAGAATCTAAGTTCAGCAAAACCAAATTATAGTAATAATTGAACAAACATCAAGGCGTAAGAGAAGAATTTTCTTTTGGCTTTGTTCTTTTTATGAACCTCAAAAACACACAACTTCGCATTCCTCAAATGCAACATCTAACCAGCCAGGAGGCTTTTTTCGCTTGTCAATGATAGACTCAAAAGCAAGACAAAGAACAACAAACATAGCCAAAGAGAAACAGTAAACATCTGATGCAGATTGCAAGTATACTGAGTGCAAATCACTTCCATTTTTCCATTAGAAACTCTTCTTCCGAAGGCGTGAGAATTACTTTCACATATCTGAATTCTAAACTAAAAGTCCTAGGGTACTGTGCCACTCCGTAACCCGACTCTTCGGTTGTTTGATAAAGAGGCAACAGATAAAATGATAATACTGTGTAAAAAGATGTATCAAGTATACAAAGTGCATGGCATGGGGTGAATAGTCTTCAAGATGAATGGTTGGAGCCGAGGGTGGTGATCGCCGAGTAAATCTCCCTTACAAAGCAAAAAGGCCGTTGAAGCAACTAAGCACGCAAAACAGGCCTTCTATTCCCCATATATGTGAGAAAACTCTCAAAATTGGTGAAATGTAGAAATTCATATCAAAGAATAACTATCTATCTACCTATCTATCTGTTCAGAGGCTCTAATTGAACTTCCATTCTTCCTGAAGTTTGTGATTCTTTCTCTGCATGCACTCCATTCGGGCTCAACAGATCAACAGAGTCATCTTCCTCCAGGTTCCCCAGCACCCAATTGCTTCTTCCAAAACTTCTATCCCTCCTTTGTTGTTTTTCACGGTATTCCAGATACATAACTATCAATGCACCAATCAAGAACCAAATTATTAAAGCCCAATTAAGTCCATGAACATTTTCGCCGTCATATCTATCTCCTAAATGCTTCATTCCACTGAACAGTGCTGCAATGCCTACAACAAAGGCACACCTTCCACCGATCACATGAAAGTACTCCCAAAGAATCCTTTTAGAGGAAACCTCCTCTCCATGAGCTGGTCTCTTAGGCCTTAGGAATGCATTCACTGGTTGTATACAAGCCAAAATTATCGCAGTAATCCCAAACTTAACATGCAATGAGCTGACATAGAAACCTCGAAGTTCAGCAACAGCAAAAAGAAGGGCAAGTAGGACGATTACCAAGCCTGAGTACTGCAAATAAACATGAATCTTGTACCACCCATCACCCTTAACATGTTTTAAGTATCTAGCCGCCAGTATTCCACCAGGAAGCAACATACCCCAAGCGAGAAACATCATAAATCCATGTACAGCTAATACCGGCTGTAAATCCTGCTCCGCCTCTGCAGAACCACGCATAAGAAGTACACTAATAGGCCTACTGCTCGTAACAAAATGCATATTTTGTTCACTTAGATGCTCATCTGTCCATGTAGAACCCATTGCCCAAATAACTTTAAGAGGAGTAGTGCGATCAATTATGTTTCTACACTCCGGTCTATCACTCTTACCACATGATGGATTCAAGGGGCGGGTGAACTCGAATGTAATGATGCCATTTTCCGACCTGCACCTCACATAAGTCAAATTCTCAAATGTTGGATGCACACTCGAGGCATCCTTTCCATCGATCCAATAAGTGTTTACCCGCCCTTTGCCAATGTTATCGATCCAACCCACATAAGCATAGCTGTTTACCATTCCCCTCCCAAATCCTATTGCCAAAAAACCGCTCTTCTTCTCACCGCGAACTGCAATAGATATCGACTTTTCTGACAATGTCCAAAATAACGTAACTTGCTGATCATCCAAAATAACACTGTTATTATACATATCAGGCAGACCCCCATCAACCACCTGCACTCTATAACCCATTTTCTGCTCATAAAGAGATTGATAATACACTTGGTCTGGAGTATTCCTATCTGGTTGCCAAACCAATTCCATGGGACTGGCTTGAACTCCTTGAGCTTTAGGCCCTCCTGCATAAATAGTCTCGGTCACATTCCTCAGGGTAGCATTCCCACCAAGCGGGTCTGAAGTAATGTAGAGCGCAACATTGTGCCCTGCTTGTATAGAAAACTTGACAGGCACGCCTCGTTCCACTCTCAACATCGGAGCCTCTTTCTTGTTAATGTACAAAACCTTCGAAGGGTTTGGAGGGTTTGGATAATGCAATGCCGGGCCAGAAGTAACCACAAGTGGGGCATTGGCATCAGCGATGATGAGTTGTTGGTCCTCCTTGTCTTCTGCATCCAGAGGACCCAAACAGTCATTCACATGCTCAGAAACATTCAGCACCAAATGTCCAAAAACCACAAGCCTTGGTCCCCCATGGTTTTGAGGAAGATAGTGAGGCTGAAGAAGATCCGGGGGCCTTATTGGCCCCAACGCCCAAATCACCGTCATTTTCTCTGTATGGTTCACCGGCAAATCGTACTTCTTGTCGTCCGATATCAACGGCCTCTGGTACCTAATGAACGACACGGCGTCCCTCCTCTGCCCATAAACCAATTTGGTATTGTTAACCTCGCTATTCTGGCCGGGCCCTTCGTATCTCGTATCCGGGCAAACCCCTTTCACCTCACCATCCTTGTACAAAGTACACTCGCTGTACTTTGTGATGTAAAAATCATTCACAAACGGCAGGCCGTCCTCTTTAAACCCGGTGACGGCGACATCGGCTCCGAGCATGAGCTCCGAAGTCGAGTTCGGGCTGGACCACCCGAAAGCCATGTAATTCATAGTCCCGGTGGCGGCCTCCAACCCAATATCAATTATATTCTCATCAGAATTCAATGTCCATCTAACCCTATAGTTCTTCGACAATACCTTACAGTTCTCCAACATAGTCGGCTCGGTGTGGACCCGACCCGTCCCGTTCCCCGAACCGGTTGCGCTCGACGGCGACGGTGAAGGAGCCGGGTCGGACGACCCGCTTCTGAAATCGCCGAGAATCACGTGTCCGAAGTCGGAGGCGGTGGGGCGGTCCCACACGGCGAGGACCTGGATCCGATCCCAGGTGACATTGTCCCTCAAACGCACCGTAAAGCTCGCGCTTTTGTAGGTCTCGTTGAGTTTCTGATCGGAGACTACGAAGCCGGCGCTGAGGTTAGTGAAATCGGGAGCGGCGGCGCCCCACCAGTGGACGTCGGAGCCGGGGAGCATGTCGAAATCGGAGACTTTGAAGGAGCAATCGTCGATTATCTTAATTGAGCCTCGGAGCTGGTGCTGTACCATTTTGAATTCGGACTCGGAGTTGACGAGAGGGCTGGTCTTGGGGCAATTGGAACCCGGATCGGCATGGCAGAATGTGAGGAAGAAGAGGCTGAAGAGAAACCCTAGGATATTGGGTTTGCGAGGCATGAGGGGTGCGAGATCCGGATCCGATCGGATCTATTTTGTGTGTGGGTTTGGATCCGAATCACTGGTTCTATTCGTAATATGAATTCAGAGATTAAAAAGGGATAGAGAGAGGGTGGAGGAGGGAGATGATAAAATCACCTGGTGGTGGTCGGAGAAAGCGGATGTGAGGCTCGCCGTCGATGAGCTGTGTCCTTACTTTCTGTTGGGTGAAAAGAGTAAAGAGAGAGGAAAATGGGGTGACTGGGTCGGTAGGAACAGAAGACCGCGAGAGCTCGACGTGCGTGAGCTTTTCATAAAGTGGTTTGCCACGTTCTTTTTTGATTCAATTTCAAGGAACAACTTTATTTCTTTTTTTCTCTTTTTGGATCCGAAACATAATAGTGTGCCAGGTGTTCTCTATTTCTTTACAAAAATTGTTTTTACGTATTTATGGTTGCTGTTTCGTTCTTATTTAAATAAAAAAAATTTGTAGTTGAGTAGTATACTAAATTAATCCATGAAAGAATATAATTTGACATTGGAAAGAAGGGTACGGACACTGTAACACTAAATTGCTTATGGAGTTACATTGCAGCTGAATTTTGGGTCGCAGATGCTTCGTCGGGTAAAAAAGGAAAAATAAAAAGAAATTTGAAAAAACCTCGGAAATGCCAAAATATCCAGAGATTTTCGCAGGATGTTACGGTGGAAGCAGCCCATCTGAACATCGTCAACGCCGCCCAACGTAGACAATGGGACTAGCCAATCAGCAAGGGAGACGCTTCCTCATGGTTACTAAACCAAAAGTGCTTTTTTTTGTTTGTTTTATGTTTATGCAATCGGTGGAAGCAGTCTTGATTTGTTTATGCAACACAGACAGCTAGATACAACTGCAGCCTACAGACCAGAAAATAAAAATAAAACAAGACATAATAATATCGGATCAAATATTACAGTGCAACTCAAGAATTGAGTTCTGCTGATTCCAAAAGCTTGGGAGCCAGAATGTTACAGACGACTCATATATTCTAGAACACTATGCAAACTCAGATAACTAGAACATCTGAAAAATAAAATTTATGTGGTCACTCTTTTTATACACTTGGGATTCTTGTTTAAGAATGATGATGAACTGCATTGTCATACTGTATGCTCCCCAACAGACGATGACAATAACAGAACAGTCTTACAGCTGATTCCTATAGAAGAGTGATAGCGTAGCTGCTGCCTCTGCAAGCTTTCCCCCATTCCCGCCCACTGTCACTACTCTGTCCAAACTTCATAAAATTGGTGATTCCTTCAACAAGATTCAACTCGGCATCGGCCTTTCAAAATCATGGAAATAGGTTTGTGACAAATGGAATTACAAAGTTACAAGTAGCATAAGACACTAACACTGAACAAAGTTCCATTCATTAAAGGAAATGACTTGATAAAAGCAATCTTGAGCAGATGAAAGGAAAAACCTCCAGCTACAATATCATTGTGCGTAAGATAAACATCACTACGACAAGGACTCTCTTTCTTTTCCAAGGCATCTCTCATTCAGATTCACAAACAGACTACCTGTAGCTGTAAACTAAGTCCAGCAGCCATAAGTGAACACCTCTGCCCCCAAAAGATACATAAATAGCTAAATACAAAACCACTGATGATTGATCAAAGAATAAGTAGCACATCTATATATGGTATCCAATAAGCAATCAAATAACTGTTAACTTCTATAAAGTTCAAAAATGTTAGAGATAGAACAAGAATGCATCGATCTGCGGCTGCCAAGAACGAAGCAAATGATGATGCTGATGAGAAAGGAGCAATGGAGCACTAAAGTCAAATTAGTGAGGAACAAAACACATTGAAAGAAAACGTCATGAACTTTTATTGAAACACTAACTGCAATAATATACAAGAAACTCGGAGCTACATAACCGGTTAAGGTTTCTGTTACAAGCAAGCAAAGAGGAAAAAGTTAAAACTAAAACAACAATTCTTTTGCGAAAGTGTACAGAGAAAACTACCATGTCTCACACTCAAATAGTCTACAAATATCCATCAATCTTTTGACAATTATTTTCTTTCAATTAGTACTCTGTCCATTCTCAACACCGAGACCATACAATACACCAGCATATTTCTCAGCTGTGCCACCGAAAAAGGTATCCCTTAATTTCCTAAACGTACAAGCTGTAAGCAAACTGTCTGAGCCTGCTTGATGGCACACACCAACTCTTTCCACTTCCAACAATTCTGCAAGCTTGTTCAACCCACCATGAAGGCTATTGCAGAACTTCATCAAATGCTTGATATCATACACCACTGGGAAGAAGGCCTTGATCAATTCAAAGAATCCCGCTTGGGAGTCGGGCAAACTCAGACCAGTCAATAGCTTAAGCAAGTATCCAAAGTCATATCCACTATGAAAAGTAACCCAATGCACTTCAGCATTCAATACAACCCCTGAAGACACCAAAAGCTCACCAAACCGCTTCACATCAATTCCCTTCTCATTGTTCTTCTTAAAATCAATCCCACATTGCCGCAGCAACTCAATCGAATCACTAGCAAAGATGTCTTCGCTTACATTGAACTCGCGGAAATTGAATTGCCAAATGTATTGGTTCTGGGTATCGAGATCGGGAAGTTTACCATTCTTGTCAGAGAAAGTGAGACCCAATTGAATCAATTTCAACATATCGACATTGTCCTTCAGGGTCTGGTAGTTATAATCATTGATGTTCTTGAAGGCCCCCACCGGGCGAAGAACCACGCCGGGGAACTCGGTGTCCATAGCAACATAATTATACTTCTCAACAATCTCACGGATTATAGCAAACTCTTCATCAAGATTATCACTCCACACTTCTCGGATTTGAATCGAATCCCCTTTCGGTAAAATCGACATTTCCAATATATCAAATCAAGCAACAGGACGATAAATACTATTAAACCCAGATCTGTAAACAAAGCTTAAAGAGTTCAAGAACTCCCAAAAGAGAAAACCCCAACTTGGTTCAGTCCAAAACGAGGCGTTTTAACGCTTCAACCAGATCTAGACCAAACCCAACAGGTTTACAATAAAGGATTAACAAGCAGTCAAGAACCTCAGAACCTGAACTGGATCTTACGGATTGAGCACCAAAACGACAGCGACTTTGTGATTCCACTGAGATCTGAAACGAAAGCGATAAGAAAACCATAAATCAGCGACGAACAACAGCACTTAGCTATGGTACAAGGCAGAACCTTGTAAGCAAAGCGATTGGAGAAGAAACTCGGAGTAAGTTAAAGATCTGACCTTTGATTTGTGGAATTCAGGCCTGAGATTAACAGATCTGGGACTTGAAAACAGTGATTTGGTCTTCTGCGGATAAAACTTGTAGGTCAACGGACCCAGAGATAAAGAGAGAGAAGGGACTGGAGAAGAACGTGGTTTGAGACCTTTACTAGGGTGGGTTCTTAACGACTGAGAGGACGCAGCCGAAAGGAGAAAGTGATGTTGCCAAGGAACGGATGAAGGCCACGAAACGCCGCCGTTTTGCTCCCCAAATGCACAAAACGACCACGTTTCGTCTTCCCGTGCTTTGTTCAGGATCAGTAATTTGCCTTTTGTCAAATACTGATGAGGGATAAGATTAAGCCGTAATCTGATAAAATTTTATGAAAAATATCCCAGAAATCAAAAGTTATCTCAACTCTCTCACGTGGGTTAAATGAAATTATAAAATCATGTCATAAATTAATGCAAAATATTCATGCAGTTTAGGTTGAATTACTGCAAAATTGATAATTTTTAACTTTTCTGCATGTTTATTGGCTTATAAACATTCTAATATATAAATAACTTTTATGCATGTTTAAGTGGTAAAGAGCAGCAGATATGAATTTAGTCAAATTAATTACGATGGATTTACTTTTCATTCTGCACCGGAGTTTGAATCCGAAGTAATCTTTTCAACCCAATGTCTAGTGTTTGAATTCTCCACTTCAATATTATTTGTACAAAAGAGTCGTACTTGACAGGCCAGGCCACCGGCCACCGCAGTCTGCGGTCAACACCTAGAAGCCATCAGCCCAAATAATTTGGACCGCCCATTTTTCGACAGCGAAAGGACTCAAAACTAAACGCTATAACTATTTGGGCTTTGCCAAAAGTGTCCAAAATTGGACTGTGTGATGGACTGTGTGACAAAAGCAGAGATACACGCACCGCGTTGCGCTTGTCCTACTCTTCTATCCTATTCCTGTCCTATCACTTGATTCACACTTTGGATGGCCCCAGGGGTCAAGTCTTTTTTAAATTATTTATTTAATTATTTAATTATTTTGTGGAAATTAAGAGGTCCAGCTCGATCACGTAGAAGCCACCACTTGTAACTTTTTGTCTTACCACTTTTTTTAATTAATTCAATTTTTATCTAATATTAGTAATAACTTTGTTTTGGTACAACCTGCAACGTGGACGTGATGTCCTCACAAAGCTTCTTTCTTTGAAGCCATAGGTTTTTTATTAATTGTTTTATTCAATTCTATTTTTTAATTTCACATCTTTAAAAAATTCATTTATCCTTTTGATATTCTTATAGCTTGTTTGGGAGTGATTTTGAGATAACCATAATTACTTATAAAGAAAAGCACCTCCTACGTGCTTCTCCATATAATCACTTTAAATGATTTTAAGTGATTATGGGGAGAAGCACATTCTATGTGATTATCTATAAAATTACTTAAAACCACTTAAAATGATTATATAAATAAGTCATTCTCCATAGAAGTAATTATTAACCTATCCAGAGAATCACTTCCAAACAAGCCCTTAATCACTTTTAATCATATCATTTTATTTTTATTGTATGAATGACCACTTTCTTTCCTTGAACCCTTTTAATTCTGCTGCTTTTGTCTTTCTCTTTTTGGATCATTGCTTACAAAATTTCCAAGAATCTTTTATTTATTTGTAATTAACTGAATTATGCTCATACAAATTTCACAATTATTTGGTAACAGAGATGATTTGGTAGTAAACTTGTTCATTATATTGTAAATAATTTAACATTTGACCTATTTTAATCCTAACATCACCCTACATCACCGGCTCAAATAGCATTTTTCACATAATTTAGGGGCCCTTTATTTACCATGAATCGGGGAATTTAGGAATCGGAAAAGTAATGAATATGTATTAGAAGAATCATTTCAATTAAGCTTTTTATTAATAACCATATGAAATCAACACATAAAGAAATGAAAGGGCAAATTCCATATTATTTTTGCTTTATCATTCAAGTTGAATGATTTCGAAATGATGGTAATTTAATCATACAACTAAGGGATATTATAAGTATTAATAAGGGAATTCGAAATGGTCTTTAGCAACTATCAATTGATTTAGCTGCAAAAATATATGTTCTTTGTCCAAGTTTTAATTGATGGTCGATCGAAAACTAGTTTTTTTTTTTTTTTTTTTTTTTGTGGGTAAAAAGTTAAAAAACATGTCATTGTCATTTAGTAACATAATGTAACCAAGTGACATTAACATAAAAACAAACATGTATATAACTTTATTTTGCTTATATATTTGTTCCTCATGAGGGAGTGTTAATTATTAACATATGTGCATGCCATAAAAAAGAGAGAATATACTTTACCCAAAAGAAAAAAGGATAATATAATTGCATAATTGTTATGTTTACATGAATGAATCAAATGTTGTGAATCATAAGTAACATTTGAGTGCTAACACACCCTGTAGTGGGTCCATGATTCTTGGGTTATAGGGTCACAATGTAAAAGTGTCAAAAAAAAAAAAATTAAGCTAAACTGTTGAGGAATTTTTAGGACAAATTATTTTTAAAAATGTAAAATTAATAATAAATTTTGAAAACACACACACACACTACCACTCTACCATCAACCCCAACCTACCCTAGAAACCCTTCTTTATACACTTTTTTCATCACTAAAATTATAAGTTTTGTTAATATCCATTACCTAGGATAGATTCAATTTTTCGGATTTTCCCTTTCAACCTTTTTTTTGTTGGACTTCAATAGAATTCAAGGCAAATACAATAGATAAATAATAAAACCCAACAACAAATACATAATTTAAACCAAATGAAAAGAGCATACCTTCCTGTTTGTTCATTTTCAAGTGAAGCATTATTTGTTTAAAAAAAATATTTATTCAAAGATCCTACTCTTAGACTTTGAGCAAGCTCTTCTTCTTTTTCTTTCTCTATCTTTTTAATTTCCAGATAAAAATCTCAACACATAATGAAGCTAGAAACAATAATAATAAATCAACTAAAAATTAGAGCAATAATTTATGGTTTTGACTAGTTCATGGGGTCAAGCGACCCCTTTTTCCCTTAATTTATCCGCCTATGTGCAACAATTTTCAATGAGCTTCCCTATTGTTGGCCCTTGGTGATTTGAAATCACACAAAAGTTCAAAACCCTCTTATGCATTTTCCACTCACAATCAATGAAATGGGCAGTTAACACCATATAGTTACAGTTTTGTACACTTGTCCAAGTATCAGTAGTGAGGCAAACCCTAGTTTCCCTCAAATCTTTCTTCAACTTCAACTTATGCTCATCGTACATTTTTAGAAATTGTCTTACAATTGTTCTCCTGCTAGGAACATTGAATAAAGGGCAAGCAATGCTGCAAAATTTCCTAAAGCCCTTCTTCTCTACAAAACTGAATGGAAGCTCATCTATAATAATCATCTCAGCACAAGCTTCCAAAACATCAGTTTGCACAAACCCCCTGGCTACAAGCTTGTTACCTTGACTCTTATCACCACTTAAAATTTTCTGGTTTTTGTCAACATTTGCAGGGTAATATCTGCAATACTTTCTAATGTGGTTAAGCATTCCACTTGTCCCATTTTTCCCACTATCCACAACATAATCTCCTAAAGGACCTTTAGGACAATAGACACATTTTGCTCTCTTATGAACCACTTCAACTTCTATAATCTTCCCTTTTGCATCTTTTTTTCTTTCCTTTTTCTTGTCCTCATATGTAATAAAATGATCCCAAACCCAACTACGTTTTACACCTCTAGATTTATTCTCTGAGTTAATTTCACTTACTGAGTCATCATCATAATCTTCAGTTTGAGGTGACACTGGCATTACTGCTCCTTCTGTAGATTGGGTTGGAAATGGTACAGATTGTGTTGGTGGTGGTGCCATCTCAGGTGATGGAGAGGTACCTGTTGAAGAACCAATATATCCAGACTGCATGCAAAGAACAGAAATATAAGATGGATATTATTAATAGATTCTTAGTTAAAAGCTTATGAAAAGCAGTAATAATAGTAAAAACAGATTCAATTCGGGTCCTCTTACCATTCCAATTTCCTAATTGGGGCTTCGGGATAGGTTGGAGCTGCAGATTCAAGAATAATATACCTGCAAGGCTGCATCAAACAGTAATTCAGATTCATGCAAATACAAAAACAGAACAAAACAGATTAGATAGACATAATGAATTACAGCAGCAAGAAGAAAAAAAAACCTGCTATTTATTTATTTATTTAGAACCCATGGTCAAAGCACACACACAGATTCAAATTGACAACATTAGCACACAACAGCCACAATATTACAACCCACACAGATTCATGCAAATACAAAAACAGAGACATAATGAATTACAGCAGCAAGAAGAAAAAAAAAACCTGCTATTTATTTTTTTATTTAGAACCCATGGTCAAAGCACACACACAGATTCAAATTGGCAACATTAGCACACAACAGCCACAATATTACAACCCACACAGAGATGAGAGAGCAGAGAATGCAAAGATAGCTAAGGAAACCAGATGATTGAAGACGCACGTACAATGTTTCAGTGTTTCAGTGTTTGTCTCTCCCCCGTTGATGATAAAATGTGCTTTAAAATTTGAATGACATATTTAAATACATTTCAGAGGAAACAGTCACCTTCTTTTTCATGTATTCACACTATGACGGGTGAAATTCCATTATTAGTTTACTTTCGGTGGCTTTTATTTAACAAATTTAATGCCTTTATCTTTAGACTTCAGGGAAAGAAAAAAAGATGCTTCTTTAAAGCATCTGTGACATATTCAATTCAAGAATAATATACCTGCAAGAGAGAGAGAATAATATACCTGCAAGAGAGACAGATTCAAGCTTCTGTGACAGATTCAAGAATACACCAGACAGATTCTGTGACAGATTCAATAATACACCAGACAGATTCAAGCTTCTGTGACAGATTCAAGAATAATATACCTGCAAGAGAGACAGATTCAAGAATAATATACCTACACAGAAACTTTGGGTTGGGGCTTTTCCACTGGTTTGGTTTGGACAAGAACAGAGAGAGAGAAAGAGAGAGAGAGAGAGAGAGAGAGAGGAGGAGGAGGATGTGAAGGAGAAGAAGATGAGATCGATCGATCACTTGGGAAATCACGGCTGCAGATTGGAGTTTATAGAATGAGGAGGAGAGGAAAGGAAAGGAAAAAAATCGCAGGAGAGAGAAGGAGTAGTCGAAGAAGAAATATGGACAGAGGAGAGAAACTGAATCAAATAAGTTAGGGTTATTATTTGTATTTACTATTTGGTACGGTATGACACCAAACGGGATCACAAAGTTGAAACCGTTGTCGTGTCAAATAGTAACGGGATGACACGGTATCATCCCGTTTACACGTCAACACCAAACGGTTTGGCATGGTTTCGGGATGGTTTCGGTATTACGGTTTTGATGCCCACCCCTATGTGCAAGTTCTTTCGTTGTGCACTATTTGCTAGTCAACCAATGACAATAAAAAATGAACCATATATCAGTTCACAATGTGTTATTTTATTTGTTAGATTTATAGGTGTTGATAGCTTGTACAATCACTATAAGCCGAGCCTATTATGAATCACCACGTCGCCGTAGCAAGTCGCTTGTCTACTGACTCGAGCATATTACCATCACCGACCTTCCCAGTTGGAGGGCAACAGACCTGAGGAGTAGTCTAGAGATCGGGTATCCAAATATTTACCCGACCACTAGGACGAGCATCTTATACCCGAGGCGCAAACTTGACTAGGCTCCTGTCAAAACGATCAACCCCATCGCTACGATACACAGCATGCCCAGCAAGAAGATTGGTTAAATGCACGTCCTATCCTTGATACAGGTGTCGCCTTATCCGTGAATCTCCAAGTGAGCAGGCAAGTAATGGAGATGGATCATTTAATTCACCTCTCATCATTGGTCGCATGTCATTTCGCTACTTGACCTCTGTTCAGCTAAAGGATGGTCAGAGATAGAGTATTCAATGGAACTTAGGCTAGGGGGACATGAGGAAAAGATCTCTTCCATAAAAATATCTTGATCTCTCATTCTCCCTATAAATACCCTTCACCTACACCAGGACAAAGGTAATAAATATTCTCACTGTGGAAACCCTATATCCATTTCTCTTCAATTCAAGTTAGTTTCTGACTTAACCATCATAGGGGTCTAAATTGGGATCAACCCCAGTCCATCCTTATTCTGATATTGTTTCAAGTGTGCAGATCTTCCTTAGGAGATTACTTATCTACGTGGGTAAACACGGGCTTAGGTTCCAGCCCAAAGCCCAAATCTCCTATACGATAAGGATATGTGGTTTACAATAGGTATGCTACAGTCAATTATCCACACGTGCATGAGTGGTTCTTGATCATAATATATAAGAATTATAATACATTAATGGCCAAAAAATTTCCACGCACGAACAATTGACGTTAGCAAAATTCAACCCCTCCTCCCTTCCCCAGTCAGCCAAAAAAGAATAGAGAGAATTCTCACTTAAACAAGTGAAGTGAGTGACATGGAAAACAAAGCCCACGTGTATCTCTCTTTATCTACGTGGCAGACTTTGATAGGTACAATGATGTCAAGACTCAAGTCACAGTAACAGCCGAAGCGAAAAAACCCAGAAAGCCAGTGATATGCTGCATGTCTTTCAGAATAAACCTAAAAATCGAAACAAAGGGGTCCAAAATCCAAAATTTGCGAAATGTCGGAGACGAAGGTCGAGAGTAAGAGCAAATACCCTAAAAAGGCCAATCTGTCAGATCACAGCTCCATCAAGCACCTTCTCGACGAGTCTGTCTCCGAGGTCGATCTTTCCCTAACCTAAATTTCTATCTATCTCATTCTCATCTTAACATGTTATTAAATTCTTTAGCTGATAACTTTGGAAATCCTTCATTTGCTTCAATTCATAAAGGAATTCGATAAATCTCTATTGAATATTGTACGATTATCAATTTGTGTTTGCTTTATCGTCTAATTTGTCGATATGAGGCTGTTTGGAGTGATCAGCGATTGTAATGGATTTGTAGATTGTTAAGAGCCGCGGATATGTGGAGAATACGAGGTTAAGTAACTTGAAGTTGTTGATTGGAGCCATTGTCATAATCATTGCTCTATTTGCTCAGTTCTACAACAAGAAATTTCCAGAGAACCGAGACTTCCTGATTGGATGCATTGCATCATATCCTTTTTACATGGGTAATAAATAAATAAATCATACGGTTTTCATCTAATATATTTTTTAAAGATGATTTTTATGCATTTTCATATGCTGGAAAAGCCAAAATCAGTTGCTAAATGGGTTCTGCTATTTGCTTTCAACATTATTTTATCATGATTTCCAGTTCTAATTTCCATATTCGATAAGTGCGTGAAGTTGGTTTAAGTGTTTTTAAAAGTTTTTTTTTCCCCAGAAATTTCAGACCATACTTATATGTTATATCAGCAAACAAATGTTATCTGAAATGCTTGGTTTTAAAAGAGGTTTTTTGGAGAATTCATAAATGCATTTTTGGCAAGGACTCTGTGAATGTAATTGAAGAGTTCCTTGTTCAAATGATAATACTCTCAAGTCTGTTTCATCCTTGACTCTGGCAAGTATATCATCGTCAATGGGATATTACAGGTGGTTTCATACACTAGGGAGAAAAATGCAATCTTGTTCACTCATCCTCCTGTGGTAAGCTTATTTTCTGTTTTGGTCAATGGCTCGGCAAAATATATGTTTGGGAGCATTTCAGATGGTTTGACAGACATTTTGTTTAAGATTTTAATACTACCCTGTTGCTGTCTCGTGTGAGGTAGACAAGCTGAGGTCATTAAGAATGTTGTCTTGTATCTTTGATGCTCGAACTTTCAAATATTTCCTTGGTTGGCCTGTGTTGGCTTGGCTTAGATTTGTTAACATGGCTGGTTGTGTGAATGACATAATCGAACTCTCAAGTCCTGTTCAGGTTTTGCTCTAAATGATAAAAACTGACCAGATTTTGATCCCACATGGTTGATTTGCCTGCAGTGCAGAATATGAACCTATACTGGAACTTATATGAGAGTGTTTTCTTTTTTTGCATGTTTAATTTGTACATCTGATATTTGAAACTAGGTGTCATTTGTTTTCTTCACTAGTAACTAGGCACTGTTAGTTGCTGGTAATTCTACCAAATATGTCAGTCATATCTAAGATTTGGAAGAGCATAGAGAAGTTGGAATTTGGTTACATTAGAAAATTTGTTTCGTTGTCCATTTCCTCATTAGTAATTCATACGTACAGGGAGCCTTCAGCACTGGGTTGGTGGTGTCTTCCAAATTACCAAGATTTTCTGACTTGTACACACTTACAGTAGCAAGTGCGGATCCAAAATCGATATCTGCAAACAAACCGGTGGAATTCACAAAGAGTGTTACTCAGTGGTAAGTGCTCACAACACAACTCACAATTGTGTTTGTATTGCATCTTGGAGTTTCAGATTGCACTAACATATTTTGATCTACTTTCTCCTTCTCTTTCTACTGTTCCAGGTTTACCAAGGATGGAGTATTGGCGGAAGGCCTGTTCTGGAAGGAAGTAGATGGACTGATAAACGATTATGCAAGAGAACCCAAGAAGAGCAAGTGAATTTCGGCTTTGCGGAGACCCCAATCTGCTTCAGTTCTCATACAGAATGAACTCTTTAAAGTATTGTGATTTTTGCATAAAATGTTGGTATAGCCACAATGAATTTGAAAGACACTGTACTTCATCATTTATAATGAACACTGGGGTTCCAAACCTATTTAGTACGTAGACCTTTCAATTTGACTCCAGATTGACTACTTTTCTAATTACTGTGGTTCAGATTGACTCCATCCTCCATAATGTTTTAATACTTTACTTCACCAAGGCATTTTTGGCGTTATTGAATGTTTCACTTTTAAGGCCTTGTGTCTCTCTATGTATATGCATAGATACTACAGTTTTGGAAATGCCAAGTGCAGGCACTCGCACTAACGACCTTCAACTGTTGATGCAATATAAACCTCTCATTATCAATGGTCACCAGCCAATCAGGCATAGCGATTCACTCAAGCACAACTCTTTTTATGGCATGTTTACTAATCCGTAATTGGATTAAGGGGAATTGAATTGAGGAGGAATTGGATTGAGGAGAATTGGATTCCGGATTCTTAATAAAGTTGTTTACTAAACCATATGGATTGAGGGGAGTTAGATTCCGAATTCCTATTAAAGTTGTTTACTAAATCATATAGAATTGGGGTAGAAGTGGTATTATTTACTAAAATGTCCACATTTTTGAGTTAAAGTAGATGGCATATTTGGAATTTTGAAAATTGTGTAAGGATATAATGGGTAAAAAAGATGAATTCCTAATGGGTGAATTCTCCGGGAATTAGAATACCACCTCTCATTCCGGAGTTGAATTCCTAATTTTGTGTGGGCCCCGCTTACTTTTTCAATTCCTTGATGCAAGTAAACACAGGAATCTCAAAAGTGGAATTCAATTCCGGATGAGAATTCCAATTCCGGATTAGTAAACATGCCATTAATGGAGAATTCACTCAATCCGATATACTCGAACCCGATCCAATTTATCGAATTGGCCCACAACTTAAATAATTGGGTCTGTTGGATGGACTAATATTGGGTTTGGATCAATGTTTTTTTGGACAAACAAACGCCGCAAATGAAAAAAGAAAAAGAAAAAGGAAAACTAGACGACACTGGACACCTCCAGATGCTTCTTCTACAACCTTCTATTGCCTCTTCCCCAAGTTTTCTTCGGTCTTTTTCTCTCGCTCTCTGAAGAGGAACTATTTTATAGCAAAACCCTAAACCATTGAGCTTGCTTTTGTGATTATTTGGGTTCATTTCATGGTCAAATGGCGAGCCGCAGAGCTACAAGACTCACCCAGTCGACTTTGGCTTTGGCGTCCCTGAACGCCTCTAAAGCCTCAAGAAACTCTCTCTCTCAGTCTCGTGCAATCGCAGTGGCAGCCTCCGCTCGCGCCTTCGGTAGCTCCGTCGCTCCCTTCTCTCGCCCCAACGTCGTTTCAGAGAGTAGTAATGTCGTTTCAGTCAAGTCTTTGGCAACCGCCTTTACTCGCAGCTTTCACTCTTCCACTCCCAAATTCTACTCAGCCACAACCTCTTCTCAGGTCACAAGCTCTGAAAGTTTTCTCATTTAATTTCATCAAGTATTGAATTATATGAAAAGAATTGGAGGCTAATTTTTGTTGTTGATTGAAATATCAGGCTAATCCGAATGAGTACACTGAGATGGCTTGGGAGGGCATTGTGGGTGCTGTTGATGCCGCCCGAGTTAGCAAGCAACAGGTTGTGGAAACTGAGCACTTAATGAAAGCGCTTTTGGAGCAAAAGGATGGTTTGGCCAGGAGAATTTTCACCAAGGCTGGCTTAGACAACACCACGGTTCTTCAAGCTACTGATAACTTCATTGCTCAGCAACCCAAGGTGCTTTGATAAAAACCCATATCACATTTTGCATCATAGCAAATATGTAATGGCTTTGTTTGTAGGAGGTAGTGAACAATTTGAACTTTGTGTTGTGGCAGGTGACGGGTGCCACCTCTGGGCCTATTATGGGCTCACATCTGAGTGGTGTGTTGGACAATGCCCGGCGGCAGAAGAAAGACATGGGAGATGATTTCGTGTCCGTGGAGCACCTTGTGTTGGCGTTCCAGTCAGATACTCGGTTTGGGCAGCAATTGTTTAGAAATCTCCAGCTTAGCGATAAGGATTTGAAGGAGGCTGTTAAGGATGTTCGTGGAAGTCAGAGAGTCACTGATCAAAGTATGACGTGCTCCACCTTAAGTTGATGTTTTAGAATTCTGTGTATTTGCTATTTTTATATGCTTTAATTAATATAATCCATAATGTGTATAGATCCTGAAGGAAAATATGAGGCCTTGGATAAATACGGGAATGACTTAACTGAACTCGCTAGGCGTGGCAAACTTGATCCTGTTATAGGCCGAGATGATGAAATTCGACGGTGTATCCAGATATTGTCCAGGAGAACGAAAAACAATCCTGTTATTATTGGTGAGCCTGGTGTGGGAAAAACTGCAATTGCTGAAGGGTATGTTCATTCAAGTGCATTGCTTTGCTGTACTTTGTTATGACTGTTTCAAAAAGTTCTAAGATATATGCCTTAGCTTATTTAATTTATATGAGTAAATTCGTTGACTTGATGCATCCTTTACATGCCATCTGGGCACTACCATAACACTTTGGGAAGTAAGTTTGTTCAATCAACCACCCAGATGTTCTGGTATTCTCAAGCATTGCTATTATCACATAAAGACTGATGTTGAACAATTTGCCTGGTGGCATAAATTGCCAGATTATTCATTATGCATCCTATGCATTCTTCTGTTGTAT
This sequence comes from Prunus salicina, assembly GCA_020226455.1. NCBI lineage: Eukaryota > Viridiplantae > Streptophyta > Magnoliopsida > Rosales > Rosaceae > Prunus > Prunus salicina. The sequence goes on from CM035341.1 coordinate 41,809,754, forward strand.
TGTTTTACTATAACTTCTGTATGATCTGCAGATTAGCTCAACGAATTGTGCGTGGGGATGTTCCAGAACCGCTATTGAATAGAAAGGTAGTCATTCGTTTTAGTTTTAATTATCAATTCTAAAAATTATAAGACAATAATAGTTTTATGTAGAAACGAAACCTTAGTTTCAAAATATTTTTTTCCTTGATCTTCAAATTTATACATAGTTTTGCATTTTGTCTTCTATTCTACAGTTGATTTCCTTAGATATGGGTTCATTGGTTGCTGGTGCCAAGTTTCGTGGGGATTTTGAGGAAAGGTTGAAAGCTGTGTTGAAGGAAGTTACTGCTTCAAATGGACAGATTATATTATTCATTGATGAGATTCATACTGTTGTAGGAGCAGGTTTGTGCAAAACTAGAGTCTTTTTATTGTGGGTCTGTTGTGTTTTCTCCTGATGTCCTTGTTAATGATTCTCGTAGGGGCTACAAGTGGTGCGATGGATGCTGGGAACTTGTTGAAGCCAATGCTTGGGAGAGGTGAGCTTCGCTGTATAGGAGCAACTACATTAAATGAGTACAGAAAATACGTTGAGAAGGATCCTGCACTTGAGCGTAGATTTCAACAAGTATTTTGTGGCCAGCCATCTGTCGAAGACACAATATCCATTCTTCGTGGCTTGCGTGAGCGCTATGAGCTGCATCATGGTGTGAAAATATCAGATAGTGCCCTTGTTTCTGCAGCTGTTCTTTCTGACAGATACATTACAGAACGTTTTTTGCCTGACAAAGGTAATAATAATTTCCACCTTATAGGCTCTTGTGGCAGGAGGGGATGAGGAGGTGTGGTGGGATTTGTTTTCTCAAAATAAAATTTGTGTTAATTTGTGTTTGATAGATCTTGCAGTATAGGAATAAGATGCACTCATTTTTTTTGGAACTTCCATTGGGTGGATTTCAACCAATACAAATAGAGGGCTTGGAGCCAACGTAATAAAGAAAGGAAGGGATGGAAGAACTAGAATTTTCTTTATAGTTCCCTCTTTTGAATTTGTCTTCATGTTTAGTATTGGATTAGGATATCTGATTCTATAAAAATGAAAAAATGAAAAGCTTAGTCACACCCACACCCTTGAAGACTCTTACCATTAAATTCTTCTGTTTTCTTTTTTGTCAACTATGAGTTTTGTAACTTATCTTCTCTGTTTCAGCCATTGATCTTGTTGATGAAGCTGCTGCAAAGCTGAAGATGGAGATCACTTCTAAGCCCACTGAATTGGATGAGGTAGACAGAGCTGTGTTGAAGTTGGAGATGGAGAAGCTGTCTGTGCAAAATGACACTGATAAATCATCGAAAGAAAGGTTAAGCAAGCTGGAAAATGATCTGGCATTGCTTAAGCAGAAACAAAAAGAATTAACCGAACAATGGGATCATGAGAAGGCTCTCATGACTCGGATACGATCAGTTAAAGAAGAGGTATTCCTCCATTATTGTTGTTGGCAAGTTTCCTCATCCCTTGAGTTGCTGATTCATATGTTTCTAATTTTTGTAGATTGATAGAGTAAACCAAGAGATGGAAGCTGCTGAACGTGACTATGACCTAAATCGTGCTGCGGAGCTCAAATATGGAACTCTAACATCCCTACAACGCCAGTTAGAAGAGGCAGAGAAAAACCTTGCTGAGTATCAGAAGTCTGGAAATGCTTTGCTTCGAGAAGAAGTCACCGATCTTGATATTGCTGAAATTGTAAGCAAATGGACTGGTATACCCTTGTCAAACCTTCAACAATCAGAAAGAGACAAGCTAGTTATGCTAGAACAGGTTCTTCATAAGAGGGTGGTCGGTCAGGATATAGCTGTGAAATCAGTGGCTGATGCAATTCGACGTTCAAGGGCAGGCCTATCTGACCCAAACCGACCAATAGCAAGTTTTATGTTCATGGGTCCAACTGGTGTGGGGAAAACAGAGCTGGCAAAGGCTTTGGCTGGCTATCTCTTTAACACGGAAAATGCTCTTGTCAGAATTGATATGAGTGAGTACATGGAAAAACATGCAGTTTCACGCTTGGTTGGGGCACCACCTGGTTATGTTGGTTACGAAGAAGGTGGGCAGCTAACAGAAGTGGTTCGTCGAAGACCTTATTGTGTAGTGCTGTTTGATGAAATTGAGAAAGCACATCATGATGTCTTCAACATTTTATTACAATTGTTGGATGATGGGAGGATCACCGACTCTCAAGGGCGAACTGTAAGCTTCACCAATTGTGTGGTGATAATGACCTCAAACCTGGGCTCCCACTACATACTTGAAACTCTTCGTAATACACATGATAGCAAGGATGCAGTTTATGAAGTTATGAAAAGACAAGTTGTTGAGTTGGCGAGACAAACTTTCCGCCCTGAATTTATGAATCGAATTGACGAGTATATTGTCTTCCAGCCTTTGGACTCAAAAGAGATCGGCAGTATTGTTGAGCTACAAGTGAGTTATCGATCTTCCACCTTTCATTCTTTTAGATATGATTTAAATGTCTTTTTCTTTTCTTTTTCTTTCTTACTGAGTCGTATTAGAGATGGTGATTAAATGCTTCAATGCCCATTCCGATTGCAGATGAACAGGTTGAAAGACAGGCTGAAGCAGAAGAAAATTGATCTTTACTACACAAAGGAAGCTGTGGAGCTTCTGGGTACATTGGGCTTTGATCCAAACTATGGTGCAAGACCAGTTAAGCGGGTGATACAACAGTTGGTTGAGAATGAAATTGCAATGGGAGTCTTGAGAGGGGATTTCAATGAGGAAGACTCTCTTATTGTTGATGCTGAGGTGTCCCCATCTGCCAAAGACCTTACTCCCCATAAGAGGTTGCGCATCAAGAAACTGGAGAACACGTCTGCTGTCGATGCCATGGTTGCGAATGACTGATCTCGACTGATTCCGGTGCTTCGAATGTTGGTTCGTTTAGCTTTCAGATGTTAAGACAAGAAGGGCAGGCAGATGTTAAGACAAGAAGTGCCTGCCCGCCTGCCCGCCTGCCCGAGTTACGTATTGTGGAGAGTTCTGTTTAAATCTCTACTCTAATTTCAAACCAAACAAAAGATTAACAAATAAGTTTATTTTTTAAAGGGGGGTTAAGGGGCATGTGTCTCAGTTCAAGTGGTCCAGTTTGGCATTGCTGTGCTGTGAAAATAATCGCTGTCAGATTTGTTGTGAGATAAAACAGTTCGGCGTTAGGTAAAATTTTTGTTAAAAGTGTTGTTGGTATTAATTTTACGCATAATCAGAAAATGATTGCCGCATAATCATTAAACTCAGCGCCTCTGCCTCTTCGAAATTGATTCCTAAATAATCAGAAAATGAAAGCAACTCATTAGCTGTTTTCCCTTATAGTTTTTTCTCACAGCAATTTTTAACAATAAGTGATTTTCTCACAGTTTACCAAACGGGTTGAGCTTCTCAAAATTTTTTAAAAATCACTTATCATCCCAAATAAGCAATGCTAAACTAGCACTAAGAGCAATTGAAAAAAAGAAAAAAAGTTTTTCCGACATGGGTGATTGCCCTTAGCATACCCCGTCCCATTCAATTGAAAATTTGCATCCAAATCAAGTTTTGTGATAGAAGAATAAAGAGCAATACTTCGATTCGAATCCTAGTATGGGATAAGGATTGTAGGGAAACAAACAGAAGGAGGAAAAATGTCAAAATCGCATCAAAATTATATCACTGGACTGGACCCATGCATGAAAAATGTCAATATAAATATCATAGCTACACTACTGGACGTGCATATGCCCAAAATAATGATATCATTGTCGTCGTCTTTACCAATTAGAGAATGTTTTGAGACTAAAAATCCAAAATTTGTGTGACTTGACACTTCGTAGGTGGTACCCATAAACAAACTCATAATAATTCACAAAGCAAAAGCTTAACAATGTTCAATAATAATGGATGCTAATTTTCTTCGTGTTAAAGTGCTAAACTCATAATTGAACGACTCTATGTTAGGATGCAAAAGTCATATCATAATTTGTCGTTTTAATGTCTAATTGGCATTTGTTTTTGTTGTCTTCTTTTCCAATTGCTCTCAATCAGTTCATAACCCACACCACTCGTCTTCAGTCTCTTCTTATCGTAAAATTATCATTATTAGTCACGAGATTAATCAAATATGACAATTATCATCACTGACCAATGTGCATGCAACCCTAACAACCAATAATTAATCATGCTTTATTAGGATAGCCTCCTTTGACAATCCAAATGAATTATGAACCTACCAAATATGCATCCTCTCTATCTAATCATTATATTTCTAGTGTAAACTTGATCAGTGTGAATCTGCCAACTTTTTTTCACTTGAAGTCAACTATATATAAAAGATGGCACGGTTTTTATTTATTTATTTTCTATTTACATAGCTTATTTGAGCGACAATTTTATATTTCAATGAATCAATTGTCTGTTTTCAACTATTTATTCATAGATAATTTTTGTAAAAAAAAAAACACACACACGCATAAATTGAGTAATAACTAACCATTTAATGAAATGATACTTATTTTAGTGTTCGTCTATTCATTTAATCACAACTAGATATCTTTATTTATACTTAAAATTTTAAAAATAATAATAATTTGGATTATTAAAATACAATACTAATGAGTACACAAATAAACTTATTGTTGGATGCATGCATTAGAAAACCAATATAAACTTTGGAAAATGCCTCAACAATATAGTGGGATAAGATTATAAAGTAAGAAACTATAAATTTTGGAAATGAAATCCAAATTACAAAAGATTTGTTTACCTGAAACAGTCCCACCCTGAGCCCAAATTAGTACCCATGAATAGTCCAACTCCAACCCCAAAAGTCAATTTTTTATTGCTTGGACTTGGACTTGGGCACATTCGAGCCAGACAGAGAATCAGAGAAGCTTTCTTTGCACACACTTTGACGTCAACTACTACTTTGCAGTTATACCATACAATCATCTATACCTTACTTATCGTACACCCCACATCTAGGCCCCAAACAAATCGACACGGCAGGCCCCACACGAAGCTTCTTCCATCTATAATTCAATGGACGGTAGTGACGGTGTCAGTATACTACACTGTAGTAATGGTGCAAAATTACGCATTTCCCTATGCGAAAACTAATGGCTTGCTTTGGAAGTCCCTTTCTCAGTTTTCTATCTTCCTAGCCCCTCTTCCCACACAAATTTTAGAAATGGCTTTTTCATTTCTCAACAAGCCTTTTTCTTTCTATAATTTATTTATTTATTTTCAGATCAAATAACCAAAGGGAAAATGTTGTCAATTTGCACGTTCTATTGTCTTGAAAAATAAGGAAAGGCACTGTTTGTGTTGCACACCAGCAGATCAAGGACTTTTCCATAATTCACAAATTTGTAATATCATATCTGCCAGAGTATGTTGGAGGTTCAAAGCTGCGAACTAAATTTTGATACGTGTCGTAAAAAGTCATTCATTCATAATTTGGGATAAATTTAATATTCAAAGTGAGTGACGAGGTTTTGATATGTGATGTAAAATGTATGTCATTCATAAGTTGGTGTAAATTTTAGATTCAATGTACCAAGTAAAATTTTGAAGTGCATTATCAAAAGTCCTCTATTTATAATTTGAACTAGATTATGCATTTAAAGTTTGAAGCATTATTTGGCATAAAACGTAGATTATCTATAATTTGAGTAGATTTTGTATTCAAAGTCCGTAACTAAACTTTGACGCGTGGCGTAAAAGATTAGTCATGGATAATCTTGTGATGCAATATTTAAGTTAACAAATTACCTATTTTTTTAAGATGCAGAAAACTGTTGGGGTATTTAAATAGTGGTAGAAAACTAGAAAATGACATCATTTTTTGTGAAAAAATTGATAATTCGATAAATTTAGAAAGATACAAACAGAGCCTTAAATATCACTCCCTGTGTCTCTGGTGTCAGTGTTCAGTAAGAAGCAGAGTCTCTGGGACTGAGAGCTCATTATAAATAAACAACAAAGAAAACCAGATTTACAATTAACAAATACTCTCTCTCTCTCTCTCTCTTTCTCGCATTTAGGCTCGTTTCTCCGTGCAATGTAGTTCACTAAAAAACGAGCAGAGAAGCGATATGGCCAAGTGTCACCGAAACGACATCGGATCCGTCGTGCTAGACCGCGCTACCATCACCACGTCCGCCGGAGGAGGCGGTCACTTCCGTCTCTGGTCATCCTTCTCCGGTGCTTCATTCCGCCGGAAAATCTTCTACGCCGTCAGTTGCGGCGGCAGCTCCCGCTATCGCCACCACAACGACAAAAACAACGTCGCTCCGTCCAGTCCTCCCACTCCCCCGGCCACTGCCACTAGATCAACGGCGACGAAAACGACGTCGCAGTCGCACTCCAAAGATAAAGAGCTGGAAAAGGTAAAACCGAAGTCCGAGAAGCTCTCGGATCTTCTGAACCTCGCGGAGTTTTCGGAGTCGGAGAACGACGCCGTGACCAAGAAGAAGGTGGAGGCTTTGGATGAGCTGAAGCGCGTGGCGAAAGAATTGCAGGTCGAAGACGACTCGGCGAAGAGGAAAGAGGCGGCGAGCAGAGTGAGATTGCTCGCCAAGGAAGATGTGGAAGCCAGAGCGACGCTGGCGATGCTCGGAGTCATTCCTCCGCTCGTCGCCTTGCTCGACTCCGACGACGTCGTTGCTCAGATCGCATCGCTCTACGCTCTGCTCAATCTCGGGATCGGCAACGATGTGTGAGTTAACACGTTCTTCGGATTTTGAGCCTTCTCTGATCTAATTTTGTTTTTATGTCATTTTCTCGTTTTAATTTCTCTCTGTGATTGTTCTTCTTGCATGCATTTTTGCTTTATCAGCTTCTTAGCTTTGATTAATTGGGCAATTGGGTTTGGTTTTAATTCGTGTTTTTGTTTTCTGTCATTTTCATGCTGTGATGTTTTATTCTTCCGTCATTTTCAAGGCCGAGTAGTTTTTCCACTGTTTTTTACTTGGAAAATAAATTATTTATATTTAATCCAACTGTTCTTATCTTCAGGCTCACAGTGTTGCATGTTTGTGAAATGATGAACTCTGTCATGGACATCTCATAGTGTTAATTGCATTCTCCAGTTTATTTTTTATTTTTTTGTTATTACGCATTCTGTTAATTTGCTTTATTCCCATTTTAATTGCATTTGAATCACTTTTATTGACCCATTGTTGCATTTGTTTCTTTCCATCTTTTTCTGAATTAAAAAAATTTATCAATGCTTTTGGACCCCCCTTTTGCAGAAACAAGGCTGCTATTCTCCAAGCAGGGGCTGTTCACAAAATGCTTAAACTCATTGAATCCCCAAATCCTCCAGACCCATCAGTCTCAGAAGCTATAATTGCAAATTTCCTTGGTTTAAGCGCATTGGATTCGAATAAACCCATCATTGGAGCTTCAGGTGCCATACCCTTCTTGGTTAAAACCCTCAAGAATTTGGACAACACAAGTAGCCCTCAAGCTAAGCAAGATGCCTTGAGAGCTCTCTACAACCTTTCAATCTTCCCATCCAATATTTCGTTCATACTGGAAACTGATTTGATCCCATTTTTCCTGAATTCGCTTGGAGACATGGAAGTGAGTGAAAGAATCCTTGCAATTCTAAGCAACATGGTATCTGTCCCCGAAGGTCGAAAAGCAATTAGCAGTGTCCGGGATGCATTCCCAATATTGGTTGATGCATTGAATTGGAATGATTCGCCGGGGTGTCAAGAGAAGGCTTCCTACATTTTGATGGTGATGGCACACAAGGCATTTGGGGATAGGCAAGCCATGATCGAGGCAGGAATGGTATCGGCATTGCTTGAATTAACGCTTTTGGGTAGCACTTTGGCACAGAAGAGAGCCTCAAGGATCTTGGAGTGTTTGAGAGTGGATAAAGGAAAGCAGGTTTCACAAAGCTTTGGTGGGAGTATGGGTGCAGCGGTTTCTGCTCCCATTTGTGGCTCTTCGTCGTCCTCTACAAACCCGAACATGGGTTCCAAGGAGTGTTTGGAAGAGGAGGAGGAGGACATGATGAGTGAGGAGAAGAAAGCCGTGAAGAAATTAGTGCAACAGAGTTTGCAAAACAACATGAGGAGGATCGTGAAGAGGGCCAATTTGCCGCAAGATTTCGTCCCATCAGATCATTTCAAGTCACTCACCTCAAGTTCAACTTCAAAGAGCTTGCCATTTTGAGGAATTAGAGCTTGCCAATGAAGATGTGGAGATTGAATTGAAGTGAAGAATTTCTGAAGTTAGTAGTCTTCTTTTCATACTCATATCATATTTCCAGCTTCTGGGCTTTCGTAGCCTTTGTTAGTAGATCAACTTGTTAAAATTTATAATAGTTATCATAAATTATAATCTAGTACCAGGATTTTTGTTTGGTTAAATTCCAGTTTGCTCTTAGTTATCCGTTCTGGCCTGAATATAAAAGAAGCTGAAACCGTAACACAATTTCTAGAGAGAATTTCTTGTCAGTGGCATAGAATGCAAAAATGGAAAAATACAAGGGATGCTTTAGTCATAAAATATTTGGTCTGCGTATCCCCACAATCATAGGGTCACTTTCAACCCATTAGTACAATTTTGTCCAACTCTTTGGCCCTACCACCAACAATTAAAATTGCTAATGTAACCCACAGCCACATCTACCGGAAGAGGTGTCGGTCATTTTCTGCTTTGCATGAAATAGGGACAAGCAGGACCTTCACGATCTGGGAATCTTTCCTTTGGAAGGTGTTGTTTTTAGTATTCTTGGTCTGAAAGTCTCACCTGGAAATTTACAGAGTCGAATAATTAATGAATTGATTATCCAACTTGCAATGAGAACATTAATGAATTGATTAATGTCTTAATCTCCTTCACTTCTTGATTAGTTTAATATTGTATTAATTACCAATTTCTATTAACAATTTACAGATCTGAAGAGAAGAACTAGGTTCGTCATCAATTAAGGTCATAGACATTTCTGTCCCCACTGAGGTACATGTATTATCACATAATCTTCATGGTGGGGTATGGGGCATTTTGTAATCTATGTAAATTTAGATCTTTTGCTATATGATTGAGTAACTGGGACTTGTCTCTGTGTGTGTATATATATTTGTAGTGTGAATCTGATATTTACCTCTGAAGCTTTTGTTTTGTTACTTCAAATGTGCAAAATTTTGGTTGTGTACAGTAAATTTAGCTATCTACTACTCTGCTCAGTCTGCCACACACACAGAGGGATGCAACATTTACTAGAGTGCAATAGAATTTAGAGATCTGTCTTTCTTAAAAAGGCTACATGCTTTTTATTATCCACTGGTATTTTTTATTTTTAACCTAATCACACTCGATCCACTTGTATTGAGATACAATCATATTTTATTTACTTATTGCTATGGAAGTGGGGTAGGTCGATGGCTAGGCCCTGCAGCTTCGGGACAGTCCAGTATGGTCTGATTCAATTGTTTATGCACCAAAGTGCAAATGCACTTGTAGCTGTGTGCAAGTCAATATTTCATTTTGAATGCCATTAGGTTAGGTTTGTAGGCAATAATAAGTTCACACAAAACCAGTCTAAGTTAAGTATATGTTTTTTCCCTTCTAAGTTTTATATACCAGCGATATTGGTGAACGGTAAAATAAAAAACCTAGGACTTCGGGTGTAGGAGTAAAAACAGGTTTTGTTGAAGCTAAAGCTATGTTTGAATTGAGTTGTAACCGTAGCTTTTAGGTCAAACATTTTAGGTTGCTTTTTCACATATGAGATTTTAAAGCAAGTAAGGTGCGGATTAAATGCAGCCGTCCAATGTTGTTATTGAGATTGAAGGTAATATTCGGATCTCAGGGGGGTGAGGGAGGGCACGTGCATGCAAAAAAGTCTTTGCTTTGCTTCTGCCTTGTGTTTCCACCGACTTGGAAATAATAGCAGACTCAGTAGTTCACAAGATTTATTGAATATATTCAGACCAAGAAAACAAAAAAATATTTATTCGGTATGAGGGACAGTGGTGACGTACACGTGGCCCTTTTAGGCCTTTTTTTCCAAAGACTGTGAAAAAGGTGAGTGGTGGCGTGGGGGCTTATGGAGGTGGCGGGCTGAGATTATGGCCAAAACTGCTACATTGTTGGAGGGTTTCTCTAATAATTTATAGGCAAACAATTTTGGTGTGTGTTTTTGCAACTACCCAACTAAGCAAATTAAAGCCTTTTTAATATCCCACCACCAAAGAATAGATGCATAGAGTACTATTGGTCCATTCAAATTAAACTGATTTTCCCACTTTTATGTTGATAAAATATTAGTGGGAATCTCTTTTCCAAGTATTAATGTTGAAGGGTTTAAGTCACTATCCACCAAAAGTTAACTTTTTTTTCTTTCTTAATGATTAATGTACGTGCTAACAGTGACAATTATAAGCATTGGGGGACAATAATATCCACGTTAGCCCCAATGAGATTATGGTAACTTTTAAATGCCTTCGAAGATCAAAAGAATTTCCAAGTCAGTAAACCCTTTGTTCTTTGATTCTTTTTACAATTTATCTAATGAAATTTCTCTTTGATTGAAAAAAAAAATAAAGAACTCAACTTTCTCTTTTATGTCCTGCTTTTCTAAGAACATTTGGAAGAACACACGGAAAAACCCTAACCGGGAGCCAGCAGCTTCCTTAGGTCCTTCATGCATGCTCATAGCTAAGCTTTTTCCTCTTTCTGTGAAGGCGTTAAAATAACTAGCCAGGTCTTGACTTGGTTGGGAAAGGAAAGGGAAAAAGAAACAGAGGAATCTATGAGTTGGAAAAGGTTAAGAGGATAAAAAGGATATTTAGGCTTTTTCCTCGATCAAGCTACACACAATGATGCGTCCCCTACCCAGTACTTCATGTCTTCATATGGCAGCCTTATGCTATGGAACCTCACTTTACATGAAGCTTCATTATTCCTTATCAGTTTTTCAGATCTCTAATTCTTTATCCGTTTCAGTGAAACTATAGATATTCGGGTCAGATTAATGTTTGTGTTTATGCGAAATCTGATGAATTATCTCTGTTGAGTGAGAAATCTGATCAATTAATTCGTATTCAAAGTTGCAAGTTGGACGACAAGCTTGCAGCAGATTTAGGTGCGAGGAAGGACCACTGAAATGGAGGACAATTACCCAAAAGCCGTAGGGGTGCCCCAGCCCAGCAAAGGTCAATTTCCGCACTAATGGAATGGAATACGACTGGGGATGATAAATGGGTACCCAGTGAATTCAACAAATAGCCCATATCATACAGTACTTATGGTCCTGTAAAAAGAAGCCTTCTTCAAGCCTTCCCTTTTGAGCTCAACGGGCTTTTGCTTTGAAAGTAAATTGCCCAAATGAGAATACTCATGTGGGCTGGAAATGCATTGCAGTTGAAACTCGCATTTCAATTAACGAAGCCCACAACCAAAAGAAATCAACGAAAACTAGTGTTCTGCCCATTGAAGCTTTAGATGGCGTTCATGGACATCTTCAATTGTGTGATATCAAGCTGACCACTTAATCATTGCTTAATCACTAAAACGATATAGCACAAGATACAGGGGAAAGTTCCAGAGGAAAACAACATTAACGATATCAGATAACATTGTATTGTTAAAACATATCTTCTTTCATTACAACATCTACTACCACTATTATGGGACCAGGTACCAGCCACCAAAAAATTCCAAAACCCGTATACCTGTTTTTATAGAGTGATTCATCCTAAATTACTAGAATCTACTTGGTTTCAGCGACCGGGAGGTACACGCCTTCGGCTGCCAACCAAACATTGTCCGCGCGTTTTTCTCTGACAGCGCAAACCTAGATCATAGTGAAAGGATAATATTTAGCACAACTTCAACAATGATTTATCAAAAAGTTTATCTCCACTATTGTTACATAAATGGAAAAAAAAGAAAAGTAAAAAAAAAGTAAAATTGTTTTCCATAGATATGACAATTATATTTGAAATAATAATTCTTGCCCAGCTTAACACTAACATTGCAATAACTTATTGTAAAATTTCTTTGTTAAGCCGCGGAACACACTCAAAGCAATCAAATTCAAGCTATTTAGTTTACAACATACAGACTTTACAGAATTGTTGGAATGTCTAGTACACCACCAAATCAAGAAAATGCGTAAATGTAAAAGCCAGAGATAGGTGTAAAAGTAAAACAAATCATTAAGAGTATAGGACATAATCAGTAATAAGCACCATTATTAACAATCCAGACTCAATGCACCAACAGAAACCCCCAAAAAAAACGCAAGTGACCAACGAACTTAGAAATTTTGTTTTCATTTACTGGTGGAGATATGGAGTTTAGTTTCATTATTCTTACCTCCTGCTGTCCCCCAGCAATGCGGGTGTACTTCTTGTCATGACTATGTAGATAAACACCTGTGTCGACATGCTGAATTCGAACCCTTTGATCCTGCTTCCAGGTCTTCCCACTCCCTTCAATCATAACCCTGAAAAATACCACCCAATTCATGAGCAATGAAGATGAAAAATACAGCCTAACCTCCTATGAACAAATCAATTCGCTTCTCACCTCCAGTGATCACCAGTATCAGATTCAGATTCTCCCCCAAAGCAGCTCACCTACACCGAATGTATTATGCAAGTCATTTCAGACGTAATAATAATGGCCCCACACTTGATTATACAAAAGGAAACAGATTCAAACTGTCTTCAAATAATACTGGAAAAGCCATATGCAAAATCAGGTCGCAAAGATTCTAATATTCAGTGGGTCACCAATTCATAATTACAAGTAAGCCCGACAAACACAAAACACAAAAACAAATAATGATTGACCAATGACCATTACGAAAGGTTGGTAAGAAAAAGAAGAGTTTCGAAACCTCTTGGTTGCCAGTTATGGGGGAGGCATGCAAATGGCTGTGCAGCCATTTCCTAGTCTTCATGTGCTGCAACCTGATAATTGTCCCACTTGGAATGCTATCACCTTGCTTGGCAGCTGTTTCGAGCTCAGGTCTAACAATCTGCAAACGAAAACCCAGTTCAGTAACTGTAACCAAACCACACCCAAGAAACAGAGACGAGGAGAAACAGAAGAGAACACCATACCCAGTAGCTATTTGCATCGTCAACGTTGGGAAAACCAGTGACCGATTGCTGACCACTACCAGAACCATACGGCACGTCGTGGGAATGCAGGCGAAACTTGGTCTTCTCGTGCATCAGCTTCAGCACAGTCCCGTACGTCACCTGCCCAATCGCAATTCAATTATACAAAATTCCCAAAAAATATCAAATCAAATAGGAAATGGAGGTGGATATGAACCTCGACGCCCTCGGAGGTAGAAGCGGAAGCAGCGTAGCCTGTATCGAGATCAAGGCCGAAGATGAGGAACAGAGCAAGGCAGAAGAAACCCATCGCCATAACAAAGAGTAATGCTATGAACCAGTTCTGTTGCCAGAAGGGAAACTCAGGCTCCGACGCCCGCCTGGGTACTGTGACTCGCCCCACGACCCGACCCGGCTCTGTGGAAGACGACGGAGCAGAAGAGTTGGAGGGTTTTCTTCGACTCAAACTCGGCGAACCTGAAGAAGCCACGGTGAGACTCCCCTACAAAAGGGAACTGGAAATCTGGATTTGGGATTTGGAAATGTGAATTTAGGGATTTGGCCTTTTGGGGTTTCGATCTGTGACTCTGACTCTCTCTCTCTCTCTCTCTCTCTCTCTCTCTCTGTGCCTGTATGCATGAGTCTTTTTTCTGGTTGGAGAGCGCTGCTGTTGTGACATGGGATCAGCGAATGGGAGCGTGACACGTTGGCATTGTACTGACATGGAAGGTTGTTACTGGACGTATGATGTAAAACCGCGTTGCGGCCCAAAAGGCTTCGGATTCTTGAGGAAGCCAGTGAAAAACGATTGATTCAAGCATAATTGGGCTTATTAATGGGCCGGGTTCGACTCAATCCCTTTAATCGGTGCCCGCAAGGCAGTAGCCGCTGTTTTGCAGTCGCACATGAGTGATTTTCAACCGTTGATATGTGATCGCATATGAGTGGTTTGTTAAAAATGCCCTTTGAACAAATTTTATTTATTTATGACATATCAATATTTATGAAAAATAATTCCCCATTCTTATTGGTCAAACAAACCTCCTCTTCACCCGGCGATAAGTACCACTCACCGATCCTTCCATATTACTTGACAAGCACAACTAAAAATATTAAATTGAAAAAATGAAAAAATAGTTACTAAGAGCATCTCCGAGGGATATGTCAAATATCAAACATCAAATTTAAATTTGATGGCTGATGTGGCAATTTGACATTTACATAGTTTTACACTCCACCCGATATGTCAAATAAATAATTATTGTAACAGTCAAATCATTTAAGATATAGAAGAAAAATAATATAAAAAAAAAGAAAATAATAAATGAAAGTAACAACCAGCTGTCTTAAAAAATAATAAAATATTTATTTGACATCTTGCTTTTGGGATGTCAAAAATAACATCTCAACCTCCAGCCTTCATTCCACATCAGCTTTGACACATTAGTTGGAGAGATATGAGATGCTATTTCTAGCTGTTAAATGTCTAAGTGGCACTTTTGACAGATCGGTTGGAGATGCTCTAAAACGCTAAAATTTTAAAATTTCCCCCAACATGACACATTATCATAAATGCAACATGACTGGATTCGTGGTCAACTCATTTTAGTTGAATTGACGACTAATCAACCAACTATTTTTTTTCTCTAAATCCTCATAATATATTTGGAAAGAAAAATCGATTAAAATCTTCCTTCCTTCTATAATGTGCGTTGTTCCATATGCATGGTCCAATTTTATAAAAGAATATCGATATAAATATGGTTTAGATCAATTGGCCAATGTAATATACTCAATTCTGTAAACCAGAGTTTGATATTTTTTTATGAACGTTAGAGTAGTTTAAACTATCAACTTGTACAAAAAATCGCTTATAAATATTTTTGTAATAAAAAAAGTTTGCATAATTAATATATATATATATATATATATATATTAGAAAAAGAAAAGAAAAGGAAGGTATTTAAAAGGCAGTTAGGCCATCTCCAGCCATATGGCTAAATGTAGTCCAGGACAAAAAATTTAGCCCCCAAAATATTAATTTTTTAAAGAATAGTGCATGGCTAAATTTTTCCATCTCCAGCGATACAGAGCTATATTTTAAGGTCATTCATATTTTATTATTTTGAAAAGGGGAGTAAGGAGTGCTTTAATGATTAGTTGTTGAAAAGCACATGGATGAGGCCCACTATAAATTTGGCCTAGGCCAAAGCTGGGCTACATTTGACACGGTTGGAGGGCTAAAGGGCCAAATTTGGCCAAAATTTTATTTAGCTAATGGCCGGAGATGGATTTTGCATTAATTTAATGCTATATTTGGGATATAGCCCATGGCTGGAGATGGCCTTACTTGTCCATCCTCCCCGGTCCTCCTAAATTACACCATCTTTTTTATTACTTTTGTAAGTGAAGTAATCATTCCTGTCTTTTTCCCGCTTAAAATTTGAGAGATTTTCTGTACTTTTTTTCTTGTTTTGCCAAAGAGAGATTTTCTTCACTTGAATTTGCCTAATATGATAAGATTCCATGGCCTATGGATACCAAAGGAATATTATCTTTATTTTATACTTATCGATTAAAAAAATTACCAAATGCAATTTAATAATGACAATTAAATCACAAGTAAAATCCCTTATTTTGGGAAGCCTAACCTATTTGATAAACTATGATAAAATCCTTTATTGTTAAAAATTGCTATGAGAGAAAGTTATAAGGGAAAACAACTAATGAGGTGCATTGGGTTTAATGAAATTTACGAACTTCTGAAAATACTCCAATATATTTCACACAATCTCTTATATTCGTGCGTTTTCTCCTTCGCATTCCTTTTCTTCTTCACGCCGTATTTTCCATAGAGTTCTCGTTCTCTTTAATCTCTTTTATTCTTCCTATTATTTTTTCTTATTGAATCAATTGAAACACTCATGAAAAGCCATAAGACTCAGGCAAGGGGCATATTATGTTTATTTCTTCTCAATTGAAACACACTCTTTCTCTTTAATTTATAGGATTTTAATTATAAATTTCATTATTCACTCTCTCTTTAATTTCTAAAGTTTTAACTTAAATAGTTGTTGATACTGATTTTTATTTGTATTTTTTTATTTGTTCCTATTTTTGTTTCTTTGGTTCTTTGACAGAATATTTATTATTAATGGAATATATTGAATTAACTTGAAACATTAGTGTAGAGCATTTGGATACAAATATTTAATTTTTAATATAGTACTTTATTTAATTTATAATTAAAATAATTTTTAGGGGTGTGATGAAAACATATTTAATAATATATATATATATATATAAGTGAGAGTGGAAGTGTTTTCCCTTTTATCAAACACTTTAACACAAAAGTCATTTTAACATGATACCCTTTTTAGTCATTATACATAGCTCACAACATTTTCACAAATAAAATTACTAAATACTTAGAAACTGATCATTGTATCAACATCACTTTTAACAAAAAATTTACCAAACGCCAAACTACTTTCTCTTACAACAAATCTAATAGCAATTATTTTCAAAGCACATCAATGCTAAACTAGTCTTTAAGCT
Organism: Prunus salicina; assembly: GCA_020226455.1. NCBI lineage: Eukaryota > Viridiplantae > Streptophyta > Magnoliopsida > Rosales > Rosaceae > Prunus > Prunus salicina. Next base: position 41,826,433 of record CM035341.1, read on the forward strand.
CATCATATATATAGCTCCGTATATATATATTTTTATTCCTTTTACGACATAAAATCACTATACATATTTTATTATACAAATCACTATACGTATTTTATTATACAAATCACACAGACAGCACGGGAAGACTGGAGACTCTAGACATTTTATTCAGTTTTGGGGGGGAAAAAAAAAAGTCTTCCCAAGAAGAGGGAAAAGCAGCAATAAATCTAGCCGTTGAAGGACCACTAGGTGGGCCCCACCAAGAAGATCCAAAGGCGGATTTGAAATCTCAAATTGAACTCCAATTCACAATCCCGCGGATTCCGAGCCAAGCTTCGCTGGATTCTCTTTTTAAGGGCAGAAAAAAAAAATTTATTTATTTAGCACAAACAACGACTGAGGCTCCGAGAGTGGTATGGGATGAGAGAGAGAGAGAGACGGTATAAAAAAGAAAAAATATAAACGAGAGCGAGCGAGTGAATGAACGACATAAATAATTTTTATATGCAAAAACAATATCGAAAACTCTCATTCACTTTCTCTCTCTAAAAAGAAAGAAGGGGAAAACCCTAGCTTTCTCTCTCCTAAACTTTTCCGATCCCTCTCTCATCGATTCGTGTGGTTCTAGGCCTTCAATGGTGTGAAATTAGGGCTAGAGCTGCGAGATTGTCAAGGATCTAAAGCAAGAAATAGGAAAGCGCGCAACAATGGCGTCGGCAGACAAGGAGCTCGAAGCCCAGCTTACGGAAGCTGGGAATCAGCTCTTGGAACCTCCGTCTTCCGTCGAAGACCTCCTTCCTCTTCTCGACGTAAGCCTCAATTCCCTTTCAAATGGTTATGGTTTTCTATTTCGTGTTCTTTTCGAACGGTGAAGTTTGTGCCTTTCAGTGGTTTTTGTTCAATGGTTAATTTCGCGTTTTTATTTTATTATACTCCTGTCTGTGTGGTTAGTTGTCAATTTAGTGAAATGAGTTTCGAATTTTATTGTTATGAAAGCTTCTGATGTGGGAATTAAGTGGTTTTATACAATTTCCACGGTTTTATTTTTTGACGATCCATTCTAAAGTCTTTTTCCCATTTTAATCTTGCGCTGCATGTTCATGTGATTGGTATTGCTTGTATTATCGGTTATTCTTCACCTCTTTAAGCTTTAGGCACGAACAATACTTTCATATGCCATGCATGAAGTCCTAGGTAGCCTTTCTATGCCGTAATGTTGTGTTTTCATGAGGTTGAGGACGAGGGGTTTGTGTCTCTGGCTCACTTTCCTTTTAGGCTTCTTAGTATTTTACTCTTTTTATCCCTCAGTGTGAACATAACACAGGTCTAAAAGTGGTACGTTAATGTTAATTATGCCTAGCCAAAGTAAAAGTAAATGATCCATATTTTTGTGGTTTCCTGCACAGTGGGATGATAATATGGTTTATGCATTTAATGTACTACCAATTAAGTTTTAATTTTTAAGAATGATGAAGGTTTTAGATAATTTTAAGGTTAGTTTTTATCATATACAGCAAAGGAAATACAAATGATCTCCCAATATGAATATGAAGATACGTTATTCATGTTCACCATATCTAAGAAATCAAATTGAAGGCCGATCATTTCAAGTTTCATTTAATGCACAGGAAAGTCATTTCGTTTTGGATATTTGTCCTATGCTTGTCCCTAGTAGATATTTGGAAAGAATGTAATGTAAATATTTTTGGTTACTTTGCATTACACTTTCCTGAAAAGGAGCTTGTATTAATTGAGGTTTGCATTGCTGTTCATTTCTCCCTGTATGCATCATGTTTTCTAAGTGAATTTATTATTGGTACCTTTCTTAAAATGAAGGCCAGTTATTTGTTGTTATTTCTTTTAAAGTTTGTTACTGTTGTATATTCTTTCTTTCCAGGTTCCGGTTAATGTAATTTGCATAGAAACTTGTCGATGTTAAATTTTTCTTTCTCTGGTTTCAGATAAAGTTAATTTAATGTTTTTGAACATATTTGGCTTAGGTGGAAGAATGACATTCTTCTCGTCTTGGTGGTGTTTAATTCTTGTCTCTTTGGTTTCATTGGTTTTATTTGCCTTTTTTATCCTTCCATTGAAGGAGAATTTTATTTTTGTCGTTGACAAGTTGTTCCAGGCTCAACAACTAACATTAATACATGACACATGATTGTATTCTGAATCCCATATGTAGGATTTGGGTCTCAAAGACTTATAAAGAGTAGTGAAAAACCAGGAGAGTAGTCATGTCACTTGAAATCTTCACCACTCTTAACCTTGTAATGAAGGGCACTACACATCTTAACTATCATCAATGAATGGTTATGGCCCTTAGTTTCAAAAATTTTGCAATCGGATAATTAAATATTATTGATTTATTTTGTTGTTCTCAAGGTCACTAGCTTTGGCTAATATTTTGTTTTTTTTTTCGCGGTGATGTTAGAGTGTCGAGAGTTGTCTATCAAAGGTAGAGCAATCACCTACCAAGTCAATGCAAACTGCACTTTCTCCGTCACAGAAAGCATTGGTTGCTGAGCAGCTTTTAAGGCATTCAGATCCTGATGTCAAAGTTGCTGTTGCATCTTGCATCAGTGAGATAACAAGAATAACTGCACCTGATGCACCTTATGATGATGACCAAATGAAGGTACCTTGAATTGATCTAGGTCATACTGATTCTTCATCTGTCTTGTCTACACATATTCCATATTTTAAAGAAAATTTAAACTTCTTAAATTGTATATGCATGCAGGAGGTCTTTCAGCTTATCGTATCTTCATTTGAGAATCTATATGACAAGTCCAGCCGATCATATGCAAAGAGGACTTCGATTCTTGAAACTGTTGCCAAGGTCCGGTCATGTGTGGTGATGTTGGATCTTGAATGTGATGCATTGATTCTTGAAATGTTCCAGCATTTCCTTAAGTCAATAAGGTACAAAGTCTTAAGTTGAGTTCTGGTCATTACTTTATGTGTGTATATATATACTTTCAGGAATGTTTGCTTCCACTTGTGGAGTAAGACTTGTAAGCTGATACGTTGTTGAAAACTAAACCTTATATGTTTGGCTCTTAATGTTCTCAGGGACTATCACCCAGAAAATGTTTTCTCATCCATGGAGACGATTATGACTCTTGTTTTAGAAGAAAGTGAGGATATTTCTCTTGAGCTAATATCTCCCTTATTAGATAGTGTGAAAAATGACAATGAGGTAAGTCATTGTTTTTTTATTGACAATTAGTACTTTCTACTTCCTGTTTTATTTTTCAATTTGCTAATTATTATTTTTTCCTCCAGGATATATTACCAATTGCAAGGAAGTTGGGGGAGAGAGTACTTGAAAGCTGTGCTACTAAACTTAAGCCTTACATGATAGAGCAAGTCAAATGCTTGGGCATTGCTTTAGATGATTATAGTAAAGTTGTAGCCTCGATATGCCAAGAGGCAGCTGGTGATGATGAGCCGAACGAAGGTTTTGATGCTGATGAAAATGTGGTAAGATTTTCATATTATTAAGACATTGATGTTCATTCTTTTATTGAGAGTGAGTCTGGAGATTTGGGAGGAAATGTATGTATTGTTAGTATTTCTCTTTAACAAGTGAGAGCAAGAGTGGTTTTTGAAAATTGAAGAGTTTAGGGTAACCCATAGATGTATGGGCCTTAGTCTGGAGATTTGGGAGGAAATGTATGTGTTGTTATTATTTCTCTTTAACAAGTGAGAGCAAGAGTGGTTTTTGAAAATTGAAGAGTTAAGGGTAACCCATATATGTATGGGCGTTGCCCCTTTGATGTTTTGGAAGGTAGGTACATTTTTTTCTTTGGTGTTTCTGAGAAAAATGAACAGCTAATAACAATTAGTTGACAACTATAGTTTGATTGCTGGTTTGATTTTGTACCCTTAATCCTTTGGTAACTTGTCCAAGAACATTGATGATTATCTAAGATGCCACAGCATGCCTTTTTTTTTTTTTTTTTTCCTCCTCTTAGGGTAGAGGTGGTTTGGTGTGACACAAGAGGGTTTCTTGTTCCCGTTGTTTCATGCCCAAGGTCAAACAGCCTGTTATTGGCCGGTGATGTCTTTGTATTGTTATTTGTCTTTGTGAATCAAGTCAGCAATTTGTATTAACCATTGATACTTCAGGCTGCCGAGGACAAGTCAGCAATTAGGGAATCTTCTGATGACGCTGCCCAGGTGAGTTGTGTCTTCTTCTGTCAACTCCTTAATAAATTTTTATTTACTTTGCGCTTCTATTTATTTATACTCATTAATTTTAGGGTTTTGAGCCATTTTACGCCCTCAACTATCACCCTAATCGAACTTAACCCCCTAAACTAAAAAATCAGCCAATTTCACACCCGAACTCATTGGAACATCCAATTTAGCCCGTCAAAATTTTCAAATTTCATCAGTTTTTCCATCCTAAAAGTCACGTGACTTACTATTTAAGTTTTTTTATTTTATAAATATCATTAAAAACCAAAATATTTTTATAAAATAATATAATAAAAGAAATGATACATGGATCTGAAACAACCATCACAACATGACTGAACCATTGTCACTGAGGAAGACCTATAACTCCACTCACTTTGTAGAATTGCATTTTTAGCCTTCCATATCTTTAAGTGCCAGCATATGATTGTTCGATCTCTCTCTCTCTCTCTCTACTTAGGCCCAACTGCATCTGCTCTTTAATTAAAACTCCCAAGTGTTCCAGGTCTTCAAAATGGTTTGGGTCTGCACCATTGTCACAAGATATTTGAGAGTTCATTGGTTTTGGGTCTTCAAAAGATTCCTTATTTCAGTCTCACTCTAAGTTCCTTTATCGATCTTCGGCCTCATTCACAACAAGGGGTTGAGTTGTGGCAGATGGTAGGATGGGGCTGTGGGGAAGAGGGTGGGGCTGTGGTTGGCTGGTTATTTTATTTTATTATTTTGGTTTTGGTTTTATATATTTGACTTTTTATTTTACTCAAAATTACAAATTTACTCTTATTATTAACGGAAATTTGGAAGAAATTCGAAAAACTTAATGGCAAGGGCTAAATTGGCTGACTTTTTAGGTCGGGGGGTTAAGTTCGATTAGGGTGAGAGTTGAGGTTGGAAAACCACACTTACTCTTAATTTATTGGATTGAAATGGGTTATTTTACTCGTTCTCTTTGTCTTTCCAGGTGGATAAAGGGAAGGCTGAAGCAGCAGTTTCCCCTGACCAAGTTGATCCTGCTATTGACAAATCCTCGCAGTTAGTTATGAACAATGGTAATACAGAGACTGGAGAAGATGACTCTTTTGCTGAGTCAAATGCCTTAAAGAAGCAGGATGAGGGTGACGATACTGAGGATCAGAAAGATCCAAATGCATCAAGTAATGCTGAACCTGATAGTTTGGAGACTCAGAAAGCTGTTGATGCAGAACAAATTCCAGAACAAGCTATGAAGGAAAAGGCAGGGGATTATAATTTGTCAACAAATTCAACAGAACCTTCAGAAAATCGAGAAGTTGATAATGAGGAAGATACTGAGACACAACCTGACCATAAAAGTGTCACAGAAGATGTTCCGAGTTCACCTCACGAGGCTCCTGAGGAGGCAGCTGTGCCATCGGAAAAGGAGAAAGGATCTGATGTTAACCTCTCTTCAAAGGCATTGGAGAAGGAATCTGCTGTTGTTGCTTCTCGGTCTGCAAGTGAGAGCCTTCCTGATGAAAGTCGTTCCAAAAAGGCTGGACGGAACAAGAAGAAAGATAGTTCCAATAAAGGGGCTGCAGCATTTGCAGATGATGAACCCAATAAGGCAACTGATGGGACAAGTGATTCAGAATTAAAACCAAGTAGACGCACGGGGAAAAGGGGGTCTGGTGGTATTTCTAATGAGAATAAAAATCCAATTGTTGTGGATGCATCTAGAAAGGAAAGTGGCACCACAAGTGATTCAGAGGCAAACCAGAAATCAGCTAAGAAGGTAGATGGAAGCACTAAAACAGATGATGGTTCCTCTATAAAGCAACCAGAAGATAAGAAAAGGCGTGGTCGTGGAAAAGTTACTCCTGGAAAGGATGCAACAAAATCTTCATCTAAAGATGATGACAAAGTACTTTCTTATTGGCTTTGCAGTTGTGCCTTTGATATTTTTTCATTGATTTCTATTGTTAAATACATTTTAAACAAAATAACTGCTGTTATTTAGGAGATGTTGTCAACACCTAAGACGGCCACAAAATCAACCAAGGACGAACCTCCCTGGAGGAGACTCCTAAGACAAATTCAAAGAGGAAGCGTGCTTCAGGAAAAGAGAAGGTATACATGCTTTAGTCTATTTCGTTGCAATTTGTATGTTTTATCCAATTTTTTTTTTTTTTAGTGTTCTTAGTCCTTTATCCCATCAATTGCTGTCAACCTTCTATATTTTAGGTTTTTTCAAGTGTCCATACAGTTCAAGTAATCATGCTTGTATTCAACACTTTAAGTTTGCTAAGACTCATTTGATTTTGCTTATGCATAAAGTCTTACTGGTTTATTACCTTTTCAGGGATCTGGTGCCAAAGATTTTGGTGAGGATGTGGTTGGTTCAAAGATTCAAGTTTGGTGGCCAAAAGATCGTAGGTAAGTGCTTACCTTAAGTTCAATGTTTTCTCAATATTTCTCTTATGCAATGCAGGAGTTTGCACGTAACTGTTTGGTCAATATTTTCTCAATATTTTTATGTTGTTATTATATCTCAACCTATATGGGCACAACGTATATTAGCTTTCAATTTCTGTATCCACTATATTATGTGCAATTTGTTATGTTTAAGAAGTGCTAATATATTTTCTTCTTATTTCTGTAGTGATTATTATTCCAAACAACTTAAAATTGTACTATGTTTTTGCTTTACATTTATTGTTCTGCACTTAAAAGTAGTGTTATTTGGTGTAAGTAGAGATGTCTCGTAAATGCAGTGCCTTTGCTGCATCCTTTTAGGGAGTTTTGAAGGTCCACGTGTAAGAGTCTACTAGGTTGTTCAATAGAGTTCTGCATTAGCCACTTTTTGATGGCTCCTGCTTTGTTTCTCTCCTTTTTTTTTTTTGTTATCCTTAAAAAAAAAAAAAGGTTTTCATGGGGGTGGGGACAGATTGTTTCCCGCTGAATTTTCCTTTTAAATAGGATTCTTATAGAAGAACTAGATTAAGGAATTTCTTTATGGTTTTAAATTTTGAAATTTTAGTTTGTCTATAATATCTGATTTATAATTTTACAGGTATTATAAAGGTGTTGTTGATTCTTTTGATCCTGCTAAAAAGAAGCATAAGGTGAGATGCTAACTATGAAAGTCTCAATTTTTTATTATAGATTTTGTGTACACTATATTCTTTCGTATTTAGTTGAATTGATCGTTAGAAAAGTTCATCACAAACTTTTCATTTTAATGTTATTATTGTCTAAAAATGAAACCTGATATTACTCAATTCTTTGTACTCTTGCCATTCTTCCATAGGTATTGTATATTGATGGCGATCAAGAAGTACTAAATCTTAAAAAAGAGAAGTGGGAGTATATAGAAGGTGATTTTGGCTCAGACGAGGTTGGTAACTGACATATTCTATTTGCTAGTTTTCATCTTTACTTGCTTAAGTTGTGCACTGAGATATTTTTGTTAACAGGAGCAAGAAACTGATCAATCAAGTCATGATGCCTCTTCTGAAGTGTATGTTTTTTTCACTTCTGATTATGTACTATATAATTTAGAACTTAACATTTAGTCTTTAAGCTTCAGATTTTAAAGCTATATTCTGCATCATACCATAGATTGAATGTGACATCCAGATATTCTGATTCTGTTGAATGTCACTCGTGTACTAAATTTGTTCTCGTGTCATTGACTTGACTTGACTTGTCTTGCAAATTGTGCTATGTTGATGAAACTTTTAATGTTTTTCTGTTTTGCATATTGAGTCAGTATTTCAGTCTAACTTGTCTAGCAATGGGCACCTAGATTCTTCTTGAAGATGGATGATTCAGATAAACCACCCTCAACATTGCTGCCTGGAGTCTACTTTCTAAATCATAAACTTAAACCTGAAAATCTGTTGCTGTATATTTCTATGTTTTAAGGTTTAGGATCTAACTAAAGTCCTCAATATCAAGTTTCGATTCCTGATCTGTCTGTTATATTTTGCTTTATATATTTGGCAAGTGTTTGTTTTATGGAAATTGTGGTGATACCCTCCTTGATGTTCTGCTGTCATAACCTCATAACCAGGCCTCTGAAGAGGAAAGTGAAAATAAATGCTGAAGAGGCAACTAAGGCAGAGAAGATGGATATCTCACCCAAATTGTGAGTGCAATTTTGTGTTATTAAAAATTGAGGTCATTATTTCTGTAAATTTCTAAATGAAGTCAATTTTCTAGGGGTGGAGCTTCCTCCGGCAGATCAAAAGGTGGAGCTACTAAATTTGGTCGTAAATCGAGAGAAGGCAGTAAAGCTGATAGCAAATCCAAAGGTACTGTTGGAAAATCAGATGATGAGCATATTGGAAAATTGAAGGATCACACCCTAAAAAGTAGTGGTAAATCAGTTGATGTTCATAAGACATCCAGCAAATCGAAGAACAATGATAGCCAGACACCTAAAAGTACCAAATCCAAGGAAGATGACAGCAGCACACATAGAGCTTCCACCAAATCGAAGCAAGACACACAGAAGGCTGGGAAGTCAAATCAGGGCACACCAAAGACTGCCTCCATTTCCAAGGGTAAATCCTCTGCAAGTGGTGGCAAAGCAAATGCCAACGGGGTGGGCAGGGTGAAATCTGGTTCGAAGGCGAAAGACAGTGACGACATCAAGGAAAGCTCCAGCGATTCTGAGAAAGTGACAGAAAGTACAAAGAGGAAGTCGCCAACTTTATCCAAGGCACAGGGAAGTGAGACCAAGTCTGGTAAGAAGCGACGGAGAGGAACCAAGAGTTAATCATCATCTGTCTAGTCTCGCTTGTGACCGTGCATATTAGTTTATATCTTAATTGTCATCGTCGTCGGCATGATTCCCAGATTTGTGGCTAGAATTGTTTGATAGCCTAGCGTATGTTGGTTGTAGGGGTAACCTTAGTTTTCTTTGATGTATCTATGTTCTAGATGGAATTAATTGTTGTTTATTTTGGAGGCAACAGTAGAGAACCACTTTTGGGGGTTTAGGTTTGTTGGAGAAGATGTTTTTAATAGATAATGTCATAGATTATTAACGAACTTGCTGCCAGTGCCATCTTATAATTTAATATTATTTCAAAATCTGTTTGTTAGCGAGCCAAGTAGAGTCTCTATTTGAATGTTGTTGTGAGATTTATTAACAAGCCATCTCCTTTAGAAACAGAAAAAAATTATTCATTCTTTGTGTAACTTTGGTTTGTTTGCTGACCGTAGATTTCATTATCACCATCTGCATCCATCGTCTCCCACTAGTGCCATCTGTAATGCAAACATTATTATTATTATTAAGTTAAATAAATAAGAGTGATACATCCACTCTAATTCAGTCAATTAATCCCTTATTAATGTCCAATCTAATATCATAAAGATGATGGGCTGGACTTGGGCCTTCGCTTGAAATGAGCCCAAGCTCAGATTTGATGAATATAAGGCTGGTGAGGCTGAGGGAGCATAAATAATAATAGGGGAAATTGTCATTTAGTAATTTAATATGTATAAAATTAATCTCTATTAAAAAAACATTTGTTTTTATTTTTATTTTTAAATTTAATGGGAGAAAAGTATACCTGACTAGCTGAGTCATAGCTTCTTTACGTAAATATGAACATAAATTCACTAATATAAAAAATATATATATGTTGAAAGGGAAGCAAGACCTAATGAACCATCTCTCTCTCTCTCTCTCTCTCTCTCTCTCTCTCTCTCTCTCTCTCTCTCTCTCTCTCTCTCTCGTATATCCAATTATTATATATTGTAGGTTTGGGCTTTTCATGCTCTACCAAAATCATAACACTACATTTTTTTGAAGTAAACAAAATCTAACAAACCCTCCTTATGTTGAAAGGGAAGCAAGACCTAATGAACCATCTCTCTCTCTTTCTCTCTCTCTCTCTCTCGTATATCCAATTATTATATATTGTAGGTTTGGGCTTTTCATGCTCTACCAAAATCATAACACTACATTTTTTTGAAGTAAACAAAATCTAACAAACCCTCCTTATGTTGAAAGGGAAGCAAGACCTAATGAACCATCTCTCTCTCTTTCTCTCTCTCTCTCTCGTATATCCAATTATTATATATTGTAGGTTTGGGCTTTTCATGCTCTACCAAAATCATAACACTACATTTTTTTGAAGTAAACAAAATCTAACAAACCCTCCTTTTGGTATCGTCCAATTTATATATTAATTAAGGATTGACCTTTCGTGCTCCACCTTAAACAACCACAAAAGCCGAAATTGACTTGAGTATTTTTCAAGCCGAAAGAGACTTCGTAGCTTTCTAGTGCTGAAAACGATCTCTTTTGGCCTTCGCTTATACATTTTCTCAACAATTCTCTATAGTCTACACAACAATATTAGACTAGAGATTCTTTATTTTACTCTTTTTTAGTTCACTACAAATTTGTAATTGATTATATACAAATGTGTGTTTATCTCTTTTATCACCCGACGACGAAGATGATTGAGATGTAAGTTTTTTTAGTCGAAGTTGACTAAAATCATAAATGTACTATTTGCGCATTCAATTTCTCAATAGGTCATACTCTCATATTCTGGATGTCCTAATTGGATGTACATTATTGTTTGGGCTGGGGAACCCTTAAAACTTTTGTGATTAGTGTATAGATAACCCCACATGCGCACAACATCTATAGTCATCTACTTGTCCCCCACTGAGGTAGTTTTATGAAATTAGTGGCTTGCAAATTGTTGGTGGTTGTTGAAACTTAATTTCCCAATTCCCTTTGGCCAAATATATATATATATATGTAATTATATGCTTGCCTTTTTTTATATTATATTGTATATTGCATTGTGGCTCTTCTGCCTGCACCCTACAATGGTCAAATATTACTGCAAAGTTGCAATTTCCTGTCATGTATCAATCGTTAAAGAAAGGGCCACAAACATTTGGAGATATGGTTCATGTATCAAAAGTGAGACTTTCCTTTTGTCATCTAGCCAATCCCAGTTTTCTTCTCTATCTAATGCTGATGGAGATCACTGTGCATGCAGCTCCTGGTCAAAAGGAAAATAGAGAGCAAACAGAAAGGTGAATTGTTTTACACACACACACATACACACAAGTCAAACCTCCTCCTGAACTTGCCTTTTAAAACTTGGTAATCTTTTTTATACGTTTTCTCAACTTGATATTATTTAACTTGCAAGTGCGCCTGCATTAAGGTCAAGACTGCAATAATGACAGATTGAAAGATACTAACTCGAGTCTATTGCTACGTATAGCTACAAGACTTTTGATTTCTATAAATGGGTGTTGATAAACACATACATACGTGTACAAAATCCTTTTAAACCCTAACCCTAATTATTGCAGGTCATGGTCAGATGTTTAATTTGCTATTTCAAAAGGGATGAATTAAACTGAGATTTATATATAATACAAACGCGTTTTATTATTAGATTTCAAGTAATTAAACTGCGATTAAGAGAGGAACCCACTGGCAGATGCAGATTGGCACATTGCATTACTGACAGCAGCCACATGGGGTTGCGATTGATCCGCACTCGTACAGATTCCTAGACAAAATAATGTCCCATAGCCATCGACTGTGGGGATGGGAATTGGGAAACAAGTAGAGTGAAGGTGACAAATAAAAAAAATTATTATCTTTCAGCTTCCTATTTTGATTTTATGTTTAAATATAGACGACTTTTTTCTATCCCTTTAAACAATTTGAGTTAGGGTATTTCATATTTGACTTCAATAACACTTGAGATGGGGACAAAAAGTTCATCTCCAGAAGTTACATCATAAAAAATAAAAAATAAACACAGATAATAATATAAGTGGAATGTAACACTTTGTGACCGTATTACAATTACACACGGAAAAAAAAATTACAGAACTTGAATTATACTTCTAAGAATTGAGTGCATGTTGATAATTGATCTATCTCAAAAGAGATTTAGATGGTCTTAACTTAATTGCCACGAGCTTTAATTATGAGGACAAAAATGGTGTTAAAGTTTTGGAAGGGAGACACCTTTTGAATTACGAGTGGTCCATGAATGATGAGTGATGACCCCTCCCTCAACCCCACCCCTTCATCCCTTCCAAAGTATAAAGTATTTAAATGGAAAAGGAGAAGTTTAGATGGTTGGGAGAGGGAGGAGCGCATTAGGTTAGGGGTGGGGGCTTTAAGGGCGTGGTCTCGGCTTCCAATAAATACCAAATTTTTCCTGCAGTCGGCTACTATATTCGTTTATCAATTTGACAGAAGTAGCTAGGCTACAGCTCACTCTCTCGTTTTAATTGTCAAACAAAACAGGGCATGTATTCATGTTCATATCTTTATTCTTTTTTAATATGAAGGTATTTATAAAAAAAATAAAATTCTAAATAAAATTGAAAATAAATTCAAATTACAATTACAATAAAATATAAAATATAATAGAAAATAAATCTCGATTATAATAGAACTAGATAAATGAGTAAGTAACCAAAATAGGACAACTATAGAGAAGGCCTTGTCATAAACCACAAGTGAAACAACTAACAAATCCTAACAAATAGGGCACATAGAAGAACACATACAAGCATAACACAAAACCTCTGTGAGCACGGTAGTAGATAACGTAGAACATGGAAACCCTATAAGCACGACAGTAGATAAGGCAAAACACATATTCAATATTCTGCATGGTGATGGATGGTGGGCTGGCGAAAGTAGCAAGGTAGGCGGTGGCGGTAGTAGCAAGGTAGGCGGTGGCGACGGTAGCAAGGTAGACGGCGGCAAGGGGCTAGGATTATAGGCTAGGTGTATAGTGCATCGGAAATAGGTAGTGTTTAGGGTTAGAGTTTTTTATATTGTAGAGACAGATCGAAACACATCAACATCAACAGCAATGACAAAGGAGAATTCCTCATAATTCAGCGAAACCTTCTCTTCATTCTCCCTCTCCCCCTAAGAGCACCTCCACCCCAAAAGACAAGGGCAATGCAAGGTTTGATACTGTTCACGTGAATAGTATCAGCTTTGCTTTTTTTGGTTTCACCCCAAAAGGCAAGGGCAATGGCAAATACTATTCACTTTACTTTATTTTCTATTTTTTTATACTTAACTATCATTGTTTATTATAAAATTCTCACCTAAAATTTCAGATAAAATTTTCGGTTGCCACATGTCCATATTTATTAAATTAAAACTTTCAAATGGAATTTTGTAGTAGAAAATTTGGTATGGAAAGTGAAAAATATTGGAAGGAGATGAATTTGTATAAAGATTTGGTGCGGAAAATGAATAATATTGATAGGTATTTATAGAAAAAAATACCAATTTTTTTATTTTATTTTTTTGATATTTTTTGTTAGGCGCTGATGTCAGCAGCCTAAGGGCAATAGCCCAGTCCATTTTTGCCTGTGGGCTTGCTTGGGCTGGGTGGGGTCCATGGCTTGCCCAAGCTAGCCTTTTTGCACTGGAGGAGGAATTGGGGCTGGGGGGGCCTGTTGCCATGGCAACGGCCTGGCGTTGCACATGCTCTAAAGAGAAGGGGTCGTCAGAGTCAGGAAAACAGGTTATATCTTCATGGGAATACATCAAGGTAATGGGGATACGTCAATAAACATATCATTTTCATTCCTAACCCCCCTTTCCTCTTCAAGAGAGGAGGGGAGGAGAGCATTTAAATTGCAAGGGGAACGCAAGCATAGGTCACAAGAAAACTAGGCCTATGATACCATGTCAAACAAAGTAGGGCATAGTCTCATGTATGCTCATATATGTTCGAATCTTTATTCTTCTCCAATATGAAGGTACTTATAAAGAAATACAACCCTAAATAAAATAGGAAATAAATCCAAATTACAATAGAAAATAAATATAAATTACAATATGAAATAAGTCTCAATTATAATAGGACTAGATAAATGAGTAAGTAACCAAAATTCTAACTACGTAAGGACTCGCCAACATTAATTACATGGCTACCATATTTGCAATTTTCCTTCTTTTATACAAACTCGTCTAATTCACGTTTGCAAATAAGCAAAGTGAATTTACACTCCGGACAACTAATCTAACTTACGTTTTTAAATAAGCGAAGTGAGTTTACACTCTAGACAACTTATCTAACTCACGTTTATAAATACTATCGTGCTTAGAGATTTAGGGTGTATCCAACTTTCACTTTGTGTGAGATTGAAATTGAAATAACCATATTGTATTATGGATTAATTTATGTTTTGGGGCTGACCATCTTACTAATAAATGAGCATACTACCATAAAAAGGAAATTAAGAAATATGATAAATGAGATTAGAATTGGGCACAATTAATTGAATGTATAATACATTAATTGGTCCCCGTCCACCACGCCGGTGGCAATAATACAAAAACCTAAAAAGAAGCCGAACTCAAACCTGAGTTCTTGGTCAAAATATCTTCTGGCAATATTTACATTGCTTTCTGCAACCTCTGTAACTAGAATAGTACGTACCCAATTATTTTCATCAAATTCGATGACAAAAGTACCCCGCTTATCATGAAGTCAAATTATAAGCTAAGCTAAAGAAAAGAAAATTAATTATGTTGTCCCAGTAATACGTTACAATTTAACTACAAAATGACTCACGTAAATGATATACCTATTTAAAATGAGTCTAATATCTAATTGTGACTAATCCATTGTAAATAAATTAACTGATTGTTTTATAAAAATATATAGAGATATAGATATTTAAAAAAAAGTGTAAAATGACAAATTAATAGTATATACAATATTTTCATTTGTTTCTTATCATAAATATAATATATTTTCGCAAAGAATTCATTAGTGTAGTCGTTTTGAGTTATAGTATATGTGTAGTGTGTGTGAGTTTAATATATTATTGCCCATTTCAATAGAAAATGTCTTAAAAAAAAAAATATATATATATATATAGTTCTCTTCTATCGAGGGATCCCTCATGTACATATATATATTCAAGATTATTATATTCTAATACGTGATCAATTACAAAGTTAGAGTATCTCCAATAATAATAGCAAATCAAACTCTTGAAATTGTAGTTTGTTGACTTATGTGACAATTTGAAATTTTTTATTTGTTACTTTAATAATTTGTGCCCTAACAAACTTTTCAATTCAATTAATGCAGTGTTTTTTATTTTAGCATTTTAAATGCAGGTTTCTTTTAAAACAGATTAAGAAAGCCTACGTATTTAAAAATGCATGTTTTTAGCATTTTCAAAGTAAGGTTGTGTCCATCCAAAATAAATTAAATGTTGTATATATGAGAGAAGGTGTGAAAAAAGAAATTTTTAGAGATATCAAGAAAACTCTCCACTTCCCTCCCTCTCAATTCCTAGGAGAGGAGGGAGGAAAGACATCTTTCCTCCCCCTTCCTTTCTTCCTTCTCCTTCCCTATATTCTCTCCTCCACTTCCTTGCTCTTTTTCTCGTCTTCCTTTTGGTTTTTTTGGTTGAACTTGTGGTGATATTGTTATGAAAAATAATAGTTTTCCTCTTTCCATAAAGCCAAATACAAAACATTTATATTATAAATAACATATAAACAAATTGGAAAGTTTGAAGGTATAATGAAATTGAAGAAAACAAAATAATAAGTAATAAATAATAAGTAAGAAGGTGAGTTTGGTACGGTGAAGCACGTCAAAGACGCTGTCCTAAAGCCTTTGTAGCCTCCCTACGTGCAGATACTGACGGTCTACAAGACTCCAAGATATGTCTCCTTGTACATAAACTCAAGATCCGCTATGGGCACGTTCATAGACAGATATAGGTATCCAAGTCATATAACCAATACCCAAAATAATAATAATATAAAGTAGAGAATATATGTAAAAGTAAAAAAAGGAGAGAATTAGAATGTGTATGTGATATTATGATAGTGTATTGTGTGTTTTTCAAATGTGAAGGAGGAGTGGCCTTTTATAGGCATTCAAAAACATGTAATCTTCACCAACCATAAAAGTTCACCGACCAAAAAATTAAGGCATTCACCAACCAGAAATAAAACCTGAATATTAAATATTTATCACCCCCACAATAAATAAAATAAAACAGCCCAAAATAATTAAATAAATAAAACGGTTAAAATTTTAAAACCTTATAAAATTCCAACAATTCTGACCCTTTTAGGGTTTGATTGTGCTCTCTCCTCTAGTTTTTTGTTTCCCTGGGTCTCTTCAAATATCTCTCACCTTCTTTTGCCCCTTTGTTTTGTGAGTTGGGCATTCTGCTTGTATTTGAGTCTCTACTTGTATTTTTTATTTGTGAGAGTTTAAAAGTTGTAGTAGTACATTGGTAGTTTTGGGTGCGATCCATGTCTGATTTGTTTAGGCTTGCGGCTTTCATACCGATATTTGTTTGGCTTTATGCCCCTATTAATGGGGATATACGTTGTTTGGCTTCCACATTTATAGTAACCTTTTTTAGGTAGTTTATGCCCTTGTGGCTGATGGTCTTGGTGCTTAAATTATGAGTACAATTATCGCTTATTCTAAATAAATAAATAAAACAAAAAATAAATGTTTTTAAAAGCCAAAATTCACTTATCAATTTTAAAAGAGAGAAATTAATTGCAATTTTAGTGACTGAATTTGACAAATATGTGGCTGCTTGATGGCTCAATTATTTTAGTATCACAAAGCTAGTTGTTGAAGATGCTCTATCATATCAAAAATTGAGTATCGAACTCATTAAAATATATATTGTGTGCTTTGATTATAATAAAAAAAGATACGAAAAATGGTAAGTAAGAATGGTGGTTTGTGCTTGAGTGATTGTTTAATTGGTGATGTATGAATCTCACAGGCAAATGCATCGACGACTACAAATCGTCCACGCACGTGTCGGTAAGAGCGGAAAGCCAACGAAGCTGTGAAGGTGTAAATATATAAAGGTTTGTTTATTTGGGCGGAGTGACTGTTATGCCCTGTGGAAGGCAACAGTGATTGGTGGACGTAGGCGGTTGGCATGGCGAAAGAAGGAAAGGGAAAGCTTTGTCTCCCTAAATGCCGCAGTCTCTATCAGTCCCTTGACGACCCAATTTCCCAGAAGACATCCCAACGCTCCTCCCCAGAGTACCACATCATCACCATCTCACGGCAGGGATTAGGCCACCTTCTGAAACCCCAGTCGTATAAATCGACGGCTATAAATCCATCACAACTCACCCACACGTTACAACCAATCAAATCTCAACAACACGACACACACACGAGTCTCTCCTAGTTGATCTTTTAGGTTAATTAGGGTCCGCTTTACCGGACGGATTAGACCAGATGTCCAGAAAGTGAATTCTTCCTTTTACACTAAATTTCGAATTTTCCGCCTCATAAAAAATCCGTATATTTATGAACACTTTGGTTTTTTCTTTTTCTCGAAAACGCTTGGTGGACTCTTTCTTTGTCTAATTGTCTTCCAAAAAGACCAACAAAACCTCCACACACACAAACACAACAAACACGATGATAAGAAAGCAGCCGCATGCTCAAAACGAAAGCCATAAACATAAAAGCCTCTCTCTCTCTCTCTCTCTCTCTCTCTCACACGAACATCAAGTCATCAAGACTTTCCTTATTTGGTTGTTCAGGGGGTGAAAGGTCGCCGTTTCAGCACTGTGGAGTTGCTCAGGAAACGTCAGGTCTCTCTCTGGCAACGTGTCACCGACAACTGTACGTCTTCTTCTGCATGATGCAGAAAGAGAGAAAGAGGTGGAGAAGGAGATAAGATCATAAGTAAGAGCAGTAGCAGTGAATGAAGAGAGAGGGGGAGAGAGAGAGACACAGAGAGAGAGGGAAAAGAAGGGTACACAGCTTTTTGGTATTGGGTTTTGTGGAGGTTGTTTCTCTTTTTTATTTCTTTTATTTCTTGGCCTGCAGAGCGAACCCTAAATCCTCATTGGCGTCTTACCCATTGATTTCTCTTACACCAAAACAGCAGGAACCGTAGATTTTTGCGGTTTTTGGTAGGTTTCCTTATATGGGTTTCTTTCTGTGTTCTCAGATCTGACTCATATAATATAGATCATTCTCTTTCTCTCGGGTTACCTTTTTCTAGTTTGCTTTCCTCCCAGTTTCCACTCCCTTCATTTCTTTGTTATTAATCAAACTTTGCGATTTGTGACTTTAATTTCTTGTGCCGTTGGTTGTGAATTTGGTTGGGACAGAGATGGAAATTGACAGAAGAGAGTGAGCACACAGAGGCACTTAGCATAAAGCGTATGCTATTGCTTTTGCGTGCTCATGTCTCTTTCTGTCAGCTTCCCAGTTCCACTGCCGGGTTAATTTAATTTCTTATTTGCTTCTCATCCATCTCTGGCCTGTGTTTCTTCCACTACTTGTAATGGCTCTCTCTCTCTCTCCAAATCTTGAATCTTAAAGCCTTTGTGGGGCTTCAAAGCAACGCTTAATTTGCTACTTTGAAATCGGTAAGTGATGATTATATTATATATAAAAATTGTTTGATAATATCGAAGCATCAACTAATACCTTGAAAGCGTGACTTTTGATGGTGTTTTTCGCGAAGCTACACATATATTTGATATTTACTGTGCGAAATTAGCGGCAAGAACCTGGTAATCAAGCATAGAATTATAGCATGGGAATGGGAATTTTGAATGGGACCATTCGCGTTATCTATCTAGCTTAGTATGGTCCTCCTATTCTTCATCGTCTTTCTAATTCTCTTTTTGATCTCCATTTTTAATTCCTGCGCATGCGATGTTCTTGACCCAAGAATTGCTTCTGCTTGGACTTAATTTGTTTTTTTCTTCTTCTTCACCTGAATCTAGTGCTTGTACTGTGCACCACCTACCAAGCTAGTTCGAATGGATATATATATACATATATATATATGTATATATGTTTTCTTTATGGGTTTTTATACAACCCTATTTAGCTGCTCCAATAGGGTTGCTTTTGCTTGTTTGTACTATTTGATTACAAATGGTTTTTCCAATCACTAGTCTTTGGTCTGGATTTTTATCCAACCCGGTACTTAATTTCACACCCACTGCACATTGGGTGTATATATATTTCTCGAAATATTGTGATTTAATGTGATGATTTAAGGGGAAAGAATCTGCTTTTGTTATCTGTCACTTGTTTGTCTAGCTGATTTTGCAGGAAGGCTTAAGGATTCATTTTCGAACCGTCAACACATTATCAAGTGTAAGTTTTCTTCTCTCAGAAGATAACTTGTCAAACAGGTTTGAATTTGTTTTTACAGTGAGCAAAGCTGATCTGGTTGCCCGTTTGTTGCACCATTTTATGCATACGATCTATTGCATATACATTTTAGTTATTTGGATTTTATTGATGTTTGTGTCTCTTAGACGCTGGTAACTATTTCTAACCCGAAGTCTCAAATCTGTGACTTGCTGCAATCATGAAATAATTTCAATCTTGTGTTCTTATCTTGCAGTGAAGTTGGTTTCATATGCAGACAGACGATTAATTTCGAGATGAAAGAGGCTTTTGCCAAACCAATAATACTGAGAAAGACTGGTGAGTTGTTTTGGGCATGGATCTTAATTACTTTATTAATTGATCTTAATTACTTAATTAATTTCAGAATTATGTCATGTAATAATATTCCTTATTACATCTGGTTGGGCACTGGTTTTGCTTGTGGGTCTAAATTAAAGTTGCAATGGAGTGTAATCGTGAAATTCCTATATAAATGAACCCATTTTTAGTGTCTTGCCCTTGGAAGTCCTAAATTGTTTCTTGTACTCTTTATCTCTATAATAATATAATCTTAATATAATTTGTATGATGGTGGTAGAATTATTTTTTTAAAAGAAACCATATCTTGTTAGTTAATTTTGTGTTAGTGTTTGTTGCATATCTTTCATGACATTTCTTTAGCAATTTTCTTTGCCATTATAATTTTCATGTATCTAGACATAATTAATGTGATGTGAGGTCATTGTTCTTATCTCTGACGTTCTTCTATGCTGTGATGCATTGCATCTGGTTTTTAAATTCTCTTTTATAGACAACAGACTTCAGTCTGGGCCATAGGGACAAAATATTTTTATTAGTAGTTGGGTGTGCAAGCTTGAAGAGGACTAGTTTGTGTATAATTTTTGAAAGGAAGTTAGAGAGTCACGTTTATACCAAACACAAGCACTCATTCACACTTTTTCAGTGCTATGAAGGCATGATTCAGTGAACTTTTTTCTAGCAAATGGATACCAGATTTAACTAACTTGCCCGTGCACATGCAAAGGCATATGATGGAGTTCGACCCCCTTAGTTTCTAGGCATCTAACTATTAAGGCCACGATCAGCTCCCCCTTTAATTTTCCCTTGTTACTTATATAATGAAGTTATACATTCGAGGACATGTTTTGTGAACATGTTTCACATATGTCGTTAAAGTTAACTTGTAGCTAAGCTAGTAAAATTCAAATTTTAGTAGGGGGGAGAGCAGATAATCTTTTATCTTTCCACATGTGATTGAGATGCTTCCAAAGTACAAACAAAAAGAGATTTTGGCTTCACTTCCTTTTGGGTTTGTTGTGTTCCTTGTGTACTAATTGGCTCACCATCCCAATAACATGGTACTGGCATCAAGGTCCAAGCTTGGGGGTTGGAGCTTTGGTGGTACTATGCTCCTACATTGTCTGTGATGACCACTGTTGGACCATTTTGCTGCGTTCATGTGCCACCATTACACACATGATATGTACTTACTGAAAGCAGCAGCTCAAAGCTTGGGGATTGATCTGAAGCAACCACACTGCGTAAGCAAACAAGAAAGCCCCATCGACCTAGAAATAAGGACTACATGTCTCCATTTCTGATCTTTTGTTCTATTTGCTTGGTTTTTGCGCGCATGAGATATTGATGTTGATGATTATCTATATCTTTTTAAAATCTCTTATTGTTAAAAAAACAAAAAGGTAGTTTGTGACTAGTGTTTTATAATATCATAGGGTTCTGAAACAATTCGATGAATCCGAATTGGTTGATTTGGAATCATGATTCTATGTGTGATATTTTGATTGATTGTTCCTGTGGTGAATTCATTGGTCTTTATCATACACATTTTTAACAAAGTAAATTATTTTTATGACTTCTCTTACAGCACGTATCGTGCTAGAGTTACTAAACAAGCAATTTGAGGAGCTAGAAATGACTGCAAGAAATATTATAGCAAGCTCTAGATGGGAATTAATAAGGTAGAATCTACTGGGAAGAAATTAAAGAGGAAAAGCAATCTAGCTTTCTTAAAATTTCAAGCTCAAAATTAAACATAAGAGCTAGCCAAGTCATCTTACTATATGTTCCTGCTAAATTCTTTTTTTAATTCCCTATTCATGATTTTATGATTGCCTAAAGAGCTTGGTCAATTATCTTTGGTATAACATATGGATACAATGTAGGTAATGCTTAGAATGTCGTTTACTAACAATCGTTAAGATTTGAACCGAGCTAGCTAGTTTTTCTACTTCCACAACCCAAAAGCTTTTAGGCAAACAACGTGAAGATCATATAAATCAGTTGTCAGAATATATATGTTCTTTCGAAGTTTGTTTGGTTGTTAGGTTAAGAATATATATATGGGAAAATAGGATGGAATACATATATAGCAATGGAAGGGAATTTTTGGAATCACTTAATTATGAGGTTTTGGCATTAGGAATAAATTGTTATACTCCTATTTCTAGTTTGTTAGTTAAGAACATACTTAAGTTTATTTTGTCTTTTACTTCTGTAGATTGGTGTCTTTTTCTTTTTCAGAGAATTACATTCAAGATCCTCTATTGGAAACTTCCTGCATTATACACTCCTGGGTGAGGCTTTTGTGTTAAGGAAGTGGAATTTTGAGCTGTGAGTAAATTAGAAATGAAATATATAAAAATACATATACACACATTATTTGTTTCTGCTGTCCTCATGTATATAATTCCCGGTCTCTTATATCATTGTGATGCTTCATGTCCATGTTAAGATGGGGAAAACCAAATTCCTTCATGTCCATGTTAAGATGTTTTCATATTAATTTGGTTTTGCTAATTGTTACAATTAATTGAAGGGTTTTAATCAGGAGCTGGTTAATTATATGATGATTTTGAACCATAATCAGAAACGTTGTGAAAATGTTGCAGGATATTATCGCTGTGCTGTCGATGAATGATCATCAATAATAATCACCTTGTGCTGTTGGACGTTAACCTTGGAGCTAGCTCTTGTCTCTAGCAGCGGATGAAGTCAAAACAATATCTTTATAAACACAGTTCGTCTATAAATCATTAGCTGTAATGTAAAAGCACAATCTGTTTTTATATCTATTTTGTTTTTGTTTTTGTTTTTTTTTGGTTACACAAAAAAGGTGGCAGGGAGTGTCACCTTTCCAAGCTGGGCACGGGTTAAGGGAAATCTCTCCCCAAGGGGTTCTTTACACATGCGGATGATCAAGTACTTGGGACCTCATTGAGGATCCCGATCACATTCGCCCAACATGTGAGGCCTAGCCTGTTCAATTTCCACAAGACCAAACCCGCTTGGGTCTATATCTATTTTGATTTTGATTTGTGAAGAAATTCGCTTTTGGAGGTGTTTTTTCTTTCTGTTTAGAAGCAAGAAAACAGTAATATGCAGAAAGTTGGCCTTCATTGAATATGTAGTGATTTCTTCTTCGCTTTTTATTGCCACTAGCTATTGAATATATATTTATAAGAAGCGCCCTTCAAAATTGTAGTTCTGTTGGGTTTTTCTTCTTGTCTGAAAGTCAAGTAATTTGTTTGATTATTAAGTTTGTTCGTCTCCGACTATCTGGGTCCAAAATAATATGAGCATGCATGCAGACTCTGCTGATCAATCTACTGATCGAGTTTTTTTTATGTAACTACTGCACAAAGTACAAAAATTTAACGCTGGTGATTGTGAATAGTGTTCCGTGAGAGCATTAGGTGTACGCAAGCAGTAGGAGAATCTTGGTGGGGCTTGTTATAGGCAAGTAGAGATTGATACCGGAATAAAAATTATTCCATTATTTTGAGTGTCACCGTCACATCGGCAAGTAGAGATTGGTATGTGTGACCAACCAATTGAGATTCTCAGTACTGGAACACTATAGCCTGTAAGGGGTCTACAGTGATTTACTATTGTACCTCAAGTCCTAGGTTTGATTTCCCAGTGATTTACTATTGTACCTCAAGTCCTAGATTTGATTTCCCTCCTTTGATATGGCTTATCCACCTGAGAATTTGAATGTATATTTAGCAACAAGTGCGCAGGATAGACGTAATATAATGTAGTCAGGATGGCCGAGTGGTCTAAGGCGCCAGACTCAAGTTCTGGTCCTCTAACGAGGGCGTGGGTTCAAATCCCACTTCTGACAATTTCTTTTCTATATATTTTTTTCCTTGTGATCCCAAAAAAGGCATCTCTTTGGATATGAGTTCCCGAGCCCAAAATAAAACTTGAACCAGTATCCGTTGTTGCCAACAAAAAGAAATCACCACCACATCCAAACAAAAACAAAATTGAAAATTTCAAAATTGCTTGTTAAATTAGAGGTTGGGAGTAATTGGGAAATTATGAGTTGCTAGTAAATATTCTGACCTTTTTTTCTTCTAAAATATTTGATTCTCATTCCTTACCCAGTCATGGAAACTCTATCTGGCTAATTTTTCGGTTCTTTTTTTTTTTTTGGGCCAAGGATTAACAGATCACTTCAAGGGTATGCATACAAGTGGCAAAGATCAATTTCGTAATACAAGAGCGCGGGAAGGAGAGTTCTTCGTCATCGTTTACTTGAGCATTGTCGTGTAAGAGATTGAACTTGAAAATACAATTGATGCAATATCGATCCAACGAAGAATGTTCACCATTAAGTTAAGCAGTAACTGTTACAATCTCTCTATGTCTCATGACTCAAACGGTGCCTGACTGACCAGCACCGAGCAGCGTTAGAAGGGCGGGTTGCGAGACTTGGCGTGATGCAGGGTTGCATGCAAAAGACACTGGGTTAGATCAAGCCTGGAGTGAGTGTAATTTATACAGTTTTTGAGAGAACCCCGGCAGCAAATAGAAGGTTTCTTCGAGAAAACTGCACCCAGAACAAAATCCCAACATAAAGTGAATAATTCTCTTTATATTTATTAAAAATGATAAGTTATTATTATTGACAATTTGTGCATTTACCCGTAACGAGTAGACAGGGGTACACTTGGTTGGTAAAGTCTTCAATGATCTCAGTCTGCTGGTATTTCCACTTTTGCTGATCAAAAACATCATGTTAGTGAAATCTCTTTGTTTAAGGAAACTCCTAAAAAAGAAAGAACTACCTTTCCCGCTTAAAAAAAGCACTCACTTTTCTTCAGTTTTTGGCAACTTTGTACTTGCAGTTACGTCCCATAGTTTTACAGTGCAATCAGCAGACCCAGAAGCGAGAAGCGAACCTTCACCACTGAATATGAAGGATAATAGTTTAGACAGATTTCTAGACCCTGAAAATTATGCTAAGAGAACAAAAAGATGATCCACCTGAAAGCAAGTGTCCACACGCATGAGGTGTGACCCGTCAAAGGTGTAACACAGCGGCCACTTGAAAGGTCCCACATCATGATTGCGCCATCTTCATCACCAGAAGCCATGTACCGACCATCAGGTGACATTGCCAGAGACAAAACCATACTCCTGTGACCAATGAATATTCGGACACACTCTCCAGTCTGTACATCCCACAATCGAACTGTTTTGTCACTAGAACCAGTGGCAATGTAGTTGCAGTTGGCATGCCATTGTACACACTAGAATAACAGTTATCAACTCATTAGTATTGGTTGGAAGGATTACAGCACAAGTTCTGAAGGAAGCTAAAAGTTTGAATAGATTACAGCAATAATCTCATTTTCATACACATTGCCATCTAGAGGAGAGAGAGAGAGAGTTACTGACATCAACATCAGATAAGTGCCCTGCCATTATTCTCAAAGGCTGTATTTTGTCCATAGACCAAATCCTTGCTGTTCGATCATGTGAAGCACTTGCAAAATAGTGGCCTACAGGACTAAACTGCACAAGAAGACAAGATATACCATTGGAGTAGAATTATTAGATTAAAAGAGGTACACTGAAGTGGAGATTTAGGCAAGAAAATGCATCCCATGTGACAGGAAATCAAGATCTAAAACCTGTTGCTAGAAAATGAGAATGGAATGTGGATATGTCAAGTTCACTCAAGAAAATATACCTGAACATCCCACACAGGGTAATTATGACCCTTGTAGCAAACAAGATTTGCATTTAGTTTTGTGCTCCACAACCGAACTGCAGCATAGAAATGTGTTTCTTACTGTCATTAATTAGTTTATCGGTACACAGAGAGAGAGAGAGAGAGAGAGAGCAGTTTAGGACAACATACCAGTTGAGTCTGCTGAAGAGGAAAGTATAAAATCGCCAAGAGGATTGAAAGTAGCTGAATAAACTGGCCCTGAATGACCCTGAAACAAAGTGTATGGTCTTTTTCCACCATTTGACCCAAGAACTTGTTCACTTGAAGTGGTTCCATTCTCACCCTGCAAAGCTGCAGCACAAGCATTGTTTAATATAATTGCATATTTGCATATGTCGAGAACATGAAAGAAAATCTTCACATAAAAACTGAACTTCATTGAGACTTACAATCAACACCTTGTTGCCCAATCTTTGCCATATCCCATACCTGTTGAAGAATACTTCTACGTTAGCACACGCTTGAAAAACAATATGCACAATAGGGAAGTAAAAAGATAAGATGAAACCTTCAGTGATGAGTCTGAAAATCCACCAGCAACCAAGGATCCATCATGGGATATAGATGCACAGTTTAAACTAGAAAATTGGGGAACAAAATGATAAGTAATGGACTGGAAAATGGAACTCATTGTTTATCGGAGAAGTCAAGGGCATTACCCGTTGTGTGTGTTAATAAATGTATAAAAGCTGACGGATGGCAGAGCAGCACTACTCAATTGTACACGGTTTCTCAAGTCTTCAAGAATAGACTGTTCAACCTCTGTTGGACTGAAGCAATCAGCAAAATATTAGTCAATAACCTGTATAGGATCTTAAGCATGAACCAAAAGTTTCCTATACCCAGACCATGAACCCAAAATCAAATCATGCGGAAGGCTTCACTTAAGAAAAGTTTATCTAAAAAGTATTAAGAATCTAATAATCCATAGCTGGCTTCTACTCTAAGGTATAATTCAGATAACCCCATGCAATCAGAGTTATATTTGTCAGATAATATAATCAATCAAAACTTCACATGCTGAGGTAGCTGAAAACATCAACTTCCTTTCCTTCAACCTAAAATTTGATATATGTAGTAGCTTTGCATGGAACTGAAAGTACTTAAATAAAGTCAAGCTATCTATTTCGATTGATCTCAACTTGTACCAACTTCTATTTTAATTATACCCATTTAAACTATTTGGCACCTTAGTATTGTGGAACTCAATGTACAATGTAGTTTCTACTGATAGCTACATCCAAATTCAAAAGAAAAGGGGGGAAAGGGATCCCAGAAACTACATTACTGGCAAAGTAAGCTCTGCTTTGACTCTTGGTGCTGTAGCGACAGGGGTTGCCTCAGGGCGTGCATTTTTGCCCGTTGCACCGGCAGCCTTGTCCTTTTTTAACTTTTTGATTGAAGAACCCTGTTTAGCTCCTTCAATTGATTTTTTCTGAACAAAAAACAGACAACAGAAGTCAACGACAGCTCTCCATACCTTGGAAGTTATATAAATTTTTATAAAACTTAAAATTTAAAAAAAGAAAGAAAGAGAATGAAACCACTTATATATCAGTCAATACTCAACAGTTACAAATTAGAAGCATATTACTTCAAAATTTTATATTTTGAAGCTATGAAACTGTTAGAGGATGCACCTTATTCTCATCCCAGTCCCCTTCTTTGGTTTCCCCTTCTGCTTTTTCAGACTCTAAAAGCAAGCCCCCAGCCTTTTCCAAACGTTCTTCAAAAGAATCTTCAAGCAACTACAACAAATATATGATTGGCACAAAAAATCAGGCAACTAAACATGATTCTGCATGTGTTCAAGGAAATACCTGTTATTTTTAATAAATAAAATTAATGTTAAAATATAAACCAGCAGCTTTGGGTAACATTTTAGTCCAAAAACACATGCAAAGGAAGTTTAGCTTTTGAAAGCAATCAGATACTTCCAATATGCAACTAAATAAGTCCATAATTTAATTGTTTAAGCAATCTTTGTGCAGCTTTTGGATTATTCATATTTGGCAGAGAAATTCAAATAAGCACAATAAGCAATTTGACATACACACGATATAGTAACTCATCAGCACTACTGACTCACCCCCCAATGTATTTCCTTCTGGTTTATCTGATTAGCTGAATCCTGGCTGCTTCCAGTAAGTGTTACAGACTCAGCATCATCAGAAATTGAGCTGGGTTGTCCAGGAGAAACTGAAAAACCAATAAAATATACATATACAGATACGTTCTTATGTAAACATATCACCCTTGCAACCAGAAGTCAAACTGATTTACCTTGGAAGTTGATATGCTCATTGATAATCCCGAGCATTGTGGTGGATTGTGACTTGTGTAGAAACTGCAGCAGAAGCTCATAGGAGTACTGGAAAGATAATTTACCAAAGAATAAAGTTTTTCAGCTATATATAGTATTATATACACACCAGCCTACCAAAAAACAAAAAACAAAAGAAGAACCAGAATATTACCTGGCAAATCTTTATGTTCACTTTGCTCTGCCTGAGAGAATGAGCAAATTCCATCTCCTGAATAACAACATAGCGATGAGA
Organism: Prunus salicina; assembly: GCA_020226455.1. Lineage (NCBI taxonomy): Eukaryota > Viridiplantae > Streptophyta > Magnoliopsida > Rosales > Rosaceae > Prunus > Prunus salicina. The sequence continues at coordinate 41,854,398 of CM035341.1, forward strand.
ACTTTTTTTATATTTTATGGTGCTGATGTAATCATAAATCAGAAATGCAAAAATTAGTGTTCTGGAAGTAAACACCTGCAAATGAGAAGGAGATAGAACTCCCTCCAACTTCTGTAGATCTCGTAGGTGCATCATTTCATGGTCTTCACGGAAGCTATTGAAAAATGTCCGAGCTGGTAATATAAAAAATAATGAAGGATAAAATTCAAGACACTAAGTAAGACATCAACCATAATCACGTAAAAACATAAGCGATAGTTGCTTTTACTATAAGAAACATGGCACAAAGGCAAGAATCAAGAGACATACCTTCTTGAACATGACCTTTTGCAACCAGATCCATGAAACAATGAATAAATACCGGATAAAGAACACGAAGTAACTCATGCTGCATTACACAAATAAGAAAATTTAAGAACACCAAAAACATAAAATATTAAAGAACACAAGTGAACTCAAAAAACAAGTTACCCTGTACAAATCTAGTGAACTATAAGTCCATGACCTCAATTTGGCATATCCATCTTGATACTTTGCAGGACCATCCTCAAATCTGTACAACAGAGAATATCAACTACAGAATTAAAAGCAACCTCTAATCAAGAAGACTAGGCTGAACAATCATAAACATAAGCAATGACATTGAGGCTTGAAAAGTAATGGAATAACAATTCAACTTCCAAACTCTACTTTTCTTTTCTTTTTGTACAGTTTCCATTCAAATTCTAAAACTTTAGCTCCTAAATTCAAATTCCATATATCAGAAGCGTACATAAAGACTGCAGCTAAACCCCGCAAGTGTTACAAATAACCTTAGAACCCAAGGAAAAAAAAAGCAAGAGAGAGAGTACTCGGAGAAGGAGAGGATGTGCTTGGCGACGTCGGGGTCAAATTGGGAATTGAAAGAGATCGGAGACGAAGAGTTGTTGGTGTTTTTGTTAAGTTCTTCCTGGAAAGCGTTCTCCGTTTGCTTGAACCCTTTCTTCTTCAGGTATGCTGCCACAAATTTCCGTACGCTCTCCTCGTCCATTGCCTCGCCTCTCTCTCTCTCTCTCTCTCTCTCTCAATAGACTACTTGCAGTCGAACAAAATCTCTGTTCGAAAATGAAACGGAAACCCCTCGCACAGTAGTGACAAAATCTCAATAGACTAGTTGCAGTCCCTGTCGTGCCCTTCAGTTCCCGGTCTTTGTAATGGTTAGCACCTCAAAGCCCACACACTTTGGGCCCAACAGTTTCTGGACCGTATGGACTGATTTACTATTATTTGGGCCTAACAAATGCATAATTGATTTAATATTTAATTGGGATGGACCTCATGTTTGAGAGTGAGGATCGCGGCCCAAATTTCTAATCACTCAGTCCACCCTTCTTACTTGTGGAGTTATTCTATAACGAGAGTCTTATATATGGCCCTTAAGTGAACTTCTATTTATTAACCATTGGATAAGGCTAACCAATTTGATATAACAGTTAAGAAATAAGGCATCACCTAAAGGCCATATATAAGGCCCTTACTATAGAATTCTTGCATAATTGTGTGACCGACTATTTTGCCAACAAGGAATAGTCCAATGGAAAAGGACATTGACTTGCATACCAGTTGTCTTATGTTCCAATCCCCATGGCATCTTGTTAGTATGTGCGTGTGTATAAAAAACCTCCTCCCCTTGTAATTTAGACTATTATTTGTATTTAAAAAAAAATATGGATGCAAATGGTTGACCATTAACAGAAATTTGGTGTATATATGTGGATAATTTCTGGAGTGCGTGCGAGGACCGAAATAATAATTGGACATTATATAGTTGAATTTTCTCAACTACATCATAATGTATATATCACTGTCCATTAATCTAAAGAAGAAGAAAAAAAATCTGAATTTTATATATTTGTTCACAAGAACCAATTGCTGCCCATGCGGGCTAATCTGTTTTGAAAAATTATTAGATGATATTTCGGAAGCTACAATGGGCATGCAATGGTTTTATTTCTTGTCAATCTTCTAATTTTGAAAAAATATACGCCAAAATATTAAATACAAAGCTTCAAAATACACCAAAAAACTTCCATTTTGTTCATAGCCATAAATATGTAAGTTAACATCAAAGTGGCATAATTTTCAAAGGATGCAGAGTCACCTGGACGATATTTAGGCTCTTTGATGGGGCCGGTTTGTATTGTTGGTTCATCCACTAATCCGTGATATAATTTTTTATTATTTTATTTATAATTGTACGTGACATAATTAATTACTTTAAGTAGAATAGTAGATATACTTTTTTATTAAGAAATTTTAATATAAGCACATGATTACGAAAAATGAGTGATTAGGCAGACTTGCATAATGGGCAATGATAACCTTTTCTTTAGTAGTGTACGAAAAATTTGTTAAGTTTCTGCTAAGAAAGAGGTGTTTGGTGCAATATTCTTTCAAAAGGACATGTGATTAGGCACGGAGCCTGTCTGGTTTATGGGACCCCAAAGTCATTATATTGATCGCGTGGTCTCCGCTGCAGAAGCTCATGTTTTCCGATGTACAGTTTTTTTTCTTTTCTTCAAACCGTCGGATAAAGATCGTGTGGTCTTCATCAAATACTATAAATTTGATGAAGCAGCTGAGCTAGACAAACATCGAGACATGACCCATGACCGACCTAATGCTTGCTTGGTCCCAGAACGATGAACTGATGGGTTAAGTGTTTCGTTGTAATTTGTAAAGCTACTAGAAAATATTATATTTCCATTCAAGCTTGTCTAATTCCTTTTCCTTTGAAAATATAAATATAAATGAAGCATAAACAAAGAAATGTTTCAACTACTATATATTGACAAGTTTTTTCTTCAAGAGTTATTCTTCTCGGTTCTTGTCGGCTCTCTCACATCCTGTAAAATATTTAGTCGTGTTTTCTCTTGCACCATTGCTAACACAATGTCACTAAATAAAAAGTTAAATAAAAGTACTGTAAATAAAAAGTTAAATAAAATTACCATAAATAAAAAGTTAAATAAAATTACTATAAATAAAATAATATAAAAACACACCTGACCTAAGGGAGCGTCATTTTTCAGATACTAGTGCATGTTGCTGGCTTTTGCTTAGGCATGAAATCCTGCATTCTGTCCACCACTTGTGGGAAGAAGACTTTTCCCCCAAACAAAGCCTTTCTAAAACCCAATTTAACTTAAAATTTGTTATGTAAAAGTCAACTGTTCTTCTTCTGACCCTTATCATCATAATACTTTAATTATGTCGACCAACATTGATCGGTAATTAGTAAATACTATGTCGACCTCTTTGAATTTTATAATTAGAAAAATCTTCGCAGAGACAAAGGCTGAAGTAATGCCAAAGAATTGAGAAATTAATTTGAGGTAGTCAAAAGCCAAAAGACTTCCATTTATTAGCTGTCACTACTGCATTATTTTTCTTAATGAATGGTATCTTCTATTTATAATCTATAATTGAAAATTAATTTTGCTGCACAAAACGTTATTGACTTCAATTCAAATAGAATACTGAAATAAATGAAAATCTAAAATGGTAAACTGTGTTTTGTATGTGATTAGATTTTACCAAAATCAAAATATGATTAGTGTTGTATCCAAACTAAGTCTCTTAAAGCTTTAGACCCTAAACTTTTGCATAATTATTGATTAATTGTCACCATACTCATGTCAGTCTTTTAACTTTTGTTATTTTCATTGTTTTTTTTTGTGTGTCAAAGATTGGATAGGGAAGGGGGAGGTGTCATTGGAGCTCGAACGTGAGACCATTAATATGCATGAAAATGCTCTTATCACTGAACTATGGGTTGTTGGCATTGTTTTCATTATTTTTGTGTCAATCTCATTTTCAACATCAATATTTGAGGGGAAAAAATTGAAATTTTTGTGACCCATTTATTATTATTATTATTATTATTATTATTATCAAAGTGAGATAACTTCATTGAAACAACAATGTTAGAGTACAAAAAGAAGACTGGACTTTAGTAATGTAACAAGTGTGGCCTCATTAAAACCTTGCCTTAAAAAAACCCCTAAATGGAGAAAAATCCAGTCAAGGAAAAAGAGTATCACTACATCACATCCAGTTTAGAATTAAATTTAGAAAATAATTTGTCATTGGCCAAAACATCAAAAATCCATAAAGGACCATCTTCTAACCACACTTGAAAGTCCTGAGACAGGAGCGCCTGCTTAGCCAATAGATGAGCAACTTGGATAAACTCCCGAAGAGCAAATTGACAAGAAATATGAGCAAAACGATTAAAAAGACCCCTGACTTCATCTACTAAAACACCCTCCACCGACCAGCTTTGCTCATAAGTTTAAAGATTCATAATAATCTCTTTTGCCTCCATTTCCAAAATGAAATAACGATGCCCCATTTGACTTGCAATCTATAATCCCAAAATTGCTGCATCCACCACGTTTTTGTCATCAGACGAAATAGAAATAACCTTGATTTTCTTAGGACACATTATCTGCAGAGAGCCTTGATTGAAGTCATCAAGAAAACCACCCAAAAGAGTAATAATATGAGTAACATCTGTGAGAGGAAGAGTGGAATCAACAACACCTTTTAAACGAGCAAACCTTTTCCAGCCCTTGCAAGAAGTGGAGGAGAAAACCTTTGGGCATAATGGGGATTTTCTATTATGCCAAATATAGGGGCCTAAATTATATTTAAAAAATCCTACATGAAAGGGACTTTAGAAATACACCTCAAGCTAATTTATAACATAACAAAGAGACTTCAAACTTCCTATAAATTATAAAATTGTCATCAATTTATTAAAACAAGCCCAACCTCAAAACACTTAACATGACATCAAAGTAATTTAACAATCAAAATTAAATTCAACAGGGCCATTTGTCGTTTTTTGGATTTGTTTATATAAATTAAATGGTGTAAAGTTTATTTATATCACTAATACTAAGTGCCAGTTTGGCATTGCTTATTTGGGGTGATAAGTGATTTTTTAAAAATTTTGATAAGCCCAACCCGTTTGGTAAACTGTGAGAAAATCACTTATTGTTAAAAATTGCTGTGAGAGAAAGCTATAAGGGAAAGCAGCTAATGAGGTGCTTTCATTTTCTGATTATGCAGGAATCAGTTTCGAAGAGGCCCTGGGTTTAATAATTATGCGGCAATTATTTTCTGATTATGTGTAAAATCAATACCAACAACACTTTTAACAAAAATTTTACCAAACACCAAACAGCTATCTCTCACAGCTGATTTCTCTCACAGCAAATCTGACAGCGATTATTTTTACAGCACAGCAATGCCAAACTGGCCATAAGAATAAATATATAATAAAATATCTATTATTTAACTTTCTAATCGACGCAACGGGCCAATTCCCAATCCTCACTCAAAGCATAAAACCCTAGCCACTAAATAAACAAAGCAACCAACAAGAAAGTAGAGTAACAATTCAAAGCCAAAACAAATTAGTAAATTACTCCTTAAAAAATATATAAAAGTTAAACTAAATTAGTAAAGTCGAAAATCTGATTGTTTAGACGAATCAAACTCGTGCACTTGTTATTTTTAGAGTTGCACACCATAACTTGCTTGCGAGTCCTTATTTAATTAAAATTTTAGTTTATTTATTTATTTAGGATTAGCCTAGGCTTTTTATTTAAAATTTTTTTTTTAATTTATTTTAGAATTAAAAAAGATAATTGGTAGTTGTGTTCCATAAAAATCGGATTTATTATCTGATTTTTCTTTTAATTTTAATAATTTTAATATGAAAAAGTGTGAATATACTATATTATCCTCATTTAATTAATCATTTCAATTCTTAATATTTGCATTAATCAATGACATTTTTTGGTATTTTGAATGTTTCACCATTCTCTATATTTTAGTTATTTACCACTTATTTAGTCATATTATAAATAAAATTTGTTTCATATTATAATTTAAATATATTTTCTATTTTATTTAGGGTCAACAAATCTTTGTAGTTATATAAATCCCCCATATTAAAAAAATATAATAATAAGATCATAATTGAATATTTCACCTACTCTGGGAAACCTCCCGTATAAAAATTGAACGATATAATTTCTTCATCATTCTGTGTGCGACCGCAGTCTGACAGAGAACATACCAGGTGCTCCAATGGCTTCGAGCCAACGCCCCCTCCTCTCCCGTTCACCTTTATCTCACCCAATTAAAGAAACCTTCATCTAGCAAAAGCACTTCAACCCCCCGAATGGAATCCGTCAGAATCAGCTTCTCAGCCATTTTATCTTGGATCCCATTACACTACAAGCCCAACTCTCCAAATTAACGAAAGCCCAACTTAAACCCCCTTTTCAATTTCAACAATTTTCCGTAAATTTTGTCCCTTTGATTCTGCATCCATGGAAGAAAGGACTGTCTTGTTTGGGAAATACGAAATGGGGAGGCTTCTGGGCAAAGGGACCTTCGCGAAGGTCTACTATGGCAGACAAATCGCCTCCAACGAAAGCGTGGCGATCAAAGTGATCAGCAAAGACCAGGTGAAGAAAGAAGGCATGATGGAGCAGATCAAGCGAGAGATCGAAGTGATGCGTTTAGTTCGTCACCCAAACATCGTCGAGCTCAAGGAGGTCATGGCCACCAAGACCAAGATCTTCTTCGTCATGGAGTACGTCAAGGGCGGCGAGCTCTTCGCGAAGGTCGCCAAGGGGAAGCTGAAGGAAGATCAGGCCCGTAAATACTTCCAGCAGCTGATCAGCGCCGTCGATTTCTGCCACAGCCGAGGCGTCTCCCACCGCGATTTGAAGCCCGAGAATCTGCTGGTCGACGAGAACGAAGATCTGAAAATCTCCGACTTCGGCCTCTCCGCCCTGCCGGAGCAGCTCCGGAACGACGGCATGTTGCACACCCAGTGTGGGACCCCTGCTTACGTGGCGCCGGAGGTTCTGAGGAAGAGAGGGTACGACGGATCGAAGGCTGACATCTGGTCCTGCGGCGTTGTGCTCTTTGTCTTGCTCGCTGGGTTTCTTCCCTTTCAGGACGAGAACCTCATGAAGATGTACAGGAAGGTTTTCAAAGCTGAATTCGAGTGTCCGCCATGGTTTTCTACCGAGGCGAAACGGCTGGTTTCGAAACTCCTGATCTCCGACCCGGAGAAACGCATCACCATCCCTGCCATCATGCGCGTGCCTTGGTTTCGCAAGGGGTTCACGAGGCCCGTGGCGTTTTCGGTGCACCAGGAACTTGTTTGTGAAAAGTCCGAAGAGGAAGAAGTGCAAAGCGATGTTCAAAAGGCCAGCAGCAACAAGTCGTCGTCGCCCAAATTCTTGAACGCGTTCGAGTTCATTTCGTCCATGTCTTCCGGGTTTGATTTGTCGAATTTGTTCGAGAGCAAGCGGAAGGCGGGGTCCATGTTCACGTCCAAGTTCTCAGCCACGGCGATCATGGCGAAGATTGAGCTGGTTGCCAAGGGGCTGAGCTTCAAAGTCGCCAAGGTGAAGGACTTCAAGATAAGGCTGCAAGGGCCCAATGAGGGAAGGAAAGGGCTGCTTTCGGTGACCGCGGAGGTGTTTGAGGTGGCGCCGGAGGTGGCGGTGGTGGAGTTTTCGAAATCGGCCGGCGATACTTTGGAGTATGCTAAGTTCTGTGAGGAAGATGTTAGGCCAGCACTGAAAGACATTGTTTGGACATGGCAAGGTGACGGTGACGGTGACGGTGACGGTAAAGCCGAGGGTGATCAACAAGACTCATGATGAAAGATTAATGCTAAAACTTAAAGTTAATAGTAACAATCTTGGAAATACCGACCCTAATTAGGGTTTAGGGTTTTCGGTTTTCACTTTTGTAGTTGATTTTTACTTTTGGTTTTGCTTTTTTCGGTCTGTTTTGGGTTTATTAGGTTTAATTTGTACATATTTTGTGATTAGCATGCTAATTAGTATATGGGTTTTGAATACAAGTTTGGAAGGAGGTTTATACAATGAAGCATGAGCCAGCTGTTTTTGTTTTGGCTGGTTTCTTTACGCAGCTGTTAGCGACAGCCTTCTAATTGTTTCGCAAGAATTCGGTGGAATTATGTTGTTTGATTGAGAGATGATGCTGAGAGACAAACCAAACCAATCCAAACCAAACATTTGTTTTTCACACGCTGCTTGATCGAAAATGATGGGAAAGTGATTGAAGCTTGCAAATATGGTAGAGAGGTGACTCTAGTCATCTTCCAAACGCCAAACACATGAAAACCTATATCTCCTTTCAATTTCATAATAGAAATTTGTGCAAAATATTTTTCACTGTTTTCTTTTTCATAATAGCTATCTCTCATTACAAGAAGTTCGTAGCTCAAAGTGGTTAAGAGCCGTTACCCAATAATGAATTTCTTTTATTTTAATATCTCTTGTAAAATCGCACTAATTTAAAATATAGAATCATTGATATCACTTTTCTAGACCATGCACATATGCCAAAAGCCCTTTGGATTCTCCTTTTTAACTAGGTGTTTATTTTGCTAATATGGGAGCAAAAATGCAGACCAAGTTAATAATCCTCAAGACTGGTAGCTTTCACTTGTGAAGATTGAACAAGTGAGCCCATTCATTGTCATGTTATTTTATAAAAAGAATGGTTAACCGACGTTGACAATATCGTTGCACCTAATTACAAATAGCTATGTTTGGGGGTGGCTGGTAGTTGGAAGGATAAACATATTATTTTTGTTCTCAAAGCGGTTGTGCTTTCTTTTCTCATTATGTTTTTTTGTTTTCCATCCAACATCATGGATTCTTGGGTGGTACAAAATACAAATTGTGACGCGCGTCCAAAGACTGCTTTTTTCATTCGGAGGATGTAACTAAAATGCTTTCTGTGTATTCTTCACATCCACCACATTTAAACAATAGTACGAATTTAATGATATAGATACAAATTAACATTTTTTTTGATTTATTTGTTTTTGCTTTTGGTTTTGGTTCTGAGGTCCACATTAATTGCAAGAGAAATGGGCAATGCAGATGCCATGCCTAACAAGGCAATAGCTACCTTGAAATGAATAATATTAGGATTTTGTTAAAATCAGTCATTCACGCGCATGTGAGTGATTTCTAACCGTTAATTAATCATATGTCGCACAATAATTTACAACCAAAAGTCGCATGTGCGGCGCCTGCGTAAAGTGGCCAGCTCACCCTAGTGGTAGATCGATGATTCTACACTGATGCGGGAGTCAAACAGTTGCCCTTATCCTTCACTGAATCAAAGAAAATACCAAAAGTTGTTAGCATGGGGGAACTTTGTCTGACAGAAAATATCATAGCAATCTCAAAGATTTGCATAGATGTGGATTTACATGGATAGTTAAAAAAGAGTATGCAACTTAATCCTAAATAGAGAGAGAGAGAGAGAGAGAGAGAGAGAGAGAGAGAGAGAGAGAGAGAGAGAGAGAGAGAGAGAGAGAGGTCAAAAGTTTCCAACAAGTGCACACAAATCTTATGAAATAGTTCCGGTGACATAGCTAGAGCAACGTATAGTTTGTCGCATAAGAAGCAAGCAACCAATTGATAGTATTATGAATCTTTTTAGCTACAATTACTTGATCAATTTCAAACCATATAAAAAACATCCTTGCCAGATGGAGCCTATAAAAACGATGTGCTTAATTAATAATAATCATGATAGGAAAATGAGGTCCAGTCCAGGCTCCAGCTCCATTACAAAACAAAATCCTATCGACATATCATTTTCATGCAAATAGTCAAATTATGGAATCAAAATGTAACAAAAAATTTATTTATAATGAAGATAATACTGTTTTGTTATCCTTAATTAAATAACATAATACTTAGTGTCATTATATTATTTGACCGAGGATAGCTTTTGCTATCCCCCGAGAGTTTCTCTCCAAAATGTGGGGGCAAAGGGTCAATTCTGTTGCCTGCGTTTTTGGCTTTTGGGTTGTAGTTGATTGGAGGCCCAGCTAGATCTAAGGAGAGGCTTGGAATTGATGCCAAGTGGCTCACCTCCACAAGATGGATAAGATAAGGTTTTCACTTTTTGGGGGATGGTTTGTTTTTTTCTTTCTAATTCTCCCCCCTCTTCTCTTCATGCCAAGTGGCCCATGAAATTATTGGGGTTCTCATGTACTTGGAACCAACTTTTGACAAGTAGCCACATCACCATCATCATCATCAGGCAGTCAAAAGTGGGCCTTTGTGGAGGAAAAACAAGCAAGGCCCAACTATTTCAATGCTCAAAATAACTTTAATACGAGGCCCAGTTATGGACTCAGACTCCATGGCTGTGCAGCCCAATAGTTCAACTATATCAGCCCAGATATGGATATGAAAGTTTAAAGTAAGGTTGATTTTGAAGACATGAACTTAGCCAAATTAGTTAGAGCGGATTTGCTCTCTACTTTACATTCAAGTTTGAATCACTCTCTTTATCTATATATATAAAGCAAAATGCAGAGAATGGTGAAACATTCAAAATACCCGAAAATACCCTTAGTTAATTCAAATATTAAGAATTGAAATTATAAATTAAATGAGGATAATATGGTAAATTCACATTTTTTCATATTAAAAAAAATTAAAATTAAAAACGAAATCAGATAATAAGTCCTATTTTTATGGAACATAACTACCTATGTTATCTTTTCTTAATTCTAAAAATAAAAATAAAAAAGAAAATCAATTGTCCCAAGGAACTAGTATATATATAAAGTAAGGTCGATCTTAGCAATAATTAAAACCATTTTGAGATATTCATATATAAAAGACTTTCAATAAGAAACGAGAATAAAGTGAGTGAGCAATATTTATTTATTTAATTTTCATATAATTGATAGTTCAAATTATTTTAGATTAATCTATACAGAGGTGGACTCAAACTTGAGTGCAAAAGGACATGCTCAATATTACTATTATGGCCAATTGACATAATTCACATCAGATCAAAATGACACTTTGTTAAAAAAAATTTCGACAACATACCAATCAATCTCTGTAATGTGAATAACATAAAGTAAAAGGTAGAGAATGGTGAAACATTCAAAATACAAAAAAATACCCTTGGTTAATGTAAACATTAAGAATTGAAATTATTAATTAAATGAGGACAATATGGTAAATTCACACTTATTCATATTTAAAAAATTAAAATTAAAAGAAAAATCATATAAGGAATCCTATTTTTATGGAACACAACTACCCATCTTCTTTTTTAATTCTAAAATAATATATATATATATATATATATTTTTCAAAAAGTCTCTCATAGGTTCGAAAACGCGTGGTGAGAGGTTAGTGTGAATAACACAACACCTTCCCTTCTTTGTTTCCCATTTATGACCAATGGCGGACCTATGTTAGGGCTGTAGTGGGCTCCAAGTTCCAACCCAATCATATGTTTTTTGGGTAGGCTTAATTTGTAAGCCAAATTTAGATAAATCAAATTTTAGTCCAAAGTTTCTCTCTATCTCTCTCCATTTTCTCTCTTTCTTCTTTAATCCCTCCGTCCATTTTCTTCTTTCTTCTCTCTTCTCTCTCTTTTCTTGTTCTTCTTCTTTCTCTCCGCCATTTTTCCTTTCTCTTTCTTTCCTTTTGTCTTCTCTATTTGTTTCTCTTTTGTTTTATTAAGTCTCTGTTTCTCTCTTCTTCTTTTCCATGCGTTTCTCTGTTTATGCATTGATGGTGGTTTTATGTTGTGAAGATGTTGAATAGGTGGTTTGACTAGCTTAAGCATGTGGATGTTTGGTGGAGGACCTGACTGTAGTCTGAATCACATAGGTGTCCAAAAAAAGAAAAAAAATTAGCTCACCCCTGTAAAAAAATCCTTATGACCAATTGAGATAATTCATATCAGATCAAACAACACTTTATTAAAAAAATTCCGACAACACACCAATCAATGTCTGTAATGTGAATAACACAACACCCTCCCTTCTTTCTTTCCCATTTCTTTCCGTTTTTGCTTTTGCTTCCCATGTTCTATGTCTGTTATGAAAGTGAAGTTCCCATTAGTTTTTGTTTTCTTGCCTTATTTATCATCCAAAAAATGAGTTATGTGCAATCGATCGAGGAACTCCAAAACCAAACACGTGTGGTGTTGGTTTGAAAAAGTAAGAAAACGCAAAACACGTACGTTATGATAAAACAGGTGAAAAAGAAGAAGGGCAAATTAACTAAATGACCTCTTAAGTAAGCATACGTCATGAGGCTTACGTGTAGGTGCTGATGTTATATGTATATAGATTCAGTGTCATTACAGAAGAAAACACGAATATACAATTGCGTGGGTGGGTGTGAGAAAACTTGGCTTTTTCTCGATATGCTGATATGATATGCAAGCAAAGGTGGCAACTTGACTTACCAAATTTCTAGTCTTGCTGCTTACTTTTCCAAGCTCTCTATCTACTTGATTTGTCTATGTATATAATCTAATGTATGATTAACACGTAGTTAGTGCATATTAACAATGGAGATGGTGTCATTAACTGGTCTTTTTAAATATCTGTTTTGAGTCATTAAAAATAAAATAAACAAGTTTTGTAAGGTGCGCATATGCAATCCTTCTCTCACCAATTTGAATTTTACTTTTGGTTTAATTAGTGCACGATTTAAAACTTCTACCTAACTAGAAACTAAAGAATTGGTAGATATATAATCATTCAAAAAAACGCATAAACGATTATGAATCATTGATTGATATATACTATCATGATTGTATATTAAAGAATGCTTCTCGGAGCATTTGAGAATGATTCGAATTGTATGAAGGGAAACTCTCACGTACAGTTTTATTTTTGGTGGTTAGTAATTTTTTCTACGCAATGCAAAGCTAACATTTCTTTAATAAATAGATATCAAGATCATTTCGACGTAATATAGAAGATATCGGTTGTAAATCGCAATCAGAATCAAACCAGTTGGTGGAAAATTCGATCCCATGCATCCATTATCAATATCTCCTTTCATTTTTGGGAGATTCACTATTATACCTAATATAGGAGCCCAAATTATAAAAATACCTCATATGAAATGGACTTTAGAAACACACCCAAAGTCTATTTACAACATAACAAAGAGGCTTTTAACTTCTTATAAATTACAAAACTAACATCAATTTCTTAAAACAAGCCTAACCCCAAAATCTCATAAAAATACCCAAAACACTCAATAGGGCATCAAAGTAATTTAATAATCAATATTAAATTTAATAAGGCCAGCTGTCATTTTCTGGGTTTGTTTATAGAAATTCAATGATGTAGTGTTTATTTATAATATTAATGCTAAAAATGAGTATATCACTAAATATCTCTTCATTTTTTCCGGGGACTTCCAACCAAAGATGAAGTTGACGTCGAGTGGCAAAGAGAAGAAGAACACAAACATGATAAAACTGATGCCACATGCAGCCATACGTACGCAAGCTATATGGCACACATATTCCACACGCCTTTGAATTCAGATAAAACTTTACAAATTTATGATACACGGTTGCTTCCGCCTAATTAGTTTTTGGAAAAGATTAAGAAACTACAGTTATCTTAATTAGCTTAGCTAGAAGATTATTGAGATGATGACGTTTTATGTATGACATAATTTGGTCTTATAAAAATTATATCCACCAACCTCTGTTTAATTAATTTGTATTACCAAAATTGATACCCATATTTCAAATTTGACCCGTAATTTATCTATAATATAGTTGTTGGAATCTTTGTATACAAAGACCATAATCCTTTCACTATTGTGCAAGATATATTTTTTTCCTATTGATACTGACAAAAAAATTAGTTTATGTTTTGGCTTGATTATTATATATGGTTCAATAATTCAAAGACTAAAACATAATTAAAAGAAAGACTGAATTGTACTACTTTGGTCTCCACGAGGTTTTCTTCCACGATGTGATGTCATACAAAATCAATAATATATACCATGATTGCATTGACACAAGGATATTATTCTTCTTATATAACGTGTGAAAGGAAAATAACCGCTGGTATAGTGATTTGAAGTAATTGATCTTTTAGGAAAAGTTTTGAGTTCGAGTTCTAATATTCGTGTAATGTGTGTGAGTTTAGTGTCATCCAATTTTACTGTCACATTTTCCAGTTTCCGGAATCCAAGTTTGGCAGCCATGTCCACACTTCACACTGCAGTGTGCCCGAATTTCAAGTCAAGGTCGAGCTGGGTCAAAATGGATCCATAATTTTTTTCAGGAATTGAACTGTTTCCCTACATTAATTCAAGGCCTCCTTTATTAGTTATTGACATATGATATGCACGATGATCAGAAGTCAATCGATTCTTCTGACCTCTTCATATAAGTATCAATCATGTTCAATTTTTGTACACAATCTTTTAAGGGAATTTTAACTTTTCACACTGCAAGTCTCTGGCCAGTTCACATTGCATCTGCCTCCTCAACCTCAAGGTGTTGTCGGTCCAGTTAAGTCGGCTTTGGGGTTAAGTTGCTTTTCGGATTTTGCTTCCACTTGTTAATTAAGTCACCTAGAAAAGGAGAATGTTATCAATATCGATCGTTGTGAATTCATCATTGTAAATTAGCAAGAAACTATCACGATATTTTTTTAATGGTTACAGTCTACTACGTACAAAAACATCAAAAGAGGTCAACATCAATGGATGAGGTTGTATGCATAGCCGAAAGGCCATTGAGTGAATTAAAAAAAAGATTGTACATAAACAAATTAATAAAAAAGAGGGTTCGTGCATAGCCGAAAGGCCATTGTGATCTTTGTTTTTTTTTTCCCTTAGATAGAAATAAGGAATGGTCTAAATTATTCTGACTAAGTCACTGACTAATTTACGAATCAAGTTTGATCAAATATATGCGCATTAGAAATGAAAACAAGGACCCCCTTGTTTTTTCTACATAGAAACAAGGGGGACTCCTAAAAGACACGTAAAAATAGAAAAGCTGGAGAAAGCAAAGCAAAGATATTAACAAAAAAGTCCAAGGTTGGTTGAAAGTTGGAGCTTAGCTTGATGTAATTTCAAAACCGTGTTTTTCCGCCGTCCCAGTAGTCATGTCCGTGTGTAGCTGGGGCTTTTGATCAGTCAATTTTGACAAAGAAGACGCCTCAAGGAGAAAGAGGAGTGGCCAACATGCCAACATGTATATTATAATTTTGTCTTCTAGCAATAGTGGGAAGACCTTGACTTCAAGACCGACATGGCTTTTTTCATGCCCCAGCGTCATGTCTCTCTACAAAAATGTTGATTTTTATAGATAGAGATAAAAACCAACCATGAGATGACAATCTCAAGAAAGTCCTTGAATGTCCTCTCTCTCTCATTACCCTCTCTTTCCTCCCACTTTCCCTTCCCAACATCAAATTCTTTCTTATTGTCCCTCTCCCATCTCTCTTGCTTTCTATATAACTGCTAAGGACTGGTTTTCCTTTCAATACTGAAAAGAAGGATTTTGATCGATAGAGAGCTTCAACTGATAATAATTCAAGCTTTTTTCGTCGTCAGCAATGGACTCAGAATGGGTGAACACTTCTCTCGGCCTCAATGTTATTCCTTTCCACCCTGCTAGTGATGATCAAGCTCCTGTGAAGGTGAGCTTTGTTTCTGCTGCCTTATATTTGGTTTGAGCTCTCTTGCTAGCTAATTAATTAAGTTCTAATTGGAACCTCTAATTAATATTCAAATCTACCTTTTTTTTTATTATCATCAGAAGCAACTAGAGCTTGAAGGGGATTATGCTAAAGTATTTGAAGGCCATGCATCGGTGAAACAAGAGGTGAGCTAATGCTTTTGAACGTTCATTTCTACTTCAAACTCTCGTACCTAGAAATCAAAGCCACTAATTAATCTCTTTTGCTTCACTATTTAATTAAGAAACTAATAAGATTAGCGTCTTCTTTGATTTGATGGATATGTTGAAGCAGGCAGCAGCTAGCCATGTATTGATTGAAGAGTTGAATAGGATAAGTTTGGAGAACAAGAGGCTGACTGAGATGCTTACCGCTCTCTGTGAAAACTACACCAATTTGCAATCCCATGTGAAGGAGTTGATGATCACCAAGCAGCAAAGCCCTGATCAAAACGATTTGGCTACAAACTTCAACAAGAAGCGAAAACCAGACAGCGAAGACTACAGCAACATGATTGGATTAACTAGTCCTGGGACTAATACTGAGACCAGCTCCATCAGTGATGAAGAGTACCCATGTAAGAGGCCGAAGGAGAACATGAACTTGAAGATTTCTAGGGTTCATGTACGCACTGAAGCCTCTGATACACGCCTGGTAAGCCATAATTATATTAATTAAATTTATCGTAATTAACCCAATGCATTGCTTGAGGTTTGATCCTGAAAAGTTGTCCAAAATATTAATTTCATGGATTTAAATTTATTTCAGATTGTGAAGGATGGATATCAATGGAGAAAATATGGTCAAAAGGTCACGAGAGATAACCCATCTCCTAGGGCTTACTACAAGTGCTCCTTTGCCCCAAGTTGCCCAGTTAAAAAGAAGGTACTTAATTAAATTCAACCCCAATCTCCTTCTTCTTTTTTTTGCTTTCCTTTCCTCCTCACCTCTCATAAAGAAGAAATAATATTGATATATTTGTTAATGTTTTTATTTTCAGGTGCAAAAAAGTGCGGAAAATCCATGTGTGTTGGTGGCTACATATGAAGGAGAACATAACCACATGCACCCTGAAACCAGAGCTGAAGTGACATTGATAGGCTCAATATCTCCAAACCAGCAGCTTAGTCCGCTTTCTCCATCCATGCCCAAGAGAACATCGCCAGTTCCAACTTTCTCATGTGACAAAAATAATAATCTGAGCCCCCGAGAAATCGAAGGCGCTCCACCGGCTTTCCAACAGTTCTTGGTCCAACAAATGGCTTCTTCCTTGACCAAAGATCCCAATTTCGCATCTGCACTTGCTGCTGCCATTTCAGGAAGATTTTCAGACCATTCTCGGATGGGAAATTGGTGAAAATCATTCCCAAGAAAGAAAAAAAAAAAACGAAAAACTAGAGCTTATGTAAACCCGATCATTATCACTTAGATTGAGTTCTTAATTTGCTGGTTTTCTCATACTATTTGGATTTAATTTTATTTACATATCATTTGAGAGTTGTAAAGTGCAAGGACATGTAAATAGAATTATGAAATCATCATGAATGAAGAAAAAAGATTAGTTGTTCTTTACTGAAGTAGCACACTTGTACTATCTCTGGTGGTGGTGTTGTACTAGACACCTTTCAAAATCAAGATCATTAGATTGGAATTTCTGAGAATAATCCCACACACAACAATTTTCTTCCTCTTAGAAAAATCAACGAGAAAGTAAGCAGGAATTTCCAAGAAAAATACGAAAACCCCGACGATAAAAATATAAAAATATATATAAACGACTTGATCGGTGGGGGTCTTATCAGAGAAATAAATTATTTATTATTATTATTATTATTAATTATTGTGCTGAAATGTTTGAACAAGAATTCGAACACTTGTGGCAGCTAATTAAGGCATACAAGAAAAGAAAAAGAGTGCATCAACATCACGATCAGACTAATAATGAACAAGAAAATATAATGACTATTGTAATGTAGCTACAAATTGACTATTGCTATCCTTAATTTAATTTTTAGTCGCGATGCAGCCGTACAAATTGACTAAAGAACTTGATCCCATATACTTTCCAAAATTTCTTGGAAAAATTATAGAAAAATCAGTGTATAAAGAACTAGCATCTCGGCGGGTGTGTGTGGATAAGCTTTTTTTAATATGAATAATTTTTGCTCATCACTTTAACCCAAAATGTACCCTGATTACTTTTATTAACATTTGACACGTGTCTATTGACATAATTATGATTTCATAAATACAAAATAAAGAGTTAACTATGATTATGTCAATGGACACGTGTCAAGTGTTGAGAAAGGTAGTGAGAATACACCTTAAGTTAAAGTAGTTGGCAAAAATATTTCCTTTTTTATATATTCTTTTTATCCTTTGCCTTTGTAAAGTATATGTTATTAATTTTTTAAAACGAGAGCAATTTTCCCATAACTTATTTGGGTAACATATTTAAAATACGGAATTTAACCTTTATTTGTAAAGTTATCATTTAAAAAAAATTCAATTTCTCTTGAAATTTTAGAAATGACAACTTTTAAAATAGAATTTAAAGTGGGGATTTATGACCTCCAAATTCCATGTTTGTTCTCATACGGAGTTGCTAAATTTTTATGTTTTTTATTTTATCCAAACATGGGAATTGGTTCACATCAATTTAGAAATTTTAACTTTTATCAAAATCTCAAATTTATTTCCCTGGTCCAAATGCATTGATATATGCGAAAATTCAAATTATAGAGGTAGCCAGATATATGGGAAAGGAAAGTCATGGAAATATAATTACTGAATGATCAAGTCTTTGGCTTTGGCTTCTAGGTCTTGTTTCTTTTATGACCACCAGTGAAAGTCTTTATACGTGAAAACGATTTGCTCGTAGTGGACTGACTACTTTAGAAGATCCACCCCAACGCAACATCAAGTGGCCCTTTGGCACTAAGTAAGAACCACCCACTAATTCATAGCACTTGCATGACTTATGGCTTTCGTCGTGATCATGCATGATGAGTTTCTGGAAAGCGATGACCTTGAGTTGATGTGATCTTTAATTATTACTAGCCTCTCCGCATGCGCTTTCGCGCTTGCGAGAGGTTTTTTTTTTTATTTATTTAAAAATTTGAATTTATTTTAGAATTAAAAAAAATAATGGGTAGTTGTGTTCCATAAAAATAGGATCAATTATCTGATTTTTCTTTTTATTTTTTTTAAATATGAAAAAAAATGTGAATTTACCATATTATCCTCATTTAATTAATAATTTCAATTCTTAATGTTTGCATTAATCAAGGGCATTTTTTGGTATTTTGAATGTTTCACCATTCTCTGCCTTTTGCTTTATATATATAGATTATTTATTTAAAATATATACTTTAGGGGTTGTTTGATAATCATTTTAATTGTAGTTTTTTGTTTTCATTTTTCATTTTTTGTGCTAAAGTATAGAGGAAAATGAAAGTGAGAATATGAGTGAGAGGATGAGAGGGGATTATGGGAGGGAGGAGTAACAAAAGTGAAAACAATTTCAAATAGATTTCAGTTTTTAGTTTTTGTTATTCATCCTTCCTCCCATCCTCCACTCTCATCTTCTCTCTCAATCTCATATTCACTCTCGTTCTCACTCCCTCCTTTTCCTCTATACTAAAGCATAAAAAATGAAAACTACAAACTAAAATTGAAATAGTTATCAAATGGGCTCTTAATGTCCAAAAAGGACATTAGATTCAATTGTAAAGAGGCGGGCGCACACACTAAGCCGGTAAACTAGTCTAACTCACATTTGTAATTTAGAGACAATTCTAAAATCAAACTCATATGTCTTATTCTAAAGTCACACTTATTTATATACATGATTGAATGACGCAAACAAACAATCCTACACCATTCTGTCTTGTAAATTAGTTTTTAACACAAATAAGCATGACATTTTCTGCAATTTGATTGGTAAGCTTGGTCTTAATTTGGCCATTATTTATTTGAAATTAGTGGTGAAAAATACAAGAATATAGGATGATGACTCTTATACTTCACCAGAACAAAAACAAAAAACAAAATCTCTCTTGTACAAGTAGCCGCGGGAGACGAAATGAATTGGAGCCCTTGAAGGCATCGAAGGGTGAGGACTGAAGAGGAGGTTTCGTGCATGAAGTGATGAGCTCTTTTTAGGTGGTTGACTTCGACGACCATTGACCTCTGAATATGTATACAAAGACTTTTGGTGTTTGAGTCCTTCTTGGCCGTACGCCACACTCTACTCTTCATTATTTAATTAATATTTTGTAGCCTGTTATTTATTCCCATTGGCTGCCGACTTTGCTCTCTATCAGCCCATGATATATTGACATGTGAGAGAGAACTAGACCTATAACTTTGATCTTTATCAACCTCATGGCCTATATCACTGGACTTTTCTGCCCAAAATTTTATATATTAAAAAAAAAAAACATACTTTTCTGCCAAAAAAAAAAATAATTGCACTTTTTCGATTGACCCGATCTCCATATGCTACTTCATGAGTCGGTCTAATATGAAGAATGATGAAGAGACTATTGATTGAGAATATGTCTTACTAGTTACCACACTATGATTAGCTAGCCAACTCAAAAGTAAAAATATCAACTGTTGTTTGATTAATCAAGGTAAAATATAATTGACCTAGAGAGAGGACTCATCTGATTGAAGATATTGGCCGGATAACATTGTCAAAATCATTTTTGAATAACAAAAAATGTTTTATCGAGTATTTGGTTTGAACAATCTCATTCTCTTGGACCCTTATGGTCACCCACCCTTGAATTTAATCTGAGAATTAAGAAAAAACTAGTTTAAAAATAAATATTAACATTTTATTTTATCTTAAATCAAAACTAGAAGGTACAAAAAAAAAAATGTTGCTTAAACTAGATCACATCCCCATCCCAGTGGTAGAAAATCAAGACCGTGTTCTTGCACCCATTCCTGCAGACACCCACCTCCGCCTCTGGCGTCGCAGACAATTCAGAGCCACCCATGCCCTCAAAACTTGCATCATATTCTCAACGAGCACGATTTATTGTTCTCTGATCATTAAATATTTATTAATTAAATTTGCCGTTTGCTTCATCTTGTATACTGTACTATTGAGAATTGCTCATCATCGTCCATACCAACAACAGCCACTGCCAATGTTGTTGTGGTTCTCATAAGCAATATCATAATTGCGACAATCATATACTGAAAATTGAGTAAATTTGAGTATATGATGCAAGTTTGAGGGCATGGTGGCTCTGGATCGTCTGCAACGCCGGAGGCGGAGGTGGGTGTCATCGGCAATGGGTGCAAGAACACGCTCTTGATTTTCTACCACTGGGATGGGGATGTGTTTTAGTTTGAGCGACATTTTTTTTTTTACCTTTTAGTTTTGATTTAAGTTACAATAAAATGTTAAGATTGATTTTTAAACTAGTTTTTTCTCAACTTTTAGATTAAATCCAAAGGTAGGTGACCATAAATCTCTTATATCATAGGGGTCCAAGAGAACGAGACTGTTATTTGAAATAGATAAGAATAATTTAAAAGATTAGAGAAGGTTGTTAAATGTGAATATACAAAAAAAAAAAAAAAACATATATTTAAGAGATGACTCGTATGATTGATATAATCATGAATACTTTTAACATTGCGAAAATCATTTTGGACTTAGGTATTTGAAATCGATAAGAATAGTTTTTGAAGGTTATAGAAGGTTGTTGTACTTGAATATATAGTTTCTAATCAAAATGTTATCAAAACATAAGTCAATAATAATTCTATTAATACGAGTGTTTCATATCTGAAACAAGCAATGCATGGATTCTTTGTTTTTATGATATTTTTATTCTTAGGAAATTAAAAGGGAAAAGATCGATGAGTGGGAATTCATAAGAAATATACAAGCGAGCCAGCTAATAAAGGAAGACCATAAAACACGACGTCAAGATTCCAAAAGGCTCTCAAACACGCAGGACCCACCATAGCCATGGCAGAAAGAAAAAAGCATATTTTCTTTCATATTTGGCAGGAATTAGGACTAGTCGCTGCTGACGTCAGCCTGATGGCGTGGTGATATTACGTGTGCTTGTCGTGTATGCGAAGCGTCATGATTCTCATGAACTCTCCATATTTTTTCCAACCCAAGGATTTGATTTGAATATAAATTCTCCATACCCAGACAGAAACTGATGAAGACCATAACCAAAAGCAGTTAGCAGCCATCCACTGAAACTGGTGCAAATTGCCAATTGGTCTTTGCTCGTATATTTATGTCTACGTGGAAATCAACTGTGAAAGTTCCTTGAATTTAACTTGATTATTTTCCAACTTTCAGCACTGTATAAATAAAGGATTTTCCATCGGATGATTTCATCTTGTCCTGTGGCTCTTGAAATCTTGATGAACATGGATGCTCACACCCCTACCAAAAGAAAGGTAATTAACATGGATATGCTATCATGTTCCCTGCATCGAGTTCCTCTGTTCGAATTCCCTTCCCAAATATCATTTGTATCAAATATATAGGGTTTCTTTTCGGCTTTTGATATGAAAATATGTTTGCATGTTGGCCTTAGCATAATTAGACTTTTTGTTTGTTTTTGTTTGATGAGCAGGTGGATGATCTCCAACAAGACTTTCTGCGTCTGCGAAAAGAGAATGAAACTCTGAGATTCTTGCTTCAAGCTATGAGCACCAAATGCAACACACTTGAGCAGCTTATCCGAGAGAAAAACATTGAACGACATGATCAGTTTCCGGTTGCCCAGAAGACAACACAGTTTCTTGTGAGAACCGACTCCAAAGACAACACCCTAGTAAGTCTAAACGCTAATCAGCATGGGCGGAGCCAATGAAGGCTCATAGTGGTCAAGTCAACCTTCTCATGTTTAGCATATTTGATCTTTTTTCATGTTTATCTGTGATTTTTTTATACAGTATTTCTGAAATTTGACCCTTCTCACTATCTTACTTTGCAAAAAAACTACAAAAATAAAGATGAAATTTTTGTCTCCCATGTCCCTAACTTATGCTACTTACCCTTTTAATTATTTCTTTATTTGTAATAACTTAATAATTATTAACCTAATTACCTAAAACTAAAAGCATGACATCTTACCCTAAGAAAAAACTTCAAAGCATGACAATTCAAATTGAAGATGGTTGTCAATATTTTGGAATGATATAGAAATTAATATGAAGGATTTTATTATTAGATGAATTTTTATTTTTTTATTTTGTGTTAATCTTGTCATTTAAGGTTGACTCCTCTTAATAGATTTTCTGGCTCCTCCATTGCTAATCAGTTGATAAGTTAATACCCCCAATACACCGTTTACTAATATTATCTGTGAATTAAATGATTAGATTGTGAAAGATGGATATCAATGGAGGAAATACGGACAGAAGGTTACGAAAGACAACCCATCATCCCCTCGAGCTTATTTCAAGTGTTCCTTGGCTCCGCGATGTCCGGTCAAGAAGAAGGTAACCTACGCTATACGCTATGCCTTAGCATGAACTAGAATCCTTCGTTTTCGCTTTGAATTTTCCAGTGAAATTAACATCAATTTAATATATCATTTACCAGTCAGAGTTTTGAATTCGAACCAAAATTTTGGATAGATCTGGTTTTAGTCATGAGTCATGACATGAGTTGCTCACGTAAATGAATTGATCACCAATTGGCTAAGCTTCCATGCATATTTATTATTAATAAATGCTCTATAAAACATTGCAGAATTAAAAAATTTCGCATATTAATTTGTTTGAATATGTATGAATTTTAGGTGCAGAGATGCATGGTGGATAAGTCTGTTCTTGTGGCAACATATGAAGGAGAGCACAACCATGACGCCATCAATGGCTCACCACTTGGACTATTTTGCTGTTCATCATCCACAGCTGATCATAATAATAATAATAATATTATTAATCCTATTAATTTTCCTTGGCATGGTATCTCAGCAAATATTAATAATAATGATGTCATAAATATTGCTAGCCCTTCGAATTCTTCTCGGCCGGTGCCTATCACCCTTGATCTGACACTCTCGGGATCCACGAGCAATCAAGAAAATAATGGATCAGCTGGAAGCCCTCAAAACTCATCATCATGTGCCCAGAACATCAACTGTGAAAGTAGAATTGAAGATTACGTTGCTTATTTAACCAGAGATCATAATTTCACACAAGCTTTGGCTGCTGCAGTTGCAAGCTCCATTACAAGACCTTCTGCAGACACAGAAAACCAGTGAACTTTTAACTTAGCCTAGAATTGCAAGACTTCTGTAAGCAATAGCTTCTTTTGTTGTCTTCCTCTCATTGAGAAAACCAAGAGTTATATCCTTGTACTATTTTTTGCTGGTCTGATGAGGATGATCGTTCGTTTTAGTGTTGTTTGTGAGGTGTTGATGTAAGATTTCTACATGCTTGCTTTCGTTTTTTCTTTTACATTTTACCTTCTTTTTTTTGGAAGAAAATAGTACCCAAAGATAAAAACGTCTTAATACTGTCATAACCATTAATGAAAACCTAGTACAGTTGTATACATGATGAGAAAGTTTTGATCAAACGAATGTCCCTTTCTCATACTCATCTGATCAAACCACATATGAATAGAATTATAATATGTCGAACACAGAACCACGAATACATAATTGAATATTCCCACGTTAGTCACAATCCCATTATATATAGTGCTAGAGTGTTTCACACTCCTTTTGATAGTACTGAGGGAACGATTGAACACGTGTGCACACAATGACGTGAGAGTGGTTGTAGGACATACGTCATTGAAATTGGACTCGGGCTTTAGTTATTGGATGTTTTCATTATGTCACTATCTCTTTGATTCATAATAATACCTACCTAATGATTTGACAAATGCAGTTGACTCGATAACCAAGCCAAAGACCAAAAACCTACCAAGCATGTGGCTCCTGTGGTCCTTGGCCCTTTCATCTTCACTAAGAGCCAAAAGCAAATTAAAGTTTTGAATCAAAATCGTATGGCCTTATTTGGCCCTTTCTCAAAATTTCATATTGAATATAATATATTGCACTTTACTACTATCTTATATCAAAGATTTACATCCCTATAACTAAAAAAAATATACATATGAAAAAAATATAACTAAAATTAGTAATAGATAAAGGGAAACTAAGCTGACTATATTGCATGTATTTTTACAACAAAATTCCTCAGTTGTATCTTACAAGTGGCTCATCGAACAGGGGAACTCCATAAAACTCCAGCAACTCTGCTCCAAAGAACAATAAACCATGTTACAGAAAACAACAATGTCACTAATTACAAGCTTCACCACTACAGTAAATCAGAACTTCCAAAAACAAAGAGGATGTTAGGCTTACTAATTAAGGTGGACCTCTCCCCTTCTGCAAACCACCAGCATTACTTTAAATCATGAGGAAAAAATTATTCTCCAGATCATCAGAATTGGTGGTTCCAGTTGTTTTTGTGCTCTCAATCCTTTGAAGGGATTTTCATCCATGGAGTGAAAAAAAAATTACATCCATTGGAGAACGGCTTTGGTTGCTGGAAAAAAATATGGTGAAATAGTTCTTTATGATTTAATGTTGCCACTCTTAATGGGAGTCTGTATCAAGAGCTCCTTTTTGGGAACACTTCCCGCTTTCATTTTCTCATTTTCTGCCTCCTTCTGTGCTTTCTTCTTTTCAAATTCAAGCTGCTTACAGTTTTCCTCGTGCGCTCGGGCAAACATCCTCACAAAGTTGAGCAGAGTAGATACAACTACAGGGAAAATTCCAAATAAACTCAAAGAGAAAATACGATAAACACCAGAAGGAAAAGAAGAAGAAGAAGAAGAAGAAGATGAAAATAACATGTACAGGTATCACCAAAGAAAGAAAAAAAATCAGCATTTAGTCTTTGGTGATACCTGTTTATATAACTCTTTTTCTTTCTGTACATGGTGCTAGAGAAATCACAGATCAATTAACAGTTAATTAACAGTTTACTCTCTCTTATGAATGCCTGACACTCAAGGCAGAGAGTATAGACCAACAGTAATAAAATCATCATAGGATATTAATGGATAAAGATAATTACTGATGATTCTTAGAAAACCAGAAGCACAAATTAAAACATATATACCTTGTTCAAATGGGCAGCGAGCAGGATCTTCCCCAAAATAAAGAGCCAATGCATCTGCATTTCTCCCCTGAAGACAACCACATTGAAAAGTGTAAGTGTGTTTTTCTTTCATACCACAAGCAAAACCCAACTCCTTAAACAAACTTGATACATACCACATTAGAATAAAGTGAAGCCAAAGACCTCACTTCAGCTTCGGCATGACTAAGGAACTCCTTTAGTGTCTGAACATTTGTCAGGAGATAACATAAAATTAATATTAAGAAAACTATTAATAGAAGCAGCATAATATCAAATGCAACATATGATCTTTCTAAAACAATATTAGTGAGGTAGTTGTTGGGCTTTGCAATCGGTGATCAATTTGTTTGGTATTAGAACCTTTAGGTATTCCTTTATGATGACCAATAAGTTTTATCTGTTAGCCAAATATGTCATCTAATTCAAATTTGTTACCTATATGTAACAAATACCCTTTCAGACATATCTGAGATAGGCAACTCTGAGTAAGCTTACAAATCAATTAGTACAGAAGGAACATCAGGTGATTGCTCACTTCTTTGTTTTTCTATCAAATTGTCAAGTATCCAAACGATTGCTTTCTCCTCTTTAAAGCTTATCTCATTCTAAAGGCAATGCAGCTAACCCCGGTAGGAAAGTCATGCCATGGAGATATGTATGCATGAAGTAGTTGATGCATGTAACCTTGCAAAAAGTTTCTGACACAGGACCATCATTTTCCGAGGCAGTCAACTCTTGTACAACCTTCTCTAGCCCTTTACTGATGGCTTGCATTTCCTCTGCCAAATATTTCAATTGTATCTACATCATAATTAAAAACTTAGCTCAGTCAAGCTTGTATAAGAAACCCACTGTATCTAAACTAAATTGAACAGGAAAAACAGAAAACCTTCGTTGAAGCCTCCAAACTTGTAAGGTCTTTTGGAAAATCAAGAAGTTCTGGCAGCTTCTCCGCAAGCACCTGTGGTTTGTTGAAGATGAATTTTATGTGCAGAATTGTTAAAGTTTTAAATTATACAATCAGAACAATATTATAAGATCACTTTGGGACCCAACCAAATACAAGTTTTCTATATGCTTAAACTTCTACAACACAATATGCACAAAGTGAAGGAGAAGTTCCACAAAACATAAACACAATGGACTAAAGGCTTTAAAAAATTACCTTGCAAAGGTAATGCATAAGAGTCATCTTGTTATTCCGGGCTCGTGTATCAGTGAGCTTAAGGAGACTATCCAATCGAAATCCAATAGCAGAACCTACAGAAATAATTAAATAAACTAACTGCACACATAGAAAGAACACAAGGTACTGGAGCTTCTAGGAAAAAGACTAAGAACAAAATAATCACTGCAAAACAAGGACCTGTCATATACTAATTATATAGCTATTTCCACCTTTCCTGTCAAAGTAGCTTATTGCACAAGTTACTACATTTTACCTACAATTACATATCTGCCCAACCCTAAGTTGCAACTTTGTAGCATTTTTATCACAAAAGCTGCAATTTTCCATTTATACATAGTCAATGTATTAGTAGACAATGGTAACCAAGTATTTCACTCACCTCTTGCAGTCCCATGGTTCAAGGCATTACCCAGAGAAAGAATTGTTTGCATGATCCTTTTCAGCTTTTCCGAACTTCTGATCTGATAAGCACATTCATATGATATTAAAGAGATGAAATTTTCAACCAGGAAAAAAAAAACACTAGAAAATACAAAAAAGAAAAGAAATTTGCCTGATCAGCTACTGAATTGACGGTGTTCAAATTCTTTCTAAGGTCGGAAACCTGAAAAATGCAACACCATGGACAAATGCATAACAAGAAGCACAACAGAAATAGAAAGCATCTGGAATAAAATCATTAGACAATTTGTCCCCTTACCTGGGAATGGAATTGTATTTTAAATGAGAAAACTCTGAGCTTCGGCTCTACCCGGGGAACTTTCATTAATTCAAGAAAAAACTGTCACAAATTGCATAGAGCAATTAATTAAAGCATAAAATGAAGTGAGAGACACTGGGGAGGGGTGAAGAAGAGTTGAATGATTATGGAAGTGACTTCTTCAAAACCAGTTCAGTTACTTCTAAAAACTAAGACTCTAAAGCTCAAGATTTATGCAATTGAAACATAAAGTATTTCATCCCAACCAAATTATAATGGCAGCAAGCTATGAATATAATTTCAATGCACATCATTATAATGGCAACAATAGCCTTGCTGTCCACTATATGACTTTTCAAGTGAAAAGAAAGGAGAGTTAAAGGAAAGTGGAGGAGAAGTAAAATCCACTCACCTTTTCACATCTTCCCAAGTTTTCCTTATCTCCACTGTAACCCTGAGCAACAAAGCATGATTTGTTATTCAAGAAAACAGAAGACCTTATATACTCACTGTAAGCAATTTCATGTACAAAACAATCAGGTCATATTTATAGAAGCTCTCACGATGGCATAATTAAAACTAGATAAAAGTACCTTGAGTAATTCCATCTCTTCCTTTGTTGGACAAAATTTTATGAGGTTCTCAACCTGATCAATATCTAATGCTGAATCATCCAAGGCAAGCACTGAACTCTGAAAAATATACCACAGACAATAATTATTTAATAGTGGAAAAGTATGCCATCCTATTTTTTTAAATGAATGGAAGTTAGCATTTGGAGCTTTGAAACTGCAACCTAACAAAACTGTTAAGAAGCATATACAAGCAAACAGGTGCCTTTAGGTTTATAGCTTACCATCACATCAGGCAAAGGGATTTTAACTTTAGAAAGCATTATTTCACAATTATATGCCCGCCTTAGCTCAATCTGCAAGAACCAGTAAATTTCTTGTGAGGATTGAGGTGGCAAAGGAAGACTGTATTCAATTAGTTCAAAACAACAGAAAAAAAGATGGTACAAAAGGCAATCTGCTAAACAGATCCTCACTTCAAGTCAGTTGACTAGCAAAAACATAATTACCAGATTTCTTTCCAATATGCAAAAGGATGGCAAAAGGAGAACTCTTGCAAGCAATAATAGACTCTATTACCAAGCACCACTGCTATCGGTTCTGTGCAAACACAATATGAAGTTCCATTTGCACATACTGCTGAATTAATAATTTGATCCATATTATATATGTTACATCTAACTCCTCTCGAGGGATCCATCAAGGGGCACTACTAGTGAAAACTAGGTAGGCCCTGTTTGATTGACAGATCAAGACAACTTTAGTTATCCACAAATGAAGTAAAAACCAGGGCTAATTACCAGCTGAACTTTTTCAGATTTAGGTCCTGTGGTGCGACGACTAGATTTTCCTCCTGTATTTCCATGGTCTGAATTTGGAGTAACCGCAGAAAAAAGACTCTCAAGTTCAGACATGTCAAACTCTGGAGGCCTGGAACAGAGGAAACAGAAACAGAATGATAGGGTTCCAATTGTATGAATAGAAAAAAACTGATAAAATTCCTTAACAAGTGAGGCATACTTGGTTGCTTCATCAGCTTTTTGTGCTTCAGCCCATAAGCTTCCTTGCATCGCTCTTGTTAATTTTAGCCAATGATATGGCTTCAGATTGGCCTTTTTAGGTTGAGCCTGATTTCTGGAACTTGAACGTGTGAGGCCCCGTCCCTTTAGACTAAAGGGAACACCAGAAGGTGGTCCAGGAATCGAAGGAATATTACCATTACTAGCCCTGGAATGAGGTGCTGTGGGGGCACCACCAGATATTGATACCCCATTGGGAAGAGGAGGAGGTGGTACAGGTGGCACAGGTGCAGAATTCTGGGACAAAGATTCCTTTGGTGCAAAAGCTGGAGGAGGGGGCGGTGGCGGCGCTGAAGATGTTAGAGTAGAAGTTGAGGCAGGCCCTGAACATTGAGGAAGCGGAGGAGGTGGAGGGGGGCCAGACATGACTGCTGAAGAAGTAGGACAAGCAGCTAAAGAAGCAGAACCGGGGGGTGCAGGGGGAGGGGGAGGGGGAGCGGCAATGGAGGAGGTCATGACTGTGGATGATGATCCTGAAAGAGGAGGTGGTGGAGGGGGAGGGGGGGCTGAAACTGAGCCCTCGAAAGAGGATGATGTTCCCTGGAAGGAATGGGGAGGGGGGCCTGAGATAGTGTTCTTGAGAGAAGATGATGCCTCTGGAAAGGAAGTGGGAGGGGGAGGAGCAAGGGGAGCTGAAATTGAGTTCTTGAGAGAGGATGATGAAGAAGCCTCCAAGAAGGAAGGGAGCGGAGGTGACCCTGAAAAAGGAGGGGGTGGAGGAGGGGGAATTGAAACAGAGTTCTTGACCAAGGAAGATGGAGATCCCTCTGAAAAAGAAGTGCATTGAGGGTGAGGAGTGACTAAAACTGAGCCCTCGATGTCAGAGGGTGAAGATGTCACTGATAGATTAGGAGGTGGAGGTGGAGGTGGAGGGGGGGAAGGAGGAACGAATGCTGACTGACCTCTACCCTGTAATGTAGTTTCAGTGTGTTGGGTAAGCAAAGACAGCGGGGAATTTGAAGTTTGTTGGGGAAGTGCTGCTGGCAGAGAAGAAGGTGTAGTAGCAGCGGAAATCTTTTCTACAGTTGCATGCCCAGAAGATTGCAATGAAGAAGGTGATGCTGACAGTGGTGGTGGTGCAGGAATAGACAGCTTACCAGGCTGCACAGATTTAGGTACAGTTAAATCAGGAGCTGATGAGGCATGGGAAGGTGGAGACATGGTCACAGGAGGTGTGATTTCTTCTACACTGTTAGATGCAGCGTGATCCTGCAACAGAGCTGTAATGCCAAGGGCTGAGGGTGCACTGTGATATCTTGATATTGGCACAGGCGATCCTTGCAAGGAATTACAATATGAAACTGGTGCAGACCGGGAGGCTTGAGGTGCTCGCTGAGATATGATTTTAGATTGGGCAGGCCGTAGGAGAGCAACTTGCAGTTCCTGGGGTTCA
This sequence comes from Prunus salicina, assembly GCA_020226455.1. Lineage (NCBI taxonomy): Eukaryota > Viridiplantae > Streptophyta > Magnoliopsida > Rosales > Rosaceae > Prunus > Prunus salicina. Next base: position 41,885,108 of record CM035341.1, read on the forward strand.
ATCTTTTTTCTAATCAAATTAGCATTTAGGGATGGTTCGAAGCTAGACATAGATTGCTTCCCATGAGGCCTATATTGGGGACTCTTGATACTATTTTCTGCTGCCTTTGGTTCTGATATAAGTTTTGCAGGAAGTGATTCTAGCAACAAGTTGCCTGTCTCTGCAGTATAAGCAGAAGCAGTGTCATGTTTCCCCTGAGCCACGGATGTGGGACCCTTGATATTGTTTTCTGATGCCTTCACTTCTGATTTAAGATTTGCAGAAGTTGATTCCGGCAACAAGCTGCCTGTTTCTGTGTTATGGACAGAAGCACTATCCAGTTTCTGAAGAGCACCTGATGAGGCAATCTGCTGGAGGACATTAAGTGTTACATCTGCCTTTGGATCTAGCCAATCCACATTGCTAAAAATCTCCTGAACTTTTGCAAATGCTTCCACAGGAAGACCATCTTTCTCCTCCATACCAGGCAAATCAATTGATATAAGAGAAGTAGCAGCATCCATCTCCGAGAAAAGAACCTTCATCCAGATATTAGCAATAATAATGATGAAAATGATGATTAGAATAGTAGTCGGATTAATTATAACAGTAATGATTGATAATATTTTGCTCCTAAACATGAAATTTGAAAATCCACTGACTATAACAGATAACACAAGGGGATATACTAGTACCTCTGCTCTGAAATCCTTGGGAAATTGATCCTTAACATTCCATAAGATGTCTATATCCTCACGATTAAGCATCAAAATATTGGACCTTATAAAGGCCGTATTGAACATGATTCGAAACATCATCTCTTCACGTTCCAGATCATTATCCAAACTAATACACTCGAGAACCACATCACCTTGGATATGGCAATGTATATCAATTTTAACTAGTTCACAATCTGCCTGCACCAAGATGTGAAGAATTAAAACAAAATTTCACTAAGATAATTTGATTGATATCCCTGCCAGAAGCAAAGCATCGACATGTAGACAAATGAAATCATGAGAACAAATGACCGAGAAAAAGCTCTACCTTGTTCAGGAAGAGGAACCACAATCTGTGATTACCAAAAGGAATAAAAAAAACATATAAATAAGAGTAAAGTGACTTAAACCACCTGCTTGTAATGCCGTACAAGTTTGCTCCTTTTTGGAGTTGAGAACAAAACTTTAGGAGTCCGATCAGCAGCCATAAAAGGATCCTGTCCATATATTCTAAATATTGGACGGCAACCTCCCTCTCCATCCATATTAGGAATGAATCTTATGATAATGCAGTCCAATGTAAGTGCCCTATCCAGTGGAGGCCATTCCGATCCCACATTTCTTCTTGTTATATACTGAAGATACCTCAGTTGTGAAGGCATCGGATTCAGTGGTGACATTAACTGCAAAAGTTCCCGAGGTGCTTGCTTATAAATGATGTCCAATGTCTTGTGCTCCCCAGTGTACTGCTTCCTGTAAATCAAGAGTGCAGCCAGCATAAAGGCCAAAACCAACCACCCACCTCGTTCACAATGCATTAGGAGCACATTTTGTTGCCCGAGTGAAAGCCAGCTTTCACTTGATCTCAGGAAGTGGTGTATCGCCTCCATTGTGAGAAGTGGGCAACCTTCATAGTGTCGAGGATAGTCCATTACTGTCATGTCATACTCAGACAATATGTTAGAAATCAGGCTTTGATTTTCTCCGTCTCGAAAGTTAAAGACCATGAATGAAGCTTCAGGAAACTGTTCACGGAGTTGACTCGCTATGCCTCCTATGTAAACTTTATATTCATCTTCTTCCAAAACGTCCGTGGTAAAACAGCAATCAAAAACTACATGTGCAGACAACACAATTGCAAACATGTAAGTAAACATATTGTAAATTGTTCTGCAGCATAATAATACAGGTTCAGTTATAACTTTTTCTACTCATTTGTCACGGCATAATCATAATTGTAGAACCTGAGCAAATCACTGGACATATTTTGAATTTTTCGTAAAACACCTGAAAATTAGTTCTTATCCGGAAAAAATTTCGGGGACATTAACAGAGCCTCCTCAAAGTTCAACAAAGTATAATATGTTCAATAATCTCCAGTTCCATTCACGCGGACTCTGCCAAACTGGTGCAGTTCAGTTCATTCATAGGTATCCCAAAACACATTTAGTAAATATGCATCTCCACATATAGACATCTTCCCAAATTACAAATAAGCTGCTCTAGTTAACATTTTAACAATAAACACGTATACCCAAATGAACAAAAAGTGGAAAGAAAAATCATCATAACACCAATGCGTGAAATTCAAGCAATCAAACGAATTCAATCAACCAAATTCCTTTGAAATTAGAACCAAAGACAAACATACCATAAACCCTTTCAGAGATCTCCAAAAGCCCATCTGGCGGCTTCCTATAGAAGAACTTTCTAAACAACGCCATTGAGTATCAAGATCCGAAAATATCCCTCACAAGAACACCTAAAAACACTCCAATACAACCCACATTGTCTCAGCTCATATACCCAGATCACCAAATGCCCAAATGAATGCAATATAAATAAGGGTCAAGACGATGATGGTCTGCAACAGAGTGTATATTGAGGAACCAGAGGAATATGGGTTTTGCTGGGTCTCTAAGGAAAGTGCTTCTGAGTATTATTTGTGGTGTTGTTGTTGCTCTTGTCTTGGCATTCACACTTCGTATGTATCAGAGAGAGAAAAGACTTAGCTTTCAATCAAGAACCGTTGGGGGACTGAGAGGAAGAGAGAGAATGTGATGATGGGTATCTTCTTCTACGTTGTATTAGAGAAATATATAAAAAAAAATAACGAAGTCAGATATGGCGTTTGTTTAAGCAAACAGAGAATAAGGGATCTGGGGTTTGTCTCTGTCTCTCTCTGTCTGTGTGTGTCTGTACCTAATACGTTAGGAGAGAGAAAGGGGAGATAGAATTAGAATTACACAATTATGTGTCCTTGATTTTATTTTCTTTCTGTTTTTCTCACCTTTTCTTTACACAATTATTTTCATTGCTTTGGTGGCAATTCACACGTGTGCGTTATATTTTTGTGTGTCTCTTTTCCGTGTGTGTGACTTACAAAGTTTCATTTTTATCTTTTGTAATTGTATTTTGCTAGAAGTCCTTCACCGGTAACTTACAAAGTTTTAAGAGCATCCACAATGGTGCTCTCTATTTCTTAACTAAAATTTGGTTAAGAATATAAGAGCATCCACAATGGGCTCCCTAAACCACCTCCTTAGATAAATTTTAGAGAGGGATCGTAAAAATACAACTCCAACCACACTCCCTATCCACCTCCTAAAATAGGGAGTCCTCTAGGAGCTCCTAAATCTGAGGAGAGAGAAAGGACTCCTAGTGGCTCCCTATAATTTAATGCTGCTTTATTTAATGAGTATTTCAAACCTTTATTTAATACTAACTATTTTTTATTTTATTTTTTAATAGAGATGGACCAATCAAAAAAGAGTTATAGCATTTATGACTCTCCAAATTAGGGAGTATGGTTGGAGTTGAAATTTTTTAGAGAGCTCCTAAAATAGCTTTCTTATATTCTTAGCCAAATTTTAGTTAAGAAATAGAGAGCACCATTGTGGATGCTCTAAGAAAGCTATTTTAGGAGCTCTCTAAAAAATTCCAACTCCAACCATACTCCCTAATTTGAAGAGTCATAAATGCTATAACTCTTTTTGGATTGGTCTATCTCTATTAAAAAAATAAAAAAAAAATAGTTAGCATTAAATAAAATAGTTAGCATTAATAAATATTTGAAATACTCATTAAATAAAGCAGCATTAAATTATAGGGAGCCACTAGGAGTCATTTCTCTCTCCTCAGATTTAGGAGCTCCTAGAGGACTCCTTATTTTAGGAGGTGGATAGGAGTGTGGTTGGAGTTGTATTTTTACGATCCCTCCCTAAAATTTATCTAAGGAGGTAGTTTAGGGAGCCCATTGTGATGCTCTAATCAAGCGAGACTTAAAAAATTTTTATTTTTTATTTTTTTCAATAGGACTTTTCTAGAGGCTCGTCTCAACAATATGGCCGATGAAAACTATTGAGCTTGGAAACCAAAATCGAATCAGTCCCATGAGGCATTTGCGACCTAGCCGAACGTGCTAATTGTCTTTTTGTGAATACTCTACTTAAATGTAAGGGTGGGTACGGTATGGTATGGTACGGTATTGAGCCTGTACCACTACCGATACCGGAAATTTAAATCGGTATAATACGGTATGGGATTATGTTTTGCCAAAATTGGTACCGTACCAAATCGGTATCGGTACGGTATCGATACCATTTTGGTACCAAAATGATACAACTAAAAAATAAATCAATTCAATATTCAACACCAAAATAAGTGATGCATAAGTTACAAATTCAAATATTCAACATATTCAATATCCAAATCCTAATCAACATATTCAATATCCAAATCAACCAAATCAATATTTATCCATCAACAGATTCATCAAACCTAAATGGTTAAAACTCATGCCTTATGGCTTACAAACCAAAATAGTTAAAATTATGTCTTATGGCTTACAAAAATACAAACACAATCCAAACATAAATGACAAAAACATAAAGTTATACCATTCGGTACAGTACGGTATTGACCGGTACCAAAATCTTGATACCGCTACCATACCATACTCTATTGGTACAGTACGGTACGATACCAAATATCTCCCCATACCAAATGAAACAGTATAACATCGGTATGGTACGGTCTGGTTAGGGTACGGTTTCGGTATTTCAGTTTAAGATGCCCACCCCTACTTAAATGTACATTTTTTCGTAAGTAATGTACCTATTACCAAAGGAACATAAATATAAATCCTTATGGGTATAAATACTCTTTAAATAAACTAGCCTCCCCGCACGCGCTTCCGCGCATGCGAGAGGCTTTCTAAAAAAAAAAGAATTAAATTTATTTTAGAATTAAAAAAGATAATGGGTAGTTGTGTTCCATAAAAATAGGATTCATTATCTGATTTTTCTTTTAATTTTAATTTTGGAAAAAAAAGTGAAATATGTGAATTTACCATATTATCCTCATTTAATTAATAATTTTAATCATTAATGTTTGGATTAACCAAGGGCATTTTTTGGTATTTTGAATGTTTCACCATTCTCTGCCTTTTGCTTTATATATATATAGATATATATAGATAAATATTTTTAAATTAAAGTTTAAAAATAATAAATAAATAAAAAGACAATGCAGAAAATTAAGGAATAAATTACAACTATTGCGAATAAATATTTGAATTTATTTAAAGAGTATGGCCGTGCGGCTATACTATAAAATATTCGAACATATTTAACGAGTATAGCCGTATGCCAACATTGAAATTTTGGGTTATTGCCAAAATTGGATTGATTCTAAAGTTTGTCATGTCACAACACAGGAATTTTGTAGATGCTTATGGATGTATGGTTGCACATACTCTGGGAACAAGGCTGCTTTCTAGGAAGATATGTCTGCGAAAATAAAGTTGATGATCTACCATGGTTAGTAATTGTCGATTTGAGTGAGGTCATATGGCGGAATGAAAAGGATGGTGGCAACGGTTCGCATCCTAGTTGGGCTAATCTGGAGGAATGCAAAGAAATTATCAATACTAGTTGGGAGGTCTGTCAGGATGGTAGATGGATTAATTCCTGGTCTTCTAATCTAGAGAACTATAAACAGAATCTTATTTGTTGGAATAAGATCGCACCCAGAATTGCAAAATTCGGATTTCCAAACTAGTACAAAAACTGTAGATGATACAGTATAACCATGCTATTTGTGACTCTATGCATTAGTCAGATGGAATTAAAAGTTGAATTGGCTGAGATGTGGAAGGCCGAAGATCTTTACTGGAAGCAGAGGTCTGAGGTGAATTGGATTAAACATGGGGATTCCAATGCCTGTTTTTTCCACTTGACTACTATCCAAAGAAGACAGATGAACCATTTCCTGCGCATTAAAAGCCCTCAAGAGACCTGGTTAACCTCGAAAGGTATGATTCAAAATGAGTTTAAAACTTATTTTTCTGGCATGTTTGCTTCCTCATGTAGCTGAGACTTTGGTCGGGTTATGAATTGTATCCACCCAGTATTGAATGATGATATGAATTGGATGCTGTGTGTGTTGGTTTTAAAACATTTTTAAGAAGTTCATTTGAATATTAAACTTGCTTTTAATCAAATTAATCGCAGCGGAAGAATATGGTGGTTGTTTAAATTCAAAAACAAAACTTCTTCCAAGTATCTTAAGCCATGAACATTGATATGATTTCATAAAGAAAAGCACAAGAGAAAAGGATAAGTCTTAATTACCCTTGATGCTATAATATGAACCAAGTTGTGTTTTGGTCTTCTCTTGATGATTTCCCTTTGTTGATCTCCTCTTTGATCTTTCTCCTCCTTGTGAGCCACAAAAGGATATGGCCTCTAAGGTCTCGACACCAATGGAACCTTGAGATGAGAAGGAGTATCTTGAGAATACAAGAATGCTAGTTCAAGAATCTCAAGATGGTTTCAATCTAAACCACTTGAAAGATGAAAGTGTTTCACTCTTGAAAACACTCTTTTATCTCTCTTTGATCTCCCAAACCCCTTTGGTTGATGTTGGATTGTGTTTGTGTGTTAATTAGCTTATTCTTCTTGCTTATGGAAACAATTCCCACATATCTATATATGCATTTTCGACAAAACCCATTGGGCTTCCAAAAGTGGGCCTTATGACACTTAAACCATAATCTTAAGTGTGTAAAGCCCTTGGGCTTGATACCCAACCATTTGGCTTCTCATTAACCATTACGGAGGCCCAAATACCATTTTACACGTTGTAAATCATCCACATCAAATCAATCAAATTGATTTCCTCATTCTCATTTGTATTACTCAAAGTTAACCATTTAAGGTGTGCGATCCATTAGGTTCTAATTTAGCAAGGCAGTGGGAAAACAATTAGAACTCTTTCTAACCAACTGGAATTAAAACCCCCTTTTAATTCTTCCTTTATTCGGATTGATCACAATCAATCCTAGGACTTCCACAAGCCAAGAGTGACATCTAGCAACATATCATGGCTACCCAAGCTAATCAGAATAGACAAAGAACCTATTCAGTTGGAATTGCAATGCAATCGGTCCTTCTCTTATACAATGTTTCCAATCATATTTTCAGGGTACGGATTGATAATGTCAAACCCCTAATATGATTAACCTCATGTGATTCAATAGAACATGACTAAAACATTTTCTAAATAATGTTCAAATACTTCGGCCGAAGATTTGCTGAATCACATCTTGAAACATTCTCTTTCTATATCAAAAGTAGAGATTCCTTATTGTACATTCACATGCCCCTATGATGAATTAAGAGATCCCAACAACACTTTAGACAAATCTTTTACGACTTGGCTTGAAGAGCTATCAAAGATCAATAACGCATTACAGGACAACCATGATGCCTCAGGTCTAAGGACTAATTTGCATTATTGCAACTATGAGTTCTCGTTTGACATATAGATAAATACTCCATACGAGAACTACGATTGATCGCGTTCAGTGAACTCATTCACTAATGAGCACCCACATACTTGTATTAGTGTCAACTACACAAATGGTTCGAGACTAACCATCCTCCCAATTGAGCATACATAATATGTGCTAATCTTGACGGTTTATCAATGCCCATTTGATAACCTATGATTAGGAACATTTTGGGGTACTACAGTTAGAGATTAAAGGTCTCATGAATCTACACTTCTTTAGATTACTTTATCTCTTATATAGCATACCCTGGACATTTGTTTCTTTACACGATGTAATAGATAACAAAATAAGTTTGCCCTTTATATACGAAATGTATTCTAAGGAGATTACATCAAATGTATTGGCTCTTAGGGCACATTTCTAACAGTGTGCCCCTTTTTCTGAGGAGGAAATCCATGATGCCTCTATCCAATTAGGTTCCCTAGGCCCTGTTTGGTGGGCTGGACTGGATGAGATTTTTTCAATTAAAATGGACATGGGTCTAGTCTGTTGTTTGGTAAGCTTAATTGCATCACACACTGGCTTGGACTTAAATTTTTGTATAGGATATGAATCCAGCATATGCTGGATATCAAAATCCACATCGAGACATGGGTTTCGAAGACTCTCTCCTTTCTTCTGATTTTTTTTAATAACTGATTTCTCTATTCTTGTTTCTTTGGATCTTTGATTCCTTGTGATTGATCAACTGGAATTTGAGAAGTGGGTGTTTATGATTTTTGTATGCAAACCCCAATTAATCATTAATTTTTTTTTGTTATGTTTCGTGAATTTGAGAAGTGGTTGATTAGATCTTTTTTATATGCAGATGGATGGATTGAAATATTAAGGCTATCTAGCAATTGGGGATATTCTGATTGCATTTCTGGATAGTTTGGTTTGTTCAACATGAAGATCTTTCATATCTGGTTTCCCATCCAAATTTTGCATCATTCCTTTTTTTAAAAAAAAAAAAATTTAATGTTGTTTTTAGTTTGTATTTTCTTTGATCTGAAAGAGGAAGAAAGATACTTAAGAAAAAATAAAGGAAACACTGAGGCAAAAAGTTCGAATTTTGCATCTGATTATTGTTAATCAAAATAATAAAATAAAATTTTGATTTATTAAAAAAAAAAAATAACTCAAGTCTGTTGTTTGGTGCAAAAATGAATAGGATTGGACTCAAAGCCTTGCCAGTCCAAGCCAGCTCAATCTAATGTTTCAAAGCCTATCCTAACCAGTCCAAGTCAGCCCACCAAACGGGAAGGTTTCTGGCCCCGATGAATTTCCAAGTATCTTCTATCATAAATTTTGGTCAACTTTAAAAGAAATCATTGATGGGGCTGCTGCTGAGTTTTATGAAGGTTATGATCATATGAGGGAGATCAACCGTACCCACATTGCACTTATTCCCAAGGTGCAGTCACCGGAGTGCACAAGTCAATTTAGACCGATTAGCCTATGCAACAACTCGTACAAGATCTTATAAAAAATCTTGGCAAATCGTTTAAAGGGTATTCTTCCCTATATCATCTCTGAGCAACAAAATGTGTTTATCACTAGAATGCAAATTCAAGATAACATCATCATAGCCCACGAGGTTTATCACTACTTGAACCTTAAGAAAGAGGGGAAGAAGTTTGAAGTGGCTTTAAAGATAGATATGAACAAAGCCTATGATCGTCTTGAATGGGACTTTTTGGAGGCTATCATAAAACGTATGGGATTTGCTGAACTTCGGATCAAGTTAAGCATGGCTTGCCAGTTTTCTTCCTTCTCAGGGGCTCAAACAAGGAGACCCCATTTCTCCCTATTTATTCTTAATTGCAAGTGAAGTTTTATTTCTAAACATCTAAGGGAGTATCAACAATAAGGTGATCAATGGTCTCAAGATTTCAAGAATAAGATCAATGTTATCTCATTTGTTTTTTGCCGACGATTCGTTCTTCTTCTTCAAGGCGGATTTTGTGAATTGTGTGAAGATGAAGAACCTCATCAATGATTATTGTAATGCCTTGGGCCATCAAATTAACTTCTCTAAATCGAGCATTACTTTCAGCCAGAACTCTTCCCCTTAGTTGAAAAATTGTATTGCTAATGTCTTTGGCATTGTGGATAGTGCAAACCCTCCTGGATTTGGTCGAATTGGTTTGCCAAACAACTTGCCTCATATTGTGCCTAGACATGTGTGGGAGCAGATATTTTCGTCTCCAATCACAACGCGCCACGTGGAAAAGAAGATTATCTCTTTTAATTAATTAATTGAACCAGTTTATCTGGCCAATTAATTAATTGGGATAAATATCTCAATTAAATGATATTATCTTTATTTAATAAGATAATATCATTAATTAAGATATTATCCTACTAAAGAGAAGATAATGTCATTATCTCAGATATTATCTCCATAAAAAGAGATAATATCATTAAATCAGATATTATCTCAGTTCGACTCGATCCCTACGAATTTGGGGTAGAGAATAAACTCAGCATATTCTCTACGAAACCCTAGCCCCGAGGCTTCTATAAATAGATGACTTCATTCATCATTCAAGGTACATCTAAACCTACTCCTTATACCCGAGAAAAACACCCGAAGCTCTCTCTCCCTCTCCACTCTCCATATTTCCTCCACACGGCTCCGGCCACCACACACGGCTTCGGCCGCCCGGTTCACACCCTACATAAACACTACTCCGTACCCTTTGCTTAGCTATTGTTGTTCTACAAACACTCGAACTAACTTAGGCATCGGAGGGCCTTTGGCTAACACCCCCTGGGTGTGGTCTATTTACTCCAATCTATTTTACAGGAATCGAGGAATAGAGAGAAGTAAGATCGAAGGTTGAAGGATCTAGAAGCAAATATTCTCCCGTGAGATTATTTGCACAAACATTTGGTGCTTTCATTGAGAGCACGAGTTATACTCAACGTGTGCTCAAGGAATCCGTTCCTCCTATTTTCCAATCCATCGAAGCCTTCCAAACAACCATGGTTGGAAGCAAACACACTAGGAGCAAAACCGCCGCGACGGCTCAATCCGTGGCGGCCCAAAGCCACTCCACCCATGATCCCGCGATCGACATGGTGGCATCACGACCTCTCACCGTCGTGCTACCTACCGAACTCGCCGCTGAGACCACCGTACCGGCCGCCGCCGCCGAACATGGTGGAACCTCCCATATAGGTCGACTCACTACCGCCGCCGACTTCGGCCCAATCTTGGAGCAACTTCAAGCATTCCCTCCATTGCCTTCACGCTCGACGCACGCTCCCGCGTACACATCCAATGAAACCCTAGCCCATGTGCAATTGGGCTCCACACATTTCTCTCATCCCGATCCACGAAGTCAAGTAGACCTTAATATGAGAGTTGACCAGCTAACTCAAAGAATGGACGACCAAAACAATTTGATGAGGCAGCTCATCAACCAAATAAACTTGGCTCAAAACCTTGGCCTTGGACAACAGGGCGGAGAGAGAAGGATGGACGAACACGCCGATAGTCAGTTCGATGGGAACCAAGCAGGTCAAGCAGAAGTAAGCAGACAAGGAGATGGACGACAACGTGATCAGCTTGCCGACATGTCGCAAGGATCTGCAAGCCACACTCAGAGCAGATGAAGTCTCCTATCCAGATTGAATTTAAGGACCAACGTGCGCGATAGGCTGGGCCCACAACTTGGCATCCGCGCCCGCTTGGGCCCGCAGGGGAATGTTCATGAAAGGCTAGGCTCCCAGGGAGATCAACTTGACGACCATCGCAGTGAGGATCGTGAAGAAAGGCGCTCCACCGCTCGTTCTCGAAGAACCAATTCTAGTCGCCAAGTTACTGAAAATCCATCGCAAACGTCGTCCACCAACACGCCACCTAGGCAGCGCAGCCGAGAAGGTCGACCTTTGCGAACCAACGAGGAAGTCAATCAACGTCGCCCAAATCGTGAAGGTCGTCAACGTGACCGATCAGCCATGCGCGCGGAAGACGTTGAGAAGCTTGTAAGTAACCGACTTCGAGACTTAAAGATTGGAGGAAATTTTGAAGATGCACTACGCATGGAGGTAGACCGAGCAAACTCCTCACCTTTCACCGCTGAAATCGAGCAAGCTGCTCCCCCAAAACGATTCTCAACGCCCTCTTTCACATGCTTCAAAGGGGATTCCGATCCCGAAAGACATCTGAAGCATTTCAAGAGCCTTATGATCCTACACAAAACTGAAGACGAGCTAATGTGCAAGGTGTTTGCAATGACTTTGCGAGGAGCAGCTCAAGATTGGTTCCACACCCTGCCATCCGAGTCAATCAGTAGCTTCAAGGAGCTTGCTTATGTCTTTGCCAAAGAGTACACTTCTTATCGAAAGATCAAGAAGAACCTGTAGGATGTGATTATGACCAAATTATCATCTGCATCATTATAGACTGACGCCTTCAACGAGGCAAACATGTAGGATTGATGACCAAATTGCATCATCTGCCTTCAAGAGGGGGTTGCCAACTGAATGTGAGCTGTATCGCGAGCTGACCATTTCTCATTGCCGAACACTGGTAGAAGTCTTCGCTACAGCAGAGCGCTACGCACTATGGGACGACGACCGGATCGCCGCGAAGAAGGCTGATCAAGCAGCTAAGCAGGCAAGCCAAGAGAACGGCAAGCGCATATCACAGCCTCAGGAAGGTGCTCCAGCAGCGGAGAGCTACACTAAGTTCACTATCCCGATACATCAGATCCTGGCCCAAGTAAAAGTCATATGGATCAACACGATCCTAGCTGACTCCAAAAGCCCGGGCTGACCACCAGGGGGCAGAAGAGAAAGATCAAGCAGGCGACTTCCGTCTCGCAAGCCGTCACTAGCTACCAAGTTATGGAAGACGAACCTTTCATCATCTTTCAATGGAAGGAAGTTCTAAGACAATGGAATACCCATCACCCCCAGGGGTACAATCCATTAAGCTCTTTACCTATCAGCTCGACTCTAAGCAGGCGACCAAGCCTCCCTCACCTCCATTGAAGACAAGTTACTTTTGATGTTACTCATGCAACTCATTTTTTTTTTTTTCAATAAAGGAATGTAGTCACACAGACATCAATACAAGTTTAAGCTTTTCTTTCCAATGGAGTATTCAAAAAAGCAATCGACACGTCTCCGGACATAGGCAAAATGGGTCACACACATCGACACGTCTCCGGACGTAGGCCAAACGGGCTACTCTCATCGACACGTCTCCGGGCGTAGGCCAAACGGGCCACTATCATCGACACGTCTCCGGACGTAGGCCAAACGGGTCACACACATCGACACGTCTCCGGACGTAGGCCAAACGGGCTACTCTCATCGACACGTCTCCGGGCGTAGGCCAAACGGGCCACTATCATCGACACGTCTCCGGACGTAGGCCAAACGGGCTACTCTCATCGACACGTCTCCGGACGTAGGCCAAACGGGCCACAATCATCGACACGTCTACGGACGTAGGCCAAACGGGTCATACACATCGACACGTCTCCGGACATAGGCCAAACGGGCTACTCTCATCGACACGTCTACGGACGTAGGCCAAACGGGCCACACTCATCTACACGTCCCCTGACGTAGGCCAAACGGGCCACTCTCATTGACACGTCTCCGGACGTAAACAAAACATGCCTCCATCCAGAAGCACTCAAGCAGTTCACAAGACACTATGCAAATTGAAGTTGAAAAAATAACTGAAATTTCCTTAGTAAAGTGACCAACCGGCCGAGTTCAACAAAAAGAAGATGGTCAAGTAAGACCAATTATTCTAAACAAGAAAGCAGACTACAAAATCTGAAAAGAAATAAAGAAGTCTTCATCTACTCCGAGACGCTAGCAGGAGATCCCTGATCTGCAGCCACTTCAGCGTCCGCCTGGTCAGCCACACCCTTAGCAGCTCAGCACGCCTGATCTATGACGTCTGCTACCATCTCATCGACGACATCCTCCTCTGCTGCATCCTCTTTAGCTACTGCCTCTTCAGCCACTTGCTCTTCAGCTCATTCGGTGTTGAAGTAGATGAAATGTTGCTTACTTTTGTTTTTCCAAGGAAAAACTTGAGAAGGTACCAAGATCGCTAGCCTGACGGATTTGATCAACCAGTTCAGCACAAGTGGATGGACTTGACAGAAAGTTCATCTTGAGCAAATTAGACACGTCTGCATCCTTTTCAGAGGTGGACTTGTCTACCTTGGGATCTGCCGCTGACGTTGCAGAAGAGCCTTTCGCCCAGGCAAATGACTCTCTTGCTTTCCTAGCCTCTGCCAACCTCACTTCCAAAGGAATTAGCGACGACGAATCCATTCCATGCTTGACTGCTCGTGACTCAATAGTTGAAACATGATGGATGAGCAGACTGCCCAGATCGACTTCCAATCTTCGACTGGTGCGAACGACTCGAATTTTTGAAAGGAGCATCCGCATCTCTTTGCCTCTCAACAAGGAAGTTCAGCAAAACACTCATCCAGTCCAACACGCAGATCATCAGGATCCGGACAATTCTGCTTTCATATCTCAACATCCTCGGTAGGGGGCAGACCACCGTCTTCCTCCCGATACTCGCTTAGCAGCAACCAGCGGCCACCGCCGCTCCAACCATCTTCGACCGCCAGTCACGACATCAACCAGCCTGGTCCTCGCCTTGAAAAAGAGAAGATGAAGAAAAAATATACGTGCTCGACTTACCTTGGGATGCACGGCAACTCCTCTCTTCGACAAGCAGTACAAATTCTTCAAGATCTTTCTCAAGCTAGAAAGTAGAGAAGTTAAGTTTGCAATGTAAGAAATAGCGAAGAGAAGCCCTGTATTTGTACAAGTTAGACAACTCGGGTCAAGAAGGAATCACAAGCTCATTCCTACTGGGAATCCAACTCCAAGAACAGTCAAAAGCCTACACCAATTGGGAATCCGATCTGCAAAAGGAGTCCAACTCACAGAAGAAAGCCCAGACTCAGTTGGAGAACCCGAAAAAAATAATTTCATCTCCTGCATGCCACACAAGCGCCATGCAGAAGCTGGGGGGCATTTGTGGGAGCATATATTTTCGTCTCCAATCACAACGCGCCATGTGGAAAAGAAGATTATCTCTTTTAATTAATTAATTGAACTAGTTTATCTGGCCAATTAATTAATTGGGATAAATATCTTAATTAAATGATATTATCTTTATTTAATTAGATAATATCATTAATTAAGATATTATCCTACTAAAGAGAAGTTAATGTCATTATCTCAGATATTATCTCCATAAAAAGAGATAACATCATTAAATCAGATATTATCTCAGTTTGACTCGATCCCTACGAATTTGGGGTGGAGAATAAACTCAGCATATTCTCTACGAAACCCTAGCCCCGAGGCTCCTATAAATAGATGACTTCATTCATCATTCAAGGCAAGGATTAAAATATCGGCCGTGCAGATAATATCGGGCCTCCAATTTACGGATATTTCGGGGAATATATCGTTATCGTTTTAGGTATCGGGAAAAAATCAACAAAAATGACAGATATAGGCATTGAAACACATAATTTTGGTGTAAAACTTTCATAGATGTTATGTACATTGTCAATGAATGTATTGAACAAATAAAACTCAAAATTTATTAATAATAAGATATATATATGATGAAATATAAGTGGTATATAATGCGCGTTAATGAAAAGTTTGAAAATAAAAAGTTGATTAGAATGAATAAACCATGCATAAATCCATAGTTTATTTAAACATTGAATTACAATTTAGATGACTGTCCAACTACATAAATGAAGAGCTCCTATGAGGTTCAAACAATGTGGAATAGCCATCTAGATTCATACAATAATCATACCAAGTCATGTAACCCGAGTAGTTTGTAAGCCATGTTTGAACATGGTGCACATATGTCTCTCTTGAGCTCCCTACTGTCCTTCTATATGGGATAGTTAGGATTAACCCAACTAGTAGGTCCATAATCTGTTTCATCATCTTGAGCTCTATATCTAGTTTCACTATAATCAGACATGACATAACCATAGCCATCATAAGATTCATTTGAGTTAGTACTAGGTCTAGATTCTTTTGATGCATATTCCAAAACATCTTTTGAATTGAATATTGCCAAAAACCTTCACACATATCTAATCATTGCACATATACCTCCAAAAAATATTTTCAGTTTCAATTTGCTTCAAAACTTTTGAATTTTTTTGGGTTTTGTTATGGGTATCGGGAAATATCGAGAATATCGGCAAAATATCGGGGATATCGCACTTATCGGGGATATATCGTCGATATCGGGGAAGATATGACCTTACCCCCCAATATCGATGTCGACAGTTCAAAATATCGATATATCGGTGTATCGGCCGATATTTCAATCCTTGGACATGACATAACCATAGCCATCATAAGATTCATCTGAGTTAGTACTAGGTCTAGATTCTTTTGATGCATATTCCAAAACATCTTTTGAATTGAATATTGCCAAAAGCCTTCACACATATCTAATCACTGCACATATACCTCCAAAAAATATTTTCAGTTTCAATTTGCTTCAAAACTTTTGAATTTTTTTGGGTTTTGTTATGGGTATCGGGAAATATCGAGAATATCGGCAAAATATCGGGGATATCGCACTTATCGGGGATATATCGTCGATATCGGGGAAGATATGACCTTACCCCCCAATATCGATATCGACAGTTCAAAATATCGATATATCGGCCGATATATCGGTGTATCGGCCGATATTTCAATCCTTGATTCAAGGTACATCTAAACCTACTCCTTATACCCGAGAAAAACACCCGAAACTCTCTATCCCTCTCCACTCTCCATATTTCCTCCACACAGCTCCGGCCACCACACACGGCTCCGGCCGCCCGGTTCATACCCTACATAAACACTACTTCGTACCCTTTGCTTAGCTATTGTTTTTCTACAAACACTCGAACTAACTTAAGCATTGGAGGGCCTTTGGCCAACACCCCCCCGAATGTGGTCTATTTACTCCAATCTATTTTACAGGAATCGAGGAAGAGAGAGAAGTAAGATCGAAGGTTGAAGGATCTAGAAGCGAATATTCTCCCGTGAGATTATTTGCACAAACAACATGTAAGTGAACTTATTAATCTCCATGTCATTGATTGTGGTGTCTCCATGGCTGGCTGCGATATATTTACAAATTAATGGAAAGTCTGATCCTATTACTGGGATTAGGCCTTCTGACAATGTTGTGATACACTGCTGACTTCCCCCACGTCCTGGATTATAGCTTGCTAAAGAATTGAATGCTTCCAACGTGATGATGGGGTTGGACTGCAAAGCTCTCATTGAGAACATTAAGGATAAATCTAGATGCAATTTGATGTCCTCACGTTCAAACATAAAAACACCTTTTTCCAACTGGTTTTTATATAAATAATTTAATGTCCGCAATACCCGACCAGAATCCGTAATTTGTCCCAGTCGATTAAAAAACACAAGTGCCCAAATCGCAATAGGAATTTAAATATTGTCCTCTCCTTGTCCTTTCCTTACTGATAGAAATACAATACACGAATTAAATTAAGCCACCTAATCAAATAATTGATACAGAATACCATAAATCAAATAATTGATGGACCACAGGACCACAGCACTACTTATTATTTTTTTATATTATTGTTTGCGTTGTGTGTCGGCATGGTCACCACGACCTTAGTAGTCTTCTAATGTTATAGATTTTCACATTATTCCATTTAAATGTTTAAGCACAAGACTTCAAGTGTAAAAATAAATTTTCTAGATCACTCGAGTTATAAATCTTTTATATATTTCATTTTCAAGTTGAAGCAATAACATTATAAATTAAAAAATAAAAAAAGTTTAGCATGTTTCGTGGCATATATTAATAGTCAAATTGAAGATTTTATTTTATTGATTTAGAATTTAGTTGATGTAGTGTAACACTAGATCGGCGTATTAGCGAAGTTTCATATTCCGTGATATGAATTTTGTACTTTTGGAATTGTTGTCAAATAAAGGAAGAATCATTTCATAAGTTTCCTCTAATTTTATTTTTTCCGTTGTAGGGTTGATAATGTTGATAAGTCCAAATTAATTTTTTCCGTAGTTGGCTTGGTGGCTTCCTTTGTTTTATCGTAATTCCAAATAAGATTTAAAAATTAAAATATAAATTTAAAAACAAAACCCCATTTCAAAATTCAAAATTTGTTTTTTTTCAAAAAGAGAAAATTCATCTCTCATCTTATGAAATGTGTGTGGGAATCATAAATTCCAAATTACAAAATTTTGGAACCAACAAGTGTCAAGGAGCGAGATTGAAATTTCATAAACCCTATGGATACGTGCAGCCTCCTCCTGCCGCCACCCACCAGGCGCCATTGATGATCTTCCCTCCATTTTTATCCACAATTTAAATCTGAGTCTCTCTCTATACTCTGTCACTGGCTCATCGCATTTAATTCCTATGAAGCTCTGATGGAGAAGAAAGACGATCGCTTCTTTAAAACCTTCATTCTCTCCCCTTTCCGTTGCACCAAGACCCGCCACATCCGCATCGCCGATATTCTCGTTGATGAAGAAGAGGGATCCGAAACCGACGGCTACGATTGCGTCGGAGACTTCAATATGGATGGCATCGAAGACCTCCCGACGGACGACAGATTGATGGCTTTACAGTGCTCCACCCCGCGCCGTATCATTTCCAGATGGCTGTCGTCTCTGAGACGATCCAAGAGAAGGCGAAGCGACGTCTTACGGAGCCAGAAGATATTCAAAGAGGTCGCGAGAAGGGAAACCGGTGACGAGTCAACGCACGCCGCCTGTTCGACGCATGGATTGAAGCAGTCAGGTTAAAGCAAAATTGAAATTCTCTAAATTATTGTTATTAATTTTTTTTTACGTTTTGGTTTATATTAATTACTAAGTTGATACTCTCCTTCTGATGAATCCAGGGCAGTTTGTAAAAGATAACGGCTCATTCAATTTGGGCGTTGCGTGCGGTTTGATATATCTGATTGTCGCCAGTAAAAATGAGCTTACAAAGATGGTGGAGCTGCGGACACAAATGGAGCTGCTTCTTCAAAACGCAAAAGAGGGATTGCAAAGCAAGAACGCGCCTTTTGACGCCAAACCGTTGGAGTTGAATGAGATGAATATTGCTTCTTCCACCACTGATTTCCATCAAGCTTCGAGCTCGAGCTCCGATAGCCAGTTTTCGCTTCAATCTGGTGTTGTCCGTGATGTGTGCTCGGAATATATTAGAAATGAAGAAGGAGAAGGAGAGAGAGATGAATGCGTGGCAGGAATGGATCAACTTGGGGCGGAGCTTGAAGCCGAGTTAGAACGGTTGCAGCTCCAATTGGATTCGGAAAATGATTCATCCAATTCTGAATACCCTCAGCAGAGGCTAAAGGTAAACACTATTAGTTTTCAGACTGATTTAGTTTAATTATACTAATTGTTTTGATTAATTAAGCTTCTGAAATTAATGTTCGAATGTTAAAAATGGCAGGCTTCTAGAGACTGTGCTCTTGTAATTGACTGTGATGAAGCAGAACCGCCGGATTATGCTGAAATGCCCTGTGACTATGGAGTTCCGGCACTTGAACTCGAGAGGAGGTTGCATCAAGTGTTGGAAGCGAGACAGGAAGAACGGATAAAAGAACTTGAAGTTGCTTTAGAGTACACGAAGCGCAAGCTTCACGAGAAAGAAATAGAGGTTTCAGGGTGGAAAGAAACTGCAACTGCAGCACTTGTATCACACCATGTTCCAGATCCTTCAGCGTCGATTGCTTCCCAGCACGATCCCGAAAGTACTTTTCACTCGTTTAGGTGAGCACCAAACTGTACAGTGGCTTTTGAGTTTTGAGAGTGATGATTTCTCCAAGTTACCACTCAATATGCTTGCTTGTATTATAGGCTATACAAAACTACCAATTGGGTTCTGATTTTCTTGTATTGTTAGTGTTATATACATGTTGTGTGCATCTTTATTCTCAAATGTTTGATTTGGACGGTTTAGTCAGAGAACTTTTTTTTTTTGAGTATGGATGATTATGGGTTTGATTTGGACCGCCGAAAGCAACCTTGCTTTCTTGTTCCCTTTTGAGAGTTGTAACCATCCTAATCTTTCAATTTTGGTGAAGTGTATGATTCCTAATCTTTTTGCACTTTTTTTTTATGATTGAACTTTCTGTTTTGATTCAGATTCAGAATGCATTATCATAATTCTGTCATTATAAATTTTAAAAAAATGTTAGAAACCGGTGTGATTGTTCTCTTCAGCCATCCAAATCCTCTAATTAGAAGACTGATTGAGGGCTTAGATTTGATCAGTTGCACAAAGCCCAACTTTGTGCAACTGCGCGCCATGAAATGGTGATAATAAGAAGGGACTGATGGGCCTAACTGGCGTTGGGCTGCATAAATGTAACTTATGTTTATGCCAACTTGGGTTGCGAAAGAAAGCAAACCTTAATAAGATAAAAACAAACAGCTGCCACGAGGCGTGAGGATATCAGGACCGTCAAAAGTGGATATGATGTCGAACATCAGCATCCAAGGGGTGTGGTTGAATCCAGTCGGATATAGAAGCAATTATTAATGATTTTGTTGGCGCAAAATAAAACCTTAAAAAAAACCCTAATTAGGATACATGCTTGAAGAAGAAAAGCCAAGAAAGTTAAAACCACTTGGGAATCCCAGGCGGATGCTGGAGCCTGGAGCCTGGAGCCTCCGAGACGTAACCCCAGCAAGCGGGTACCATTCGCAAGAATTGTCATCAAGGGCCGTCCATGCAAGGTCCTAATCCTCTCTCTAACCCACCACTTACTCCTTCTATTTAACTAAATTTTCTTTAATTGTTGTTTAGTTTTGGAATTTGATTTATTGTTATTTTAAATATATATCTCCTGGGTTCTAGAAATTTTTGTGTTCTTTAACCCCTGAAGCTTGAAGCTTTTTGAATGGCGGAATTGGGTACCGTCTGTGATTTCCTGCCATCTGCTTCTAATTGTTTTGTTGAAACAGGTAGTTGAGGTTTCAACTTCCAAAACCGGTAAGCTTTGTGGGCATTGATATCTTCACTTCCAAGAAACTTGAGGTGAACGATGGCCCAAAAAAACTGATTTCTGAATGTGAGTCTTCTTACCGACAGTGGTGGTAACAGCAAGGACGATTTGAGGCTTCCCACCGATGAAAACTTGCTCAGCCAGGTGAGGCCAAAAGAGACTCTTCTGATAATGCCTGAAGTGTTCACTTGCCTTGAAAATTGCGTTTTTCGCCGATACATTTTCTTCGAACGCAATCCATCTTTGATTGTTAAACCAGTTTTTAACACATATGGTTTTGTGCTTCTTATTTATCCAGCTTAAAGATGGGTTTGCAGAGGGTAAGGACCTCGTTGTGACAGTTATGGCATCCTTGGGAGAAGACCAGATTTGTGCTCTCAAGGGCATTCGGGTTCATGCCTCCTCTCTACTTGCTCTACATTAGTAACATCTGCCCTCCATTTTAGCAGTAGCTGCAAGCGGCGGATCCAGAAATTTTTCGGCGAAGGTGCAATTCTTAAAGCTAAAAGCTCAACAACAAAAAAAACAACTAAATATCCTTATAATTTAAACAATACTAATGTTTAAATTCCATGAGCAAGTTATCAACCAAAATACAAGTGCCTCTCTGCCTAGACTGGACTATAGTTCGGAACATACTATACATGGTTTAATGAATCTGTAGATATATTGGGGAGGTTAATTAACTGTTGAGGCAAGTATGTGTTTGTGATGTGTTGAGTTTTCTATTCAAATTTGATACAAAAAGTTAACAAGAAAATCTACTGATGCTGTTATCATCTACTGACATTGGTCTTTATTTTGTTGGAGGATGTTTCGAGTTCAAATCCCATAATACACAAGGCAAGACCTGTTTTTTTTTGTTATAGAAAAAATCTTCTCGTTCAAACTAAACTAGAACAAGGGAACAAATTCTCTTCATGGTTTTTTTATTCCTTTTGTAGCTGGGCCATGGAATAAACCATTGTAACCCTCACATTTCAATATTTCAGTGAATTAGTAAGTAGAAAGGAAATAATACTATGAAGCCTTGGAAAACATAACTTATTTACGATTCCAGAAACTGTTTTTTTACAAAACAAGAAGTAGAGCCAACCTAAGAGGCAGCTCGAACCTAACATATAATATTAACCAAAAAAGGGTTTAAATTAACAAGCTCAATGAGTTAACGAACATAAAATCATATCCTATGTAGAACCCCGCCTCTTCCCCCACCCTCGAAAAAGAAAAGGAAGAAAAAAAAAATTAGAAAAACTTTTTGGTAGATTGAAGTCAAAGCCACTTCCTTGAGGAGCAACGGGTTCAAGATATGACAAACAAACTCAATGAATCATCTCTTATTTCAAAGAAGTGGTTCACCAGAAGCTCCTTGCAGCCTTGTGGAGGACAGATCACAGCAGCTCTTCACTTGCGCATTTCATCAAATAGCTTCCGTGCATGAGCAAAGGTGCAACTTCAGTAGCTTCTATGGAGTTTTCCGGCGACCGGAGGTGCAGGTGCACCTCCTTGCGCCTGCACAGATCCGCCAATGGCTGCAGCCTGCAAGTCATGTAATTGGAAGTCGAGGACATCATGAGCCCGCATGATGTTGGGCTTTTGACACAATTAGAATATGCCTAATGTTGTGTTTGTTTATTTATAACTAATTGATTTGTTTTTATTTTTTTGGGTTTTGGGTTGATGATAGTGGCAGTGGGAATCTGGGACTTTGGTGGGCATGCGTGCTAATTTTGTATTGAGAGGCGAGGTAAAAATATTTTCCTGTTACATTACTCCATTCTTTTTTTCTCCTCTTTTAATGAGTGACATGAGAATAGAGATATAGAACTGGTGGAGCCAAAAAAAGGAGTATGAAAGGGTTCTCCCGTCTTTTCTTGGTTTTCACTTTAGGCACACGCTCACAATAGTAGAGACACCAAACCTTTTCTTTTTGAAATATTTAAAAAAAAGACTAGACACCAATTGATGCCATATACAATGTGACATGTTCTTTGTTTCACATCACAGATCTTAGTTTCACATTGCAGAATCTTAGGTGCTGGAAGTAAATGGATATAAAATGAGACTTAGCATAAACAAACAAACATGTTTATTACACCCCATTTGTACTATTTGATATTTAAAAATGCTTGAGATTTTGCTCCACCAGAATAAAATAAAAATGAGATTTTTCTTCGGGTCTCTGTAATATTTTGTTTATTTATGGAGGAACAATAACGGAGGATTTTCCTCTAGAAGGTTCTCCTCTTCGTTGACGCTACTTTTGTAACGAAGTCCTCATTTGTAATTCAAGCCCGTGGACCATGTCTAACGGTCTATGACATATCTGACGGTTAAAATTAGGTGAACCGCGTGATCTGAGTGTGGGTCCCGTTTACCGTCTGCTGCGGAAAGCCGCCATACAATCACATCACGACACGTTATACTAGATACCCACGCTGAGCTTACGGAAAGAAGCAGTAGACCCACGTTACCGTGTGAGCACCGAACGGGCCCCCACCCTCCCTCGTTTTGTTTTGTTTTTCTGGCCGTTAAAAAGCCCACCACAATCAGCGCCCTCTCATCAAGCAAGCAGTAAGCAAAGTTTCCAATTTCTGAAGGTTCATTTGTTTCGCTTTCTTTCTGGTATTTCTGACTTTCTGTTTGTTGACGAGAAAATCCCTGAGAGAAGGGTACAACTTTATACATCTCATCCCAATCCCAATCCCAATCCCAAGTTGCTTTGCTTTTACTGGACAATTCTTTCAATTCATTAAAATGGCAGCTGCAGCAAACTCCAACAGTGATAATTTGACGCTTGACGAAGTGAGAGAGGCATTGATCAGACAAGAAGACACCATCGTTTTCAGGCTGATACAAAGAGCCAACTTCCCCGTCAATTCTCCCACCTACGATGAAAAGTTTGCATCTTTTTCTGGTTCTCTGCTCCAATTCGTGGTTAAGGAAACAGAAGCCCTTCAATCCAAGGTAAATTACTGTTTCATTACAAATGGACAATCAATCATCTCTTTCTCCTCTCTCCCTCGGTTTCTTCATTTTCACGTGGAATGTTTGTTTGTTTCCTGTTTTGTCATTTGGAAAAATCCAAGATGGGATGGATTGTCTTTGTGGTTAACAATGTCTCTTAATCTACCTGCTTTATATGTGGCACTTGCAGGTCGGTAGGTATGAAAACCCTGAAGAACAACCCTTTTCCCCAGAAAACCTACCACCTTCATTGGTGCCGCCTCAGGCCAATCCACCAGTAATTAATTCTATATACCCAGAAAAGTTTAAGTTTTTCCTTTTAGATATTTTACTGGAAAATTGAAACTTTAATTTTTTTCCTTATAGGTATTGCATCCTGCTGCAGCTTCCATTAACATAAACGAGAAGATATGGGATTTTTATTTCAACCAATTGCTTCCACTTTTTGCTGTCCCTGGTGATGATGGAAACTATGCATCAACTGCCTCTAGTGATCTCGACTGTTTACAGGTAAAGGTTAACCTTAATCATTTTGTTGTGTAAGACTATAATGTTAGTGGGGGGTAGTAGGTAGAGAGTTTATGCTATTAATATTTAATTTGTAAAGTGATGTTCATATGTTAATCATATATTTTAATTCTATTAAGGTTTGTTTAGGAATGCATCTAGGAGACCAGGTGGAAGTACCAATAAGTGTTTCAAATTTTCAATTCAGATAAAGATCAAGTGATGCCATGAACAATGGCCTAAACTAATAATAATCATATACTTGTCTGTACACTGATTGTCTTCCACATGCAGGCCATCTCTAGAAGGATTCATTATGGATACTATGTAGCTGAGGTTAAATTCAAGGATGCCCCTCAAGACTACAAGCCTGCGATTCGCGCTCAGGTATTTGCATCATAGAGTAATTAAACCTTATAGTAAAAGGGGTTAGTTGGTTTGTTGATTATAGTTTAACAAGTAGGGTATTGACCATCTTTTTGAACAATGTCATTTTCCCAAGTTTGTAATTCCATTAGAATGGAGTGTGTTTGAACAGAAAGTTAAATGTAATTAGGCTGAAGCAGCAGTACTGTACTGGGTTGTTGATCTTTTCAGGACAGAGAGGGTCTTATGAAATTGTTGACCTTTGAGGCTGTAGAAGAGATGGTGAAGAAGAGAGTTGAGAAGAAGGCAGCGGTTTTCGGACAGGACGTGTGCCTGGTTGATAATGGAATTGGGAAATACAAGGTTGATCCGTCTGTGGTTTCTCGGCTCTATGGAGAATGGATAATGCCCCTCACCAAGCTTGTTCAAGTCGAGTACCTCCTTCGCCGCCTAGACTAGATTCAAGTCTTCCTAAATTTTTTGTATTCCCAATTCATGTGATGATTTGAAGGTTCAGATTTGAACAGTCTATTGTTTAGAAGATCATTCAGCCTTGTTCTTGATGGCATGACCAGATAATAATACCAATGCTCTGATGTTCTTTATGTTTGGAGAGGCCAATTTACAACTTACTGAATTCTAGTGGGAATCTCAATCGACCTGCAGATAACAATATCACATCAATTAATAAAAAAGACTATGACAATGCATGCCTACACAAAATTAAGACTGAGTTATGCTGGCATAAGTGGAGTGGCCTACATTCACGTGATGACTGAGTACGTATCAGTGATCCTCAATCATCCACGCGTGTGTAGGGTAGGAACTGATGTTAATTAGCATTGCTCTTTGAATAAATATGGGTTTGTCTAGGCATTGACTGGGTACGCAGCCAGAGGTACATGATGCTACCAAGAGTAGTGATGAAGCCATTTCTTTTATAAACAAAGAGAGATTATTGTTGTGATGGCTTTTTCTTCTTTACTACAAATGGTAATTTTCAAACCTTAATGTATAGTTTAAGTGCTAAACCCAATTTTTTTTAATTTTTCTGTTAGACAAGTGCTAACCAGGTAAACTTATACATCTATGAAAAATAAGCAGAATGGGAGTGAGACTCCCCTAATGGGACAAAATACCACTCAAGTAAGACTAAAAGTAAGGAGTTAAAGGGAAAATTAAGGAGGGACTATCCTCTATCCGGATAGATATGTCCCTATGAACGACTACACCGATCTTTATATATTTTGGCCACGTCCGTTTCCGCTCTGAAGAGGAAGGTTTAGATCTTTCAATATATTCCCATCACTTAATTTTCCAAACACAAAAAAGGGGAAAGGGTCATTCTAAATCTGTCCAAAGGACTCTCTGAAACGAACTGTTTTAATATAAGTATTTTCTTATACGAAAATTATTTATGAGGTCAGCTATAGCCTATCAGACCATGGTCAACGACCCAACAATTGGGTCGGGTCAAGGTGGCCCATTTTATATGGGCTGTTTTTATAAGCCCAAAATAAGGATGAAGTTGGTTCCTTAATTGCTCACAGCTGAGAAACGTTACAATCCGAAAAAAGGTCTTCTCCTGCTCATACAAGGACAGGACAACAGAGGGGGAGAGAGAGAGAGAGCAGAGACCCATTTTCTTGCTCAACGCAGTGGGAGTGAGTGAGAGAGCGAAGAAAATCCGAGAATCTCACATGCATTGTTTGTAAACCCTAATAATCGGAGAGTTCATCGCCAACATTTTTACAGTCAGGGGTTTAGGGTTCTACAACACACTCTGAGCAAGCTCACTGTATGTACTTATCTATCTCTCTATTTATGCATTTTCTTCTCTCCATGTGTTTCTGTTAAGAGTAAAGTTTCTTAATGATAAATTTTGATCTTTCCTTTTTAATTATTTTAAAATAATTTCTGGAGGTATTTTCTTTCTTAATGTACTTGTTTAGCTTGGGGTTTTAGCATGGATGAGATTTTTTTTAAAAAAAATTTCTGACTTTTCTCTGAAATAGGTGCTTGGTAAAGTTGTGAAACAAAGTATTGCTTTCCCTTCTCCGGTGTCGTAGAAAAGGCAAAGAGTAGTGCAAAGAAAACCGAAAATCCCTAATAATGTTCTTGTTTTTCTTCATAATGTACTTTGTTTAACATAAACAAATTTTATAAGATAAGAGGAGGCCGTAGCATTTGTTTTGCATGGATAAGTTGCTGCAGATGGGTTTATGGGTTTTATGGGAATATGTAGTATTCCAGAATGAATGAGAGTTGAGTTTGAATACTGAAGCATTTAAACAAGGTGTAAATGAATATGCACGTTTAACATTGTTGGTGGTGTTTTTCCAACTTCAAGTGGGAAATGCCACTAAGTAACATAATGACTCGTATGGAAAGTATGACATGTATAAGATGCACTGTTATACATATTTCTTTTTCTTTCTTTTTTGAAAGAAATTTGGTAACCGGTAAGTACATAATTAATATATGCAGAACTGGAATATACTATTCAATGTTTTTGAACAACGAAATTGGATAGTAGAAGAAGATAGCTCATATCTAACATGTATGTGTTAAGGTTCACATTTAGAGTTTTAGAAGTTAGGTTTTATGTGGGGTCTTCAAAAAGTTGCTTTTCCTTCCTTTTCTATGTTGTTTTGGCTATATTCTTATTGAAAAAAGTGCTAATGTTGTTTGGGTTCAAGAGATTTGAACTTCATTCTTATTTTCTTTTCCAATTGGTTTCATAACTAGATTGCTAATTTAATATTATATATGTTGTTCAGCTTCTTTTCCTTCACTCCCTTAAAAAGACTTGAATCCAATGGGGGCGTCATCAGATGCCAAGGGAGATATTGGTATGAGCAGCAAGGGAGAAAGCTTTTCAGATATAGCTGACATGGATATTGATGATAATGGATATGATGATGATTACGATTATTCGACTAGCATACATGACCTGGGGGAAGGGTTTCTGAAGATTTTTTGTAAGGAAGCTGCAATAGCTTTCTTCAATGAGTATGGCCTCATTAGTCATCAAATCAACTCATACAATGACTTCATCAAAAATGGTATACAAAGGGTCTTTGATTCTTTTGGTGAGATTATAGTTGAGCCTGGGTATGACCCATCAAAGAAGGGAGAGAGTGAGTGGCGATATGCTTCTGTGAAGTTTGGCAAGGTTACCCTTAGTATGCCAAGCTTTTGGGGTGGTTCAGATGATGAAAAGGAGTATAAAATGTTACCTAGGCATGCTCGGCTTCAAAACATGTCATACGCATCCAAGATGAAAGTGAACATTACTGTTGAGGTAAATGAATTTGATAACTATTTCAGTAAAATGCATGAAATTTTACTTGACCTTATCTGGAATCTGGTTAGGTTGTTAGTGTTAAATTAGTGCAGTTTCTATGTTGACAGCCAAGTTTGAAATCATGATCTGAAAATATTTCTTTTTATTTCCCAACTTCATTACGTCTACTAATGTATGGTTATTTGTAATCTGCCAGGTATATACTCAAAAGCTTGTGAGTAGTGATAAGTTTAAGACTGGAAAAGCACAGTATCTTGATAAGCAAATTCTGAGTACAGACACCAGAGACATTATAATTGGCAGTGTCCCTGTGATGGTGAAGTCTGACTTGTGTTGGATGAAGGACTTCGAGAAAGGAGACTGTGATTTTGACCATGGAGGCTATTTCATAATCAAGGGTGCGGAGAAGGTGAGCCCAAAACTTACTTTAATTCCTG
This sequence comes from Prunus salicina, assembly GCA_020226455.1. Taxonomy (NCBI): domain Eukaryota; kingdom Viridiplantae; phylum Streptophyta; class Magnoliopsida; order Rosales; family Rosaceae; genus Prunus; species Prunus salicina. The sequence continues at coordinate 41,913,292 of CM035341.1, forward strand.
TTATGCAGATAATTGATTATTTATGATGGGAAATGTAAGTTTCAGATGATTTGTTTAAAATGTCAGTTTATTACTTTCCTAGTTTTCTGTTTGTTCTTTGTTATTTGGTGCCTTTAAAATGTTCAAGTGGACTCTGCTATGCAATATCTAGTTAAACACAGTTGTAGTGACATCTGTGTGATGTATAATGCAGACATTTATTGCACAAGAACAGAGCTGTCTGAAGAGACTTCTTATCACAAATAATCAGGGATTGACAGTAGCATACAGGTCAGAGGTTAAGAGGCATAGGCTAATAATTAGGCTAGTCGGGATTTCCAAATTAGAAAACATTGAAGGAGTAGAGAAAGTCCTTACTGTTTACTTCATGTCGACAGAAATCCCTGTGTGGATATGGTTTTTTGCCCTTGGTGTTTCATCAGACAGAGAGGTGATGAATCTGATTGATTATGATAGTGAAGATGCCAGCATCTCGAACATACTCTTTGCCTCTATTCGCGATGCGGATAAATTAAATGATAAAGTAGATGGGGGGTTCCGTAGGGGGAAGAATGCCCTCAAATATGTGGATGAGGTGATAAGGAAAACCGCATTTCCTCCTGGGGAAAGTATGGAAGAATGCATTAGCCTGTATCTGTTCCCCAATCTGAAAGGCCTAAAGCAAAAGGCTCGCTTTCTTGGGTATATGGTAAAGTCTCTATTACAGGCCTATGCTGGCCGCAGGAAATGTGACAATAGGGATGACTTTAGGAACAAGAGGTTGGACTTGGCTGGTGAGCTTCTAGAGCGAGAGCTCAAGGCACATATTGGACATGCACGGAGGCGCATGGCAAAGGCCTTGCAGAGAGACCTTTATGGTGATCGTGCTGTGCGGCCGATTGAGCACTATCTAGATGCTTCTATAGTGACTAATGGTATTTCCAGAGCATTCTCAACCGGAGCGTGGTGTCATCCCTTCAAGAGGATGGAGAGGATGTCTGGTGTAGTTGCAACAGTTGGGCGAGCAAATCCGCTGCAGACAATGGTGGATATGAGGAAGACAAGGCAGCAGGTTCAATATACAGGGAAGGTTGGAGATGCCAGATACCCGTGAGTAACTTTCAACTTATTTCAACTGGTTTTACTATTTTTGTTTTTGTTCTGGAGATATTTTGGAAAATTGTAATTGTGGCTAATAGAACCTTCTGGATGCAGGCATCCTTCTCACTGGGGTAAGGTTTGCTTTCTCTCAACCCCGGATGGTGAGAATTGTGGACTTGTAAAAAATTTGGCTACCACTGGACTAGTTAGTACAAATGTACTGGAATCTCTGATACCCCAATTATTAACATGTGGCATGGAGAAATTGGTGGATGATACTTTTACATCACTGCGTGGGAAGGATAAAGTTTTTCTGAATGGGGACTGGGTTGGAGTTTGTGAAGATTCCCTCTCATTTGTTTTGGAACTAAGGAGGATGCGTCGCAGGAAAAAGTTGCCACATCAGGTTTTCTCTTGTTCAATCGCATTGATAAGTTTCAAATTTCAAATTGCTTTGGTTTTGCTATAATGCCCATAAGTTCTTTGTGCTTCAGTTTAGGCAGGCAAATTGAATTACGATGTATAAAGATGACTTTCCGTGGATAGTCTAGTACCACAGCATTAGGAGCATTGTTTATGAAACTATTTCGTATTTTAGTATAACCCATTTCTGTTACTTCATCTCTTCAATTACAAGGGTATACATCATGAATTATATGATTTGATTCCCAAGAAGCTAGCCAGTGCTGGATGCATCGTGAATTATAATTCCTGTTAAAAGAAACTTCCGTCTTTTAACTAGGGATTATAATTTTGCTGTTTATTCGCTTATCAGTAGTTAGAGTAAATTTATTCACCTGCTATTCATACCATGATTTATCTTTAGTAGTTAGCAGGTAGCATTTATTTATGATGGATATCTCAGTTTTTAGAGTAAATTTATTCACCTGCAATTCATAGTGATTTTTCTTTACTAATAAGCAAGTAGCATGTATATATGATGGATAATTCACTTTACGAATAAGCAATTAGCATGCATTTATGATAGATACCTCAGTTATTAGAATAGAGTCTCTAATACTGGTAACAATTTTGTCTCAGGTGGAAATCAAGAGAGATGTACACCAAGGAGAAGTGCGCATATTTTCTGATGCTGGAAGGATCCTACGCCCTCTCTTGGTAGTTGAGAATTTGAACAAGGTTAAATCATCCAAAGGGGGGAAAAGTTCCTTCCAATATTTTCTTGACAATGGAATAATCGAGCTCATTGGAGCAGAAGAAGAAGAAGATTGCTCTACTGCGTGGGGTATTAAGTATCTTTTCATGGAAGACAAGGGAAAATCAGCCGCGAAGTTCACACACTGTGAACTTGACATGTCATTTTTATTAGGTTTAAGCTGTGGCATTATCCCATATGCAAATCACGACCATGCACGGAGGGTCCTATACCAAGCCCAGAAGCACTCTCAACAAGCAATTGGTTTTTCTACCACCAATCCTAACCTCAGAGTGGATACTCTGTCTCACCAACTGCACTACCCCCAGAGGCCACTCTTCCAGACAATGACATCTGATTGTCTTGGAAAACCAGGACGCCATAACAGAATTGTTCCAAAGCCTGAATACTATAATGGCCAGAACGCTATCGTGGCAGTCAATGTCCACTTAGGATTTAACCAAGAGGATAGCATAGTAATGAACCGGGCATCATTGGAACGTGGTATGTTCCGATCTGAACACATAAGAAGTTACAAGGCTGAGGTTGACAACAAGGAGTCTCTGGACAAAAGGCGGAAGCCTGATGATTGTGTCAATTTTGGAAAGATGCAAAGTAAATTTGGACGTGTTGACAGCCTCGATGATGATGGTTTTCCTTATGTTGGTGCAAATTTGCAGAGTGGTGATATTATAATTGGGAGGTGCAGTGAATCAGGAGCTGATCATAGCATCAAACTGAAGCACACTGAAAGGGGAATGGTTCAGAAAGTTCTACTTTCTTCTAATGATGATGGAAAGAATTTTGCTGTTGTATCTCTAAGACAGGTATGTATGTCATAATTTAATGAAAACATGGACATCTATTTGGATGCTTGCACATGCACAAATGTAGATGCATGTCCAACTACATACTTTGGTTCACGCTAAGATGGTTTGCGAGAATATGTAGGATCTGTATACAATGGAAGATGGCAGCATGTGCCTGTAATCTGCTGCAAGTAAATCTGCCATTGAAATAATAGTTCTAAGGGCCTGCCTATTGCTTTTACTAAGTTCACTTTAAAAAAACTAAATTCCATTCACTAATTCCCTGTGTATTGAATAGGTTCGTTCTCCATGCCTTGGAGACAAGTTCTCAAGCATGCATGGACAAAAAGGTGTCCTGGGGTTTCTGGAGTCCCAAGAGAACTTCCCTTTCACAATACAGGGGGTGGTTCCAGATATTGTAATTAATCCACATGCATTTCCTTCACGACAAACTCCTGGTCAACTACTAGAGGCTGCTTTGGGGAAGGGAATTGCCTGTGGTGGTTCAAAGAGATATGCAACGCCTTTCTCTACTCTCTCTGTTGATGACATCACAGACCAACTGCATAGGTAACTCAGTCATTCTAATTCATGACTTGTATACTTCAACTGCACCTTAAAATAGTCCACTTTAATTTCACATTTCACACTTTTATGGGGGCCTGAACTATTGTTGAACACTGACATTCGTCCAACTTCACCCTGACATCATTTTACTTCTCAGACTCTCAGCCATGGCTGTTTCTTTTGAAATGTCTCTCTATGGACATGCAATGGGTTAATATGGGCCTTTCCTCAATTTTAATGATGAAAAGTGTTATTGTATAATTAACAACCATATGAAAATTTTGACTGTGACTGTGACGTTCCTGAGGTGCATTAAAGGCGAGTAAGTTACTTGGAGTTAAAGTTTGTTGAGTTGAGTTGAGTTGCATACCCGGTTCTGTGGTTAGACATTTGCTTCTTGTGTCTATAGAAAATAGTGCCGAGTCTCCATGCATGGTTTGTCTGAATTTTTATATTGTATGTTTGTTGCTATACAAAAGAAGTTTTCTCCACTGTGTTGTCTTGAGTATATGCCATGAGACCTTGCATTGAAAAAATTCAAGCAGAATTTACATGTCAGAATTGTTCTCGTCTTTAAGAAAATTTGGTTTTTGATTTTCTCCCTTGAATGGAATAACGTTATTTATGTATTTTTAATATCTATGTCAGCGCTGGATTTTCAAGATGGGGAAATGAGAGAGTATACAATGGTGCAACTGGTGCAATGGTTCGTTCCCTGATATTTATGGGCCCAACATTTTACCAGCGCTTGATTCACATGTCTGAAGATAAAGTTAAGTTCCGGAACACTGGGCCAGTCCATCCTTTGACCCGACAGCCAGTGGCAGATCGGAAGCGATTTGGTGGGATCAAGTTTGGTGAGATGGAACGTGACTGCCTTATAGCCCATGGAGCTTCAGCAAATTTACATGAACGCCTCTTCACTCTCAGTGACTCCTCCCAAATGCATGTTTGCCAGAAATGCAAAAATGTGGCTTATGTGATCCTACGAACGGTCGCTGGTGGCCGTAAGATCAGGGGTCCCCATTGCCGGATTTGCGACTCTGCTGATGACCTTGTTCGGGTTAATGTACCATATGGAGCGAAGCTATTGTGCCAGGAGCTTTTCAGCATGGGCATAAGCTTAAAGTTCGAGACCCGGTTTTGTTGAGTGAATGAATAGTTGTGGAGTGAACACCTGCTTTTAGACTGATGAATATTTCAGCTAGTACACAATGTACACATCAGTTTTTGTATATTTTGGTTCCAGATGTTATCAGGACACCTAGTTATATATTTAAAGAATCTCTTAAAAAACAATTCTCTCTTTAAAGAATCGGTATTCGAAATGCGACCCCTCTAAACGCTACGGAAAACAGAAACGACCTTTTCTTTTAGAGCTAGGTGTGGTCTACTTTGGGCTTGTGCTCTTAGTTTTCTTTTATATCCTTGCATAATTTGACCCATGAAATGTACTTGTTCATTACAGAGTTTTGTATGTTTTACTTAATGAAATTGTAGGTTTGAATGTGATAAATATATCTCCTCTGGATCTGGATGTGATCCAAACCACTCTAAGGTAAGTTGATGATTGTCTGAGAAGTGAAAACCCTTTATATTCATTGTATGACCAACAAAAAATAACAAGTCCACCCGAAGCTAATAGCAACTAAAAAGCCTGTACTTTCAGATGATACAATGCTATTACAAAGAAATGTGTTGAAATAATTTCAAAGGGATATGTTAAAAAGGACGAATTCTAACTCGCGACAAACAAAGCATTGCATAAGTTCAGTGTCATTTTTTATGTCAATCCGTCTATTGCATAAATGGCTCTCGTGACGCTGTGGGCAGCTCCAGCTCAGGCTCAAATTCTGAAAGTGGGGAGAAATAGCAATCAACCATGTCTTTGGACACTTCTTTTAAACTAGGAGGATCCCACTGCAGAATTGGGATGAAAATCAATCATATGATCACTACTTGAAAAAAGATTTAAAAAGATTGTTACTTTCTTTGGAATAAAAGTAGACTACCTTGGGTGCAAAGTCCTTGTCCACCAATCTTGCTCGAACACCCTATAGGAAGATAGAAACAAGGGCAATGTAAAAAGCAGATTAAAAGATGTTCAGTACATGAAAATTTGAAAACCATACCTCAAAGAAGTCACTAGAAACCCGTCTGGAAATTGCATTAAGGGATATACGATATTCACGAGCCAGACACTGATCAAGTGATTGAAATCTGCCCTCGCGTATCTGAATGCACAAGTGAAAGTCAAGCATATAGTATAAAAGCAATACAGGTATAACTCTATAGCATGCTATCGAGTGGTAACTCACAGATCGCAAAGAAACTATCAAACTCAAGGGGGAGGCTTCTTTTAGTTTCTTGAGGGCTGTTGTGCACCATTCATCATAAGAATCGGCAGCTTCCTTTTCCTGAGCAATAATGGCATGGTTATGTAGTTGATCAACAGATTGTGGTACAAGTTCCTTTTGGTTTAGAAGAACATATCATGCTTACCAAAGCATCAATAATTTCCTCAATCGTGTCATGGCTGAAACATCTATCAACAACCTCAAGCCTGAGTTGACATACAAAATGGGGATAAAGCAAGTCAGACGCACAGATCAATGCCACTAGAAATAAATTCTCTGTAACTGTTAAATCTTATTGTTATTGCTGCAGTACCAAGAAATATGTGACAGAAAATTACTTAGAAAGTATACTCCTCTTGTTTAGATAAACAAGGTCACCATATTGTGCAAGAGATGTTTCTATTACAGAAGGTTCATCTGTAGCTAATTTACCAAGGCGTTCTTCAAACACAGCAAGTCTCTGGCAGGAAGAGTTTTGATGATCATCAGATGCATATTAATAATGAAATACTGAAACAAGGGCGCAGAAGAATAAAGTGTAGTGCAAACAAACTGCGTTTAGCGTAAAGTGCGTAGCAAGGCGACATGCAATCATTTCTACACCATTAAGCTTGTCTCCTGTAAGAGCCAAGTATTCTCCTGCAAAAATGAAGCACATAAAACATGAGGCAAATATAATCCTTTTTAGATTATGATAAAGGCTGAACATCTCAAATCTACTAAGTATATGTTACCTAGGTAGCCAGGTAGACGAGACAGATAAAAGGAAGCCCCTGCATCAGGATGGAAACCCATCTGAGTCTCTGGATTGACAAATACCTGCAGAAATGCAGCACAGTTGAAAAGAATTGAAACAAAGTCTACACCTCATTCAAACACGACAGGGAGAAGAGAAAAATGGAGTGTTGTTTTCTTTTTCAGAAGATAGGAAGATGCTTCACTGAAGGTGTTAAGAAGCTGAAGGTGTTAAGAAGCATAGCTAGGAGAGTCTTTGGCACGTAAGACTTTTCTCCAAGTTCGAAAATCATTCTAGAGCAAAAATACAAGACTTTTCCAAGAAAACAGTCCTTGTTATAAGTAAACCAATCAACCATCTCCCTCTCCTCCATATTCATATCTTCATCAAGGTTCAATGCTTTACTTTCAAATCAAAGCTTAAAACAGTAACACGATATACTCAGAATTTAAAATAGGAGTCGTCTTTCGGAATACATAGTTCAATTTATTCGTTTTAAGAAAGAAATCACTTCAAAACAAAAAACAAAAAAAAACCAAAACCAAAACAAAAAACAAAATCTAGTGAAACTGATTCGTAAAGTAAACAGCAGCCACATACAGTTTTATCAGTCACCACCCGGAACATTCCTGGGAGTGCAATGCCAGCCCCAGCTCCCATGGTGATACCATCCAATATCGCTACCTGCACATATATGATCAAGTGATCATCAAAAGCCACATTTAAATTTCGATAGGAACTTGAAAAAACATTCCTACGCATACATTGTTCTTTATATTTATAACATATGTAGAACTCTGGGTGTGCTACAAGCCTTCAACTCAGATTATGTATTAAAATTGGTGATATTGGATTAAAAATCTATCATACAATTATACTAGTACGGCTAATTTAGTATAAAGCGCACTGGTAAAAAAGGTAAATACTCACATGTGGCTTCAGGTAGGTTCCTTGGATATATACAAACTTATACAATGTCTCGAAAAAGTTTTTACATTCCTCAACATTCCCTGCACAGTATCAAAGCATTTGAAAAAAACAACAAACAATGCCATGTAAATATTTAACATTTAAGACCAGAGAAAGGAAAATGCTCTGCAAACAGGCCTGCACGGCATAAAACTGTCACCCCAAAAAATTGACTGAGTTACCTTCATTCACTAGTTGATAAAGGCTAACAGCATCTGCACCAGAGCAGAAGGCCCTCCCACTACCCTTTAAAACGCAAAAAATCAAGTAGCACCTCAGAGCAAGTCTTTCTCAAGAGATAATAAAGTAGATATTTCTGATGCAATCATCATAATATTTCATTTTATTCAAAATTAGAGGTAACTACATGTTCTCAAAACATAAATATAGGGCTAATAGTTTGAGTTGAGTTCAAGGACCCTCCTACCCCATGATTCTACAGTGTGTTATATAGTGATTCTCAGCACATTGCAAGAAGTTAAATGATCTGATAAAAGGAAGAAGAAGGAAAAAAAACATGATGCCCTTAAACCCAAAAACTGTTTTCGCACGGAACAACATCATACCTTCATCAAAACAAATCCAATATCTGGGTTGTCCTCCCATGATTCATAGAGTCTCTTCAGGCGAGCTGCCTATAAAAAGCAAGAAAGAAAATCTCAAAATTAAACTCCAGAAAAGAGAAAGCAACAAAATTGAAGAAACATCAAGGACACAAACCATAGCGTTATTGAGAGCATTCAGTGCAGATGGTCTATTGAGAATGGCTGCTCTTGATTTAGCTCTTCCCTCAACCGTAACCTGAATTTACATTCATAAACAAATGAAAGAATGCATTGGAACCAAACCCAAGTAGAATATATTAAGGAAAGAAAAAAAAAAGATGGGTGCTTGTCCGGAAATGAAATCATTACAGAGAGAGAGAGAGAGAGAGAGAGAGAGAGAGAGAGAGACCAGGTCTTCGACATCATCATATTGGGCATAGTTTGGTTGAGCAGAAAATGCTCTGTGATGGGAAAGAGAGCTTCCTCTCTGGCTCACACACCTCCTCAAAGCTTCAAAAGCTTTTGCTTTCTGCATCTCTCTCTGTCTGTGCTATTTTTCAGCGTTCTCGCAATCACTCTCTGGGTTTTCAGTCTCAGCTCGCTAAGCTAAAACCCTGATACTATGCGCACCGTTTCTTGTGTTGCTGCATCAATCAGACAATCTCTCAAGCCCATCCTTGAGAGATATGGGGGAAACGGGCAGCGTCACTAAGGGGCCAGATAGAACTTGTCCCCATACGGCCATGCGTAAAGGTCCACGAGCCCATCCTTAGTCCTTTTATTTTTTTTATTTTTCAAATATATATTTTTTTGACTTTAAAAAAAACTTTGGAGGCAAGCCTGAAATTTTTTAAGGTTTGAATATATTTTAAAAAAAACATAAAGTAAAGGGTGAACATTGCTATTCTAAAATTTATGGTTATGATGAACAATAGCTTGGATACCCATAAATTTTCCCTGAAAAAAAAATTCAGTTTACTCAATTAGCATGAGATAGAGCAATTGTTTGAGATGAATGGAAATCCATTTCACAGTTAAAAGTTTAGGTGGACATAATCTTACCCTCTCCAACAAAAAGAAAGCTCTACATACATGTCAGGTTCAGGTACCAATGAGAGAGATTTTAGATAGAGAAAAAAAATGACTGCCTTTATTCAGGTTAAATTTTCCAATTGTATATGTTATCCTAATTCCAGAGAAACATACGTCCAGCACTTTCATTTACATTCTATATTCAGGGCATTGTCCATTGATTTGCAACTCTCCAAGCACAAGAAATTCAAGCAAGTGCTCATCAGCTTGAACAAGCACTACCACCTTCCCCCAACTCTTCAACTGACACAGCATATGGAGAATCCCAGTCAGCATCAAAGACTTCTTGAAGTTGAGAAACAATGGCAGGCTTGTATGTTCCAAAGCTGACACCCGCCGTTGTATAAAAGTAATCCCAAATAAGATTGCTTGTCCCTATGTGAGCTCGAACATCGCTTACTGCATACTTTCCATGATTGACCCTGGTATAACCGGGGTATATATTTCCAGTATCTGTACCACTGGCAGTGGCAGCAGGTCCTGTCAAGTTGAAACCTGGGACTATGTAGTACTTGATCTCAACTTTCCCAGCACAATGGTTATACTTGGATGACGAGCAGAGAACATTAGAGTAGAGGAGAGATTTCAGGTACGGATCTGTGCTGTTGATAAAATGTGCCCAGTATGCTACCAATATCTTCACTGTTGCCTTCTTCGAGAAGACAACCTGCCAATTAAATAATTCATGTCTTGTGAGCTTTTAATTAGTGGGAGAAGCATGAATAAAATAAACGAGAAGCAGTCACAGTGGAAGAGTTTACCTCTGATATTGCAGAGGAGAGGGATGCCCAATAAACTGTTTGCTTTAAATATTGGGACTGACCAAGCCAGTCCATGGTACTAATCCTAACAGTCCCTCCAATTCCTACAGATTTAATAGTCTCTACCCATGCCTGTTCATCAGCCTGATACCTACCAAATGATAGCTGCAGACCCCAAATGCCGTCAAAATGGATAAAGAAGAGAAGTTGGGACGCAAGTCAAATACACACAAAATGAAGAACGTGTACCTTAACACTACTGATAGACTATATAAAGAAAATATATGACCAAATGACTTTTCCATTTACAATTATACAAAGAGAACCAAAACTTACATTTAAGAAAAGAAAAAGTTAGATATTGCCAAGTTACCTCTGGAGGAGCAAAAGAGAGATAGCTGGATTGGGGTTGCAAATTTGAATCATTATATCCAGGAGTCTCGAGTGGCAATTTGAACATATATGGATCTGACAGTATAGGATATCCTACTACATGGTGAGTCTCCACAGATCCAGGAAGAGGTGAACTGCAGTGAGAGTGACATAACTATACAAGTCATCATACTTGAATTGCAAACACAGACAATACCTAAAGTATCCAGACACTTAATACAAATATCTTTATATGGATATCCAGCATTGTAAACTAGAATTGAACCAGTTTCCAACTACCAGCCTCAAAACATACCTACACCTCGCTTTATACTCCACAAAATGTGACCAGCAAGGAACTTGTCTATCGATCTGCCACTGTTGATCTGATACAGTTGTTGTGTGAGCTGTAGAATTAAGAGACGCAAGCTTCCATAGGTTGTCAAAGTAGGTCTCAACCTTTCTGGCTATTTTTGGACAATCAACCAAGTAAATTCCAAGTTCCTTCACCTGCAACCATTTAATAAAAGTACATCATAAATGGAAAAGTAAACTATACAAAGCAACATGATAAATTTGCAAAAGTAGCAAAGTTTCACAAAATACTTGTGTGAGAGATTTCCAGTCATTGTTTGCTGATCCAATATAGACATCTCGTCGATCCGATATCCAGACTTTGGTATGGACTATGCCTGATCCCCACCAATCACTAAGCAGTAAAGTCACATTCTTTACATTAGGCCTTCCTGAAGCAAGGTTGGTTGGTTCTGTGGTATAGTCAGGATATACACCTGAGTGTGAAAGTAGCCTAAAAGGCTAAGACATTATCAACAACACAAACAATATAATCATTTTAAATTAATCAACACATAAATTAGCTACAATCTTAAAACTTTTTCTGAGAAATGGCATGTGGGTTCTTTAGCAATGGCTTAATAAGCAAGTGCAAAGGTGTAACCTGATAGTAACATTGCGATCTGCAGCATTTTCCAAGGCGCTATAAACAGAAGCACCTTCCTGAGCTCCAAATCTCTGCAAATCCTCTTTTGAGTACCCAAAATCCCCAGAGCGAGGATCTTCAGGGTGCGCTACCAACTGCCAGTACTGAGCAATTACGTCCAGTCTCTCTGTTGAGTTCGACGCCAACCATTTAAGCACATCCCCTGCACAAATTACAAACACAACGAATTATAATCAACACAAGTGAAGATTTTGCTTATTGGGTTTTGATTTTTGAGCGATGAAATTTATCTCACCGGTGGAGAGGACGCCAGGGACACGAGGAAGACCGGGCATGTCGGTGGGGATTGATTGGACGAGCCATGCTTTGCATTGCGCTGATTCAGTGACTGGTAGCAGAAGCAGATTCACTATCAGGGAGAGAGCAATCGCGATGAAGATGGTGCTTCTGTGACTGCCAGTGACTTTCATCTTTCTCTCGCTCTATGGCTATGGCTTCCTTCTCATACGATTGGGTCAATCAATGACTGGATATGGAAAGAAAGTCAAAAACTCGAACTTCAAAAGGAAATCGAACGTTAGTTTCTATATTTGATGAATTCGAATTTACAATTTCATCCTTGATTTATTCCGAATTAATCTCAAATTAATAATGGTCCCTCATATTTTCTGTTGTCTTGCATCTAATTGCAGGGGAATATTCTCTCACAAGGATCTCTAATAAGTGAGGTTTTTGTTTTTATTTTTATTATTAATAGGAGAGATTTAAAAGTCCGGAAAAAGATAATTTTCTTCACTTGAAATTTCAGTTCAGATAATTTCTGTGGAATTAAGATAGTGGCATGATAGTCTGATGACAATGAAAGAAAAGAAATGATCTGAGATCTCTAAATCCAAATGAACTAGCACTTAGCACAAAACACATATAATTTTACAAGTGGAACCAAAGGATGTTAGACAAGGCACACAAATTTTAACTACAATGAACTCCCTTTAAAATAATATATGGTAGATAGAAGGAGAATATGATAGATCATCATCAGCTACAACAAATTCTACCCCTTTGTACACTTGGTAGTTGGAACTTTCCCGACTCATTCAATTCTAAGCAGCTCAGAAGTCACCCTTTCTAGGAGATAGAATGCCTCCTGTGTCTTGAAGATGAAACAGACTTTGCATCACCAGGAACAATTGAAGTTGGACTCTGAGAACTCCCAGATGTCTCAGAGCTCCTGTTCTCTACATGCTGCCCCTTACCCACAGACCATAATTTATCAAAGATTCTCCTTGACCTAGATGGCAACAATTGCACACCACTTCTACTGTTTTTGCTGTTCTTCTTGCCCAATTTCCCATTCTTCTGGAACTCTTCAGTTACCTTAATTTCGCTCATATGCTTCCCCAGAGGTTTGCAGTTCTCTTCTTCTGCCAACGCCGTCTTGTCGCATTCTTCCTCCAAATTTGTCGTGGAAAGCGAAGCATCACTGGGATGGTTGTTAGCAGCTCGAACTGCAGATCTTACCTGCTCAAAAAAGAGAACTTGAACAACAACTCGAAGTGGAAGCAGCTCATTCTGTGCAGCATCCATCGATGCGTCCATTGTCAGTTTCTTGACATTCATTAATCCACATATTCTTTTCCTTTCAGCCTTTGTCAAACTAGGGTGCTCCTGGAGACAAAACAACTAATCAGTATTCATGTAAATATTTCACTAACACAGTAAGGGTTGTATATATTTCCCACCAATCAACTAATCTGGTTCCCCATTCTACGGCTGTCATTACAATTGATTATGAACAATAAATAAATAAGAGCCTTATTGCAGGGATTTACATTCCCTCATTTCTCTTTATATTACACATTGGCCTAAATTTTAAGTCATGTGGTGTGTGTCCTCTGCATAGAATATGGAATGCTTTAAACATGCATGTAATGTGAATAATATCTTATCCACATCCGGACAAGACAGAACAAAGAGAAATCCAAAAGGTTTTACATGGCTGGGAGTTGCAAGGAAAAGTTATTTTTCATAAACAACAGGCATCAAATAAGGTTCTGATCTATTGAGACCATACATACGTTTGACCATCTCATGGTCTGAAAGAGAATGGTAAATCCTATCCTCTTACTTGAATCTCAGAAGCATGACAAGGCAACTCTAGTGAGAAGATAAAAGCATGGAGTAAAATCAAGAGAATAAAAAACGTAGCTGGACATGGCTTAAATGCGCGTACCTTCAGGTAGATGTCAATGGCTTTGTACAATCCATCATGAATTGGCCTTGCCGACTCAGGAATCGATTGTGATAAGTCTATGAAACTACAGAGGTTAAGATTTGGGTCATGTGCAATTTCCGCAAGATACCCATCAATCAGTCTACCAACACTCAACAATGATCCATGCCCTAAGATAAACTTACCACTCCCCTTTTCATTTTTCTCAACCACATCCAAATTCCAGTTACATTTTTCATGCATCAGAAACTGATTCACAACAGACTGAACCAATTCAACATCATATATAGTAATTTGAGGAGATCGAGCTGGGATCAATAAATCAACAATACGAGCTTCGTGCAACTTCAAACTGATCCTCTTCACCAAATCCTCCCTCAATGAGTAGTCAGCTCCAACCAAAATAGAAACTTTCAAAAGTTTCAACAAGAAACTGCATGAACAACCCATACCTTTGTCAGAAGGCAATAAGCAAATAATTGTTTCTACCAGAGATTTGTTCCTCAAGGCATGCTCATCAGAAACCAGTGCATCAACAGAATCTGGCAACCATCTAACTGCGTAAGTTTTCAGGGCCTCCCCAATAACAGCACCATCCATTCTTCCCTTTGATTTCACAGCAATCATAACTCGCTTGTAGAGATCAATATCCAGCTCACATATATCTTCAACCCACCAATCCCTGGGAACTCGATAATTCATCCCTTCTTCCACAATTTTATCAGTCTCTGCTAATTTTCGGTTATATGTGTAGGACCAGCTGATGTTGGCAGGGTCTACAGATGTTTTAGAAGCAACTGAATCTATGCATCTTCCAACAATCTTCAGATCCTCAGCCCATGACAGAAGAGGTTTGGTGGTTTGGAGAACAATAATGGAATCTTTCCAGCTACGGAAGATACTCGAGTTAAGGAAAACCTCAATTTTGAATACTAGGTTACTGCGATCAACATCCTCAGTCATCTCCAGATACTCAGCAGCACAACGAGCAGCCACAACATTGTAAGCATTGAGAGTAACAGTCATTCCATAGCAAAATTTTGCACAAATTTCAAAAGATTTTGGCCCACCAGGAAAATCAACCATGTAAACTTCTTCAGAATTCTCTTCATTGGCCTTAGATACTAGTTTTTGCAGGCGATTGCTCTTGGACAAGAGAGGGAACTGGAAAGAAAAATAGAGTTAACAATAGCAAGCTTTGGTAGAGAAAAGCAGCAGTAATTTTAGCAAAGGAATATATCATTTCAATAATGAGCACCCACATTTTAAATCTGAAAACTACTATACATGTTCAAAGGAACATAAAATTTAAGAATATTCATATGCATATATGACACCAGAACATCAAAACAAACATGATGCAAGTATAACAAAAAATCATCTCATTTGACAAAAAAGGGTGGCAAGGAAAAAGTACCTTGTGAAGATAAAACTTCACTTCCCCGACATTTATAATGACATCTGTTGCCAATTCAGATGACACATATCTGCATGAACATATGAAAATCAGTTAATCACAGACACAAGGACGGTAGAAAACTATAAGAAGGCATGCAAATGTAAAATATCTTCATAGTTGGATGCATATGACAACAACAACAACAAAAGGCTCAATAGGTTGAATTTAAAACCAGTTTGGAGGTATTAGGTTACTGGGTTAATGCATCAAGCTTTTCAATCTTGTTCTTAGTAAATTTTTACAATGAGAAGCTAGTTTGTGCAAATTCAAAAACCCCAGTCAGATTATAGACTTCAAATTAGATAAGGCAAGATGGCATGCTGTAGCACAATATTCAAAATCCCTTAAAGTTGTAATTGAAACTAAAAGATCTACCGGCGAATTAATACTGCCATGAAGTAATACAGTTGGACAACAAACTGTCATGTAGCCCATGTTTTAATATTCCATCTAATTCACCAATGCATCTAGCTCTTTTTCAACCTAACAATACAATTTGCATCTATGAAACCAGCACATGCAAGACCTAAGAAAGTTCCAGTCATTTGCATATTTAATCAGATGAAGGAAAAACGATGCACCAGAAGACAGATTTCACATATAATTTGTTTGACATAAAATGCTACTAAATCAACTGGAGATATAATCACCAAGTGAGCTTGTCTAAAGATTTTTATAAAAATAAAAAAAGGGTTGGTTGAACCAATGTCATCGTTTACAGGCAGGATTTCACCAGAGTGATGATTACAGATCTTGGGTACCTCATATGACTTTACCACATTTGGACCACAAACTCAACTAAAATAGTGACATTCCAAGGCTGGACCACCCCCTGAAAGACCCTTCGATACCCCCAACTCCCTTTACCCTACTCTCGACAATTAAAAGAGCAATACTTTAAGAAAAAAGAGAAAAACAATGATAATAACAACACAAAACGCCCATGTGCCTTCTTCATCTCTTGCTTTGTTTTCTTATTTATTATCTCCTAAAAAGTTTCTTGTATATCTTATCCAAGAAAATAAAAGGGGGTGTTTTCTTGTATGGTGGCAGTTAATCCTTCACTTTTTCTGTATATTGAGGTATGTAAATCACCACCTAACAGTAATTTCACCCTTTCTTCACCATGCAATGGAAGCATTTCACCATTTATGTACAAAGCAGAGCTTACTTATACAAAGAAAACCTCAAAACATATATGCATTGCGAAACAAAAATGAACAAGGGAAGCATTTCACCATTTATGTACAAAACAGAGCATGCTTATACAAAGAAGACCTCAAACATATACGCATTGCGAAACGAAAAAGAACAACTTCACAATTTTAAGGGGAAAAATAATTTTGATATATAAAAATAAAAAATTAAATATAAAAAAAAAGAGGAAGAGGAGAGGGGGGGCGGAGGAAGAAGACCTCAAGCACAGAATCTAAGGGAAACCTATTCAGCGCAGAGCATCGAAAGCAGAGGAAAATAAAAGAAAAATACAAAAAACTAAATGGCTCTACTGAGTAAGGCTTGTGGCAAAACAAAACTTGAAAAGCCATATTTACCTGATAGACTTCCCATCAGCTTGAAACGCATCAGGCTTGGACCCCAACTTCATAAACTTCATTTTTACCCCAAAATACCCTTCTAAGCCACCAGAAGTTACGGTAACAAACAACCTATAGACAAGTACTGCTACTCCACAAACGTAGACTCCGTTTCTTCTGAGTCTGATGAAGCTACGGCCAATGCCAACTTTCTCTCTCTAAAATGGCGGGTCCTGAGGCTCAGCTCAGCTGAACAGAGACAAACCCCCCTCGTCGCTCTTGAGGACAAAACCAAATACCGGGACCAAAAATGGCGCTTCTTTAGAGGTCCTCTCCTTCTTCCTTTCACTCTCTCTCACTCCTCCCCTCTCTCTCTCTTTCTGTAAATCACGCAACCAGTAGAAACGTTGGACCGACACTAGAGCAAAGCCTCGACCTTTGCGCTCTTGTTCCCATTCATTTCAAGCCTTTATGATGACATTGATGAAACCACAACTATTTCAACCAAATCACTCATACCCCATAAATTAAAACCCAAAACCCAAAAGGAAACAAATCAAAAAGAGAGAGAATTGCTTGGAAGTTGTAATTTTTGCATCAGAGGATTTTATGAAGAGCTCTGTTTTATTTCTCTCTCTCTCTCTCTCTGTCTCTCTCTCTCTCTCAGTCTGCAAAGCTCATAATAAATCCTCGCCGCCTTTACTTTAATTCACCCCTGATCCGCTAAAGATTTTCCTCTCGTTTCTTTATGTGATTTTCCATGGCGCAAATCTCAATGACTCGATGATGTTTGATATATAATCTGATCGGTTTGGCTCTGACGCAGCTGTCTCCTCCTCTCTCCTCCTCTGCTAAATTTTGCAGCGAAAGAAAATAATAACAAAAAAGAAAAAAGCAGAGAGACAGAGAGAGAGGGAAAGTTAGAGAGAGAAAGTGTGTTTGGGTCTAGTGTGTGTATAGAGAGTAGGGGACTGTGTTACAGAGTGGCTCAGAGGACTTTTAAGAAGCTTTTATGCCGTTAAAGCACGCCACCCTTTTCTGGACTATTTTGCCCCTGCTCTTTTATACTTTTTACCTCTATTGTCCCTCCGTCGTCTGCCTTCCCGGGAGATCTTGGTTTACGCGCCGGGGAAGGATCGTGGAGCGTGATAGTGGGGTCCATGTGAGGGTGGATGTTCCTGCCGTTTGACGCGTAGCTAAGATGAGGAACTTTTGACTTTTGACCCCCAAATCTAAGAACAGGAATGGCTGGCTGGCTGGTCGCTACGTTTTTTGTTCTGGATAGAGACCTCGCAATTCGTAATTTCCTGTAAGGTTTTTTTATGAGATAAATAAGATATTTTCTATTTAAACCCAACATTTCTCTTAGTTCACCCCATATTCTTAAATCATTAATATGTAAGTTTTATTATTGTGTAAAAAGACAAAAAAGGTCATCCAACTTAATACTTAACCCTAGTACATACACACCTCCACACACCCCACATACCCCACAACTCTTCAAATTAAGTTTTAGAAAAATACAGACTCTTCTACATCCTATGTCAGATTACATTTTTCTTTTAAAGACGTAGAACATTGACGAGCCTACCTCTTTGAAATCTACGCGGAAGCTAATGGAATGACTTGTTGATTGTTTCGCTGTAATGATCTTATTCTCTTTCCTTTATTGATTGTTTTTTTTTTTTTTGTACTCTTGGTTGTTGATTGCTTGATTGTTTTAATTTTTGATTTAAAATTTATACATGATGTTTTGGTAAAACTGTTCTCTTTCTCTAGAAAGTATGGAGTAGCTTGAATTTTTCTTCATATTATATTAATTGACATACACATTGAAAAGCCACGAAACCAGGGAACACAGGTGGTCAGCTGCAAAATTGAGTATGAATGGTACAGTACAAGTTGATCCATCTTTACCCACGTAAAAATGCAAAGCACATGTTCAAATTTCATCACCATAAAGTAATAATATTTTAATATTAATAATAAAAATACTTTTGGTATTGAAACCAAATACCAGACCAGACTGAACTATTTACATTCATACCTTCATTATAACTACACCAAACTGGAGAATGTGCCATGATAAAGAATGTCCTCTTGATAATGAGGTGGTGATCCTGGGAAAGCAGATAATGAATAAGATTTTGAAATATCATCAAAAAATTAATTTAATACTTACTATTTCTTATGCCCAAAAAGTATTTCCTCCTTTAAAGGTAGCTTGTGAGGTTTAAATAGAAAATCTATTTTTATTTCTTATTTTTTTAGCTCAGGGTGTATTTAAGGGTAGTTTGGGAAGATAGTGGGGTTTACTTAGAAATTGTGAAATTTTAAATTAAAAGTTGGGGTAAACTTAGAACATGGGGTGAACTAAGAGAAGTGTGAGGTTTAAATAGAAAATCTCATCAAAATATTATTGGTTAGGCAAAATATATGAATAAATCATAATAACATGTCCAAAAACTCCAAATCAGAATCTCCCACACCTGGGTCGTGGGATCTTTGTTTGATCATTCCAACAGCCGGAAACTAGGTATAAGTGAAATTGTGAAAGAACATATACAAAAACTAAACCTCGAGTGCTCGATAAATACTAAAAGTAGATTTTATACATGCAGAGATTTCATGGTCATTTGGTAAAACTTTCTCCAAGTCAAAAACTGTAAAATGGGTCAAACTTATTAGTTGAATTACCTAACTTGCACTATTTTACAGCCTTGCCATTTAGTCAATTAGACAAACACTGTAAATTCTAGTATTTGCCCTGTCAGGGGAGGGGGGTAAATATGCAAGATATAGGCGTCTTCAAGCTTCATTGTGAGCCATGTTCCCTGTCAAATTGGTCAATTTTTATTCAGCTACAGGGTCCCTTTTTTCATCCATAGGGCCTGAGCTTGGGACATTAGGTTGTACAATAGTAATCAATCCCCTTAAATGTTTGCTTAATTTCTTGGACAAGGGAGAAGAAGCTTTCAGAATCACCAGCAGGACCCAATTCTCTCACATCTTTACAGCTGCTGCTTCATCATTGTACCAGTCCTCAACTACTTATGCATCTTTATCCTTTAATGTGTTTCTACAAAATAAAAACCTTTTCAATTCTCTAAGGAACCTATTGAATTCACCTCTTTACCCATTGAATTCATTATTAGGTGAGTCATCTAGTTTGCTAAACCTATTGCGGGCGGGGTAGATTTTGGGTTTCATATATATATATATCAACGGGAGATTCGTGATAGTAAAACTCAACTCATAAACAATTGATTGTAGTAAATTTTGAGTTTACATACGTTAACAGTTAGACTCGTGAACAATAACTATAACATAACCCAACTCATGCAATTTAATTGTAGCGGATTTTGAACTTTACATACATCAACATTTACACTTACAAGCAATTGATTATAACAGCTCATAAACAATTGACTATAGCGATTTTTAAACTTTACATACGGTTAAACTCGTACACAATTGATGATATCCAAACTCAAGACATATATTTGTCAATGATGTAAACTCGTGGGTGTACTCTGAAGAGGAAATTATTAGGCGTGAGCTGTGAGCCCCTACCATCATAAATTAATGATGGATACTGGAAAGAAAAGATGAGAGGGTATTGGGTCCCAATTCCAAATGAACAATGGGTTTATTGGGTAGGAGGAGATGGGTGAGTGAGGGAGGGGGTTGTGCTTTTGCTTGGCAAAAAGCCGATGTGGGGGACCAAATGTGACCCTCTATGGCCAACCCCTTCGTGTGTGTTTGAAGAATAAGTTGCACGTTTTAGGTTTTTTGGTGCTATTTGGGTACACATTAGAGATTCTGTCCAGGTTTTATGCTCTTAAAGCTCGACATTTACTTACCCACATATCAACCTCTGTTCTTTTTCCCTCCCTCACGTCCACACGCTACAATACAATTAACTCCACCACAAGCATTCCACTCAATATGAAATTTTGCTTCTCTTTTTTGTTTTTAGGTCAGAGCTAACGCCACTTAGATCCACACGTAACTCAGCCTATAATCGTAAATTCTTAATAAGTGCAATTAATCACAAACCACATGTATTAAGTAAATCTCAATACTATTTAACTCATCAAAATTAAACTTAAAATTTTTGAATTTACAACTCACTTCATAATTCCACAATTGATTTGGACCACTTATGCATGTTACTAAGCTAATATATTCACTTTAAAATGAAAGATCGACCCCACCATTGCAAGTAGGAACTAGCACCAAAAAGCCACAGCTAGAAAATTCAACCTCAAAATTAATGCAATATAATTTTCTAGGTGGTTGTGCAAATCTTAAAATAGAAACCAAAACCAAGTGGGGTTCTCTCTAGCTATCTCCTTCTCTCCCTCCTCCATCAAGTAGTGAGAGTGACTTGCAATATTCCTCTTCTTATTTTGGTACAAAGTTAGATGGTGTGGTGATGTCCACTTCAAGCCATTGCTCTTATGAAAATTGACAACTAAACGATGCTTATCCTCCCCTCCTTTATTCAAGTGGATGCCTTCTTCATGCACAGAACAGAACATCCTTGACTTGAGGAAGGAACAAAGGACATTGTGCAGAGCCAATGGTATTGGTAACCCAACTCTCATCAATATTCTACAAGGCCTTCTAGAAGGTGGCACTGGCAAGGCAAGCTCCATTTGTTAGGTTTTCTTATATTTTGGGCTTAGCCTACCTCTTCACAGAAACCCCAAGAAAATTTCAGCACCATGTAAAGGCCCATGCCTAAACTTTGATTCTTGCAGGCTTGCACTATGTGGCAGGCCCATAATGCTAGCACAAACCCAAAAATAGGAAAAATGAAAAAAAGAGAGAAAAAAGATAAGAGGGATGGAAACGAATCTGTGGAATCAAGATTCTCGTAACTCAAAGTGGTTAAGAGCATTTATTCCGATACCTGAGGCCTAGATTTGAATCCCACTTCTCTATGTCGCTTATATGTAAAGAAAAGGGAATTTGTGTAGTGCAGCAAATGGTGGTCAATCTTGGATTCATCCCACTGATCTATTTACCCTTTTCCAGATTCAGATCAAAATTTAAGGTGCAGGAACTAAAATAGCATGTGCAATTGTTTACGTTATATGCAATATAGTTGACAAAAACATTGCAAACGACATGTCGTTACGTAAAAGGAAAGAGATCTGTTGCAAATTGCAATTGTGTACAAAAAGGAAAAAGATCCAGTCAAGACAAACTTGGATAATAATCTAGGCTGGGCTTTTATACTCTGTGGGCCGAATCTACAATTGCCTTTTGTAAATCACAGAAATATCCAGCGAAAGGCTAACGTGGCACAATCAAAACAAGCATTCACAGCGTCAACACACCAGATCTCACCGGACAGACTCCAAGTCCACCCCCCTCCCCCTCCCCCTCTCTCTAAGCTTCCGCTCTCCTTCTTTGTCCCCTTTTTAATATTTTTTTTTCTTCATCAACTATAATATTTTTTTTTTGGTCGTTGTTATTTTCTTTTCACGCAACGCGACAGACAAATACGAAGCGAACTATAAACACCAACCAATAAGCATTTCCTCCAGATCTACACAGCCTTCTGCTCGCTCTCTCTCCCTCTCTCACTCAGAGGCCATGGAGACTCGTAGATCCAAGGCAGTCCGTACACTGACGATCTTTCTACTGCTCATCCATGGCGCTCAGTCCTTTTACCTCCCCGGAGTCGCTCCTGAGGACTTCATCAAGGTCAGCTCTCAATCACCTACAAATCTATCTTTCACTTTTTGTTTTGTGTAAATTGGATATGTCGGTGTATGAAATATGAAATGAGTGATCTGTGATTTCGCTTTTTGGATCTGTATTCATGTGACCTAGTGTTGGTTTTTCGTCTGTTTGGCCGTCGAGAAAATGGAGGAAAATGAACGGATAATAGTTTTTTGTTAATTGAGTTGGATACTATTGGAATATTGAATCAATTTAATCAATTCAACTTAGATGTAGCGCAGCTGACCTGATCGTAGTTAAAATTCTGAGATTTATACGTTTTGATGTGAGTTCTTTGCCCTCCATTTTTCTTAGAGTTTGCTTAGGCTGTGTTTGAGCGTTACTTGAATGCGTAGAACAATGTAATTTTAAGAGAAATATGCGGCTGAAACTAACACATCAGATCTCGGGAGGTCCGAGCTGCTATCGATCTGTATAGGCCTTAAGCAAGTACTCTAAGAGCTTGTCATTTAGGTTTCACTGGATTACCAATGCTGTTTATGAAATTTGAATTATTTCTCATAAGTTAGATTGGGCATTTGTGGTTGTTTTACTTCACTTGACTGAGAAGCAAAAGACTTTGAGTCAGGGTGAGGAAACTCTGTTAGACAATGTTATGATATTTGAGTTAATTTCGCCCTCTTGGATCTGTAAATGCAGGGAGATGATTTGAAAGTGAAAGTGAACAAACTGACATCTACAAAGACTCAGCTTCCATACTCATTTTACTCTCTCCCTTACTGTCGACCTGACAAAATTTTGGACAGTGCCGAGAATCTTGGGGAAGTACTTCGTGGTGACCGTATTGAAAACTCCCCCTATGTGGTTAGTGTTATTGTACTTGTATAACTCTCAGGCTGCTTGTTTCTCCTGTGGTCCTTAACTTATTGTGGATACTGTGCAGTTTAAAATGAGGGAGCCTCAGATGTGCAATATTGTTTGTCGGTTTACTCCTGATGCCAAAACTGTGAAGCAGTTTAAAGAGAAGATAGATGATGAGTATCGTGTGAACATGTACTTTTCAGACACTTGAAATGATTTATACTAAAAATATATATGCGAGGAAGTTGCATCTCTTATTGAAAGTCTTTTTTCTGTGATAGGATCCTTGATAATCTGCCCCTAGTTGTACCCATTCAAAGGCCAGATCAGGAGGCTCCTACTGTTTACCAGCTTGGCTTTCATGTTGGGCTCAAAGGCCATTATGCTGGGGTATGTGCATGGTTCATTGGCACCAAATAACTTTTTGTTTGGGTATTATTATGGTTTTCTCTTGCTTACTCAATGTTATTGTTCTCAGAGCAAGGAAGAAAAGTATTTTATCCACAACCACTTGGCATTTACTGTCAAGTACCATAGAGATACGCAAACTGAAACAGCAAGAATTGTGGGATTTGAGGTTAAACCATTCAGGTCAGTTTTCCAGCTCTTCCTGTTCCGCTAAATGATTCCTTCCTGCTGAATCTTCTTTCTTAAGTATCAATTGATGATATGTTTGTGGCTGTTGAATGTCTTCAGTGTTAAACACGAGTATGAAGGTAAATGGAATGATGCAAAGACTCGTTTAACCACCTGTGACCCCCATTCGAAACACACTGTTGTCAATTCTAACTCTCCTCAAGAAGTTGCGGAGAAGCAAGAAATTGTATTTACTTATGATGTAGAATTCCAGGTGAGCTCCTTAACTTAAAATGTAACTCTTATTCTTAATGTCCTCCATTTAACTGAATATCCCTGATGCCAATGGTGATTGAACATGCATTGTCACTTGCTAGTATTCTCATGAGCTGCTTTTTTCATGTCTATTGTTTAGGAGAGTGATGTAAAGTGGGCTTCTAGATGGGATGCTTATCTTTTGATGAGTGACGACCAAATCCACTGGTTCTCAATTGTCAATTCATTGATGATTGTCCTCTTCCTTTCTGGCATGGTAGCAATGATAATGCTAAGAACCCTCTACCGTGACATTTCCAAGTATAATGAACTTGAGACCCAGGAAGAAGCACAAGAAGAGACTGGATGGAAGCTTGTCCATGGGGATGTTTTCAGGGCTCCAAATAACTCCGACTTGCTCTGTGTATATGTTGGAACTGGCGTTCAGTTCTTTGGCATGATACTTGTGACAATGATATTTGCTGTCCTTGGTTTCCTCTCCCCGTCTAACCGAGGTGGTCTTATGACAGCCATGCTCTTGCTTTGGGTCTTCATGGGACTTTTCGCCGGTTATGCCTCTGCTCGCTTATACAAGATGTTTAAAGGGACCGAATGGAAGAAAATTTCTTTCAGGACTGCAGTCATGTTCCCAGCAGTTGTCTCTGCCATTTTCATTGTCTTAAACACTCTGATTTGGGGCCAGAAATCATCTGGAGCTGTCCCATTTGGAACAATGTTTGCCCTGGTCTTTTTATGGTTCGGGATCTCAGTCCCACTTGTATTTGTTGGAGGCTATGTTGGGTTCAGGAAGCCAGCACTCGAGGATCCTGTGAAGACGAACAAAATCCCAAGGCAGATCCCAGAACAGGCCTGGTACATGAACCCAGTTTTCTCGATTCTAATTGGAGGAATCCTCCCATTCGGAGCAGTTTTCATTGAACTGTTCTTCATCCTCACTTCAATTTGGCTGAACCAGTTCTACTACATCTTTGGCTTCCTCTTCTTGGTGTTCATCATCCTCATCGTCACATGTGCCGAGATAACCATCGTGCTCTGCTACTTCCAGTTGTGCAGCGAGGATTACTTGTGGTGGTGGAGGTCGTACCTGACGTCGGGCTCGTCAGCGGTGTACCTGTTCCTCTACGCCACATTCTACTTCTTCACAAAGCTTGAAATCACAAAGCTGGTCTCAGGGATGTTATACTTCGGATACATGCTTATTGCTTCTTACGCATTCTTTGTGCTCACTGGTACCATCGGCTTTTATGCTTGCTTTTGGTTCACAAGGCTCATCTACTCATCCGTGAAAATTGACTAAAAAACTCGGTCCCGGGGGAGCTTGCGAGCGGTGATCTCTCCTCCCCTAGATGACGCAACAAGAAAAATGTCTCAAGTAGTGTAAGATTTTGCAATTTAAAGTTGGATTGTGCTTTTCAAAAATGTATCCTATTGTGCTCAATTTTGAACCATGACAAGCCGACATGATCATATTTCTGTTAGGAGTATATTTCTATTTGTTTATTTTTCAAGAGTTACCAATTGTTACTTAGGGACCTTATTATTACTTACTCGTCTATTTGTATTTTCTGATTTTCATGGTGCTATTTCCACGAGGGGGCCAAGGAAATGTTTTTTTTATTTTTATTCCTTAAGGTTAATGATATATCAGTTATTTATTTATAATACATGTTGTGGTAACTACACCAAACACAAATCAGAAAATTTTACACTACTACAAGAATATTACTGTTACAAGAAATCAAGTATTGAACTATGAAGAAAAAGACGTCAACAAACAAATTATGAAATTAATAACTTCAGAAAAACCCCTGCCAAGCCTAGTGGAGTTTCTTCTTCCCCGTTTGATCAAAATCAAAATAATTAAATGAAAGTACTATTTCCTGGGGTGAGTATGCTCAGGCTCGGCGACATTGGTGGCGACCCTGGCGACATCTCCGGCGGAGGCTTCAGGCTTCTTGAGGTGGTAAAGGGTGAAGTAGCCGATGACGCCGGTGATGAGGAAGCCGGTAATGGCGATGGCGGTAGGGCTAAAGGGAAGCTTGCGTTGCTGGTGAAGAACACCGCCAGGGTTATGACCAGGGGGCCTCTTTGATGCCTCCACTCCAGCTCTCTTCACTTCCTCTGTACTCATTTTTGTTGTGTCTGCCGTTTTCCTCCAATCTTCATTCCCCGCCATCTCTGTCTCTGTCTCTGTGTGCAGGTTTTGGTCTCTCTCACTCTGTGATGTGATGTGAATCCTGATAATATTTCTATAAATTAGCTGAAAGGGTGAACCCAAACATGCGCTGTGGTTTTCTACTTTGAATTAAGCTTTGAAGAAGAAGAGGAGGGTTGACCAAAAAAAAAAAAGAAGAAGAAGAAGAGGAGGAGCATTGCATTGCTGACACGTGTTGAGTTACAAGGCCCCAAGTGAAGGCTCAGTCTCTCAACACGTAGTGGGTTAGTGGGTTCGTGTAACTCTCCAGTCTAGCATCGTGTTGTTTGAATCTCCCTCTGAAAAAGAAAATAATAACAATAATTTTTTTAATTTTTTTTGGGCTGAGAATAAGTATACGTGTTTGGGCTGCATAGAAGGCCCAGCCCAACCCAATCCTCCCCTGAAAAACGACGTTGTGCTGAAGCCTTTTCCAACCAACCTCCACAACACAATGTCATATTTCTATTTGTCTACTACTCTGTTTATCTGATATTCACGGTGGGTGGGATTTCCATGAACCGTTTTCCACAAATTGAGCAGAGTTTGGTTTGCAAATTGCAAGCCCCTCCCTTTCTTACTTGTGAATTGTGATGCTCAACTAGATTTTTATATTGGATTTGAAAGGGCTAATTCCCTTCCTCACTTCAGTTTTCTTATTTCTTATATTGCCTTCTTGCATACAATAAGATAGAAAAATAGGGGGTGTGGGAAAAAGTTGGCTTATTAAAATTAGTGCTACAATTAACATCCACCATATGCATTGACAGTTTTTTTTGGGGAGAAAATGCCTCTATAAAATAGGGATATTCATTGAAATGTCACATGAATTTATACTTAATTTCAATTTGTCACTGAATTTTTTTTTAAGATAAATGTCACCTGAATTTTTCAAAATCCATGATTTGTCACCTGACTTTAACATCATCCAATTTTCCAACTATTTTCAAGGTATTTTAGTCTTTTTATTTTCAAGAGTATTTAAAAATGGAAAAATCATTATAAAAAAATTATGAAAGACCCTTGAAAATTATAAAAATTATATATCCTTCACATTTAACCCCCAGCCATTTTTACATTTAAGCTTTATTTTTTTAATAATAATTTTTTCCATTTTTTAAATATCCTTAAATGAAAAGACTAAAATACCCTTGAAAATAGATAAAAAATTGGATGACGTTAAACTCAGGTGACAAATCATAGATTTTGAAAATTTCAGGTGACATTTCACTTAATTTTTTTTTTTCAGGTGACAAATTGAAACTAAGGTATAAGTTCAGGTGACATTTCAACAAATATCCCTATAAAATATAAGTACCCTAAAAAAGTACAAAATATAGCAGGAAAATCATCCGAAGCCTAATGCGAGAGGTAGAGACGATGAATTGAATACGAAAAAGCATTCAAAATATTCACGTGTGTATGAACCATAAACTATAAACAAACACGTCCACAACACAAATAAAGATTAATTACAAACTAGGCCATAATATTTTGGAACAGAAATTCAAAAAAGAAAAAGAAAAGAAGCCCTAGGGCATAATTACTTAACATACACAGGCTAGGCTAGTACCACCAGAAATATAGAAAGCTATTTCATGGGGCGGGGTCGGTGCTGTTGACAAGAGACTTTCTGGGACGAAGGTCGTCAAGGTCACGGCGGACCCTAACGACATCTAGTGCAGAGGGGTCAGGCTTTTTTTGACATAAAGGGTATAGTAGCCAATGGCGCCGGCAAACAGTAAGCCGGTGATGGCCATGCAGGAAGTTGCACCAAAGTTAAGGCTGCTCCGGAGGCCAGGAGCCCTCTTTCCTGCTTCCGCTCTGCTCTCCTCACATCCTCTGGACTTACTTTGTGTGTGTCCGGCATTTTTCTCTCCAACCCTCTCTCTCTCTCTCTCCTATTGAAGAAACTTAAGAAGACTAAAGAGATGAACTAAAGATAAGGCTCTTTCTCATTGAATTCCAGTATGACAGTATATACACTTATCAGAGATTATCTAGAATTCTCATAAAATACCTAAAAGATTCTAGGTATATATTTTAAAAATGGAATGGAATGAACGGTTTGATCATCAGTCCTTGTCCTTGCTGGCAGATTGTTATGGGTGTGTAGAGTAAGTTTGGGGTGTGTTCGGGTGTACTGGTTTTTCTGGTGTGAGAAATGGTACTGTTATCACCTCTCTTTATATATGTATTTGTGAGGTGGTATTTTAAAGCCGAGACAGTGGAACGGTAAAACTTGTCTCTTTCTTTCTACGTCTGCATGCAGATTTCAACTTGAAGCTTGAAGAAGAGCTGCATATTGTTGACACGTTTCGAGTTACTCAGTCACTTGATACGTGGTATGCAACGTGGCACAAATTTGGCAGCCACGCCGGCAATAATAAGGGCTTACATTTATTACATCATCATTTAAACACGAAGCACAAAAATATGGATTGGAACACATAACCTCGAGTGGATCGAGTATTTCTATTAATTACTTGACCTACAAAGTCATTTGCTGAGGTACTAATTTTTATTTTTTTGGGTAAATACTATGAGGTGTCCGGATCAACTTGCGCGGTACAAATTTTTTTTTTTTCAAACCGAGGTACTATATTATTTAGAGTAAATTGTAACTAGCCAAAATTTTATTTTATTTTATAAGATTTTCTATTTAAACCCCACACTTCTCTTAGTTCACCCCATGTTCTAAGTTTACCCCAACTTTTAATTTAAAATTTCACAATTTCTAAGTAAACCCCACTATCTTCCCAAACTACCCTTAAATACACCCTGAGCTAAAAAAATAAGAAATAAAAAGAGATTTTCTATTTAAACCCCACAAGCTACCTTTAGATGAAGAAATACTTTTTGGGCATAAGAAATAGTAAGTATTAAATTAATTTTTTGATGATATTTCAGAATCTTATTCATTATCTGCTTTCCCAGGATCACCACCTCATTATCAAGAGGACATTCTTCATCATGGCACATTCTCCAGTTTGGTGTAGTTATAATGAAGGTATGAATGTAAATAGTTCAGTCTGGTTTGGTATTTGGTTTCAATACCAAAAGTATTTTTATTATTAATATTAAAATATTATTACTTTATGGTGATGAAATTTGAACATGTGCTTTGCATTTTTACGTGGGTAAAGATGGATCAACTTGTACTGTACCATTCATACTCAATTTTGCAGCTGACCACCTGTGTGGCTTCCCTGGTTTCGTGGCTTTTCAATGTGTATGTCAATTAATATAATATGAAGAAAAATTCAAGCTACTCCATACTTTCTAGAGAAAGAGAACAGTTTTACCAAAACATCATGTATAAATTTTAAATCAAAAATTAAAACAATCAAGCAATCAACAACTAAGAGTACCAAAAAAAAAAAAAAAAAAAAAAACAATCAACAAAGGAAAGAGAATAAGATCATCACAGCGAAACAATCAACAAGTCATTCCATCAGCTTCCGCGTAGATTTCAAAGAGGTAGGCTCGTCAATGTTCTATGTCTTTAAAAGAAAAATGTAATCTGACATAGGATGTAGAAGAGTTTGTATTTTTCTAAAACTTAATTTGAAGAGTTGTGGGGTGTGTGGGGTGTGTGGGGGTGTATGTATAGATGTACTAGGGTTAAGTATTAAGTTGGATGACCTTTTTTGTCTTTTTACACAATAATAAAACTTACATATTAATGATTTAAGTATATGGGGTGAACTAAGAGAAATGTTGGGTTTAAATAGAAAATATCTTATTTTATTTATATCTAGTTCCTATGTTATGGACTGAGAATAAAAATTGGATAAATGTTTGGGCTGCGCAGAACCACTGTCCCAATTCAACCCACCCTTGAAACGACGTTGGGTTGAAGCGTTTAATATAATGATGGGCCCAAAACTCTGCAACTAGGTGTACTCGTCTTTCCATGCTATTGTGACCGTTGAAAAGCGTTTTCTTCTGCCATCTATCGCCATTATTTTTTTAACGTTACATCAACCTTTTCTCTGAGCCGCACAACGGCTAGTTTTCCTTCCCCCAATCACAGTTGCATCCTATAGACTATAAATACATGAATGCTGAGAGGCTTTCTTCAACCAACCTCAATCAATCAAGCCTTTTCCTTTTGTTCTTTGCTTTGCTAGCTCACTTGATCTCAAACTCAAGAGCCCCCAAAAACACCTCAGTGTCTAAGTGCTCTCTGTTTAAGTGTCAATGGCTGGCTTTTCATCATCAAGAGCTCTATCTTCATCTTCTCTGTTGCTCATATTTCTTCTCTTCAGCTTCTCAGAAGCCCGAGAGATATTGGTTGGAGGCAAAACAGGCTCATGGGCAATCCCATCCTCTGAATCCCAATCTCTCAACAAATGGGCTGAAAGCACCCGTTTTCGGGTCGGCGACACTCTTGGTAAATCTCCATTTTAATTCAATCCCAAGCTTTTTCAATCTTCAGTTCTCATCTGGTGGTCCTTCCCATTTTTTGTTTTGTTTTGGTCATTGCTAATTTATGCTATGTTTTCTGTCTTTGTTTCAGTGTTGAAATATGACAGTGCCAAAGACTCGGTGTTGCGTGTGACCAAGGAAGACTACGCTAACTGCAATGTTTCAAACCCAATTGAACAGCACAAGGATGGTGAAACCAAGCTTCATCTTGACCAACCAGGGCCATTCTATTTCATCAGTGGAACCAAGGGCCACTGTGAGAAGGGGCAGAAGGTGATTGTGGTTGTTATGACCCCAAGAAAACACTATGGTATCTCTCCAGCACCTTCTCCGGCAGAGGTTGACGGTCCGGCTGTTGCTCCAACTAGCAGTGCTACAAGCTTGCAGGGTGGTCTTCTGGTTGTGGCATTCGGGATTTTTGCTCTGGGTTTGTTTTGATATGAGAATTTTTGGGTTTTAGAGGGTGGGGTTAATGATTTGTTTAATTCTTTATTCTTATTTTCATATATGAGAGGGGTTCTGAGATATTGTGCAATTCAATTTCAATTATCTTAATATCAACATATTCATTTCCTATACAAGTCTCGCAATAGATTCTTAAATGGCAGGCTTTTTCAAGTTCAAACAATAACAGTCTCAATAATTTTTTGAACGATTTTTCCATGAATTCGAACTTCAGAGATTCTAAGCAAAAAGAAAAAAAGAATTCGAACTTAGAGATTACAAAATACGAATGGCAAGCGAGATGTGCTATCCTTCACTCTACTCATTATTTCAATTCACCGAGGCCTGGAGGCATTCCTAAACTCTGGGCAAGGTTGCTCATTCTCTCCTTCATAGCCTGAAAAGATGAGAAGAACAGGCACAAAGTTAAGAAGCCAGCTATTTATTATTATTAGTCCTAAAAAAGGAGGATAGGCTGAGTTCTCACCACAACGCTCTTTTGGTGTGCATCTTTGTACGCTTCGGTGACCAAAAGAGAGAGTTTCTGCATTAAGAAAAAATGGAAAAGTCACATATATGATAAAGAGAAACTCACTCTTGCAAATGGGAAAAGAAAACAAAAGGTGTTCATCACTTACTTCTGCTCCTAGTTCCATAGCAGCCTCAGTTATCTCAGTGCGTACAGGTTGCTGGTTACCAGAAAGCGTTACCTAGGAAAAAAAATCAGATATGGATTGTAAAATCTGAGTAACAGAGACAAGTGAGTATGTACGTAACTGGACCTAGGGGAAGAGAAGGATTGAAAGAACTCAAAGTTGTCTTAAAACAAAAGAGAAATTAGGAAAAAGAGAGAGATCAATTTAAAAATAGTTTCCGAATGTAATCCTGGTACTATGAAAGTGAAAATCTGCTAGTGCCACTTAAAAGTTAAAATACCATTCAGGTTTGCAAACCAGCTTAGATTCCCAAATTGAACAAATATAAAAGGGTGGCCTTGTGGCGAGAGTGAATCATACCTTAATTATCTCACCTTCACAGTAACCATCAAACTCTGCCCTGAAAAACAGAAAGAAAGAATAAGAGATAAAAAATCCAGCCACTTAAAGAATTATGAGTATCAGATTAAATTGGATTAAACATTAGGAACATACGCAGCAAGCTCTTTCTGCACACGCACTGCTTCAACTTGTACTACATTTTGAGCTTTTTTAACTGTTTCATACAGATTTTGCATATTACCGAATATTCCTGCCTGCATCAAAGTGAAAGGTTAACTTAATATTTGAATCAAGGGTTCTATTCTTACAAGTGTTGGACTAGCTCCAGGCTGGCTAAGACAGACTTAGGAGACTGCAATAAAAATAATGTAGCATCATAGACACATTATGTTTTCAAGAATATAAATTCTCTTCCATTGTGGACAAATTTATTAAAAGAAAAACAGAACTCCAGCATGTGTTCTAGTAAACTAATGTGGCCATCCTGATCCAAATTTCCTATTATTGACCTCAAGCTTGCATTGTAACTAAAAGAGGCATTATTGGCCACTGTAATCATTACTTCAGATAAGAAGCTTGCATTGATGATAACATAATGCTACTATCAGCACAGCAACCTTATAGTTCGACTAAAATTATGACTAGCAACAATATTGACATCCAGCCCATTGCCCTCATCCTGAACAAATCCTGCTGCCCATCAAATGATCCAACATAAGGATCCACAAATAAAAGAAATATGGCAAACGTATGTTCAGCTAGATTACAGTTGACATCATGATGTTAAAATCTGGTGGGCCTAGCACTGCACAAAGCTACTTAGCTTAAATTGGAAGAGTTACCACCTGCAGCCTAAGGCTGCATGAAGCATAAAATTTATCTAGTGCCTCCACATAAAGCATATAAAACCAGCTATCCCCTTTAATTTTAGTAGAATTTGTATTGACTTAGCATAGGTAATAGCACCTTCATACCAACGAAAGTATAAACACATAAAAGGAAAGAAATAAAAAAATATGAGAAAGATTAACTGGTATAGCAATTCAGTACATAGAGATTGTAATGAGCAGTACAAACTGGGTCTACCCAAGACGAGATCTAGAAAAATGGAAAAGCAAACTATATAAGAGGGAAAATGCTAAACCTTTGAAGCTGCATCATCACCCTTTTCATTGTTATCCTTTTTCCCTCCAAATAAGCCATACACACGGGATGACCGGGGAGCCCTCCTAGTTTTAACACCAGGCCAAGATACAATTGAAGGGCATGCTGGACGTGAATTTAGTACGTCACCTAAAAGCAGCAGAGGCAGTAAGCTTGATTTATAGTCAGAATCATGCAACAATCCCACCCCCACAGGATGAGATGGAAAGGGGGAGACATTATTGCATAAAAAACAATGATTAAAAGATTGAACAAAAACGTACGAGATTTTGCAAACAAGCTGAGATGAAAGAAAACTCACTAGAATGCAATATGCATTATGCACGCATAACAACATCCAAACAATCTAGCTCAGCTAAGTGGCACCAAATTTCAATGCCCATTATTCAAATATAATGGTCAAAGATGCCAACTTTAATTGTTCATACTATCAAACCTATGCTTCTTTCTGCAGTGCGTGCGAAAAAAAGGCTTAAAATTGGCAAAAGAAAGGAACCCAATTTCAGTTCTATCTTGTTAAAATAAACCCATACATTCTAAATTATTCAATTCGAGGCATGTTAAATACTGCACACACAGAAACACAAAATATATAGATAAGTGCTGTTATTAAGCCAATGGGTTACGAGAGAGAGCTTACGGAAAGAGAGATGGTCTTCGGAGTCGGTGAGTCGGCGAAAGCTGGAAAGCCGTGAGCTTAAAGCACTGGTCGAAGCCATTGAGAGATAGAGAGAGAGATAAAGAAGCGAAGTTGTTTACAGAAGCGAAGCAAATAAAGAACAGAAGAGGGGAGGGGAGGGAGGGTGTAGTTCGCTTCCACTCGCGCTGTCTCTGGGTTTGGATAGGATGGATTTCTTTGACCCTCGGTAAAGCCTGAAACTTTCGTAAAACATTTTCTTTTACTTTTTCAAAGGACTTGTTAAAATATATTTGGGGAAAATAAGGGTTTATTAACATATTTATAATTTTTTTGGTTTCATTTCTCTGGTTTTCTAATTGCACAAAAGATTTTGTAACAGATAAATAAATCCAGAGCACTTTTTTTATTTTTTATTTATTGATACAACCAATATTCTAGTATAATATAATCTAAACTACGATGTGGGAAATTCGAACTCATGTGCAAAGTGGAAATAACATCCACTCTAACCAATTAGCTAAGGCCACGTCTAATTCTTAGGACAAACTACAGTAAACCCCCCAACCTATAGGGTCATTTACAAGTTCATACCCCATTTTGGGGACATTTATGGGTACATACACAACCTCGCAAAAAATTACAAATCGCCCCCTTCCGTTAGCGAATCCATCAGGAAATCCGTTATTGCCTACGTAGCATTTGTGGGACCCATTTTTAATTGACGTGGACTTCCACGTGGACAAATAAATAATAAAAATTTTATTTTAAAAATTATTTAAAAAAAATTAAACATATTAAATTAAAAAATTAAAAAAAAATTAAACCCTACCCAGATTCTCTCTCTCTCTCTCTCTCTCTCTCTCCCAATTTCTTCCCATCCCAAATTTCTTCTTCCCATCCCAAATTTCTTCAACCCAGATTTTCTCTCTCTCTCTCTCTCTCTCTCGATTTCTTCCATCTTCCTCCCAATTTCTTCCCATTCCAAATTTCTTCAACCCCAGATTTCTTCTTCCCATCCCAAATTTCTTCAACCCCAGATTTCTTTCCTCCACCCAAATTTCTTCAACCCCATATAACTCAGACATTTAGTGATGATTGGACAGATTTAGAACTCAGACATATGCAACCAAAAGAACAGTATTCACATAATACATCAATGGCATGTTTACTAATCCGGAATTGGATTAAGGGGAATTGAATTGAGGAGGAATTGGATTGAGAGGAATTGGATTGAGGGGAATTGGATTCCGGATTCCTAATAAAGTTGTTTACTAAATCATATGGATTGAGGGGAGTTAGATTCCCAATTCCTATTGAAGTTGTTTACTAAATCATATGGAATTGGGATAGGAGTAGTATTATTTACTAAAATGTCCACATTTTTGAGTTAAAGTAGATGGCATATTTGGAATTTTGAAAATTGTGTGAGGATATAATGGGTAAAAAAGATGAATTCCTAATGGGTGAATTCTCCAGGAATTAGAATACCATCTCCTATTCCGGAATTGAATTCCTCCAAAATCAGGAATTGAATTCCTAATTTTATGTGGGCCCCGCTTACTTTTTCAATTCCTTGATGCAAGTAAACACAGGAATCCTCAAAAATGGAATTCAATTCCGGATGAGAATTCCAATTCCGGATTAGTAAACATGCCACAAGTCTATCTGCAATAAAGACAGATTTAGAACTCTAGAATTTGGAATCATCACAATACTCTTTTTTTGTTTTTCTCTTAATCCAGAAATTCAAGTTAGATTGGAAGTTCTCTCCTTTGTATTTTGTAACTATAAACAAAGGTACATCATCTAGAACTTCTAAATTGGGTTGGGTCATTAATCATGACCAATGCAACGATTATGAATTTGCTGAAGATCCAAAAACCAAAAACAGAAAACCCAGAAAAAAAAAAAGCTGCATGAGGATTACGTCCGTTGAGGAGCCAACCCCCTCTCTTCCTCCCGACTCAATCCCACCTCTCAGCCTGACTCAGAAGCGGCTCCACTGTTCGAATCTCAGGATCCGCACCCGACTCCGACACGACCCGATCAGACTTCGAAGCCCACGTGTTGAAGAACGCGTATGCTGGAATCATAAACGGCGCGGCCATGAGGATCAGGAGGATGACGGTGAAGATATGAGAGAAGAGCTTCGAAGGGTCCGGGACGAAGTTGTAGCCGAGGAGTTAGAGAGCGACGAAGACGGCGACACCATTGAATACCCGATTTAAGGTTTAGGGTTTGAGTGGCTGTGGGCTAGGAGGAGAGGAGATCGGGAGAGAGAGAGAGAGAGAGAGAGAGAGAGAGAGAGAGAGAATCTGGGTAGAGTTTAAAAAAATAATAATAATAATAAATGATAAATAATTTAATATGTTTAAAATAAATTTTTTATTATTTATTTGTCCACGTGGAAGTCCACGTCAATTAAAAATGGGTCCCACAAATGCCACGTAGGCAGATAATGGATTTCCTGACGGATTCGCTAACGAGGGGGCGATTTGTAATTTTTTGCGAGGTTGTGTATGTACTCATAAATGTCCCAAAATCGGGTATGAACTCGTAAATGACCCTATAGGTTGGGGGGTTTACTGTAATTTGTCCTAATTCTTAATTTTTAACTGATAATAAAATATTTGAAAGTTTAATTTCCCCAAAAATCTCAAACATTATAAAATAATGTAAAAGGTCACGTTTTTCTTTAATATGTCTAGGCTTTTTTCTTTCTTTCTTCCTGGCCAGGTTTCAAATCAAGTGTCCTTTCTTTAATTTGTCCAAAAAAGGAAAGGACACCTTCATTGACACATTCAGAATAATGAATCAAATTCTAATCAACAAGCCCACCAATCAAACATAATTTCGTAAAGTTAATATCATAATGAAAGATTCAATTCCCACCATTTTGTAAAGTTAAAAAGGTAATATCATATTTTGTTTTCATTAACAACGGATTCAAATGAATCTGATCAGTCTTCCACTTGGGTGAAACAAAAAGATTACTCGACAGATTTCTCTTTCAAGGACATTATACATTCAAAACCATCCGCATTTTCAGTCTCAGTCTTCCATCATCATCCAAAATTTAAAGTCATAACTCATGAATGGATGAACTACCAAATTTATGTTGGCCAACATGCGACGAAGACTTTTTCCCTTGCAAGACCAAGCAGCATCTCCCCATTTAAGACATAATAAGATGCTAAGACATTCCTCACGTAAACTTATGATGGCATTTCTACTTATCAAATGGCTAATAATAACAAAAACTTGCACTGTGAAAAAAGAAAACTCTAAAGCACCATAGAGAGGATGGATGATGGATCACTTTAAAGATGAGTCTGGTCTCAACAATCCTGTGAAAGAAGAACAAGAAAGAAAATAGTCAAAAGAAGATGAAAATTGGTAAAAAGGAACAAAAGGATTAAGATTAAAATCTTTTATAAGAAGTTCCCAACAACTCATATCCGATGCTTTCAACCTAAAGGAGAGGATGCTCAACTCCATGTTAGCAGACAAGTAAAAGAAAAAGTACCATGAGCAACAAAGGTCTTAACCGAAAACAACCTGTGAGCAACATCAACAGTGAACCATTTGTTCAAATTAAGATTCGGTGAATTTTAAGTAGAGCCAAATCTGTGCCTTAATTCCTTTCCTAATTCAAAATTAAGGTAAAGATACATGTGTGTTTGTGTGCTTGTGTGCGTATCTATTGATAGGATATTTCGATCAGCTTTGAATTCTCCAATTCATTCACATTGGTAATAAATAGTAATCTATAATCCTCCCAAATTCTAGGGATCATAATCATCAGAAGATTAGGTATGGAAGGGTAGCAATAACATATTTACTTTGTCATATAAAGTTATTCCGATTATGATAACTATAATAATTGGCAATTTCAATCATCAACACTGGAATATTGAATTATTCGTCACAATTAAGGATGTACCAAATCCTTGGTCTTTCCTATTTTGACTGAGCAATGTATATACAGATTTTACACTAGTGGCACAACAAGCAAGGCTATACGAACGTACGATAACATTGGCACATGCACCTAATGACTAGATTTTTCAGAACTCTGTAAAATTAAAAGCTAGATGACCATAATGAACTTGAAACAGCTGAAACAATTGAAGGAAATCAAATCATAACTTGAAAAAAGAGTGAAGAAAAAAAAAAACTTTACCAGGAAAATCAGGAATCAACTCAGAGGCACGTCCTCTTCATCTGAACTGTTGGCCTGTAGAGGCCCTTACGACCTCCTTCACTATCACCAAGAATTTCACGGGCTGCTTTCTCAAGGAACTCATTGGCAGCAGATTGAACTGATTGTTTATTAGGGGATTGATATTTCCTCTTCTTTTGAACCTTCCTTTCTAGATACTTAATGTTTGACCCCTCTCCTCTACTAATGTCTCTCATACTTCGCTTCTGATCTGAATCAAATCAGCAATCCCTGAGTGGAATAAGATCAAGGTGTTGAAAAATTCACAATCCTGACATAAAGGGTAAATGAACACCTTACCAGGTGTAAGGTCTGGCAAAGAATGCTCGATGAAACGGGTAGCTGCCTGATAATTTAAAGTAGTAGATGGTCGCAATGGTGCTTCAACAAAATCAAATTGTCAACTGTAAGAATATAAAACCCCAGGAATCAAAGAATCATGGTAATACAAAATGGAAAGTTTCAAACAATTTGATATCTAAAGCACATAACATCATAGCATGCTATCCATCATATATGTAATGCAAAGAACAATGTGTTGTGTCCTTCTTGGTTGCAGCATTGTTGGAGAAAACAAGGGGAATGCTGAGCACATCACCCACACATGACACGTGCACGAATGGCAGAACCTCCATCAAATGCTCAGTTACCCACAGACAACAAGGAGATGCAAAGCACAGTCGCCCACACGACATGTGCACAAATGGCAGCACCTCAATCAATTGCTCGCAGTCACCCGCAGGCAACAAGGAGAATGCTAACCACAGTCATCCACACGACACGTGTGAATGGCAGCACCCCAACCAATTGCTCACAGTCCCCCGCGGCACGTGGTTGACTGTGCCTAGCATTAACTTGTTTAGAAGTCGGTCCATCAATAATTGCACTTCCAAATAAGAGTGTGTACCTTTACTCAAATCCACAAACCGCTGTAGCTTCTCCTGATACAATCTTAATCTCTCCTACATAAATGGAGACAATAAAATAAAAAGGAAAAAAAGTATTCAGCTTTTTATGATACAAACAGTTAAGCAAATCATGTGATCTCAAAATTATGAGCTCATAGACCCTAACATGCCTTAACCCATAAACAAGCAGTAAGCACTTAAAACAGAGCTACAATTGCACCCCACAAAAAAAGTGATCAACTTCAAGATTTAGACTAAAAATTCAAAATATAAGCAAACCTACAAGCTCGGATTTGACGGGATGGTCATCCGGGTCTACTCCACTACACCTCAACCTCACTGGAAAACAAAAAAATAACAAAAGAATTTCAACTAAAATCAAATTGGCTAACAAAGAACGACATGAAAGCTAACAATTAAATCGGAACTAAATGAAAATTGGGCAAATGAAACCAAAGACATACCGGTGAACAGGGTGGTAGTGGCCCTGGCGAGCAAGAGCAGGGACTGAGCTCGCTCGAGAGGCGGCGTTTCGGCGAGGACGTCAGGGTCGGAGAGAGACAAGAATTGGTGGAAGTGAAGTCCAACTTCTTCTACATGGCTCAAGGTTCTCTTCACTGATTCCATCACTGAATCTGGAACTATCGAGCTTCCTTCCATTGTTCTCTGGCTCTATCTCTCCTCTCTCTGTGAGACTGTGGCAGAGAACTGGAGAAAATATCAAGGGTGTGAAACTGACAAATTAGACAGCCAATATTCTGAATCAGGAGGAGAAAGAGGCAGTAAAAGTCTCTCTCTTGTTTTCAGGGGGCTAGGGCTTGGATTTGGAACCAGGCTTATTATGGCGGCAGTTTAGGAAATAATGCGATTTTCGAGCCACAAGATGGAGAGTTTTTAATTTTTAACTTTTGAGATTTTCTATTTAAACCTCACATTTCTCTTAGTTCACCCCATATTCTAAGTTTACCCCAACTTTTAATTTAAAATTTCACAATTTCTAAGTAAACCCCACTATCTTCCCAAACTATCCTTAAATACACCCTGAGCTAAAAAAATAAGAAATAAAAAGAGATTTTCTATTTAAACCCCACAAGCTACCTTTAGAGGAGGAAATACTTTATGGGCATAAGAAATAGTAAGTATTAAATTAATTTTTTGATGATATTCAGAATCTTATTCATTGTCTGCTTTCCCAGGATCACCACCTCATTATCAAGAGGACATTCTTCATCATGGCACATTCTCCAGTTTGGTGTAGTTATAATGAAGGTATGAATGTAAATAGTTCAGTCTGGTCTGGTATTTGGTTTCAATACCAAAAGTATTTTTATTATTAATATTAAAATATTATTACTTTATGGTGATGAAATTTGGACATGTGCTTTGTATTTTTACGTGGGTAAAGATGGATCAACTTGTACTGTACCATTCATACTCAGTTTTGCAGCTGACCACCTGTGTGGCTTCCCCTGGTTTCGTGGCTTTTCAATGTGTATGTCAATTAATATAATATGAAGAAAAATTCAAGCTACTCCATACTTTCTAGAGAAAGAGAACAGTTTTACCAAAACATCATGTATAAATTTTAAATCAAAAATTAAAACAATCAAGCAATCAACAACCAAGAGTACAAAAAAAAAAGAAAAAAAAAAGCAATCAACAAAGGAAAGAGAATAAGATCATTACAGCGAAACAATCAACAAGTCATTCCATCAGCTTACGCGTAGATTTCAAAGAGGTAGGCTCGTCAATGTTCTACGTCTTTAAAAGAAAAAAGTAATCTGACATAGGATGTAGAAGAGTTTGTATTTTTCTAAAACTTAATTTGAAGAGTTGTGGGTTGTGTGGGGTGTGTGGGGGGGTGTGTATAGATGTACTAGGGTTAAGTATTAAGTTGGATGACTTTTTTTGTCTTTTTACACAATAATAAAACTTACATATTAATGATTTAAGTATATGGGGTGAACTAAGAGAAGTGTGGGGTTTAAATAGAAAATCTCTAACTTTTTCCCTTCATTTTTTTATTTTGGGGGCTTTTGATACGTTAACACAAAATGAGGAAATCTTTTTTCGGTGCTAAGAAAAAAAAAATCAGGAGTGAGAATTTTGAAAATAAAAAGTTAATATGGGTGAAAAATAGTTAAGAATGTTTATTCATAAATATAAAATTTAATTTTGAGAACATAAGGTGATTTTGAACATTTATGCGTGAATATAAAATTTAATTATAAAAATAATTAAGAATATTTACTCATAAATATAAGGTTTTGTGTTTGAATTCCACACCGTAATATTGCTTCTATTATTCCAGTTAGAAAAAAAAATATTGGACAAGAGCCAATTACATAATATTCATCTAATTTTGAAAATTCGATATTGAGTTTTTATGTTTTTTGTTTTTTTCATTTTGTTTCCTCTTTCTTCACAATTCTTTATTGAGAGAAGAAAGGAAAAAAAGGGATTTGGAGCCAAACAAAACAACAAAATATCCAAACCACCCATCGACCACACCCCCACATACATGATTACACTACAGCTTACATCAATGGAGTACCAAATTGACCAACATCAATGGAACCATAGCCGATTCCATCTTCTACCATAGCAGCAAGCCTTCTTCTCTCTCTCTCTCTCTCTCTCTCTCTCTCTCTCAGCGGAAAGCACATACATGCCCATTTGCAAGCCTTCTCATTTATTTTGCTTTCTCAGAAGAAATTCAAAGAACAAAATGCATATCCGTCTTTGATTTCTGTGAGTTATTCATTTATGTTCATTCTTAGCTCATAAAGTATTCTGTATGGCATTGTTGATAGTATGCTCTGCAAGCATGTGCTGTAGTAGTATCAATTACAGTCTTGCTTTTACTGACAATAGAATATTTGCAATAAGCCATACTGGTTCGTTAAAAGAAAGAAACTGCGGAAAGTTAAAGGCTTGGCCATGTAGGTCTTTGGTGAACTTGACAAAAAAGAGGAAAAAACGGATGGGTTTTTGTGGGTTTGTGATAAAGAGGTCACAGGAGGTAGTGGTGGCGAAGAAAAAGCCAAAAATTTCAGTGTCTTCTGAGGAAGTTGTGAGGGTTTTGAAGTCGATTGCAGACCCAAAATCTGCTTTTTCATTCTTTAAGTCCTTTGCTGAGTTGCCTAGTGTTGTTC
Organism: Prunus salicina; assembly: GCA_020226455.1. NCBI lineage: Eukaryota > Viridiplantae > Streptophyta > Magnoliopsida > Rosales > Rosaceae > Prunus > Prunus salicina. The sequence continues at coordinate 41,955,490 of CM035341.1, forward strand.
ACACCACTGAAACTTGCAATTACATGCTTGAAATCTTGAGGGTTCATAGGAGGGTGGAGGATATGGCTTATGTGTTTGATGTAATGCAAAAACAGATCATAAAGAGGAATTTGGACACTTACCTTACTATCTTTAAGGGTCTTGATATAAGAGGTGGAATTCGACAAGCGCCATCCGCTCTTGAAGAGATGAGAAAATCTGGGTTTATCTTGAATGCGTATTCATACAATGGGTTGATCTATAATCTTATTCAGTCAGGCTATTGTAGGGAGGCTTTGGAGGTTTATGAAAGAGTGGTGTCAGAAGGGATTAAGCCTAGCCTGAAGACTTACTCAGCACTTATGGTGTCATTGGGAAAGAGAAGGGATGTTAAAACTGTTATGGGCTTGCTAAAGGAGATGGAAAGTTTAGGACTGAGACCTAATGTTTATACTTTTACTATATGCATTAGAGCACTTGGGAGGGCTGGGAAAATTGATGAGGCATATGAAATTTTCAAGAGAATGGATGAGGAGGGATGTGGCCCCGATGTTATCACTTATACCGTTCTCATTGATGCTCTTTGTACTGCAGGTAAACTTGATAATGCCAAGGAATTGTTTGCAAAAATGAAATCCAGTGGTCATAAACCTGACCAAGTAACCTACATTACTTTGCTGGACAAGTTTAGTGATGGGAAAGACTTGGACGCAGTGAAAGAGTTTTGGCGTGAAATGGAAGCTGATGGTTATGCTCCTGAGGTGGTTACTTTCACCATACTTGTCAATGCTTTATGCAAAGCTGGAAATGTTGATGAAGCATTTAGTATGTTGGATATCATGAGGAAACAAGGGGTCTCGCCAAATCTTCATACTTACAACACATTACTTTGTGGACTTCTGCGGTTATGCAGGTTGGACGAGGCATTGAATCTTTTCAACAGTATGGAATGTCTGGGTGTTCCACCTACTGCTTACACATACATCCTTTTCATTGACTACTATGGAAAGTGTGGCAAATCTGGCAAAGCTATTGAGGCCTTTGAGAAGATGAAAGCTAGAGGCATTGTTCCTAATATTGTTGCTTGTAATGCATCTTTGTACAGTCTTGCTGAAGAGGGTAGACTTCAAGAAGCACAACATGTTTATAATGAGCTAAAATATAGTGGGCTTTCTCCAGATTCAGTAACTTACAACATGATGAAGTGCTATAGTAAGGTGGGGCAAATAGATGAAGCCATCAAGTTACTTTCAGAGATGGAAAGAAATGGGTGCGAAGCAGACGTAATTATTGTTAACTCTTTGATTGACATTCTTTACAAGGCTGACCGAGTAGGTGAAGCATGGCAAATGTTTTACAGAATGAAGGAAATGAAGCTCACTCCAACAGTTGTGACCTACAACACATTACTTGCTGCACTAGGGAAAGAGGGCCAAGTCCAAAAAGCCATTGAAATGTTTGAGAATATGACCGAACAAGGGTGTCCTCCAAACACAATAACTTTCAACACACTCCTGAACTGCCTATGCAAGAACGATGAGGTTACTTTGGCATTGAAAATGCTTTGCAAAATTACCACAATGAATTGCAGACCTGATGTTTTGACCTATAATACTGTAATTTATGGCCTAATCAGAGAAAGCAGAATTGATTATGCATTCTGGTTCTTCCATCAGATGAAGAAATCACTATTTCCTGATCATATAACAGTGTGCACTCTCCTGCCTGGTGTAGTAAAGGACGGGCGCGTTGAGGATGCTTTAAAAATTGCTGAGGACTTCATGTATCAGGTTGGGGTTAAAGGAGACAGGCCTTTTTGGGAAGATTTAATGGGAGGGATTTTGATTGAAGCTGAAATAGACCTAGTCGTTTTATATGCTGAAAGGTTAATCTCTGATAGGATTTGCCGGGATGACTCTGTACTGATTCCTCTACTTAGGTTTTTGTGTACACGGAGGAAAGCTTTTGATGCTCACCATATATTTGAGAAATTTACTAAAACTCTCGGAATTAAGCCAACACTAGAAGCATATAACTGTTTGATTGAATGGCTTCTGAAAGACCATGTCACTGAAACAGCCTTGGATCTATTTATGGAGATGAAAAATTCTGGTTGTGCCCCTGATGTATTCACCTACAACTTGTTACTTGATGCTCATGGGAAGTCTGGGAACATCACTGAACTCTTTGAATTGTACGAGGAGATGAATTGTAGGGGATGCAAACCTAACACCATAACCCACAATATAGTCATCTCCAGTCTTGTGAAATCTGACAGTATTGAGAGGGCTATAGATTTATATTATGATCTTGTAAGTGGTGATTTCACTCCTTCTCCTTGTACATATGGCCCTCTCATAGATGGACTTTTCAAGTCGGGAAGACTAGAGGAAGCAATGCATTTCTTTGAGGAGATGGCAGACTACGGATGCAAGCCTAATTCTGCTATTTTTAATATTCTCATAAATGGTTTTGCAAAAACAGGTGATGTGGAAGCTGCTTGCGAGTTGTTTAAAAGGATGACTAGAGAAGGAATAAGACCAGACCTGAAGTCTTACACCATTCTTGTGGATTGCCTGTGCCAGGCAGGGCGAGTGGATGATGCTCTGCAATATTTTGAGGAGATAAAACAAAGTGGCCTTGATCCTGACTCAGTTTCTTACAACCTTATGATAAATGGACTTGGAAGATCGCGGAGGGTAGAGGAAGCTCTCTCTGTTTATGATGAAATGCGGACTAGAGGAATTGCTCCTGATCTTTTCACGTACAATTCATTAATACTCAATCTTGGACTTGTTGGAATGGTGGAGCAAGCAGGGAGGATTTATGAAGAACTACAGCTTGTAGGTCTTGAACCTGATGTGTTTACCTACAATGCGCTCATTCGACTGTATAGCACATCTGGAAATCCAGATCATGCTTATGCAGTTTACAAGAACATGATGGTCGGGGGCTGCAGCCCCAATGTAGGAACATTTGCACAGCTTCCCAATCAAACTTGACTTACAAGATATACACAAATCTTGGTATCTGAGGTATGTGGGGTAATACTTCTTTTTCAGCCTTTGTATAACCACAACTGAGAATTTTCTTCCAAAGACGTTTTTACAGAAATAACATAATTTTGATACAAATTCTGGCGTTTTGGGGGTTTTCTGTCAAACGTTTGTCTGAAGTCTCAACTTTTTTCCAGGATAACTGAGTGCATAAAAATCCAATTTTGTGGCGTTGATGTTGCTCATCTGAGCCTAGATGTGTATCTACAAGGAAGTAACATGCATGGGATATTATCATACCCCTGTATACTCTGTAAGGTCTCTGTTGTTACATATATAGTGTAAGATGTATCTATATTTTACTTCTTCCTTCCCCACCTGCTATGTCAAATAGAGTTCAATTATCATCCTGTACTGACCTCAGCAGATTATTATACAGAGCTAATGCATACATGACCTGTCGAATATTGAGTATATTTTTGTCTTTCTGAGATTGTTTTGTGAAGATTAATTGGAAGGGTTTTGCTTGTGCTGCCCCTAAAGACAGGGTTTCTTATCCTTGCACATTCCCATTCAACAATGTGCACATCTCAGTATTGATTGAGATCTTATCACATAATATTACATCAAGAACACAGCATAATAAAACTTGGACACAGACATACAAACATTTTTTAATTTTTCTTTGAAAAGGAAAGTATGAAGAACACACCAAGTAAAAAAAGACGAATTATATTTATCTTTATCAATGACAATGAGGCTCCCACTAAAACAGAGTATTTTCTCCATGGCCTGGAATTTAAACATTCAAAGCAACCTGATCTTGCAAAGCAATTTTTTTCTTTCCAACTTTCTTGTCGTCAACTAGGCAATTTTTAGGCTTCTTCTCTACTCTTATGGGCTCTGAAACAATTTGTTCACCTCCTCCTTCTGGCGAGACTTGGGATGGTTTATTTAGAACAGCTTCATTTGCATCACTTTTCCTTTTCCTTGAAAACTTCTTAGGTTGTATGTCAGACTTCTGTTGTTGGACTTCTGGTTCAGTCTCTGCTGATTTTATCCTCAGCAGATGCCTATGCCTTCGTCTCAAAAATCTGAAGGTCAGAAGTGAAGAGCAAATTAGGTTACAAGCTTCTCTTACTTTCCTACTCTCTGAGAGAGAATATTGTAATACACAAAAACCTTTATTAAAAAAAAGAAGCGAAGATCATACCGAATTTCACCTAAAAGGATGTCTCTTTTCTGCCTTGCTGCTTGCAATTTCTTCTTCTTTGATACAAATTCCTATTTTAAAAACACAAAACAAAAGAAACCGTTATCATACTTATTCATATAATCAAAACCCAATAAAGTTGGTTTCTTCCACCTAATGTTCAACGGACTGCTGCCAAAACTGTAACAAAGAAGAAGTCTTATGTTTTTCCTTTTTGGTCTCAACTCCTAAATCATGTTTGTATGTTAAACAAAAGTAGTGATAATAATAAATAAGTATTTGACTTTGATTCACGATTGGGGATTTCAGATAACAAGTTTATGTCGATTCAGAATCATTCTCAATGACAAATTAGTCAAACTACCATTATAATCAGAGAAAGCTAAACTAGAATCAACACTAAACATCATAACAGGATTTCGATAAGAATTATAAAAACATGATTAGACCAGAGAAATCCACACCTAGATATCAAAATCAGTAAGAGAATACAAACCCAATACAAAACAAAGTCAAACAAAAACTAACCTCTTGTCGTTCAAGGTAATCTTGCAGAAGACTTTCATGTCTAAAATTAAGCCTAGCTTCCTCATCAACAGGCTGAGATTTATGAGAATTAACAGCAACCCTTTTCATCTCTGTCTTCAGAATTGCATCCCAGCGTCAAAATTGCAAATTAAGCACCATACCCAACAAGACTCCAGAGAGAAAAGTGATCAAAATCCAGTGAACCCCTTTTCATCTCCTTCTCAAATGTGGAATCTTTGACCATTAAACTCTGCTATATAGCAAAGAAAATAGAAATCCGCATCCAATTAGGAAATAAAATTCGGATATTTTAGGGACCCAAAAATTACCCTCTCATAATCTTGTCAAAAATCAAACTCCATTGGGGAAAAATAAAGCTAAGACCTTGGAGATTAAGCAAAGAAAACGCAAACCCAACTCAAAAAAGGAGATAAGGTTTGCGATTCTAGAGACACAAGGAGAGGGAGAGGCAGAGGGAGAGGGAAGGGAAGGGAAGGTAATATAATAATTAATAATAATAATAAGCAATTATGGAGAGAGATGGTTTTGTGTATCCAGTTGGATCATATCTGTTTGGGTCTGAAACTCTGCGATTTGTGAGAACCCGAAAAGGCCCATGAAGGTCGGAGATAAGAATACAAAGTAATGAGTGATGAAGATGGAATGTACAGAAGGGCAATTGTGGGAAGTAAAAATATGGTCTTTGAGAAAGAGGTGTGGTTGGAGTTGGAGGACATTTGAAGACATATCTATCCTTGCCATCTTTCTCTTTTGTTTTTCTCCTCCTCTCCATAAGTTTTGGCCCAGCTGGGCCATTTTAGATGGAGAAAGTGACTTATTTTCCTATGTAGTGGAATTTGGAGGGGGGGGGAGAGAGAGAGAGAAGACAGAAAGACAGAGGATGCTGCAGAAAAAGGCAAGTTCGATAAAATGGCTGCTGTTTACTCATGGGTTGCAGTTTATAGGCTTCTACCTAGCAAATAAGGGCCTTGAGACGGTGGTGTTTGAACTTTGATAACCAACAAAAGTACTAAAAGTACCAAAATACCCTTATATTTTTTATTTTTCATTTTTAATCTTCTTTCTCCTCCTACGAACCTTTACCTTATGTTGAATTGCCAATTTTTCAGACTTTCTTTTATTGGAAATAATTATGTAATTACCCATCTTGATTCACCGAGTCACTGATACGACAGAGAGAGACAGATATCTAGTAAAGGAACCTCTATACTTTGTCCAGCGGGTTTTCTTTATTTTTATTTTATTTATTGAGAGTGGGCGATAATATACAAACCCAAAACCTTATCCAGCGATTTTAACTTGCCCCAAAAACAATATTTTTTTGCCTTTTTCATTTTATTTTGTGGCCACCAAATACAAATTACAAGGCCATTTTGATGACCAAAAAGTTCAGAAGGCTGATTATAGAACTTGTAAATAGCTCAAAATATTTATATAGCATATGCTGCTGTTGTTCAAACAGTTGGGTTGTACTTTGTTATAATCTGTACATACTATTCAAGTTTTGCGTTTCCAAACGTAAAACAAAGCATTCAAGAGCACAAAAAACGAGTTTTAAACTAATTGTTAATCCATTCATTTTTCCTGCTAAACCATATCCATCTACAATTACAAATCTGAGAACCCATAAAGAGTAAAACGTGATGCAATCCCTTCTAGTTTCATGGCACACAGCAGCCACTACTTCGGTTCACTTTCACCTGCCTTTGAATCACTTCCAGTTCCAGTTTCCTCGGTTGGTGAGGGTCTCTCGTCTGCAGATCCAGCTGACTGCAGGGGCTTCTTTAACTGCACGAACTGCACTATGATCATGGTCATGTTATCACACCCCTCACCACCAGCAGTCGTTGGCGCCAAACACCTATCAAGGACTCTCTCGCACACCACAGACAACTTGCTTTCCTGCATGATTTACAATGATGAGTGTCAAAGAGACGCAATACTAGACATCATTCTTAACCAATCAAGCAACATAATCAGTGTACAAAGAACAACTTCAATTGCATTCCGAGACTGCTGTGCTTGCTTTCAAACCAAAAGAACAAAAGAAAAGGGAGAGAAATATGCACTCACCGAGACCAGTTGTTCATGTACATAATCAACCACTTGCTGGCTAGACATGCAATCCCTGTAAGAAATTAACAAAAACATTAACTTAGATTTCCGATAAGCATCCATAACATAAATATATTACAAGACTTATCAAAAGCAGAATAATATCAGCATAAATTATTTGTCATCAACCATTATTTTTTAATTCTGGATGTGGGTATGATATAGTGGCTAAAGTCCATCAATAAGGCTGACAGAGTCTTCAAAGCGAAAATGAGGCAAGCCTCCTTATAAGACAGGAAAGTCATCAAAGCTAAAAAGAAAAAATGTAAAGCTCAAGACACATACCAGATGCCATCACATGCTAGCACGATAAACTCGTCATCATCACAAAGCTCAACCTAATTACAAAATAATAATCAAAATTAAAATGGAAGATAAAATTAACAGCTAATAATTGTTTGTCGGTTTTTTTTATTTTACAAAAAATAGGTACCAAAACAATTTTGTGAAACTAGAAAATGTAGATAACCCCAAAACCACCATTTTATCCACCCATGAAGTATATATATATACATATACACATACAGTGTTTATATCCGGACAGGCAGTTACAATTTGCTTTTCAGCTGGCAGAAATTTGTTCTGCTTGAATTCCATGTCCCCTGCAGTACATGCAAAAAACTAATATGAGTATGGGAACTACAAAATATTCTCCCTTTAGCTCCCCTCCACACACATGCATACACGTAATGTAGCAGACCAACACCAACAGATTTGTGTGTGTGTGTGTGTGTGTGTGTGTGTGTGTGTGCAAGCATGTTCGTATCTTTTTCAAGATTCAAACTAATATATATATATATATATATAATTCCCATGCAGTGAAATTACCTATAGCTCTTGCAAGATTCAAGCTGCCATTGACTCGTCCTGCATGGATAAAACCACCGGCTTTCAAAATCCTCTCCTTCTCAAGCTCAAGATCAGGTTTGTGATCTCTTGACAAATTATATGCCTGAAAAAGAGAAGTGAAATCAGAACAATGATCAATGAGAATAAAAAATGTACAAATATTCTCGATTAACATGTTTAAATAGCCTTGGAATTTAAGTCAAATGCTCATCACTGTGAACCATTTAATATTGAAAGGGCAGCAAAGTCTTGCTTTGATATTTAATCAGCTAGCAAGCATGCAAATCATTGGAAAACAATAAATTACCTGACCCTTCCGAGATATTACACAACGAGAATCACCAGCATTTGCAACAACAAGTTGGTTGTTTCTAAGAATTGCAACACAGGCTGTGCTCCCAGAAGTTGGGCCAGTAAAATCAGAGTGAGGCCCCTGAAAACACATTTGAGTTTAAATTATGGAATGCATAGACATTATGAAACCAATGAAACAAATTGCTTATCGCTTGCCAAATCAACACTGTTAAAGAAAGTTGTGTTGGTATTAGCAGAGGGAAAGTACTCCTAACAGCATACAAATTGCATTTATTGAATGATTAATTTCTGAATTACCCAGAGAATCCTAGTACTCAAATTAATATACAATAGAGTGAGATCAAGCAGATCAGTATCTGCTCCAGATAAAGACAAATAACTCAAATCAACTTTATGATTCCTGCACCTACCTCCTCAAAAGCCCAATCATCAGCTTGATCATTACCCTCACTGCTCCTTGGGGACCAAATTAACCCTTCTATCATGCCAGTAAACTTGTTTATCTTATCTCCCAAAACAGCTAACTCTCTCCAGCCCCTTTGTCCACGCATCATTTCATCCATTCTGCATAAATCAACTAACAACATCTTCAATCTCAATGAAGGATAATAAGACCACAAGTATAAAGATACACAATAAAAGTCTATTTCTTTTTATTGTTAACATTTACAGCTTGAACAAGTATTACCATGTCAAGTATCTGTGATCTCATAAGGAGCCAGGACAAAATAGGCATAAACCATCTTAAATCGCCCAATATTAAAGAAACACAATGTGGTAAGATCTTTCTTCGGCAGTCTCAACACATGTTGAGACTAGTTTAAAAATTAAATAAGTCACTACTTAAAATCGTTAACATTCTCATTATTATATCAAAACTTGGGATACCAGTCAAAAATAAATAAAACACTCTTTTCACACACTTACCATGAAAATATGTGGACAACAACATAGTACAACATACTAAAATACAAGGATTATCAATCAGAATTGTTATGGGTATGATTCATGAATCAAATACACAAGGCTATTGATACATCGCTTACAATATAGCATGAATAAATGCATTTGTATTCATCCCCTCCACTAAGAAAGCGGTAGAAGGAAACTGAATTTAAGTAAAGGTGTAACCTGAAAAAAGCTTTTTGAACAGAAGTTCCTATATCTCCAGCCGCATATGCTTCATTCTTGAGCACTTGTCGGTGAAGATACTTCGCACAGAATTTAGCAACTACCTTACCTAGAGAATTATTAAACATAGGTAAATAATAATACAAAAAATATAAATTATTGCTAATATACTTCACAAACTGCATATGTAGGTCTGATTACAAGAAGAAGGCACTAATTCTTATACTAAAATGGATTACATGTTAACCACAAGGTATGGTGCGGTTGGTAAACTGCCACCTCCAGCTGGCGAGCTACCTGGTGCCTCAATGGCAGGGGTTCGAAACCCATTGGAAGCACGTTGTGGCCAGGGGCAAACCGAACCACGAGCGGGGATTAATCCCACCCTTCAGGTGTGGGGACACCTCGTGGTATTTACCAAAAAAGGATTACATGTTATCGGTTACCCATCCTCATCAATGAGATACAACTAAGAGTATAATCAATGACTCTTCTGGGTAGACAGAGATAGAGGTCAACTGAATGATGGTACAGTAACAAAAATTATCAATACCACATTCATATAAATTGATCCTCTAGTACAATTTACAAACACAGATACTTGAAATTGCCCATTATTACCTCCATGGCCATCATAAACACCAAAGAATGAGGTGGATGTATCGAGATCGGGATATGCTGCATGCTAACAAAACAAATCAACAAAGTAACAAACAGCGCATTAATGATGTCACAAAATTTTCTGAAAAACAAAGTAAATAATCATAGCAGCTTCTCTCTGCTATACTACAAAGTGTACAACATTTTGTACTGTACTACTTCCCATAGTCCTGATTGTTTCTCTACTGAAACAACCCAAGACCACCAATAGGACTAGCCCAATAAACATACCAGGGAAGACTCCTAGGCTACTAGCAAGGAGTAGCACCCAAGACTAAAGTTGCACCAACACATGCCCAAAGACAATCGACCTCTGTACCCAAGTAGAATTAAGATTACGCAGTCAATTTGAACATGTCAGGTAATATCATACTCAGTTCAATCCTAACGACAGCATGCTAAACAAAAATGGAAAACATAAAAGAGTAAAGTTCTAAAAATGTACACAGAGGTACTTATTTTCTCAAAATAACTTCTAATAGGAAGAGCAAGGTTTTATTTACTCACGGCATCCTCCATGGTGGCACGCCATCCTTGCATTGATGACAAACCATATCTGACCCGGCCATTCTCACCATCTTCAGAGAACTTTTCAGTTTTGGGAGTGCTGAGATATATACCCATTCCAATCTGAAATTAAATAAAAGTTCAATCAAAAACATTGATCCCACAATTCCACGCTGAAAAATTAATGTATCCAACAACCAACAGAGTTTTGGTGATAACTTGTATGAAAGTTAAGAAAATGCAGGTAAGAAAACGCACTGGGATTTCTAGAAATTCAAAGTTTTTACTGTTTGGTTATGAAGATAGATAAAAATCACCAGTCAAACAAAGATAAGGCTATTTGTCAGTTTCTGTAAATCACACACACAAGTCTCAACTCCTTCACCTCTGCTATCATCTCATATTCCACAGTATACAAGATTGGATCGATTTGATCACACTCATGCCCACTGTATTACACTTCATTCAGGAACGATTTAAGAGGGCTTTCTCCAGGTGAAGCACGAATTATAAAAAATAAAGTCAGATTAGGGTACTAAAATCACAAAAATTAAGCAAGAGTTAGACTTGAAAGAAAGGATTAATACATAATATAGTGCTAACAATCATCAAGATCAACTCGGTATTTATGAAAACATCAAGATCATCCTAGAGAAGACGAGAAAACCAAATTTATATGAAAGACCCATATTTCAACAAAACCAAATTTACATTCAAAAGGGAATGAATCATCAAGAATTCAATATTAACCAAAAGCAAGAGAGACCCAGATGCTAAGTTGCAAGAGTGAATAAAATGAACCAAGAAAATCACTTGAGAGACTTGAGGCTCCTTCACATGCCCGGTTGGGAAGGCCGTATAGAAATGAAGATCAGAATCGAAAACAGCAGAAAGAATGGATATTGGGGTTTGGGAAGTGGGTCTTTTAGAGGTTTCACAAAAGAGCCAGGCAAACAGAGTTTTCACGGAATCTGAGAGAAAAACAAAGGGGCAATATGTGGAAGAGAGCAGAGTATCAATAATTCAAAGAAGAATGACAGAGCAAGAAGAGAGAAAGAGAGAGAGTCAAAGAGCAAATCATCGGGAGAGAGAGAAAAATATGACTTTTGGAAGACCGGATAAATCTTTTGAAATTTGGGTAATTCTCTGGTCTAACTGTTGATCTCACTGTTGATGGTCCTCCTCTCTCTCTCTCGGACACACCTCACTCAATATTCCTTTCCTTTTCTTTTTTTAACATTTTTTTTCTATACATTCTAATTTTCTCATGAATTATGTTAGGCCTCGATTGCTCAGACGAGTTGATATATTGCAAAACTCACATGTATATGAGTTCAAAATTGCATATATATGAATCGAAAACTCTTAATTATTTTTGGACACTTGTACAACTAAACATAGCATTTTGTTTCTTTTAAATTCAATTAATAACTGCTAGCAAAAACAAAAGGAGAAAAAATTCACTTCCTATTTCCCAATCTGGAAGGGCCGCTGGAGTTTTCAATGTGTTTCAAAATTAGCTTTTTACCCATGTCGGCACAGAAGAAAATACTAGTACGCTTGTTAGATTCCCTATCTATCTACCAAACCAAGACATGAAACAAAGATGAAAAAACTTGAAAAAGACTCGCGCTTGCTCCATTTGTAGGTATTTCTAAGTCAGATGGCAGCAGAAAGATTCACCAAACTTACGAATAATTTCGTTGTCTGCCAATCACCCACTTCATGCTCCATTTATAGGCATTTTCTGAGCCAGGTGGAGCCGATAGCTTCATCCCTAGATAACGAAACGACTTCCTTTCCCTTATTTTAATGTTGCCAAAGTAAGAAAACGTTGGGAAACAAGAACATCTCCCCCTGTAATTTGCATGGCCCTGGTTAACAGATGATGTACGAACCTTACAAAATTTGAGCAACATTCAAAATTTTCTTCCATAAGAGTAGGGCAGATAAAATCCAAGTCATAGGTACAGTTTTGGTATCATATCAACGTCAGTGTGTCACTTAAATACGCATATAACATTTCTTTCAGCGACGGGCCGTAGTTTTGCCTAAAAACAAGCAGGTAGATGTTGACTAACTTCAAAGTGAAGTAGGGCACCACAAGAAGAACTCAAACCAACAAAGTCTCAAACTTTCCTAGAGCCCCACTCCCACCAACCTAAGTTTGCTAACAGTTGGTATTGAAACCATCTGTCTACCATTCCCACCAATCTTCTTCCTGTTACCATCTGTTATCATAGATGTGTCATGACTTGTTTCAAACATATCACGTCTAATGTGTCGTCAAATTGTTAATCAATATTGCACATTTAGATATGATTTAACCTAATTAATGATCTTAATTTATAAACTGACAATAAATAAAAACAGACCGTGAAGAGTCCAAATTCAACATTTCTGTTTTATTTTTAAGAGGCAAAGGAACTTTATCAAAGTGTAATTTAAATGTAGCTTAACATTCCCTTCTATAATGGGTAAGTTGGGCTCTTAAAGTGGAATTAGAGTTTCTTACCTTTTTTTTAAAATTGTTTCGTTAAAGTTGGTTTATAGACCTTTTAATGTGCATCACAATATTGGATTGGAGAAGATATGATTTGGTATGTATTTACGTTACCTTTGTTGTTTGTACTTTGAACTAGTGTGAATAAGTGAAAATTTAAATAAATAAACCCAAAAAAGAAGAGAGAAAATGGGAATATAATTAGCGAGCAGCTACAGCCTACATGCCACCACAAAGTGAATTTTTATTATATTTTTTTGGCTGGCATCAAAACAAAAAACAATTGTCCGTTCTCATGCTCAAAACATGAATGCAAACGTATCCTACAGATTTGGTATTTGGTATTTTTCAAAGTTCAATCAGATTCTAGTTTCCAAAAAAAAAAAATTGCAGAGAAACTTGTTTGAAACTTACCTAAAAGAAAAAAGGGAAACAAAATCACACCGGCCCCAAATAAGGCAATGATTAGGGATTTGGGAAATCCAAATTTCAAAAGAACACGAAAATTCCATGTTTAGGCTTCGAAAGAGCTCTATATAAGAGCACCCAAAAAACTTATTTCATTACCAAAAAAGAAAACAGAGAGAAAGAAATCAGGTTCTGAGATAATCGTGCTGATACAGAGTCTCCGTAACGTCAATTACATCCAAATTTATTCAAATTTCAAATTTCACAGTTGTTAATTAGCGTTTAAGACAAATTAAACGGTAAAAATTTAATTCCAAACTCTTCGTTTCCCCCAAAGTTTTTTTTTCCTCTCTCTATAATTTTCGGCTATGGAGGTGTCACAGCCAAGGAGTCCAAGCGCAACTCAATCGGCAGTGGAAGAGGAGTTAGTGAAGTGCTACTGCTGTGGGTTGACGGAGGAATGCACACCGGAGTACATAGCTACGGTGAAGGAGCAACATCAGGGTTTTTGGATTTGCGGACTTTGTGCGGAGGCGATCAAGGACGAGAACTCAAGGTCGCATAGGAGCCTCAGTGACGAGGAGGCGATGACACGGCACGCCAGTTTCCGTGATGAGTTTCGGTGTCGAGCCCTCCGGCAAAGTCTGCTGAGGAATTGATATCGGCGATGAAGCAACTTTTGCGACGGACTTTGAACTCGTTGAAAAAAGAGGGGTTGGGTTGCCAACCTGCTCTTTCGAGGTCGAAGAGCTTCTTTGTGTCGGTGGCGAAAGCGCAGGTAGATTGATTGAGGGAAGTAGTTGATTCAGAAAAATTAATAATGACTGGTAGTAGTAGCTAGAAGATAGTGGTGGTAAGTTTAGTGGAAATTGGGTTTAACTAATTCAATTAGGTTTTTTTTTACTTTTTAAATTAATTTGATTAGCTAGTTTTTGATCAATGCAATGGGGGCTAATTCTCTTATTTGACATTGTGATTGAGGGGATGGTTGGTTGAAGACCACTTTTTGTTCATTGACATCAATCTAAATGTACAAGTTCTTTCTTCTTATAAAGTTATTTTGATTTGAAGTTTTGTTTACAATACATGCTTGTGTTGTTTTTTGGCATATTTTTCTTAGACGTGATTTAACCTAATTGATTATTTTAATTTGTAAATTGAGAATAAATAAAAACAGAATGTGAAGAGCCCAAATTCAAGATTTATTTTTTATTTTTTAGGTGCAAAGGAACTTTATCAAAGTGTGATTTAAGCGTCAATCAACATTCCCTTCTATAATGGGTAAGTTGGGCTCTTAAAGTGGAATTAAAGTTTCGTACTTTTTAAAAATATTTCGTTAAACGATAAGATCTACTTTGTGCTGGTGACCGTACCTTTTGAATGTGCATCAGAAACAATATTGGAGAAGAAGATATGATTTGGTACCAAATTCCCTAGAAAGCCAGTGGGCAACCGCAACATGCCCCTTCATTTCATACGCTCAAAATTATAGGTTAAAGGAAAAAAAAAATACCAAAAATAAAAAAGAAAGACAAACCCCCCAGAATACATTGAACCCCAATCTGATTAAACAATTGTTGAAAGGGATATGGTGTATAGAATAAAGGTTGATAATCAAATCCTCAAAGTTGTGTGCAGAAGTAATTGAAAAATATGGTGTATCTTTTGGTTGATTGGGAGAGCAAAATTGACTTGTCTCCTAACAAAATGATGGCCACCAAGGCATCAACCATGTGATTAGATATGGGTATATCAATCACCTACTATTGGTATGAGTGCAAACCCACTATGGGGTAGGGTGTACATGATCTCTCTCTCTCTCTCTCTCTCTTCACCTGGTGTGGTGGTGAGTACAGATATATTCCCTATTGTCGAAAGCTGCTGGCACAAAATTGGATCTTGTGGTCCTGAAATATTTGGGCTGAATTCACTGCTAGTAGTTTTTTGAGTAAACTTGAATTCAACTATAAATAGTAAAATATTAATGGGCTAAAAGGGTCATCAGTGGCACCTAAGCTACTCAAAATAATCCATCATGGGTCAAAGTTATTTGGTGTGGCCCTAGGACAGATGATGTATTGCATGCATCTGAGTCAATGCCCAAGTCAAGACATAGAATTATTCTAGAATATATTGGATTTCTTAGATCAGTTTCAATTACAAAATGCAAAGGGTTTGTAGATCAAGTGGTTAAGAGCAGTAATTCATACATTCGAATTCCTCCTCTCTCAATATTTGCTTGTATATCAAAACTTTATGCTTAATTTGGTAGATAAAAAGCGCCACTTGGGCAAACTTAATCTCTGCCAATCTCTCCAGCCAAAAACTTGTGAACCCTTCCATTGATCTGAATTTCACTGCAGCCAGCAGTCTTAACAATGCCTGAATCATTCATCATATTTCTCCATCTTTGTGCTCTCCTCCCATTGACCGCAGGATGCATACAAGTTGGCAAACATCATATATTCACCATCGCTCAAGGAACAAGCCCTGTCCATAATTAGCTTCATAGCTTTCTCCCCATTTTCAAGGTCCTGATGAATGACACAAGCACCAAGCAAGGCACCCAAGACCGACTCGCCCGGTTCAAACGACATCGTCTCAATGAGTTGCAGCGCAGAGTCAAAAAGCCTGGCTTTGCTTAAAAGATCAACCATGCACCCATAATGCTCTGCCTTTGGAGTGATCCCAAATTGCTTTCCCATGCAAGCAAACAACTGGCATCCTTCTTCCACCAGCCCTGCATGACTGCATGCACTTAGCAAAGCAATAAAGGTGATATCATCTGGTTTTATACGATTCTCTCTCATTTGGCCGAAGAGTTTCAAAGCAGCCGAGCCGAAACCATGAAGAGCAATACCTGAAAGTATGGCATTCCAACAGTAGATATCCTTAACTTTGGACTTATAAAAGACCTCTAAGGAGCTCCCTATGCTTCCACACTTAGCATACATATCTATCAGTGCTGTTACTACATGGGGACTTGAGGCCTGCCCAAGCATTTTGGCATATGTGTGTATCTCTATGCCTGTTTCAAGTGAACCCAAGTGAGCACAGGCAGATAAAGCACCAGTCACAGTCAGATAATCAGGTTTGGTTTTTCCAGCCTTCATTTTGTAGAAGAGATCGATGGCTTTGGTGGGAAGTTGATTGTTCAAATAACCCATTATCATTGTGTTCCAAGTTATGACATTTCTTTCTGGCATTGCCTCAAACAATGTATGTGCTTCAGCCACATCTCCAGCGTTCATGCATGCCAGTATCATCGAGTTCCATGAGACGATGTCTTTCTCAGGAATTCCATCAAACACACTTCTGGCAGATGTTACGCTACCCGTGCCTGCAAACCCTGAGATCATAATATTGAAGGATGAGAGGTCCTGCAATGGCATTGTATCGAAAATTTCGATTGCATTATCCATCTGGCCACCAGAAGCAAACACATCTAACATGGAGTTCCAGGCTACCACATCTCTCGCAGGCATTTTATCAAACGCTTTACGAGCATTAACGAGGAGCCCGAGAGACGAATACATTTTCAGCAGAGCAGTTTGGACGAAAAGATGGTCGCAGAAACCAGTTTTAACAGTCTGGCCGTGGAGGGTTACCCCAATACGCAAATAAGAAGCATTGCCTGCTGCTTTTAGCAAAATGGGAAATGTGTAGTTATCAGCACAGAAACCAAGTCTTTGCATGTCTATGTATGATTGAAATGCATGCTCTGCATTTCCCTTAAGCACTTGAGCCTTTATAATTTTATTCCATCTTTGCAGATCATGCGAAGGTGAGAGACAAGTGGAGTTGCAGGTCATAAGAGCCATCTCAATTGAGAGAAACTAGAAACTCCATTAAAAAGACGGACTTCACAAAGTACAACGTCAAAAACTCACCAAGGGTTTACGTGCCAAAGCGAAGGAAGAAGATGAAAGCAAAACATAAGGTGAAGATTTATTGAAGCTAAAAGACAAAGTGATAAACAATATCCATAGAGAAAATTTAAGACCACATACCGGCCAGGTACAAATTCCAGATTAATAGTACAAGATTGCAAAACTAATGTAACAAAAGGATCATGCAAGATCCTGTTCATCTCGATTGTTCCTGGGAAGAATTTAACCCAGGCTCGAGAGAAATACAAGACATCATGTTTCTCAGCTTCATCAAAACTAAACTAAAATCCCCAAAAGAAAAATATACAACTGAATAAAATTATCCTCCGTTAAATAACTTTCAAAAATATGGGGGAAAAATAAGGCCTACTGCTCTTTCCCCCTGCGGCCAAAAGCCAGATAGCTTTCCTCTGATAACTAAAACTAGCATGAATCAGGTAAGCAAAGTCTCACAAGCCTGGACCTCAGTTTCCTGGTTTGCCAAAAATTCTTGCCCAGAAGGGCTGGACGTAATGCTCTTCTTAGCAGCACCAAAGATGGCCGTCCGGAACATGTCATCTTCCACCTTCTTCAGGATTTGTGTCACAACCTTGAAGTCCAACACCCCTGCCAGAGCCAACTTCCCAATAACATCGCCAAAATTAGTTGGTGCCTTTGGCAAATCAATGCCGATATCATCCAACATTGACCCATAAAGAAGGCACCCAGTTCCTACATCAACAGATGTCACAACTTTTTTATTGAACAAGAACTCAAGAAGCTTTATAACTGGTTCCACACATGGTGGGATCTTTTCCAGAGCAACGGCAATAGCTTCCTTAACAACCTCTGGATGGTAAGCTGGGGCTTTCAGCTCCTCCACACATTGAAGTGCTTCATCGAGAATCCGAACACTGAAATATTCCTCCAGCAGAGATACAGTTTTCCTATGAAGAACAGCAGAATTTGACACCGTTGCAGGAGCCAGAGGCTTAGCAGAATCTGATACAGTTGCAGGAGCCAGAGGCTTCTCCAAAGGAATTGCAGATGCAGCCGGAACTATAGGTTTGGGGTTTTGAGTAAGAGGTTCAACTCCTGCAATCAAATTAGTTCTGGTAGGAGGACCACCAGCTCCCTGCAACAAGGCACTTGTTTTCCCAGCTATTATGCCACCACTTCCTTGAGGTAAAAATTTTGAATTAAGAGAAGGTGTTTTGCTGACCAAAGGTGGCTGGACACGGCTGGCAGACTGGGAGGGCCCCAAACCATCACGCTTGGTCATTGAACGGGATCGATAAACCTCCCAATTGTCAGTATCAAGACCAGGCATTCCTGGCATTTTCCTGGTCCCTGGCATTCCGGGCATAGGCCTGGTAACAGGAAACCCTCCGGGGCTCAAATCCCCATGGGAACCAGCATTGCGAGCATTTCTCATCATTGCTGTTGCACCTGAACGCAACCCTAGATTCTTTTCTGCTTCTGAATGGATTTCACTGATAGTCTTTGCTTTCACCTATCAGAACAGAGAATTTAAAAGAAAAAAACACAAGTCAGAAACACAAGTTCCAACTATAATGTACCTCAATGCATTTTATGGTTACCTCCCCTTAAAACAGAAAGGAGAAATGACATGATATGTAGAATCACCTCTTCACGCCTGGGGACCCAGTTGTTAGACCGCAAATCAAGAACATCACGGACCATGAACCTCAGCCGTGGTGCAAGTTCAGTGTTTGTAGTCAGCTCCTTCAACCTACTAAAATAGCTATCATTAATTCTCCGAGATTTTTGGCTTTCATCCAGCTGCTTACCTATGGTGTTGAAAAATTGGCATATTGCCTCCACATTCTCCTCAGCAGGGCATGCTTTGCCATCATGTCCCAGAAGCTCCTGTGTTACACAAGAGTGCATAGTTAGTCCAGCAGTCAAACTCCTGTATAAAAAGACAACCCAGAAAAAGTGAATTAACACTAGCAAGGACCTGAACAATATGATGGACAATCTTTTCAGGCACCATCTTTTGCTTTAAAAGTTCTCCAATAAGGCGTATGTTTCCTAGAGTTCGCAACTTAAGCATTCGTTCTTTATCTCTGCATTCCATTTCTTGCTCAGGAGCAGTCATCTGCCTAATTTCTGCCCTCAGGTTGTCAGCACCTTCAAAAGCCTCTTGACAATTATTCAATAGGACTCGTTTAAAAGAGATTTCTTTCCCACCAGGCTCCTCAGATGGGAAAGGAGGAAGCTTTGCATTAAGATCTGAGCATAAAAGGGCATACATAGGACAAAATGTTGGCTCCAGCACAGCCTTATCAAATATCAGAAAGATAACATCCTGCAATTCAAATTGAACCCTAAAGCTCTTTAGCCAGAAAGCAATAGCTCAGTATGGAGTTCAAAGTATTCAAGATATTTAGTGAATACAAACCTTTAAAATATCTGGAGTCGTGATTCCAGAATCAATAAGTTGACCCTTGAGAACATCAAACTTCTCCGGGGTCAATTTGTTCAATATACTGCACAGAAATTAGAACACATTTTGTAAGATACTCAGATAGAACAAGCAGATGCACAAAATAAAAAGTCGTGAAAGCATCTTTTTAAAATGTAATACAAATCATGAAGGCATATCTTTCAGCTCATAGGTAGAAGAGAACGAATTACCCTTTCACTGTCTTCAACACACGTTCCTTGTCAGACAAAGTTCCTCTTCGAGCTGACCATGGAACTTCTGCCTTAACGAGGGCAGGAGCAGGCCCTACCTGGTTTTGTGCAAAAGGTTAGGATAAGAAAAAAGAACTATTGAAACAAACAAAATCTTCCAACATACATTGGTGCCATTTCAACCCCATCAAACAACCATACGCATCCTAAACTGACTTTTGATAGATAATTAAACATACCAGCCAATGATTCCTTATTGAGCATATATAGAAATCAAGAAACAATGATCAAACAATTAGAAACACAAAGTACTCGATATCCAATAATTAGAATTACAAATAATGTCTTAAGTAGAACTTCTTTGGTGGTATTTACTGCATAGGTCAAGGAATCAGGAAGAGTAAACAAATTTACTCTGTCGTATAGCATGCAAAAACATAGAATCGTAAGAGACAAGAGACCATGTATATCCTTTACACAATCTGATAATAACTTATTACCACTTGGTTACCAGAAATTTGCGCCCTTCCAAACTGGGAATTTTGCTGGTTATTCAATTCCTTTTTATCTTCCTCAGAAGCAGGCAACTGTGCAGATCGACCGCGCCAATCGCGATTATCTGGCTCAGAATAACGAGCTTGGGGTTGAGGTTGCAGCTAAATAAAATTGAAGTCAATGTTAGAAGTCCTAAAACATATAAAGAAAGGAAAATTATATATGACCTATAGAATCATAGGATGAAAGAATAATTTGAAAAAATCCAATCACATGGACTCAACAGTTGTAAATGTGAAATTTGATATTCACGAGTTTACTGTCTAGATAAATAAAACATTTACTCTCTTTTTTTTTTGGACGAAAAAATAAAACATTTACATGGTAGAAGAGAATAGTAATTAAACTCACATTGGCATCTGCACGACCCCAAGTAGGATCCTCTATAACAAACTCAGTATCTATTTCTTGTTTAATCTTCAAAATTTCCTCAGGGATAGTAGTAGCCTATACAAGAAGTAAGATCATCATATAACGCTATCAGCCACACTTTCCAGGAAAGATACATACTAAGAAATATTCTACTTCTCTTGCTAGTGCTTCATAACCATATTAAAGAACAACAGAAGCTATTAAAAAAGTGATCACGATAAGTACCTCCCTGAGCTGCAAAAGTTGATCTCTAGTATATCGAACACGCTCACGACCTTCAAACCGCAAGTCACCAGTCTATTACAAGAACACATTTGAAAGAGTAAAAACATATAAGTTGTAATCATCAGTAAATTAACTATATACCTCAAAACATAAATAAGCAAGCCCACACAAAAAAGGAGATGTGTTATTAACGAAGAGTGAGGATGGCATGCATGACCGACCATACCAAAATTTGAGCTTGAACCTAGAAAGCTAATACACAAATACAATCATAATAGATCATATGTGTTGAAAAGTGAAGACATATCAAATTAGAACACATGTATCAATTAGAAAATCACAATCAACAGACAGAAGCCAAAATTATATTTAAGAAGCTTAACATGTAATGTCGGTTCTTTATGGGCATTGCGGACTCATTGCATGCCCACCTAAATCCAACATATAACTCTTCGTCCATATTTACAGCTGGTACACATTCTTGAGAGCCCTGCCAAGAATTAGGACGTTTAAATCTACCAATATCAAATTCACCATATTTGGACGATCAAATCTTTTTTACAGGAAACTCAAAGTTTTGGTTTTTGAGGATTTCAAGGAATAATGTGAATGAAGATCCAATTTGTACAATGATAACGTTCATTTATCAGAAAAAGTAAAACTCTTTAGCAATTACGCTCAATATGTCCAGGCAACAACCTAATAATACAACACCGAAGCCATTCCAAACAAAAATACATATAATACAAAACTCGATATCCACTCAAGGAAGAAAAAAAATGAGAAAAATATTGTTTTGAACTAACTAAACCTTCAGAGAACCAGATCTGTAGAACAAGCAAATACATTCATTAATAAGCTTATGCAATCATACATACATACATACAAATATACATATCTGTATATGTTTGGAGCTACGGTTAGGAGGGACCTTGAAGGCTGGAGCGAGGCCGGCATGGGACTGGAGAGCCTGAGCCTCTGAAGAAGAAGAATCAAAGCGAGGTGCGAGGAATCTGGGGGCACGGAGGCCACCGGCGCCCCCAGGTCTCAAGCTTATCACCGTCGGATCCGCCATCATAACTTGGCGCCGTTGATTTTTTCCGAATAGATAAGGGGAAGAGATTGCAGCCGTCCGACTGGGTAAAGAGAGAAAGGGGCGTTTGGTATCGTGGATAGGGTTAGGTTGTGTTTGCAGATAGAGACAGAGGCTCTCTCTCTCTTTTTCTCTATATGTGTAGGCGTGCAATCTCCTCGCAGCAGCTGCAAAAGAGAAGAGACGATAGAAACGCAAGCCCTATTTAAATTAAAATTGAGAGAAACCTTCCTGTTGTCGTTTTATCTCTTAAATTTCCTGAAACGCTTAGGAACCGAGGTAATATAATTTCTGACTGAAAAAATAAAATATAATTCAGAACCTACATTTGTTTAAATATGTAAAAATAAAAAATAAAAAAAACTTTGTTAAATTTATTTACAAAATAATCAAAAGGAAAAATAAAATCTGCTCTCATTTTGTTAAGCATGTCTTTCTTTCTTTGGTTTAAAAACTTTTATTTGGTTTAAACCTCTTCTTGGTAAAATAAAAAATTCCAAAATAACTTTCTTTCTTTATTTTGTTTTTTTTCTTTCGTATTTTGGTGAGATGTGTTTACCTAATTGAGTCATTGCAATTACTTTCCAACTTTTCCTTTCCCTTTATATAAAGAAACGTGCATCCATTTTTCATTATATATATATATTATATTTATAGTATTAATACAATTAATATTTAAACATCTAAATAATATGTTAGCCTTATTTAATTACTTTAATTAATAATTATATTATCATTATTTAGTGAATAATTAGTATTTAAATATTTTAATTAATTTTATAAATTACTTAATAAATTATTATTATATTTTAAATTGTTTGTGGAATTTGTTTTTCTTTGGGACAAAATAGATAATTACTTAATATTTTTAAGTACGTAATATCTTAGTCTTATTTAATTAAAATAATTAATAATTAGTTATTAGTTATTATTTATTATTTATTATTTATTGAGTGAATAATTTCATTAATTTCATAAATTACTTGAAATAGCAATGAATTATTTTGCAGGTTTAATTTTTTTTTATTTCCAAAAAATATTTAAAAATTGTTTTAATTATTTAAAAATCCAATAAAATTCGTTTAAGTACTCCAAAAAAAAAAATTTGTATTCCAATAACGGATTTTACCTTCCAAACCATAAATTCAAGTGTCGAAAAAACCTTACCTTCCAAACTTGTTTCAAATCCATTTTCAAGCATCAAACCCTAACCATAAGCCTATTCTAGCATACAAGTTTATTTTTCTTTTCCGCCAACTGTCATACACTAGTAGTTAGGGCGGAGCCACTTAGGGACTAGCGGCCCCCTCCTCATTTATATATAAAAAATATTGTATATTAATATCTTTTATGATACTTCAAATATTTTTAGGGTTTTCTCTTCAAGTTTACATATGTTTTTTTTAATATTTTAGATCAATTTTCTAAAAATTTAGTATGCATATTATTATTTTTTACACAAGTCCTTCAAATCTAAGAGTCATTTTCCCCAATTTCTCTAGAATTGTGACTATTTATTCTCTTATTCTCCATATAATATATTATCAAGTTTCAATTTATTTATTTTGCCAAATTATCAAGTTTCAATTGGGTTGGCTCACTTAATTAAGATTGTTAATCTTTCTCTTATTTTTTTATTGTTTTCTCTTTGCCTATAGGATTTAGGAAAATTTGAATTATTCTCTATTGAGTTCAATAGATCTTTCAACTAATTTGTAGCTTACCAAAAGAAAAAAAAGTGTAAAGATTTCATCACATATGTATTATGTTTGATGTTTTGGCCGTTTTGGTTGCTTTTGGAATGTAGTGTGAGTTCAATTTTTTTATTTTTTGTTATATATAAATATTTTTGTAAGAGGCCCCTCATAGGGATGGGCAATAATTCCCATGGTACGGGGATAGTCCCCCGACAGACAAGGGACCAGATTCCCCGAAACCTATTAAATGAATGGGTTCAGGACGGGGCGGGGATGGAGAGCGGGGACGGGGATGGTATTGTCATACCCGCCCCTACTCGACCCGTTAGCCCCTCACACATGAAATCCTCACTTCGTCATTGCATGTAGCCTTCTTTTGCAAGTTTCACGAATCAAACTCAATTCTCTCTCTCAAATTCTTAGAGTTTTCACTCCTTCTTTTTTCTATATGATAATTGAAGAAAATTCCCAAATCAATAAGTCCATCCTCATATGACCAAGACAAATTTAGATAATTAAGGATGTAATATTATAGTTTAAATTTGGATAGTATAGTTATTAATCCAAGAAAATTCATTAAGTAATTATGAGAGGATTGTTATTTAATGTGACTGGCTTTTGGTGAGGTTTAGTTCTAAATTTGCTATCAATGATTCAATATATATGGTCCCAATTCTAATTCTTTTGTTAAAGATTTTGTTTTAAGAGGCTCCATTACTCATTTTGCACAGTGCTTCTAAAATTTCAAAGCCACCTCTAGGTTTTACGATTAGAGTTTTGATTTCAGAGGTTAGTACAATGTAATCAGACCTAATCTTAGTTAGTTGAGTATGTCTTTATATAGATTTTAACAAGTGATTTGTTGTCATAATCCCGACAAAATTTCATTGAAAAAGATCTATTGTGACATGTATTCTCCCGGCTCGTTAAAGTTTGTTGGAATACTGTTCGTTAAAAACGTTAACTCGCAATTGTACGGGCCAATTAGTAGTATAGCAAGACAAGTACGAGGTCGTACCCACGATGACTGAGAAATTAATATTAGTTATGTACTTAGATTACCAAATTCAAGAAAGTAGGAGGTTAAGTCTAAAATAGAATTTAAAGCAAGAGTGATTGTAATTGTTGAACAAATGAGGCAAAACGAAGTTTTAAACAAAAGCAAAGTGAGCAAATGTAACAAAGAGTATGTTTGTAGGTTGGAAAATAGATTGGGAGACTAGGGCATTCGATTCACCATAACAATTCAATTCTGGGTTATAAATTAGTTAAGTGACAAGTCTAATTCGGATTCAAAGATTGATTCTAGCTAAAGTATGATTAGGCCATGGTGTCTGGTCCTAATCTTGTGTTCCTAATTCCCTAACTTGATCATTTGTTGTCTAACCTAAATTAAGCATTAGGAACCCATTAAGCATAGAAGAACAATTTAAACAACCAAGCATGTATCTAATCCCTGTTGTCAAATGTCCATACATACTTTTCTTATTCATAGTTCAATTCGAATCAAAGCATGGTGTCTACTTTTGATTTAAACCAAGATAGCTAATAAACAAGTTCTAATGGTGATCAATCATCCAAACAAGCATATTAACTGATAAGCATAATGAATAAGAACATGAATCATGAATCAAACTTGAAACTCAAAACTTTAACTTATAAACCCAGAATATTCATGTTAGGTTACATCGAAGCCCTAGTTATGAATTTAGCTACTCATAATGGAAATGAAACTTAAACATAAATGATAAGACATAATGAATGCAACAAGAGTAGAAAAACCCATTTATGAAGTTGTTTGTGGTGTCCAAGGCTTCTCCAAGTGCTTCTCCACGTCTAATGCTGCTCCAAGAGTTTCCTCACATCTAGAGTATGGCAACTAAAGAGGTGATTTGGGATGAGTTTGGGTGACTGGTGATGGAAAAGAAAGAGGAAATTCGTAGGGAATTGGAATGGAGGCTTGTTGGAGCTATTTTTGGCATTTTGGGGATGAATGGAGTGTTTGTGGAAGGATGAAGTGAATGAGATGAATTGTGAATGATTTGTGTTTAGATTTGGAGTGCTATTTATAGGGAGAATGGAAGGGGAATATTTGAATTGAATATGTTTAATCCTACACTTGTAATTAGAAACTCATTCTTTTGGCTAGTGCATTTCACCAACAAATCCCATTGTAATTAGAAACTCATTCTTTTGGCTAGTGCACTTCACCAACAAATCCCATTGTAATTAGAAACTCATTCTTTTGGCTAGTGCACTTCACCAACAAATCTCACTAGATAGTCATGCATGACATAGTCAGCTTGTGGGCCGATTTTGGGCTTGTTATTCACTCCAAAAAATTCTGGAAAAATATGGATCTTCAAGCCCTTTGTCTTATCTTTCCAAGCATATGCAGCCCAACTCAAGGAAAAATAGGAAAGACCTTCAAATGTCATTTTTGGCCCAGTAACGCAGATGCTGCCGAATTTTGACATTGAGCTGCTAAATCGTGGATAACTTCCTCTAGAAGACTCCAAATCATGAACCGTAAAATGCTACGGAAACTAGACTTCCGTATCTTTCCAATGATGTATGGCTCATTATCTGGTTCTTCTTGAGCAAGTACAGGTTAATCCGTGAATGTGACTGATTTGCAGACACTGTTTTGAGCTAACTTATCTTCAAAATGCATGTAATGAGTCTCATCCTTATTACACTGAAACATACACAAACTTTATTAAAAGTACAAGTTTAACTCAAAAACATAACCAAATCATAAGTTAGAAGGGTACAAAAAGATATGTAATTATGCACCGATCAAATACAAAAAGTTTGACAAGATAGGCATATCCCGAGATTGAGATCGAAACCTTAATTGTAAAGCCCTATTAAACAAACAAGAAAAAAAAAGCAGACAAAACACAAACTTAACCCTGATCTTTAAAAAAACAAAAAACAAAAAAACACGAATACCACGTGTGAGCACACCCTCCACAAGAGAGCTTCTCTGTATACGGAGTCCAGACACAGATTTCAACATAATCAACATTCAGCCCAACCAGCTATTTATTTGGAAGAGCTCGTCGACTCCCAATTCCAAATTTCCAACCGAGCTCCAAGTCCCCAACCATACAAATATGGCTTCCATGCCTTTCTCTGCAACTTTTTCAACCCCTCTACACGGTTATTCTCAAACAAAAACAACAACAAGCTCAAATTCTTCAGCTTCATGCTCTTCCATGGCTTTCTGGACCCCCTCCGTCAAATCTTCACTTGGGTCATCTAAATCAGCAATTTTCCAGAACGGGTTCTCCTTGAAATCACCGAGTTTTAATGGGGTTTTCTTCAAAGCTCGGTCTTTGGGTGTTTATGCAAGAGCAGCTACACAGAAAACTCTTTATGATTTCAGTGTCAAGGTATATCGTATATGTTCCTGAAAGAATTTACTTTTTTCTCCTTTTCCTTAATAGGCAGAATACCATTTGGATGTGACTGGGAAAAGAACCAAACTTGTAGCTCAATTTTTTCTGTGGATGACAAAAATTGGTATCAATTTGATATTTATGAAGTCAATAAGTTTTTTTTGATGTAGGATATTGACGGAAAGGATGTTCCTCTTAGCAAATTCAAGGGGAAGGTTCTTCTGATTGTGAACGTGGCTTCAAAATGGTATTGAGAAGTCCTTTGGATATTTGTCTCTGAGCTGAACTTTTGTAATATATTTGTCAAATTGAATTTTACGAAAGGCCTCTGTGGAAGTTTGAGATGCTTGTGAATTAATAAAAAAATATTTGTTTGTATATCAGTGGATTGACTTCTTCAAATTACTCAGAACTGTCACACTTGTATGAAAAGTACAAAACTCAAGGTATGCTCCATCTCGGGAAATTCCTATTGATTCTTTTCAATAATAGTTTTTTCTCCACAAAAATGTGCATTAGATTGAATTTATACATTCTGAAATCCTTCGGATAGTCCTGCCAATTACATCCATAAAGACAGTGCTTTTTTCTTGTTACACAAGTCACCTTCTTTTTGGTTGGTCAGGGTGAACATTAGAGTCAGGTGGTAATAGTTGCTGTGTATGTAGGATTTGAGATTCTAGCTTTCCCTTGCAATCAGTTTGGGGGCCAAGAGCCTGGATCAAACCCGGAAATCAAGCAGTTTGCTTGTACAAGGTTTAAAGCTGAATTCCCCATTTTTGACAAGGTGCGAGGTTCAGCTACATGTCTTCCATCCATTACTTTATTTTTTCTTTTCATATATTTTTTTACGGAGATGGTTGTTTCAAGTACTAAAAGTGCATAACAGGTTGATGTCAACGGTCCCAGCACAGCTCCGGTTTACCAGTTTCTGAAATCAAGTGCAGGAGGTTTTCTAGGTGACCTTGTCAAGTGGAATTTTGAGAAGTTTTTGGTGGACAAGAATGGTAAAGTTGTTGAGAGATACCCACCAACAACATCACCTTTTCAAATTGAGGTATGCTTTTCCTTGTTTCTTTCGGTTTTATAATTTGTAAATTCAATGATACCTGGGTATTGATTGGATCATCTATAAGTTAGTAAGGTGTGTGACAAGCCTTCACAAAAGGAGAACCTTAGGGCCCGTTTGATAACCATTTCAGTTTTAGTTTTTAGTTTTCATTTTTTGTGCTAGAGTATAGAGGAAAATGAGAGTGAGAATGGGAGTGAGGATGAGATTGAGAGAGAGAGAGGGAGGAATAACAAAAATGAAAACAAAATCTTGAAAGTGAAAACAATTTGAAATAGATTTCAGTTTTTAGTTTTTGTTTTCACTTTTGTTACTTCTCCCTCCCATCCTCTCCTCTCATCTTCCCTCCCAATCCCATCTCCACTCTCACTCTCACTTCCATTCTCCCTCTTTTTGATGATTTGGTGGTCAAGTAAGACTAAAGTTAGTGCTCTTATTTTTATGAAGTGAAATAGTTTTAAAATTCCCCTTTCCAATAACTGCTCCATTTTTGTTTTGATAAAATATGAAGCCTATTCGAAGTTAAAGGCTAATAGTTTTGTTTAACCACTGATGCTAATGGGAATGTTCCTATAAATCTCCTGAGATACTCTCTTGTAGTTGTTTCTTTGAGCCTGTTTGCTGAGTTTGCTGCTTGTAACTTTTTAGTTTGCAGTCTGTGCTGCTGTTGCAGCTTTCTTTGGATTGAAAAAAAAAATTCATTCATACCAAAACAAAGAGGTTAGTTTAGTAACATAGCTATAAAGGCAACAAACAAAAAGATTGAATCAGCTCTGAAACTTAATATTAGCTATCGAAATGACGTGTGCATTTTCTGCTTAATGTGTCTCTGAGTTGAAATAGCATTGCAACTTGAGCATCATAATCTGAACCGAAAATATAAGAGTATTTCCTCTTTACCAGCTCCATCCTGTCATGTGAGTAACTGTAGAAGTAACTGTTCTCAGTCTCGCTATTTTGTTGGTCTGATTCTTTGTCTATACAATTTTTTTCAGAGGGATATCCAGAAACTGGTGGCAGCTTGAGGAGAAGAGCTACACAACATGCACGGCGGCACCCCGTTAAGGGAGGATGGAGGAGCATACGTAGAAATCCCTGTATATGGCGTTTTAGTTAATAGCTTTTACATATCTGTCTTATCAGTAGAGTTTTATTTTCTTGTTTTGGGGGGTAATGGACGCACTCCTTGTTGGTTTCAGTTGTTCTTTTTCATATTTGTCATAATTTGCATTGATACAAATCTAGTCATGTCTAGCAGCCATATTTTGTCAATTTGTCTCACCATTCAATTTCAGCCTATATTCAAATTGGCTAAAATGGTTTGAAGTGCGATAAAATTCTAATTTTTAATCCGTCAACCTATTCTCTCACGCCAAATTTTTAGCCCAAGTTTTTTGGTACGAGTTAAAACGATCCTTACCTATGGTGCATTTGTTGCAAAATGTTCATTGATAGATGAACAATTTAACTATATGTGAACATATTGGCTTCTGTCTTTATACTAGTTTGAAGTACTTTGCTTGCAGATGCTGTTGTCTTTGAGCTCTCTGTTTATTCATATTATTGTCTCTGAAGATTTTAGCATTAAGTTGCATTTACTGACAAAGTCCGACTTGTATTCTTAAGACATATTATATTGAATTAATCCATCCAAGTTCCAACCCTGCGTTTTCTTTAATACTTCATGAACTGTCATCAATTAACAAACCATTAAAAATACATAAAAGATGGAACTGACCCTCCTAGACTTTTTCTTCTTTGAGCCTCCAAATCTTTTACCTCCTCTACTTCCCCAGATCCATGCTCTCCATGGATCCCTCTCAAGAAACCAATATCATTGATCAAGCTACTTCAGACCAAAAAGATGATCACCATCATCATCGCCATTCAAACTCCACGAACCCATTTGCTCAAATGATCCAGCAACCCTTCCAATGGCTCCAAATGCTCTCTTCAGAACTCAACCGAACTTTTATCTTGGGTGTGGTCATCGTCTATGGCCTCAGCCAAGGATTTTCAGGCTCTTATTTCAGAGTGGTCGCAGACTTCTACTGGAAAGATGTCCAGAAAGTCCAACCCTCTGTTGTGCAGCTCTACATAGGCTTGTACTACATCCCATGGGTCATGAAGCCCATTTGGGGGTTATTGACTGACGTTTTTCCAGTTCAAGGCTATAGAAGACGACCCTATTTTGTGCTAGCAGGACTTACAGGGATCATTTCAGCTCTCATGGTTGCACTAAGTGACAGCTTGGCTGCTGCTGTGGCCTTGACTTGTTTGATTGGTGTCATGGCGAGTGTAGCGATTGCGGACGTGACGATTGATGCTTGTATTGCAAGGAATAGCATTGAGATCCGATCGTTGGCCTCGGATTTGCAGAGCCTTTGTGGGTTCTGCTCCTCTGCCGGAGCTTTGGTTGGGTACTCTACAAGTGGGTTTTTTGTTCACCATCTTGGTGCTCAGGTACCTTTTTTTTTTTCAAACTGATATAGATTATAGTATATATTTAGTGTCACAGATATATGTGTTCGTGCATATGGTTGGCATATTTTTATGTTATATTTATCTGGAACTTCCCGATAAAGATTCGTGCAATATTTTTCCCATAAATTCTGGACGAATCTATGACATCTATATATATAATATATATAATATAACAAAATGTAGAGAATATAAACTAATTAAAAGGAACAGAATTGTGATGTCTTATCTTCTCATGACCCCATTTGTTCAGTATTTTTATATCTTGGGTTTTAATTTATTTTGGATTAAGGATTCTAAGAATTGAAAGCTGTACACTGTTGTTGTAGGGTGCATTGGGTCTTTTGGCAATCCCACCAGTCTTTCTGACTGTACTAGGCTTTGTTATATATGAAGAAGGATCAACCAGCCTTCGTTCTGAGAAAAAGAAGGTTAGAAAATTTACACATTTTTTTTAAACCATAAATTTTCCACATTTCTCTTTTATGCTTTATTTTATTATCTCTTTCAGCAAAACCAGTGGTCCTGGGATAAAACAAAACAAAATAAAAACTTATCCTGTCATTATCTATCTTTTCCTGTGACAAACTCCGCTAAGTTCTCACCTGATGGTTCATATATATATATATATATATATATATAATATATATGAACCACACCCTTACTATATATATATATATATATATATAGTCACCCACCATTAAACTAAGGTGACCTAGCTCTTTCATATATTAATTTAATCCTAGCCTTTTTTAATTTCAAAATACAGTGGCGTGAGTTGGGTCAATATATTTTAAGGGAAATATATATCTGTATATATATATATATATATATATATGAAAACTCCCCAGTAATATTTCCACACACAATATCTATATATGTTTAAATACAAATGTACGCATGTCCAGGTAGTAGAGGAAGTAGGAGTGGCAATAAGGGGCATGTACAAAACAATCAAATGTCCTCAGGTGTGGAAGCCTTCCCTTTACATGTACCTATCTTTGACTCTCAGCATTAGCACTCATGAAGGCCAGTTTTATTGGTACACTGACCCAACAGCTGGTCCTGCTTTCTCTCAGGTCCCTCTCTAGCTTTCCCACTCTTTACATATTCTTTGTTAAAGAACATGACACGGCAATAACAAAACGTACCAACATGTTATTGATACAAGGACAATATGTCTTTCACATAGACTAATTGGCTTTATCCATGGGCAGGAGTTTGTTGGGATGATATATGCAGTTGGTGCAATGGCTTCAATAGTAGGGGTTCTGATCTACCACAAGACTCTAAAAGACTACCCCTTTAGAAACCTACTCTTCTTTGCTCAACTTCTCTACGCCATATCAGGCATTCTCGATCTCACATTCATCCTAAGGTGGAACTTAATTCTGGGCATTCCCGACTACTTCTTCGTCATCATGGAAGAATGTGTTTCTCGAATCGTTAGCAGAATTCGATGGATGCCCATGATCGTATTGAGCACAAGGCTTTGCCCTCTAGGCATTGAAGGCACATTTTTTGCTCTGTTGATGTGCATTGACAGCCTTGGCGCACTGTCCTCTAAATGGGGTGGAGGGGTGGTTCTTCATACCTTGAATGTCACAAGGACAGATTTTACAAACTTATGGCTGGCTATTCTCATTAGGAATGTGTTGAGGTTTTCAACACTTGCTTTGATATTTTTGGTTCCCAAGGCTGATCAATTTGATGTGTTGATTCCTTCTGATCTTTTGACCAAAAACTCTGCTGTTAGTGCTGTAGATGATGAAGCTTGGAACTGGTTCCAATGAAGGAGAAAATTGAAGTTTAGGTGCTCATTTTTTTATAGGTTCAGATGTAAAGAATTAGCCTCATACATTGTATTGTACAAAATCTTAAAGATGTTTACGCAGTAAAATTGCTTTAGGGAGAGCATGCTTTATTATTTAGACAAAGGTTATTATGGTAATTGAAACCACGTATCATATAACAAATATACATGATATATTCACCAATTAGCTCTTGATTTAGTGATATTTAAAAGAGGCGATCAGTTCGAATTCTCCCCCTATAACAAAAATAAAAAGAGGCGCTCAAATATTGATTTAGTGATATTTAAAGGAGGTGCTCAGCTCTTGCAATCAGTTAATTTTAGAATTCCTTGAACTGCAATCAGTTAATTTTAGAATTCCTTGAACAACACCCATTGGTAAATACCAAAACGATCCTTTGCTTGCCACTAGGGCTGTTGGGAAAGAATTGGACCAACCAATCCACAATCCCCATTTCTCTGATCGAGTCATTTTATAGTGAGGCCTAATATATGACAATTTAGTGAGTTTATATCTTTTAATTGTTGGATTAAATTAATTAGTTATTGGATAAAATTAGTTAATTCATTCCAACGATTAAGAGAAAGAGGACCTCAAGACTATGTATATGGCCCCCGCTATAAAATTTCGCCACTATAGAATACTTGTTTTCTGATTGACTTGCGTATTTCAAACCCCAAAAAAAAAAAAAAAAGTTGACTTGCGTTTACCTGTCCGGCCCAAAGTCTTTCTTCGTCTCATTTTTAATTGTTTGTGGTCGGCAAGCCCCCAAAAAAGTATTTCGATTTTCCCTTCTTTCCCCCATTTTTCAGTTTCTACTATAATGCGAGAGAAAGTATACAAATCTGACGGTCAATCTCCATCTAAAGACTACAGAAACCAGATCTTAATTGTCTATTATGCCCTCAATTCTGACGAGGCCCTAACCTAGTGGGCCACAGTGGCCCTGCTCAAGTCGTCTTCAACTCTCTCTCTTCCTCCTTCCCTCCGGTGGTCGCGTCGTTCCTACGAAGCCATAACATTATTGCGAGCTTCTGGTTCATCACTGTCAGCTCTCACATGGTAATCTAGTTTATTTTCCTTTCATTGATTTATTTTCTATATGTAAAGATACGAATCTCACTTTTCTCTCTGTAATTCCTACTATTCTTTGCAAGCATGTGGTTTCGTTCCTAAATCAAAGCCTTCCTCTTTGCCAAATTAGGGTTTTTGTTCTTTGTCATATTCTCTGTCTCTTGTCTTTCGGTTTTTCCCTAAACCACCAATATAATGCTCTCTGGCCTTCCTATAAAATTTTGGGCTAAAATTATATAAATTAGACTTTTCAGCCTGAATCAGAGAATCTAGAAGTCTCTGGATAATCTTAATTGAGGTTATCTTTCTACTGTGTTTGAGAATATTGAAGTACCAGAGCCTGTTAGGTTTAAAATTTGTTTTTTTTCTTCTCTATTTCGATTTTTTTCTTCGTTTACTAGGGAACCAAACAGACAGCTAGGGTTCTAATATGTGGTTTTTTCAAAGTTATATTTGAGAATATGAATGTTGGAGACCATGAGAAGTAAATATGAATTTTTGTTTTGAATTTTGTTGTCAAGCTTTACAATATAATAACTATATATATATATATATATATATATATAACTTCGCTTTATTTTGATTTGATATTATTGGTGTGAACAGTTCATTTCGTTTTTCATTGTAAGTTACTCTCGTGAGAAACATGCCCGTCTTGTTGGAATGTTGACTACATTGTAATTTTATCATCATGTGTAGGCTAACAAGCACACCATCATTCTAATGCAAACTTCTCAGAACAAAGCAACTAGAACCTTTATGGACTACGATTCAATAAGTCAAGCAATGGATGGTATGTTTTATTTATGATGTTTGTCGTGGTTACAGTCTTTTTTTGGATAAGTTTTGTTGTTATTAAACTATCATTATTACCATCATTCAAATCTTTTGGCTTTAGAGTGTATTTACCTAAAGCTAAAGGGAATATGAATGCTTCATCGTGCTATAAAATGAATTCTTACATAATAAAAAATGCGTGTGAGCTGCTAATTTCTCAAAATAAACTGAAGAAAGGGCATAGGTGATTTTATCTAGTAACAGAAAATGATACATTTACTCCTCATAGGTTGAATAACTAAATTTTTTCATGAAAACTGAAAGATTTGATAATTAATCGGTAGGAAGTATTGGCCATGTGAGAACTGTAGACCTGTACAGTGTAAAGAAATGAAAGATTAGCAGGTCACTAGAGATATGAATGTCAGCTTTTTCCCAACTCCCTATGGAAGATCCAGTGATTTGGAATAAAACGCACATAGGGGCACCTGAATAAATTTCCCTTCAGTGGTGTCTCTCCAGTTTGGTTGAGTGCTTTTGATCATGATTGATTGTGCAGCTGTCTAAGATAATTATTTTATTTAGTATTGGGATTTATAAGTTGCAAGAACATTACTATATTACATGTTTTATGATTAGTGTATTTGTGCTCAATGAAACATGATAACTCGCATGACAAATAAAACTTCCACTTCACATATGACAGAGAAAACAGGTTTCTTCCCTGTGTTCAACACCACCCCAATCTCCCCCCCCCCCCCCCCCCCCCCCCCCCCCCCCCCTCTTTTTCTTTCTCTGTAAACATATGTTTATCTATATGTTTCTTGTGAGTTTTTTTAGCCTTCCTGGTTCACAGTTGGATACTTGTCATCTGTTTTGGGTGAAAAGGCGTTGGAGGGCTCCCAAGACATAATGTCGTTATAACCATCATCTTTTTGTTTGCATTGACTTGAGGTTATGCTGTTGTGCATGTATAGGTATATGTGGACTGTATGAGAGGAAGCTGAGGGAGTTAAATCCAGCAATTAGAAATATCTCATACGATATTGGAGATCTCTACAACTTTATTGATGGCCTCGCTGACATGAGTGCTTTAGTGTACGCCTCTCTCTCTCACACACTCAC
The DNA here is from genome assembly GCA_020226455.1 of Prunus salicina. Lineage (NCBI taxonomy): Eukaryota > Viridiplantae > Streptophyta > Magnoliopsida > Rosales > Rosaceae > Prunus > Prunus salicina. Next base: position 41,990,931 of record CM035341.1, read on the forward strand.
ACACACACACACACACACACACACACACACACACACACACACAATGTAGGCACCAAAATATGTATAGCCTTCTCACTGAACAATTTTTGTAGATTTATGTCAATGATCTTTGAATTTTGAGTAAGAAATGTTTACTATGTACCTACAGAAAAAATGTGTAATATAAAAGTTAAATCATTACAGAGTATATGTATATTTGGCTATGTTGTCGAATTGGATTTTATTGATTGGTCTTTCGAAGAATTGGATCGTCTACCACGACATATGGTGGTTTAAATAATTTAAACTTTTGTATCAAACAAATGAGGTTTATACAGATGACAATCTGTTGAATGTGAATGTTGATCACATATGATTATTTCCTGGATAGTACAAATTTATTTATTTATATTGTAAGTGCGTCACCTTATTATTATTATTATTATATATATTATATTTGAAGTTAACTTATTATAGTTGCATCAGGAAAGCACCTTTCCAGTTGAAAAGTTTAAAGTACGGAATTTTTTTTTCCGGTCACCAGGCTACATAGCCGTACAGGAGTTACCATAAGCCAGCCGTTATACTTTACTTTATCCGTCCATCAAAGTCCCACCAGTTGGGCAGCCTGTTTAATTTTGGGATGGGAAAGTGATAAGAACTGAACATGATCCATTGTGAAATTGAGATTAATAAAATCTGGGTCCATCAAGTTTTGTTTGTGGTGGCTGTTGCCTTGGGAGGACACTAACCCTTCTCTTTCTGGTTTTGGTTTGCAGTTATGATCACTCAATTCAAGCTTATCTGCCGTATGACCGACAATGGATTAAACAACGGACACTTCGACATCTGCAGAAACTGGCACATTGACTAAAGTAATGCTGCAGATTAGTTCTGTAGCAATCCGCAAAAAAAGAGAGGATTTGTAGACTTGAATCCATTATAAAGGGAATGGCTAATGGAGTGTATAATTTGTGTCTATCTGGGCTTTGCATCTGGTCTGTGTTTAGCATGGTGTTGTAACTTTTCTATTTGTGCGCATATCTTCAAAAGCAACTTTTGTTTCATAAGCTTGACGGTGGTGATATTAGGCTCTTGTACTATTTAAAGAGGATATTTCTGAAATTAGACTATGTCTAGTAAAAGAAAAAACAATGGTTCAAACGGCTCAGGCTGTGTTTGCAACAATTTTCGACTTTTAGCAAAGGCTTTCACAGACCGTTGCCAAAGCTGACCATAAGGCCAACGACTAGTGATGGAAAAAGCGATGCGAAATCCGAGTTACATACAATGGACCTAAATTTTGTCACTAAAAGTCGAATAACCATCTCGGATCGCAGCAAAAGGTGCAAAACCGTCGTCTAAAACAGCACTGGCTACTTTTCTGCTGATTGAAGTGTTTCTCCTTCAGTTTTACAAGATTATCCCCGGCAGTTCAGTAAACCCGGAGAGAAGAACTTGCTTACCATTTGTCCAATTTACTTTCCACCATGAAAATGGAGGAGCACTTTTCCATTTCATGAAATAACTTGTAAATCTAAATATCTTCTACAATAAACTCGACTGTTCAAACAAACTAGTGTTCTTAGAGGTTTAATAAAAACCAATGGTCTTAGAGGTCTAATAAACACTAGTAATAATTTACGTTGTGTTTTGTAGAACAACAATGTTTTATTAATTTTCTTTGTATGAATGGTAAAACCGGTGTGGTTGGACCTGTGAATCGATTCATAAATTTAGTAGTTAGGTCTCATTTTCATTTATTTATAACTAGCCTCTTGGCACATGCAGTTTATTTTTTATTTTTTATTTTATTTTTGGAATTAAGAAAAGATAATATGGGTAGTTATCTATACCATTCTTTGCCTTTTCAATTCATAATTATAAGTAAATGGAAAATGAATTGTTCCACATTAAAATTTGATGGTGGAGCATTTTACTACACATAAAAAATGAATTGTGCCTTTCTTCTTTTACTTTTACTTACTGAAAAACATAACAAATAACAAAAAATAAAAGGAAGAAACATCAATGGGACAAAATTGGGTCAATCGTGACATATGGGAGCCCATTCGTCTTTTTAAATTTAGATATTTAGTTATGATTGCTGCTATTCTTACCCTATGTCTTATTTTCTCACCCACCTTATATTCATATCCACTATATCAATTTGAAAAAACACAATATTATCTTTCTACCCACCATTATTCCCAATACCTTTTAATAATATTAAAAAATAACTCTCTCTCCTCTCTCCCTTTCTTGACTCACCTCCACCCTAATATCTATGAAGTATAAACTAATGCAACTAGGAGTGTGCTTTTTTCTTAAATTTTCATTTATTAAATAGTATAATCACCTTTTAAATATAATGTATTTAAACAGTATAACCGTGAGGCAATACTACAATTTTTTTTAATTTAAGAAATAGTATAGCCAGGCGGCTATACGTATTTTGACATGTGGCACCTAATCGCTAGGGGGCTTTTTTATTATAAACAAATAGTACAGTCGAACGGCTACTATAGTTTTTAAAAAAATAAGGAGTATAGCCGCGCGGCTATACTCTTATGTTTTAAAATTAAAAAAAATAGTATTGCCGGTCGGCTTTACTGGTTTTTTTTTTGTTTTAATTGCCTTTAATAAATAGTATATAATGGATCCTTTTTTTATTTTAAATTTTTTCTCTAATTTTAGTTTATCGATAATAGTAGTTTACAACATTGTCCTAATGGCCATTACCCAAGTCTTTATTGTCCCATTTTAATTTTTTACTTTTCTAGAGTTATTACCTGTATAAAGAATTTAGCACTTTCACGTTTAATACTCTGTTATACCAGAAAGGCAGAGAATGGTGAAACATTCAAAATACCAGAAAATGCCCTTGGTTAATTCAAACATTAAGAATTGAAATTATTAATTAAACGAGGATAATATGGTAAATTCATATTTTTTAATATTAAAAAATTAAAATTAAAAACAAAATGAGATAATAAGTCCTACTTTTATGGAACATAGCTATCCATATTATCTTTTCTTAATTCTAAAAATAAAAGAAAAAAGTATGCCTAGTAAAAGTAGGACCTATTATTTGATTTTGTTTTTAATTTTAATTTTTTTAATATGAAAAAAGTAAATTTACTATATTATCCTAATTTAATTAATAATTTCAATTATTAATGTTTGAATTAACCAATGACATTTTTTAGTATTTTGAATGTTTCACCATTCTCTGCCCTTTTGCTTTATATATATTAGCCTATCCGCGCGCCCTTTCGGGCCTGCGAGAGGTTTATTTATTTATTTATAAATTAAAAAATTATTTTAGAATTAAAAAAGATAATGGGTAGTTGTGTTCTATTAAAATAGAATTCATTATTTGATTTTTCTTTTAATTTTAATTTTTTTTTAATATGAAAACGTGTGAATTTACCATATTATCCTTATTTAATTTTTAATGTTTGGATTAACCAATGTCATTTTCAGGTATTTTGAATGTTTAACAATTCTCTGTCTTTTGCTCTATATATATATATTATCTTTGTCTAAATATTGTATTGGTACATAGCAAATTAGTTGCCTTCAGAGCAACTCCAATAGGAGGGGCTAGCCCGGACAAGAGGCCCCCTAGCCCCTAATTTTGTTTTTAGAAGGCCAAGGCAAGTGCTGGGCTCCACCAACCTGGGCAAAGCCCAAGGCAAGATTTGCCTAGGCAAGATGACTTAATGTTGATGTTATTGTGACATCAGCAGTCAATTTAAATAACAAAAAATTTGAACAAAAGAGGGAAAAAAAACCAAAAATTTAAGATATTTTTATTTATAAATATTGAGACATATTTTTCATTTCTTATACCGAAACTCTATATAAATTCTTCTCATCATATCTCATATAAATAGTAGTTGCCTTTGAATTGCCATGGCAATAGGTGGAAAACAACAAAAAAATTGCTTGGGTAGACACTATTTATGTGAATAGTAATAGCCCTTGCATTTCTTTACCTTTTGCCATAGCAAATGGATGGAAATACTTACAAGTAAGGTAAAACCAAATAACTTATTAACACTTGATAAGATAAAAACACCAATTAATTATTGTTCTAGTATTATTATTTTTACTTATAAAAAGATTAAATCAATATATATTTTACAAATTTATAAATAAACCCAATCCTAGACATGTATTTATAAAAAAAACCCAAGCACTATTTAAATATAGAAACACACCCAAAATCAACCCCAAAGTCAACTTTTTGGGTGTGTTTATAAATGAGTTTTGAGTGTGTGTAATGATGAGTTTTGGGTGTGTTTATATGTTTAAATAGTGCTTGAGTTTTTTTTATAATTTCAGCCCCCATTTTGGGTGTTTTAGTGAAACTCCCTATATATTTATGGGCTCGGCCCGACTTTCCAATGTGTTGATATTATAAACTAACCTAATATGCGAAGGGGGGTTCGAATTCGAGTGCAAATGAGACTTTTTTTGTCTTTTTACACAACAATAAAACTTACAGCATAATGAGTTAAGTATTGGGTGAAGGAGAAGTGCGGTTTAAATAGAAAATCACTTTTGTATATCTCCAATAGGCAAATAGTGTTGGTTTTACAGTAAGTCGGTACTCAGAAATCGATATAGCGGTCGAACCCCGAGTTTTACGACTAGGGCTGCGGAGCCTCTTCTGAAGTTCTGATCGTACACGACCTGCGTTTCATAGTCGTCGTCCTCCACGGTTTTGGTCTTTGCAGAAGAGAGAGGCGGAATCGGAATCGGACTGGTAGGGTTAGGGCTTTGCAGGGTTAAAGGCTTTTCAACCCTGCCCGACTATCGGTAAGCTGATTTGATTCTGACGATTGAGCTAAAGAAATTTGGAATTTTGAAAGTCCTAGGCTTTACATAGTATGGATTTTTATTTCGGATGCAAATTTGGGTTTAAATAAATTATAAATTGGCGTTAAAGTATTGAATCTTGATGCATATTCTTTGTGCATTAAGCAAAGGTTATAATTTTGAGGCATTTTGTCGAACTGATTTTCAGAAGCTGATGCAATATGAGTTCGTTCTCCATCACGCGGAAGAAGACTCCCTTCCAAAAGCACAGAGAGGAGGAAGAGGCAAAGAAAAAGGTGCCGCCATTGATTAACTAGTTGGCTTCTGCAAAAGAGAGATTTTTACTGACAAATTAGTGTTTTATTCTTTTATCTTTTCCCCTTTAGAGAGCGGAGGAGGAAACAGCTCGCTTATATAAGGAGTTTGTGGATTCATTTCAAGGGGATAACGCACCTGGGTCGAAGGCTTTTGTGCGAGGAGGAACAATCAATCCCAATGAGAAGGTGAAGGCGGATAATGAAGGTTAGTATAACTGAGGATCTCTATACTGCTTTTTTGCTAAAGTTCTGGTAGTTTCAGTCTTAGTGCTTTGTTTTCCTATTATGTCATTTCACCCTATGGATAAGTAAAATAGCTTTCTATTATTATCGGGACACTTTAATAAAAACATGGACCTTTTTATTCATTCGCGGATGGCAGGTGAAAAGTCCAAAGATGGGGTATCTGTTCCAAAGAAGGGGAGTAGGTAAAGAAATGCTTTTGATTAACCATGTTGCAATACTCTTGACAAGGCATCATAACTAGGAGAGTTTTTGTGGTGATGATTTGATATCGTCAGATGGATTTTGTATTTTGAGGTTTGTAATTGTGTAAACTAGAAAAATTGAAAATGATAAGTGGGTTCTGATTTTATTCTTCTACTTAATGGCATCAAAATAGTCAAGTTTTGTCTCGAACAAACGATGATGCTATTCTGTTTCCAATCTTGAAAAGAAATGATAATCAAGTGTTCAACTATAGATTTCAGATGAAACAAGCTTACTGTTCACTTATTTTTTCTTTTAACTCCTTTTCTATTTGTAAAGATGTTTTGTGAGCTTGCTGTTATTCATTCATAGTTTATTGAATGTGATGACAATCTCTAGGTTTCTTGAATATCTTAAGTAAGCATATACTTCTAGTTTGTATATATCTACTTTGCATTTTTATATTTAGGCATTTTTTGAGTTGCTTCAATGTGTGTTTGAGACATATGAAGCTAATGATTATCTGCATTGGGTGAAACATATCTTAATGCATGGAGTGTAGAGCACAATAATCAGCAATTGAAGATCGGCCACTGGCCTGGGTCTTGAGTGTGACTGGCTTGATAAACTAGATGGTACTGTCATGAAGTGGTAGTTCTGAAGCTGGAATGGAACTCACACAAATGCTTGATATGAAATGTTGTCAGTTATGTTACCCCGTATTGGTGTCAAAGTTAGAGTACTGTTCCATCTAGTGGAAACTTTTACTGTTTAAGTCTACATTGTCTGTATTCTCAATGTTATATAAACTCATTCAGTGACCTTGTCCGTAGTCACATAGCTGCTTGCGATTCATGAGTTGCAAGTTTAATGTGTCTGGATCAATAGCAATACCAAAAATTAGGCTTCAAAGCGGTTTATACTTCATTTGAAGTGAGAAAATCTAGTGTTCACCTGGAATTACTGCATTATGTTGTGGAAACAACGGAAATCTTGTGCCTGTTTGGATGAGATTTTAAATAATTTTCTATAGAAATAGTGGAAAGCAGTAGCTTTTTGATGTTTTCTATAGTTTAGTTTTATAATTTCTGAACTAAAGCCAACGCTTCCTAAAAATTGTTCTGAAAGTCACTTGGCTACATGTTTTCATTGTATTTTGCCTTTCGTGATTTTATTGCAAAGGTATTTTCAAATGAAGGAACCAAACAGGCCCTACAAGGTAGCGGTTTGCAAGGGCTTAGGCAGAAATAAGCTATAGTCGAATAGTTGATATAAGATTAATGTGTCTATATCTTCCCCCCTCTTCTCGTTTCCTATTTTATTTAATCATTTTCCAGGAAAAGAGCTTCGGTAACAAGCAAGTTTGTCATTAAATTATCTTCTGCAGGTATGTTCCGTACTTACCAACACCTTCTGTGCCATCCAAAGGGAAAGAATCTGAGAAGAAGGTCAGTATCCTGATGGTAGTAATGGCTTTCGTTTGTAGTTTTTCAAAGTGAATTTCCTAGCGTATTGATTCCTGACATTGTCAATTAGCCATTGCAGAGGGAGGAGGAGAAGCCGAGGGAGAAAGAAAAATTGAAGCCTCGAGAAATAGATAAATATATGGAGGAGAGGAAGCAGGATTACGAGATGAGGGATAAGCGAAATCAAGAGCGTGAACATTGGCGTGATGGGCGACCAATTGAGAATTCTGCAGTATGTGTTTCCCTTAATGAATCTGGTTTTCAATTTTCTACGAAAGATGATTTGGATGATATTTTTGTTTTGGTATAGGTTGTTATGAGTAACTGAGTTGCTTAAATGAGCAGGTCTGAATGTGTGGTTTTTTTTTTCTTTTTCGGGTGTAGCCGTACAAAAAGGTTTTAGGTTTAATGAGTACATGCAAATACACTTTGGTATTGCGGATGCACATTTCATTTGTGTTTAGTGTTCTTATTATTTAGCTGTGTCTCCTAGAAGAATTTCTGATTTCTGTTATATTATATCTGTATTATTTCTATATTTCATATAGATGTTTTATTTTGCAGTGTTTTCTAGTTTTTTATTTTAAAAATATATTAAATATTATAAAGTATACTCACTATGCCATTCTTTTTCAGCCATCCAGTCGCTTTGATGAACTCCCTGATGAATTTGATCCAAGTGGAAAGCTTCTTGGATCATTTGATGATGGTGATCCACAAACTACTAATCTTTATGTTGGAAATCTTTCACCAAAGGTTTGGTCTTTTATTTTTTTTGGGTTTTTTGGTTTTTTTGACTTGGTGTTCTCTTGTGTATGATACAAAGAAGTTGCCAATCTAAGTTATTATGTTCTTGATATCTCTAGGTTGACGAGAATTTTCTTTTGCGAACTTTTGGGAGATTTGGGCCAATTGCCAGTGTGAAAATAATGTGGCCTAGGACAGAAGAGGAGCGAAGGCGTCAAAGAAATTGTGGCTTTGTAGCTTTCATGAATAGAGCTGATGGACAGGCCGCGAAGGATGAAATGCAAGGTTTGGTTATTTCCAGTTACCGTAGAATTGATGGATTTCTCTTGGCAGATGTTTGCAATGTGCATTAGTTGTTTTCTATGCGCAGATAGAGTTATCTCCCTAATATGAAATCACGTTGCTCAGTAGTAATGCCACCTACTAATTCACATAAAATTAACATTATATGCCAATGTTATGCCTTGCCTTGTTAACTTTTATGTACTGGGGAATGCATGGATAGGAAATGAATGAACAGGAATTTTGTGTGTGCAGGAGTGGTGGTTTATGAATATGAGTTGAAGATTGGGTGGGGCAAGTCTGTCGCTCTACCATCACAAGCACTACCTGCTCCCCCTCCAGGACATATGGCCATCAGGAGTAAGGAGGTTTGTTTCATTTTTGACCATAAATTCTTTGGAATTAATTTGTAGTTGTAGATTGTTTGCATGTTGAAGTTCACTTTTTGTGAATTTGATGCTTTCTAGCTAATTATTTGCGCCGTAAGGATTTGACATTCTCAGCATCACTTAAAGAGTTCACATTGGATTGTTGAAACTAACAACATTTTCTTTTGTTGACAGGGAGCAACTGTAATCTTGTCTGGTCCATCAGGCCCACCTGTCACTTCTGTTCCCAGTCAGAATTCTGAACTGGTAATCTATCTAGTACTTTTATAGTCTCTAGTTTTTCCCCCCAATAGTGCAATCTTACCAATCTTTGTATGTGTTTATGGTGAATAGGTTCTTACTCCAAATGTTCCTGATATAACGGTTGTTCCACCAGAGGATGATCACCTCCGCCATGTGGTTGATACAATGGCTTTGTATGTTCTGGATGGTGGATGTGCCTTTGAACAAGCTATTATGGAGAGAGGCAGAGGGAATCCTCTTTTCACATTCTTGTTTGAGCTTGGCTCGAAAGAGCACACTTACTATGTTTGGAGGCTCTATTCATTTGCTCAGGTAACCTTTTGTTATGTGTGTACACATGCATAATTTTCTTAGGCAGTCGTGTAAATAATTCCTATTTCTTGGTAAAAGGACATGATTTTTGTTCTGAAGCTTGTGTATCATTGATTGTTGAGTGACCTTAACTATAACTTTTTAAAGTTTCCTAGTATTAAAAATATATGACATAAATGCAGGGTGATACACTACAAAGGTGGCGAACAGAACCTTTCATTATGATTACTGGTAGTGGAAGGTAAATGCAACCTACTTTTTTCTCTTTCTATGAAATTTATTGTGAAAGCGCGATAGGTTTGAGTAGTGAGATGGTGCCTTGGACCATAATACTGATCCAATGATATTTTATTTTATTTCCAGATGGATTCCACCACCTCTTCCAACTGTAAAGAGCCCAGAACATGGGAAAGAGGCTGGTACCACATATGCTGCAGGAAGAAGCAGGGTAATTTTCACATGCACAAGCAGGATGAATTTAATTCCTATATTTTCTTGTGGTGTAACTTTCTTTTCATTAATATTGTAGCGTGTAGAGCCAGAACGAACGCTTACAGATTCGCAAAGGGATGAGTTTGAGGATATGTTACGTGCATTAACGTTAGAGAGGAGTCAGATAAAGGATGCTATGGGGTTTGCATTGGACAATGCTGATGCAGCTGGGGAGGTAAATGCGGATAATAGTCACTTATCAGTTTGTTATTCAACGTTACAGATATAAGCAGATATCTATTAATCAGTGGACAGTATCAATAGAAAAGAAAACGAAGATCGAAAGACTAGTTCTGTGTGTACAATATTTCTGTCTGTTTTCTGTTGCAGATAGTTGAAGTTCTTACAGAATCTTTAACTCTCAAAGAGACCCCGATCCCAACCAAAGTAGCAAGACTCATGCTTGTCTCTGATGTGCTTCACAATAGCAGTGCTCCAGTAAAGAATGCATCTGCATATCGCACCAGATTTGAAGCAACATTACCAGACATAATGGAGAGCTTTAATGATTTGTATCGTAGCATAACAGGAAGGATCACTGCCGAGGCCCTTAAGGTAAGATGTACACGGCAATTTCATCCTGCTGTAGTTACAGACAATCATAAATTTTTCTTTCTCTGACGCCAATTAATCTTTACTTGAAATTCTGCAGGAAAGAGTTCTTAAAGTATTGCAAGTATGGTCAGACTGGTTTCTTTTTTCAGATGCTTATGTGAATGGATTACGGGCTACTTTTCTTCGGTCTGGTAACTCTGGTGTGGTCCCTTTTCACTCCATATGTGGTGATGCACCTGAAATAGACAAAAAGACCACCTCCGAAGATACAGGTGATGCTTGTAAAACCAATCAAGATGCTGCTTTGGCAATGGGCAAAGGAGCAGCTATGAGGGAGTTATTGAGTCTTCCCCTAGCTGAGTTGGAAAGACGCTGCAGACATAATGGATTATCTCTTGTTGGTGGTCGAGAAACTATGGTTGCACGATTGCTTAGTCTGGAAGAGGCAGAAAAACAAAGGGGTTATGAACTAGATGATGACTTGAAATATGCACAGAGCCATTCAAGTTCAGCTAGATATTCAAGTAGCCGCAGAGAAATGAATATTGAACCAGACTCTGTGGGAATATCTGCTCAAGGGAAAGGGTCCCTACCCTTGGTCCAAACCCTTCCAATTCCGCAGCCTGAACTAAAAGCTTTAACAAAGAAAGAAAAGAGTGATCCTGTTCTACCAGCCTCTAAATGGGCGCGAGAGGATGACGACAGTGATGATGAACAAAAGCGTAGTGCGAGGGATCTCGGGTTAAGCTACTCATCTTCTGGAAGTGAAAATGCTGGTGATGGTCCAGTAAGGCTGATGAGATGGAGGTTGCAACTGATGCAAGCATTCCAGCACAACCTGACAGTGGAATAAGTGAGGAGCAGAGGTTGTATCTTAATTCTACATTGACATTCTGTCTAGTTTCATTTGTTAGGAAAAGCTGCTTTTAGGACCTTGTGAAATTGTGCTTATGTTTTGCTTGACTGTGTTACTGTAGGCAAAAGTTGAGACGTTTGGAAGTTGCTTTGATAGAATATCGTGAATCTCTCGAGGAGCGGGGAATAAAAAATCCTGAAGAAATTGAGAGGAAGGTTGCAATCCATCGGAAACGGCTTGAATCAGAGTATGGATTATCAGATTCCAGCGAAGATGCTTGTGGGAGTAGTAAGTGTTCATCTTAAGAATACAGAATATTATATGTGAGGAATCATGTGATATCTGTTTACTTTTTTATGTATGTTTCTTGTTCACTTTTGGTTTATCGGGTTATATCTTGCTGAGGTTCCCCTGTCTCCTTTAGTTAATATACACACCTTTACTTGTGGTTCAGACTGTTTCAGGTGTTAACAAAAGTATTAGTAATAAGCTTATTGTGATTTTTCGTGGGCACTCTCTCTCTCTCTCTCTCTCTCTTCTGTTTCTTTTTCTGAAAAAAAGACAAAAGTAGCTGCTCTGTTCCGCATATGAAGACTGATAAATGGAAGATTTTTGTAATTTATGAAATGAAATCAGTAACTGATAGACCTGTTTAATACAACATTAATCAAGTTTATCCTCACCCTACAACATTAGTAGCAGGGACAACATTCTGTTGAGGTTGCGGTATTTGTCGGAAGTACTTGTTTTGTTTTTATTTATTTATTAATTTTATAATCCTTGATGTGTATCTTATAATTTGCCCGGTTTGGATTCTTCAGAGAGGAAGGACAGACGGGATGATGATACCCGTGATACTTCAAGAAAGCGGCACCGCAGTGGAAGCCAAAGTGATAGTCCGCTACAGAGATCGTCAAACAGAGATCGGGAGAGGGAACATGATTTGGACAGAGACCGGGAAAGACAGCGTGGTAGCGACAGAGATAGAGCCCATGATTTTGAAGGTGATAGGGTTCGGGACCGTGAGAAGAGTGGAAGTAGAGAGGGGGATGACCATGAGAGAGATAGAGGCAGAGAAAGAGATAGGGATAGGAGGAGACGAATGAAGTGAATCCTAGTCGACTCCTTGGAAAAGAGTTGGGAATCTAGTGGGTAATTTTCCAAAATTGAACCTCTTGGGTCGTTCAGAAATTGAGGTGGGTGTTTTTAGATGAAGTTGATGTCCAGGCCAAGATGGAGTTAAGCTGGAGTCTGCTTTGGAAGAAGAAAGAAGAATTCTATGGTTACTTTGTGAAAAGCCGTTCCATCGTTTCTAGTATTAGTGACATCCTGTAAGAGGAAATCTAGTTCTTGGTAACCAATATTTGTTTGGCAATTACCTTATAATCACTTTAAGGTATCATATATCTCAGTTGTGTTGCGATGACCAAGGAGGGTAGGTATTTCTTTGCTTTTCTAATGGCACATTTTGGTACTGGTTTGTTATCCACCAGGGGATGAGAAATGAAGCCATCAGAATCTTCCCTTTGTTTTTGGAAGTTCATTTCTCACCTGATCTTCTGTATGCGTTTGGCAATTACATGTACTTTGTATTTGATGGGACGCACTGACTTTTTGATTCAAGTGTACAAGCAAAATCTCATATTTATTATATTTACTAGGCTCGGTTATGGTTTCTTCTGCTACTCTATTTGAGTCTCGCTTCTACCATTGTGATGCCTCACATTGCGCCTAAGTTTTAGTGCATGGGCTTTCCATTTTAATAGAATGAACAGAGGAACAAATTGCTGGCATGCTTGCTCAAGGCTTTGAAAGACAAGAAATTTAGTCATTTTACATTGCAAAAGACTAGAACCCTACTTATATATAATCCCTCTCTTTACATTGCAGAAGACTCAAAATCTACTTAAGGGAGGGGACCAAATGTTAAAAAGAAGAAAAAAAGAGGGGACCTAACCAAAATGTGAGACAATGTCACTGAAACCATAACGGCTACTTTTGCGGCCGGAGCTTCCTTAATAACCACTTCTTGCGAAGTGCCGCATCCAAGGCCATGAATGTCTTTGCCTTTCTCTCATCTTCTAACAGGTCACAAGCATCCAACATAAGCTCATCATCCATATCTGGTATAGCTTGAAGTACATCGATTGCACTTTCTATTGATTTGTAGTTACTGTCCTCTTTATTATTTGCCAGTTTTGTAACCAGACCTGCCATCTCTGCAAGAGCCTTTTGCATATCCTTGCCTGTTTTCTGTGCTTTTGTAGAACGTCCTGAGTTCAATGGCATCACAGTTGGCCGCTTTCTCTGTTGATCAGACATTTCAATGTCCTCAGCTAATAATCGCAGATCTCCAGATGTTCTATCCATCTCTATTTCCAAGGCAATGAGGCCAGCTTCCATTCCCACACCCTGACCACTGAATTTTCCATCTAATTCTGTATTTATAAAAATCTTGCTCAAATCACTATAGCTACCTAAAAATGCATTTCTGTATTGGATAGCATCTGGGTGTTCCTGCAAACAGATCTTACATAAACAACTGGAAACTACAGATAAACAAGTTTTCGAGATATGAACAACCAGAACGCACCTTGATGTAGGCTTCCCAAGTGTCATTGTCAGCGGTTATCATTTGTTGACTTTCATCCCACATAAATCCACTGTGATTGAGAAGAATGCTGATGTAGTCATGCTGTTTCACCAAGCATAAATATCGATCTTCTAGGACATATTTATCACATTGAAGTCCAAATTTCATATTAAATGATTCAAGCATGTGGGCCCATGCTTGCTCATTGAATGTGTGATCTATCTTTTTTCCTTGATGTAGCTGATCCAACATAAGATCAATAAAATAACGGTCCATTGCTGGTGTCCAATCCATCCTCAGAGGAACAACCCCAGTGTGAGACTGGTCATTCTTCTCCTCCCCTACAAATGTTATTTTATTTTATTTATAAAAAAAACACGAGGATACAAAACATCAAGTCTAACAATAAGCAATAAGTACACTTCTAGACATGGCATTCAAGTAATTTTAAGAGCACATGAGACAAAAGCTACCCTCGCACTGCATTTCGTACGACGACCTAATATCTACTTTAGACCCATAAAGGGCATTAAACATTTCATCCATATCATTATGAAAGAAACAATTACAAATAAGAGTAAACAGGTGTAGCATCAAATCTATCATACTTCTCTGTTGGTGGTACATGCAAAGAAATTCATGTTCAACAAATGAATGAAATTTTATTTGTTTTTTGAATTTGGAACGTACATTACTGTAAAATCAGACTAATATGAGAAGGTAACAATAGCATACCGGTCATTAAAAATGGTAGTTCACCGCAAGGATCTGAATTGCATGCCAAACGACTGTATCTTCCATCGGAATTTTCTTCTCTCCAAAGATAACACACAATTTGTTGTAGCCTGGCACAGTTTTAACTCTATATTGTCGAGCATCAGGATGGTTCTGCATGCATTATATGTCAGTATAAGGGAAGCTAATAACATTTTGAGTTAATCAAGGAGAAGTTTACCTTCACATAACCATCCCAAACATTATCTTCAGCTGCTATCATTTCTCGTGATTCATCCCACAAAAATCCGCCATGTTCAAGAAGATTCTTGATGTCATTGTACTGCCTTCGCAAATGTTTGTACCGGTTCTTCAGAACATCTTTGTCATGGTGAGATCTGAATCGAGCATTGAAAGATGTAACCATGTCAATCCACGCCCGAGTAATGAATGTTTGCCCTAGTTTATTTCCTCTATGCACCTGGTCTAGTAACAAATCAATGAGATAACGGTCCATTGGTGGTGTCCAATATGTCCTTGTACGATCACTGACAGTTGGGGTCTGTCCCCCCTTTCCTTCCCCTACAGAATTAAATATCAAGTTAGAGTAACCCTTCATTCTTGAGAAGATTTAAGCACCACAAAGAAACGAAAAAGAAAAAGAAAAAGAAGTAGAGACATTTAATGTGAAAAAATAGTACGACTCTTCTCGTCTATAACTGGGTAATTCTCATTTATCATTAAAATAAGCTACAGAGAATGAAACAAAGAAGAAACTTTTCATGATTGATAAACCCTAAAACTCCTCTTTATTGGTGATAAGGAAACTGAAAGACCAGCAACTTTCATACGTCATTGGGTAACATATTTATTTATAAAGAAATGAACAACAGTATGTGGTTCCCATTTCTCTTTCCAGGGATTTGTACATCTCTATGAATATTGTGCAAGCAATTATAACTCACCAACTTTGACTTTTGATATGTCATCAACGTCTTTCTGTGGATGCAAATGATTGTCGATGCCAAGATCAGGTTCACTTCCAAATATTAGGAACATGTCATAGTAGTTTGGCAAGGTTTTTGTTCTATATGTCCGTGCGTGAGGGTGTGCCTGTACTAGTAATCCTATATTAATCAGTTATTGGAAGGAAAAGTAATGGAGAGAAGGAAAAAATCACCAAAAAAAAGTGAATGAAAGATGAAACGTTCATGACAGTGTACCTTTGTATAAGCATCCCAAACATCATCATCAGCTACAATCATATTCCGCTTTTCATCCCAGGAAAAATCATTTTTTCTTAGTAAAGTTGCTGCATCACTGTAGTATTTCAACAATTTCTTGTATCGATGTCTTAAAACCCGTTTGCCATGTTGAGGTCCAAATTCTTCATTAAATTTTGCAAGCATATCTGTCCAGGCTTTTTTGTTGAATGTATTATCAGTCTTATTGCCCCTTCCTACTTGGTCCAGCATAAGGTCGACGAAATATTGATCCATGGCTGGTGACCAATCTGTCCTTGGACGCTCACTACTTGAAGGAGCAAGGGTGCCCATTCCATCACCTACATATTGAGAAAGGTTTAACTTGTCATCTCTTACTAATGAATATAATTTAATTATGAACTAATATAAGTAATTTTAGAAAGTCAACCATCATTGATGACAAAATTCAGATTATCTACTGATTCTTGTTGTGCTCATTTTATGACTAACAATAAGCAGATCACCTATTTATCACAATTTTGAAGATTGTACCATAACTTCCTCTCAAAACACAAAAGAATGAGTTATATATGCGTCCTGATCAGCTCATCAAGCATGAGAACATTGCACTAGCAAACACCAACCTTCCAACACTAGTCTCTAAAATTGAACTACTGATCATTATTTAGTCCAACAAGCAAACCTTAGTCTTATGTTTATGACAAGGAAAGGATACAAACCCATGGCTACTCCTTGAACTTCATCATCAAAGTCTAAGTCATGGCTTGATCGACTGTATCTTCCATCAGCAGTTGTATACCCATAAATGAGGCACAAATCACTAAAATTCAAGACTGCTTTAGTTTTGTACGGTCGTGCATCCGGGTGAACCTACATGCACTTGATGTCATTTCACAGTTATGGAATAAATTGTTTTACAAACAACGAACGGGTACGGAAGCATTGCACCTTGATGTAAGCATCCCATATGTAATCATCAGCTACCACCATTTGACAAGCTTCATCCCAAGAAAACCCACTCTGGCCAAGAATATTCTTCACATCATTGAATTGCTTCCACAAACTTGTATACCGGCTTTTCAAAACATCTTTATCATAATGAGAATCAAATTTTCCATTGAACATAGTGAGCATGTCTGTCCAGGCCTGCTTGTTGAAAGTATGGCCACTCCTAGTTCCTCTATGCATTTGCTCCAACATAAGATCAATAAAGTAGCGTTCCATGGCTGGTGTCCAATATGTCCTTGAACGATCATTGGTTGCAGCTGTTTGGCAACCCATTTCTCTCCTCTAATGAACAGAAACTCTGAGAAGAGTTTAATCAGTTTTCTTATAACAAAATTCAGTGCAACTTCAACCAGCAATGCTTACGCTTACTTAGTATGAGAACCTCATACAACATGAACAATAACAAGCGATTAAAAACGTGATCAAAATTAAGCTGAAATCTGCAACCCAATTGTCAAATTCATTACACCCACGAAGAAAACATGAGCAAAACTTGAAAGTTGAACTCTTCAGCTTTGCAACCTTAAAAACTTAAATTTTTCTTCCACATTTTAAAATCAATGCAGCACAGTACTTGAGCATAAAATCCCAAAATTTGTATTGCAATAGGAATTTATTCTCTGACAATGTCCATGATTCCGAGAACCCAGAGGAGAAAACAGTATGCGATATATAGAAGATTCATATTCAAAGGTTTGACCAGATGGTGAAAAAGTTTGGTGCTTTTACCTGTTTGTAGTTTGTACTGAGAGAGACTTGATTTCCAAGGTTTTAGTTGGCGCCAAGGAGAATCTGTGATTGCCAAAGAGTTAACCCTAACCCGGAATAAGAGCAAAGCTTCCGAGGTGTTTGGTCACGGAGGCAAAAACCCTTTTCTTTTTGTCCTATATTTGTTTTGTTGTGTAGTGAGCATCCATTTCATGACCCTAGGGCTGCGTGCATCTCTGAAGTAGAGTGGGTCAAGTTGGAGTGTCATGCTAAGCCCAAAAATAGGGTTTGCTGAGTAGGCAGCCCATACCCTTAAATCTAAATAAGCCCACAGTCCGCTAAAAGCCTACAAACATATATAATCCAATTGTACATATATATCAAGTTGGAGGCTAACGAAATTGAGAAACATTTGCAATACATCGGGATGTTATTGTGGCGGTATACAAGGCCAATCACGCACTATCATGTGTTTTAAATTTTCTACATAAAAGTGTATTATTGACTTGTAATACCGCTACGGTGGTATAGCTTTGCATGAAAATTATTCCCCTAGCCTCATCGATAGATATTTGAGAGTGAAGCCAATGCGACCTTGTCAAAGCCGTTCATCCTGCCAATACAAAAGCTATTAAATCCTCGAGACGGCTAACTCTTTTGATGTAAGCCATTGGTTCCTTCTGCCTCAGTAGTACTGTTGTGCACGTCGTTTTGATGCAAATTGCAGTTAAGACAAAAAACAGACTCTGTCTCAACTCAATTAGTCCTTTACCGCTTACATATATTTCTCAACCCAATGAAGACTTTCTTTGATTCTTTGCATTGCAGATTTTCATGCACATCTCTGAACAAAGCAACCATGTTTCTTATAAGCTGCAGCCAGGTAACCTTTTGTAATTACTACATGAATAATAATTGCTACATCTGTCTCTTCATTTTCATCAATTTTCTGCCTATCTTTTCTCATCAAACCAATGTCACACCTCCCCTTTCGTTCACCATACCTCAGTTCAACCTTAATACAGAGAACATACTCTATGAAGGTGATGCCACCCCTTCCTTAGGCATGGTAGAACTCAATACAGTCTCCCAATTGTTCCGTGTAAGGCGGTGTACCTATTCGCAACCTTTGCACCTGTGGGACTCTGCTACCGGTTCACTAGCGGATTTCACAACTCATTTCACTTTCATGGTTGACACTCATAACAGTAGCAAATTCAGTGATGGGTTTGCCTTTTTCCTTGCTCCCGTTGGCTATCCAATTCCACCTAACTCTGCTGGGTGGTAGGATTGTTTAACAGCAGCACTAATTTTGCAGTGTCCAAAAACCAAATTGTAGCAGTTGAGTTTGATTCCTACACAAATATTGAGTGGGATCCAAATGGACCTCACGTTGGGATCAATGTAAACAAAATGTCCTCAATTGTTAACACCAGTTGGGTTTTTTAGCAGCAACAGAAGGAAGGTGGCTAATGCATGGATAGCTTATAATGCTACCACAAACTACCTCAGTGTGTTTTGGACATACAAGGAAAACCCAAATCCTGCTTTTATTGACAGTTCGTTTTTGCTTTCTCACCGTGTTGACTTAAGAGAGGTTCTCCCCGAATGGGTTACTATTGGTTTTTCAGCTGCTACTGGAACA
Organism: Prunus salicina; assembly: GCA_020226455.1. Classification (NCBI taxonomy): domain Eukaryota; kingdom Viridiplantae; phylum Streptophyta; class Magnoliopsida; order Rosales; family Rosaceae; genus Prunus; species Prunus salicina. The sequence continues at coordinate 42,009,719 of CM035341.1, forward strand.
GCCCCTGAGTGGCATGTTATAAATTCTTGGGAATTCAAAGCACATTTGGATTCTGGTGAGATACGAAACAAACAAAAGGATACGAAAATGAAGAAGAAATATTTGATAGGAGGAATTGCTGCTTTTACTTTGTTAATTTTGATGATTGGTGTGGCCTTGTGTAGGTTGGTTGTAAAGAAGCGAACAGTCAGGATTGGTGGACATGAAAATTACTCCAAGGATGTGACCTCCATAAATAAGGATCTTGAGAGACGAGCATTCCCTAAACGATTTTCTTATAAGGAATTAGTTGCAGCCATCAATGGCTTTGCAAATACTGGAAGGCTAGACCAAGGAAGGTCAGAACATGTTTATAAAGGAATCTTACGGATCTAGGCTGTGCAATTGCTGTGAAGAAAATATTTGCAAAATCTGATTACTATGAGAGAATCTTCATCAATGAAGTCAAAACTATAAGCGCTTAATACATAGAAACCTGGTGCAATTTATTGGATGGTGTCATGAGGAAGGCGAATGCTTACTTGTTTATACATACATGCCTAACAGCAGCCTCGACACTCATCTATTCGGATGTAAAACAACCCTGCAATGGAAGTTCAGGTATAAGATAGCTTCAGGCTTGGCCTCTGCCCTTCATTATCTACATGAAGATGCAGAGCAATGTGTTCTTCATAGGGATATCAAATCAGCTAACATATTGTTGGACAAAGACTTCGGCACTAAGCTCGGTGATTTCGGGATTGCAAAGCTTGTTGATCCATGGTCCAGGACTCAAACAATAGGGGCGGTAGGGACTTTTGGATACATAGCCCCAGAATATGCAAATGGAGGAAGGGCCAGTAAAGAATGTGACATGTTTAGTTTTGGAGTTGTGGCCTTGGAAATTGCTTGTGGAAGGAGGACTTACCAGGATGGAGAATTTCACGTGCCACTTGTCAGTTGGGTTTGGGAACTGTACCTTGCAGGTAATCTTCTCCATGCAGCTGATGAGAGATTGGATAAGATTTTTGATAAAAATGAAATGGAATGCTTGTTAATTGTGGGATTATGGTGCACTCATCCCAACAGCAAGGGAAGGCCAAGAGCTGGAAAAGTCATGAAGGTTCTTCAGCTTGAAGCACCGTTGCCGGAACTTCCACATGACATGCAAGAACTTGAGCATCATCTGTCTCATCATGATCTCATATGATTATAGTACAACCACAATTAGTTTCTTTTTGCTTCTTCTTCGGACTATGGTTGTATCATGATTTTGAATTCATGAAGTCTTATCTTTGGATTTGGGTGCTGGTGTTTCTGTGACTTTGTTCGAACAGAACTTCATTGAACCTCGAACCTAATTGAGCAACTTAATTTGGTTTGTTATTCTTCTAAGTATGTTTATGAAATCTAAAATGACCTTGATGTGAATGGTTTCTTCTTGGGCTATCAAATGTTTTCTGCTTCTCGAGTTTCAGTCTCCTCTTTTGAATTTTAGATTTCAGTGTTTCTTTAGCTAGTAATTAGACAATACACACTAGATTATTTAAATTAAGGGCACTTCAAGAGAACAAGTGACAGTATTTTAATGATTCATTATTATCATAATCTTCCATATTTAGAAGCCAAGAAGAACTCCGCAGGAGTATAGCCGGGAATTTTTTTCTAAAACGTATAGCCGCGTGGCTTTACTGGGTCTTTTTAATATAATTTTTTTATATATAGTATAGCCGAGCGGTTATACTCTTTTAAATATAATATACCTAGAGCGGATAGCCAAGCGGCTATACTATGTTTTGACACGTTGCAACTCTATGCAGGTCACGCTCTTTTTTTTTCCTCCCGATAAATAGTATAGCCGCACGGCTATACTGGGAATTAAAAAAGATTACAGCCGCGCGGCTGTACCGGGGTCTTTTTTATTTAAATTTCTTATAAATATATAGCCGGTCATAAATAGTGTAGCCGCGCGGCTATCCTCCGGTTTTAGAAAAAAACAAGAATATAGCCGCGCGGCTGTACGGGGAATTAAAAAAAAGATTATAGCCGCGCGGCTTTACGGGGGTCTTTTTTTATTTAAATTTCTTATAAATAGTATAGCCGACCGGCTATATATATATATATATATACTTATAATTGTTTTCCCCAGATTTTTGTTTATCAATAAAAGTAGTTTAAAGTATTAACCATTACTATTAGGTCAATACTAGAGTCTCTATTGTCCTCTTTTGGCTTTTCACTTTTTCAGAGTTATTACTCATATAAAGAATTTAGCATTTTCATGTTTAACACTCATTTTATACACATATGTTCGTATTTTTCATATTTAATATACTTGTTTTTTACAAAATTTTCAATAATACACACAAAATTCTTTCTAATATAAATGAAACTGTGAAGTCACGACTTGACAATGTCGAAGGTTCCAATCTTAAATTTTAAAGTACCATCAATTCATCGTATTGCATCAAATCCTTCCTTGTCTGTCTGTAAAGAGTACGAAAAAAAAAAACAGAACAGTCAAGAAGGACTTCGGAGACTGCAATTGAATTGAGAAAAAAGAAATTGCGTATGAAATACGCCCAAAGACTCCCATGCCTTTTTCCAACTGATTTCACCTAACATGGACCATTCTTTATTTTTTTTATATAAGAAAAAAACACGGACCATTTTAATTTCTTTGGGCTTTTGTTTTGAATGTCAAAGTCTTAGGCTTCTTTCCCTTTAAAACATGGCAATCCTTGGTCTTCATTACACTCTTCATAATTCTGGCTTCTTCATTGTAGTTGCCACGTACATTTCTATTATTCGTTGCATTGCAGATTTTCACGTTCTTGTTGTTTGCATTGCGATGTCTCTAAGCAGGCTATCAACTTTCCGTCTTCTATCCTTGAAAAACTGCTCTATTGTTCTCTTCATGTTCTTCAATTTTTTCCAACCCTTTGGTCATCCACTTTCCTTCAGCATCAAACGCTTTGGTCTAGATGCAAACAACATACTTTATGAAGGTGATGCCGTGCCTTCTTCATTCGGAGTGATTGAACTCAGCACGATCACAGACACAGATATATATTTCCGCACTGGCCGGGCTACGTATGCAGAACCTTTGCACTTATGGGACTCTGCTAAACTGGCAGACTTCACTACTAATTTCTCTTTCGTTGTCGACACTCGTAATATAACCTTGTTTGCTGATGGAATTGCCTTTTTCATTGCCCCTGTTCACTATCCAATTCCACCAAACGCTGCTGGTGGTGAGATAGGATTATTAAACAGCACCACTCGTTTTGAAGCATCCCAAAACCAAATTGTAATGGTTGAGTTTGACACTTTCACAAACCAATGGGATCCACTCGGGCCACACGTTGGGATCAATATCAATACCATATCCTCAGTTGTTCATGCCAGTTGGGATGCTCGCGGCAACAGTGGGAAGATGGCTCACGTACAGATAACTTACAGTGCTACCACCAAGAACCTCACTGTGGTTTGGAAATATGAGGAAAATACTAATGTGGCCATCTCTTCGCTTTCTTACCCTATTGACCTGAGAAAAGTTCTCCCAGAGTGGGTTACAATTGGATTTTCAACTTCCAATGGCTTTTACAGAGAGCGGAATGCTATATATACATGGGATTTCAGCTCAAACTCAGAGGAGATAAGTACCAAAATGAAGGAGAGGAGGATATTCTTGATTGGGGCCTTTTCAGTTTCTGTCTTTATTTTGATTGTTGGTGTAGCCATATGCTGGTTAGTGGTAAAGAAGCGGATAAACAGGATTGATGAACTTGGAAATTACGATTCAGCAGCCTCCACAGATCTTGAGAGGCAAGCCTTGCCAAGACGATTTGCTTACAAAGAATTAGTTGCAGCCACCAATGACTTCGCAAACGATAGAAGGCTAGGCCAAGGAGGGTCAGGACAAGTTTATAAAGGAATCATACAAGATCTAGGCTGCACAGTTGCTGTGAAGAGAATCTTCCCAGAATCTGAGCACTATGAGAACGTCTTCATCAACCAAGTGAAAATAATAAGCCGCTTAATACACAGGAACCTGGTGCAATTCATTGGATGGTGTCATGAGCAAGGCGAGTGCTTGCTTGTTTATGCATACATGTCTAACAGCAGCCTTGACACGCATCTATTCGGCTCTAGAACAACCCTGCAATGGGATTTCAGGTACAAGATAGCTTTAGACTTGGCCACAGCCCTTCATTACCTACAAGAAGATGCAGAGCAGTGTGTCCTTCATAGGGATATCAAATCAGCTAATATACTGTTGGACAACGAGTTCAAGACTAAGCTTGGTGATTTTGGGATTGCCAAGCTCGTGGATCCGCGGTTCAGGACTCAGACAACAGGAGTGGTAGGGACTTTTGGTTACATAGCTCCGGAATATGCAAATGGAGGGAGGGCTAGTAAAGAGTCAGACATGTATAGTTTTGGAGTTGTGGCCTTGGAACTTGCATGTGGAAGGAGGACTTATCAGGATGAAGAATATCACGTACTGCTTTTTTGGTGGGTTTGGCAGCTGTACCTTGCCGGAAATCTGCTCTCTGCAGCTGATGAGAGATTGGATATGAATTTTGTTCGAAACGAAATGGAATGCTTGTTAATTGTGGGATTATGGTGTACTCGTCCCAACAACAAGGAAATACCAAAAGCAGGGCAAGTGATGAAGGTTCTTCAGCTTGAAGCACCTTTGCCTGAACTTCCACATGACATGCATAATCATCCACAGCCTCAAACTCAACCTCAACAACAAACTGGTTCCTCTCAGCTATCGTTAACTTCTAGCTTCGAAACTGTGAGTGGTTAAAGTAGTACAACAACAGCCACCAAACAACTTCAAGGGCAAATAGATGAAGTTAAATTTAGAGATATTCACTTCAGTGTTAATTCTTCTTATTAAGTGGGTTGGGGGGAACGTGTATTTGAATGTAAATATGTGTGTGCCAAATGACATGCATGATACCAAGATACATGGTGAACAGCTTTTTTTAGATCCGACCTTTTTCCGGCGTCAACTTTCGGTGAGCAACTTTGGCTTGGTCTTGTTCAAATGTTAATGAAATCTTTAATGATTTTGGTGAAAATGATATGGTTTGCTACAAATTTACAATCATTGTTTTCTTTCAAACATGGCTTTATTGAAAAGAAACTTATGACCTTTCATAGAATAGAAAAGAAACCAAATATTTATTTAAAATGAATAAAAGTCATTGTAGAAATTTGGTAGGGTTTTGAACATTGAACAGAAAGTTCCTTTATTCAAGATTGGTCATACTATGAATTAAGTTACTTAAAACAAAATTTAATCAATAAATAGAAGAACGTTAAGAGGATGATGTGAAACAGAGAGGAATGAAGGCATGCCTTAAATCCTTGGTCGCCCCGTTTGGGAGTACTTTTTTTGGCAAAAAAATGCTTTACTTTAAAGTTAAGCAATTAAAGGTGTTCGATAAATATCAAATATCCCGATTATTTTAAAAGCAATGATCTCTTGACAATATATTTTAAAAGCAAAGCCTCTGAGTCACTTTACAAGCAGAAAAGAGATTTTAATAAAAATTTCCCAATTCCCATAATACCATCATTAATTTTTTAAAATGACATCATTTGGTCACCAAAAAACCCACAAGACAATTAAAATTTATGTGGTCTAATTGAGCTCAGACCCTTAGGCATTGGTAACAAAAGCCTACAACTTTCACAATTTCTACACAATTTCTACACAATTTTATGCTAAATTTCTCAAAGGAATTATTGTCATTAATATTTTCAGTTTTAGATCAAAAAAAAGAAAAAAAAAAGATAGTCTTTCTTCTCAAAATTAGCTTAAGTGATTTGCATTTGGAAAATTGAAATCCGCTTGAACCGGATGGCCAGAGAGAGAGAGAGAGAGAGAGAGAGAGAGAGAGAGAGAGAGAGAGAGTGTGTGTGTGTGTGTGTGTGTGGGGTTTTTTTGAGTAGAAATTGAATTACTTTGTTTGTTGAATGTAGCCATGTATTTATAGGGCTTTAGGCATCTAGCGTTTTTCAAAGAATATCTTCCTTATTCTTTCCCCAAATTGTAGAGATTGAGTCAATTAGGGATTTGATTGGGATCAAATCACTAATCAAATCACTAATTGATAATGATATCTCAAAATTAGATAATATCTTTTTAAATAAAGGTAATATATCATATTTAAAATAATATCCCTATTTTTAGTATTAATTAATTTGTCAACTAAATGTACTCAATTAATTTACTTAGGAGATATTATTCTTGTCCACGTGGAGCCTTGTGATTGGAAGCCGAAATATTTGTTCCCACAAACACCAGCATCAAATCTAGCATGCCTGATAAACTATAAAGCAACTGAGTCCAGAAGAGCAAGCCCAGGAAAGGTTGATCCTTTAGAAAATACTGATAGAGTACTGCCCCAAAAAGGGACCCAACTGAACCTATAGAGAATATATATCCCACATTCTCCTGCATAAAGACTTGAATTGTTAAATTTATTTATTGGAAAATATACTCATATCTTAGTTTCTTAAATTCACTCTCATAAGTGACTGCCAAATAACTGAGAGAAAGATGGACCGTCCTTCGAGTCTGTATACCAGTAGAACATTCCATCAAGGATGTTCAAGCTCAATGCAACATGTACAAGCACAGTCTCCACACATCAGGGCATTTCAATGTTGTCCACATAGATTTTCTGGCATCGATAAAATTCTGTCTGACCTGCTCACAGCACGGAATATGAGATATTTAGCATGAAAAGAACCAAGAATCAACAGGAGTAAACGAAACTATTACCTGTCTGTAAGCGAAGTTGGGTGAATGAGGTTCATTGAGAAGAGTTCCAACTAAAAATACAAGTCCAGCTGGGATTGCCAACAAGCCGTATACTCCCTACCAGAGAAGAGGAAGAAAACAATATATTTTTCAACTGAAATATGAAAAGGAAAAGTTTCAAAGCTTTGAACTGCTATAATCAAAAGAAGCTGACCTTAGGGCCTATAAGATGAACAAAGATACCACTAACAGAGAATCCCACTAATGCCCCAATGGAGGAACTTAAGGCACACAGACTTTGCACATCGGATGCAAGTGAAGGATGATTAATACTGTTCTGTGCCTCACAGGCATCTATGGTGACATCTGCTACAGCTACTCCAGCACTTCCTCCTGTTAATGACAAGACAGCAAATGCGAGGTGCAGCTTTTCATGGAACAATAACAGGAGCATGGAGATCACTCCCATAGAATCTATCATCAAGAAAACATGAACCAGCTAGTTAGGAAACCATGTCAGCAATAAATTTCTAAAACCCCCAGATGGCATTTAAGGCAGAATGTGGTCTAAACACCATATGGCAAGTACTGACTTTTTTCAGAAAAGCACAAAAGTCAAGTGATATTCACATCTATTTGACTACGAAAATGGAGCTAAAGCTTGTGGCATTTAAGGCAGAATGCAAACACATCAATGGGATCCCAAAATCGTTATGCAACCTTGAACATGAAAACCAACTTAAAAGTTTTTGACTTTGAGCTAACAGGAAACTAATACTGGATCACTTACCAGCATAAATGAAAAAGGCCGTCTTCGATACCCAAAAATTGGGACAACATCCGTGAGGAGACCCCAGAGAGGCTTGACAATCCAAGGAATATAAATAATTCCTTGATAAAATTGGGCTTCAGAAGGCTGCACTTTCTGCACATCCTTCATGTAATATTCTGTGCCCACGCGAGAAAGAGCTCCACCCAGTCCTTGACTTATTCCATAAACAACCACCACCACCCATACAAAACTCCAATGCATTTCCATACAGAGCATTTTGAACCATTGGATTGGCGTGCAGAGAGCATCACAACACCCTTTTTGGGCTCATTTTCCTCCACAATATTAGCAGAGGGAACAAGACTCTCCTCCTCCTCCTCCTCCATCATCACTCACTTTCCTATACAGATTTTTAGAAAACAACACCCACCCAGTTTACAGATTATTCCTGAACTGTGGGAACCTGTGTTCCTGAACTATGCTTGCAAATGAAGAACCCAGTTGAAGATTCAGATTTTCCCGAACTGGATTTCTTCAAAGTGAAGCCTAGAACTTCTGATATTGGCTTTGGTTTCTGCTTAAATAAAAAACCTTGAATCCGCTGACAAAACCTCCGGCACATACAACACACAGAAAAAAAACAAAAACATACAAACACAATGACAGTAGCTTTCTCAAATTAATTTTGCAATGATGCTCCAATTTATCCTTCTGAAAAGTAATAGATCAGGAAAAGGAAAACCAATTACTTCAAGTTCAAGATGCATCAAAATCCTGGTAGTAGCTAGCCCCAAGGTAACAGAACGAGTTGACTTTGCAGTTTACAGTTGCTCTACACCCTATCTTAACTTAATTATCGAAATCCGGTCTTGGCTTTTGTTTTTACAGCGTTCCCGTAGTGAACTCTCATCAACATTCTGTGTCAAGAAGTTAAACAGAAGAAAACATACTTAATGGATCTCACTATATAAAGTTGGACTACCATGAAATACTTCTCCCATTAATAAGAAAAAATGTGGTAAATAATGAAAATATATAACAATAGTACATTCATCATAACTCTTTCAAGTATCAACCTAAAGCAACTTTGGCTTGGTCTTCTAAGTATGTTTCTGAAACCTAAGATGATTTTGATGTGAATGGTATATTGTTGGGCCATCTATCATCAACTCTGTTCACAAGGGAGACCAATTCAATGTTCTCTGTTTCTTGAGTTTCAATATCCTCTTTTGTATTCAAGATTTCAGTTGGAAGAATGGAAGAGTTGGGATCAACTCTAGGTACCAAAAATAGCAGGCAAAGCGGAGCTAATCTCAAGAAGTTCCTAATCAGAATGGCCAGCCATAGATTATCAAATTGTGTCCGTGTAACCTTCAATACATGCAGTAAGATGCCTCCTCCCCATGTTGCAGAGAGAAGTCCAACATTATCGATTGACATGAGCAGAGCAAAAAAAGTTCCTTCAATTCCCGGAGGACAAAGCTTTGAGCTAAGCACAAGAAGAGGCATCCATTTGAGCCTTCCAGTCATTTGAGATACACTTTCATCAATCACAACAAAGAAATAATCCGGTATGCCAAATTTCAAATTCAATCGCAAGACCAGCATCAAATCTAGTGTTCCTGATAAACTGTAAACCAGTTGAGTCCAGAACAGCAAGTCCCGGAAAGGATGATCCTTTAGAACATTTTGATAGAGTACTGCCCCCAAAAGGGAACCAACTGAACCGATGGAGAATATATATCCAACATTCTCCTGCAAAAAGATGTGAATGATTAACTTTACTCACATTGCACAGGGTGGTCCCTTCAGGGACTTCTGGTAAAATTGGAATGACACATTGGACAGAGTGGTGTGAAGTGAAGTCATGTAAAAGAAGTTTTAGCTGTTGACTTCTTATTCTCTAAAAATATACTGATTACTGAGATAATAAAATTGACTCTCATAAGTAATTGTCAAATACCTGTGAGAAAGATGGACCGCTCTTCGAGTCTGTATACCAGTAGAACATTCCATCAAGGATATTCAAGCTTAATGCAAGGGAAAAGTACATGTATAAGCATGGCCTCCATACATCAGGACATTTCAACGTAGTCCACATAGCCTTGCCAGCATCAATAAACTTCTGATTGACCTGTGCCCAGCATGCAATATTAGACCATGAGCATGAAAAGTGAAAAGAAAAGGACAAGAATCAAGAGGAGTAAAGGACTACCTGTGTGTAAGCGAAATTGGGAGAATGAGGTTCCTTAAGCAGAGTTCCAATTAAGAATACAAGTCCAAATGGGATTGCCAACAACCCGTATACCCCCTACCAAGGAAGAGGAACAAAAAAACTCTTCTAATAAACAAAATATTTTTGTTTCAAACAGAAATATGAAAAGCAAAGAGAAATTTTAAGCTTTGAACAGCTACAAGTGAAAGAAGCTGACCTTAGGGCCTATAAGATGAACAAAGATACCACTAACAGAGAATCCCAGTAGTGCCCCAACGGAGGAACTCAGGGCACACAGGCTTTGCATATCGGCTGCAAGTGTCGGATGATTAATACTGTTCTGTGCAACACAGGCATCTATGGTGACATCTGCTACAGCAACTCCAGCACTTCCAGCTGTTAATGACAAAAGGGCAAGTGCAATGTGCAGATTTTCATGGAATGATAGCACGAGCATGGAGATCACACCAATAGAACCTAACACAAACAAGACATTGACTAGCTAATCAGGAAACCATATCAGCTAGAAATGGCTAAATGTGTCATCTCATGAAACAATCAATCCATGTGGCAAGTTCTGATTTTGTTTTCCCAAAAGAACACAAAAGTTAAACTGATATTCACATCTATTAGAATATAGACATTTAAAACTAAAGTTTGAGGCATTTACAATTTCAAATTTAACACTTAGAATGTTATCATTAATTGAATATATGACATTGAACATCAAAACTAGAAAAAGTTTTAACTTTTTGAGTTTACCTGCTACAATGAAATAAGGCCGTCTTCGATACCCGAAAATTGGGAGAACATCGGTGAGGAGACCCCAGAGAGGCTTGACAAGCCAAGGAATAGAAGTAATTCCTTGATAAAATTGTGCTTCAGAAGGCTGCACTTTTTGAACATCCTTCATGTAATATTCTGTGCCCACACGATAAAGAGCTCCACCCAGTCCTTGATTTATTCCATAAACAACCAACACCCCCATTACAAAACTCCAATGCATTTCCACACAGAGCATTTTGAACCAATTGATTGGTGTGCAGAGAGCACCAGAACACCCCTTTTTGGGCTCATTTTCTTCCGCCATGTCACCAGAGGATTTAAGATCCTCCTCCTCCTCCACCATCACTCTCTTCCCAATACAGATTTACCAAAAACAACAACTCAGTAAACAGATCAGTGTTTCCTGAACAGTGGAAATCTGTTTCCTGCTTCAAAATGAAAAACCCAGTTAAAGATTCAGTTTTTATCTGATTGGATTCTTCACGGTGATTGATTCTCCTGAGGGAAGCTTAGAATTTCTGATATTGGTTTTGGTTGCTGCTTGATAACCTCGAACACACACAACACTAAGAAGGAAAAAAAAAACAACAAACACAAAGACAGCAGTAGCTTTCTCTGATTAATTCAGCAATGAATGTGAAATTTATTCTCTACGCAAAATGACAGATATCTGGTAATGAAAGCCGAGGACTTCAAGTTCAGATGGATCCAATGCCTGGTAGCTATCTCCAAGGTAGCAGAAGGCCTCTTGCTGCGAGGTCGACTTTGACCAACCAACCGGTTTACTCTTTACACTCTTCTTAATTATCAATATCTGATATTAGTTTTTAGTTTTTAGTTTTTACAGTTTAACCGTTGGGTAGCGCCTCGCTCTCATGTAAGAATCTGAAAGTTTCGGCCGCAAACATTCGACTAAGCAGAAAACAAACAAGAAAGGTAATTGCTTTCTCAGAAGCAAGGTCTTAAATATCGATAGTTTCGGAAATATCGGTGGTTCAAAAACACGGAAATATCGATGGAAATATCGGGAAAGTATCGATATCGATAAAAATTGAATAAAAACCACGGAAATTGTCATAAATACATGGAAATTTTTAATGAAACTTTAGAAGAAGTTTATTTAGTTAATCATCTATTATTTTGACACAAAAAATTGGAAGGAAATGCATTGCATAGTGGGTTTGACTGATTTAAGTTGATTATATTGCGAGCTAACAAACTCTGTGACTTAGAAAATCTAGAGTAATTAATGAAAGAGAATTAAACACACCCTAGTAATTTATTTATCATTTTTTAGTACAATATTTTACACTTTATTTCACAAACGTCATTGGACATGGTACACGTTCTTATATTTATTATTTATCAAAAATTGAAAAATAATTAAAGATGTAAACCAACTTGATTTTTCATGAAAATTAGGCACTTTACCATGCTTAAAAAATAATAGTGAATATTGAAAATTAACTAAGAACATAAATAAATTTATCCAAGGAAGAATTAAATAGTAAATAAAGAAAATAATTATAGAGATTTAAGTAATTAAGCAACAATTTGAAGGGGAATTTAGTAATGTAAGTACTTATAATGAATAATAAAATAATCAATAACATTAAATGGATTAAATAGAAAAGAAATAAATTATATTAAGTAATTAAGTAACTGAACAACAAAATAAAACAATAAGTAATTATGTTAATTTCTATTTTGAGAAAACAGCTCGCAAGTATTATAAATATAGATTCCATAACTTATTATCACAAAGTGATGACTGACGTGGTGGTTGAGTGGCTGCAGATCTTCAAAATATCGGCGATAATATTGAAATTTAATTCCTTTTCCTAATCGAAGTTGTTAATTTCCTATTGAAAATTCTGTTCGCAAACATTTTCTATAAAAGTTTTGTTACAGAATTGTTCAACCACTAGATACCAGCAAATATATATATATATATATCTCTATATATTCCTTCCCAAAACTCATAACAATCCATTTAATCGAAAATTCTAATATGGGTCAGAGTATCGATATATCAACTTGTTGGACCGTTAGATTTTTGATCCAATGGTCCAGAATAAATTGTGAAAAAAAAAACCCAATAAAAGCACCTAAAAAACCTGGGAAACCGGTGGTTGTGGGTTGCTTTTCACACGTGACTACCTCAGTCATTTTCTAATTACTCCATCTCGATCCTCATCTCCCTCCCCATCGCCCAACGCCCCTCCCAGGCACCCATGTCCGGCGAACATAGCCACAACAGCCTACGCTTATCTCCTCTAGCCCCTGAAATCTTTCAGCCCAGCCTCTCTCTCTTCTCCACGCAGCCCAGCCCCAACCCCTTTCCCTCCTCCCCTGAAATCTCTCCGCCCCGCTCTGTCTCTCTCTATTTCATCTCGGTTGGGTGTGCTCCCTGCCTTAAACCTCGCCCCTCGAGAAAATATCGGTCCCGATATTTCGACGATATTATCGAGGATATTATCGAAAAATTGACGAAATATAAATGGAATGTTGCGAAAATATCGGGATCCAAAAAAAACGATATTATCGCCGAAATATCGGCGATAATATCGAAATTTAAGACCTTGCTCAGAAGTCACCAACCCGCCAAGATGGTCAGAAATTCCGATTTTTTTTCCTTCTTTTCTTTTCCTTTTTACTCTTTTTTTATTATTATTTTTTTTTTGTAAGTGTTTGAAAGGAATAATATCATGTACATGGGACTTCCCTAGTTATGATGTTCTGACACGTGGCTGAATGCCACTGGCTCCATGAGCACGGAAGTGGGGACATGTGAGTAAGGACATAGCTTCCGCTTGTGACAAGGTGAAATCTCTCCCTTTCTGGAACTGGATAGACTTGTGTTAAAAGGCCGATCTTGTTCTGATTTGAGTTGTGTTATTAGTTCACTTGTTATGGTGCGGGTAAATGAAAAAGTTCAATATTTCATGAACTTATTACGTAGTCTTAATAAACAAATATGTATCATAACATGGGTAGATTCATAACATTACGTGGTCATTGACCATATATAACTGTCACGCTTAAATACTTCCCAATTGAAGCTCACAGAGGATCACACGAAAGACTATCCAATCACAAGATGCCACATACTCAAAATTACTTAACTCAATGGTGGAGAGTAGGAATTGGATGTTTATATGATTCATGAACCTTAGGGAGATGATAGCGCTTTTGATTAAACTAATGTATGTAATTGGCATACTCATTGGACTAGGTTAACCACAAAACCTAATGCATCCTGAAATGGACTGTTTTTTTTCCTTCAAAGAAAACCCAAGAGCTTAATTATGATTTTTATAATACATGCTTTAAGAAAAAGGGAATAAAATGGATCCAACTTGGTTGGTTTAAGTAGCTTGCCCCCTGTCAACATGTTAGAGCCATTGGAGAGAGGTTTCTCCCAAGAACAAATCTTGATGCGAGTTTGATTAGGCAATAACAATGAAAGTGCTCTATTTTTAATGTCGACTAACCATTACGGACCAAAAAGGGCAATGAGCCTATGAGGAATGAAAAGATTTGAACTTTATTGTCTTCGTCTTGCTTTTTGCTTCTTCTTCCTCCTTGTTTTAAATCTTATCCATTTTTTCCTGTTTTTTTCGTGGTTGTTTTATTGACATTCTTGCTTCTTCTTCCTCGTTTTAAATCTTATCCATTTTTTCCTGTTTTCTTCGTGGTTGTTTTATTGACCTTCGCAGAAGTGGGTTAATGAAGACTACTTATAGCAGAGTCGAATGGCACTAACTTCCCGACTTCTTTTTTGACAATTTAAGATTCATGCATCATCAACATTGGATGAATAGAGTAAAGTTAACAAATCATATTGACATTTAGAAAGTGGAAGAGCAAAAGTTAGTGGAACCCCCAAATAAACATTAGTTCCAAATATCTACTCTGTACATGACTGACCTGCAGTCAAAAAAAATGCAGAGCACGAATCTTGTAAAGAGCACAAAAACCTCAACATGAAGAAGTTGAGTTCCACCAGTTGCCTAGTATCTCTCAAAATCCATTCACAAACACCCATTAACAAACCATTAACAGCACAGCTGGATGTATCCTTGCTTCAAACCGTGATCTTCAAAAAATCTGCAATTTGATGATGCCTTTCCCCATCCATCCAACATGGAATCGTGATTTCCTCAGGCCAAAGGGATCTGATTCTTGAAACGGCTCCTTCAGCAGAAGCATTCTTGGTCTCACTGTTCATAGCCTGCCTTGATGTATATCGAAAGTCCAATTCTTGTTCAGCCAACTGTAAGCATCATTTGAAACATTACATTTAGCAGCAACCAGCTACCCTGTGAAATGCCTCTATCCGTGTGGAAATGGGCAGGCGACTCAAATCTTCGTGTGATTTATAGTAAAGCATCTTGTGCACATAGAACATCATATAACACTGTGAAGCTCTTACAATTCCCTCGTCAACCTCATTAATCCAAGCATTGTCACATTTGTACCACTGGTTTTTTATGCGTAAATACGTCACATAATGGCCGGATTCTAGTGTCCCAGAATGAGTAACTACTGCAAAAATCTCAAATTCTGTAGATATATCAGATTCATCCCCCTCAAAAGCAAAGATCCTATTTCCAAATCTGTTTCTGACAATTGAAGAAGACAGATATGGAGTCATGTCAAGGGAGAAAGGAAAATGCAAATAGCTGTCAATTTTCCTCATCATTTTTCTGACAAGGGAGTGCTCAAATCGTTTTATATGCAAACACAACACCAACGGGAGCTTTCTGATGGACATTTGCTTCGATGAGTCTCGCAATTCTTCACAGTTCTGACAGTACAGTTTTTGGTCTGATCCCAACTTCTCTGGTTTTGTAAACAAATCTAAACAACCTAAAAGAGTAGATGAACTGCTGTTGTCATTTGGTTTGACGGGCTTATTAGATGCATCTGACCAAGAACAATGGCTTGTGTCTAAGTTAAGTGATATGTCCAAACAAGGGTCATAAGTTGTTGAGGTGAATCCACAAGTCATACAAGTGACATCGGACCTCAACAGTCCTGAGAATACCCTATGAGCAATACACTGGCAATCTCCGGTATCTGTGAAACAGAGGATAACTTCATAAGTACAAGATAACTATTAAACAATGTAAAAACAACAATTGCACATGCATCTATTACTTCTACAGTATCCTATGAAGGTGTACACAACTCATCCAATCCTTTTGAGATTCTTGAACTTCTTTAGATACAGTAATAGATGGCTCCATAGTTCTACATCCTTCTAAACAGTGTTAATGTGCTTCCAAGTATAATCCCTCTCTTGAAAACATAAAAGGCAAGACCATAATGCCAACAGTCGACCCATAATTACCTCTAGTTTGGTTCCTTGCTTTGCTTTCTTTCTCATGGATCCCATCTAAGACTGAAATGAAGAACTCATGAGCATCCTGCTGCTCGTAACTTGCCAGATTTTCTGAATGCTGCCACCAACTTCAAGTAAAAGATAATGTGGATCAGTTGAAAAGTAAGTCTACTGCATGTATCAATTAAGAAAATACAAGCACACAAGAACCAACAAGAGATTTAGCATCACATATCAAATAAGAATTTGATCCAAAATCAGAAAAATGGTGCCATCATTTCCAGAAATTCTATGTCACTTCTAAATAGATTAATGTGAAGAATCCAACTAACTCCAACCACACAAACCCTAATTTGAAGGTTTCAGTATACAAAAAAAAATACAATTCTGTTGAGTATCTTTCTTGAAGCCCGGCTTAGACACACACATTGTGCAATTTGCATGTATACAACTTAGAAAGTTATTACTTCATCTCCACTTGCTACTAACACTTCCTATACTTATCCAAGGAACTTCAAAACCGACAAATTGCAGAGACAAAAACTGGCAATGAAAATCCTGAAACAAATGTTTATCCAATATAAATCAATCATTTGTTGTAGTTGTTTCTTTGTTCGGGCTTCGGCCCCCATAGTATCAAGAACAATATAAATCATTCATCAAATCACAAAACCAAGCATTATTAACTTGGCAAGATATGCTGTAACCAAAGAGCACACTGGCAGAGCAATGTCAGACCTGTAAAGAAATTGAGCCGGGCTATAAGGAGTCCGATCCCCCAAATACACAGCCGAGAAAATACCATGAAGTTCGCAAGGCAAACACAGCCGATTCGCAGTCCTTTTCCGGCATGTTTTGGGGTTATGCCGATCACTCAAGAAGTAATTTCTCAAAGGAGGTGCATGTAGTAGTGCTTGCAACACAGAATTCATGAAACAAGTATTGCCCAAATTATTCAATCCCCTCAAACCCAATGGGTAACATGATTTAGCCCTCTGATCTCTCGTCAAAGCCGACTTTTCGGCCTTCTTCAAATCCACTAATTCTACACCTGAACCCAGCCTCTTCCTTTCACACAGTCTCTCTCCTATACTGTCTGCACTATTTGTGCTATACGGCAAGTCCACCATGTGTTTAGACATCACAGTCTTATCAAAATCAGGATCATAGACCTGATCAGAGCACGCACAGCAATAAAGCTCAGCCCTTTCAATGTCCACAGCTAAATAGTGGCCAATCTCAGACTGGGTATGCAAAAGGGCGTGGCTTGAGCATGAGATTGAAGAGCAAATCAAACAAATATAGAGTCTACCTTGATACCCATTACAGAAACTGCATCTGGGTACCGCTGTGCCAGGATTCTGAACACTTGTCCTTCCATTTGGGGTGGTCTTGAGGCACTTTTGGAGTGATTTATAGCCACTCAAGCCATGTTTGAGCTTGTAAGCTGAAAGGTGCTTGCAGGGTTTTGGGTTTGTGTATGAAGGTTTTCTAGTCGACATCTTTGATAGGGATTGAGAAAGGAAGCTCTGATTCGTTACAAATCAAAAAAACAAAAACTTTATTAACAAAAATGGCAATATTATTAGATTAATAATAAATAATAAAGATTAACAAAGCAAGATCCAATATTCCAGTAAAGAGATGGACTGGGAACAAAGGTCTGGATTTGTTTCGGTGGATGGTTATGGTGTGATGTGAGAGACAGAGTAAAAAAGGCAGGGCTTTCTGTGCTCTGTTTAGGGATGACTTGAAGAAGGGGGGATGAAGAGGGTGCCCTTAGAGCATAAATTATGATTTCTATACCGACTCGTAGAGTCTTCTCATGGAGTGTATAGTATTTCCTTTGGAAAATAAGAAAATAAAAATAAAAATAACTTTTAAAAGAGTAGTGAAATTATATTCAGGGTTTTCGTAGCACGTGGAGCAAAGCACTTTACTTATCCACTTCCTATTTTGAAGGAAATCTAAACCGTCCAAATTTTCATCACAGTGATCAGGTCCGTCAAACAGCTAGGAGACAATGATGCCCCATCCATCATGTAGGGTTTTTGGGCTGATCTCTGTTTATTTTAATATTTTATATGTTCTACATTTTACATTTCTTTATAAAATATAATTCACACACATAAAAAAATAAAAGGATAACAATAATAAATGAGGCTTATAACATCAATATCGGCCTCAACTTAATAACATGTATAAATGAAGGCATATGTATAGTCCAATAAATGGAAGAATGGTATGGACTCAAATTAATGTTTATAAAATGCGTAGTTACAAGTTTGACAAGAAAAAAGCAATCTGTTTAGTTAGAAGTCTCAAGTCATTGAATCAACATCGGATGAATTACCCGTCACAGTATGCCAAGTTTACAGGATGCCGAGTTTATGAAGGGAGTAGTAACTTTTAAGCTGTCTAGATGTCTCATCGAGCTTTACAAAAGAACATAAATAATGTCTCTTCGAGCTTTACAGAAAAAAGGGTAATTATCAGTCATATAGTGCCCCTGCCAATGTACTGATTGCCATGAATTGTTTTAGACAAAGCTGAAGAAAAATGCTTTCGTAAATCAACCATCACCCTTTCAACAAACATTTCCCCATCTCGGGTGTATACCACGCCTATCTCCATCTCTAGCATATCCCGGCCCTCGCTTCTCTTTCTCTCCTCATATGACATCCTCACGTGATGAGAGAGATAGAGACAAGAGTAGAGTTTTCCCCAACCTTTGGTGTGTTAGAAAGGAGAGAGAGAGAGAGAGAGAGAGAGAGAGAGAGAGAGAGAGAGAGTGCACTATGGGCATTTGTGCACATGCCTCACATCATGTAGAGTGACAACAATCCAGATTAGCACTTTGGATGAGGTTGAGGATACGTCAACATACACATTAAACTTTTCTTGCACTTTGTACACCGCACAATGCACTAAGCACTCTGCATAGATCACACACTAAGAGACTTGAGAAAGTGCTGGCGGGTGTGGGGTGAGATTTTCGTCCTGAAAACGTGGCCTAGGGAAGACAACAAATCTAGAGTTAATTTATCTACATAGACAACTAAAAGGGTTGGTAGAAGTCCACTTTGATTCCATCAGAATCTATGTATCTTGTAGAAACAGAATTTCAGCGTAATGACAATCAGTAACCAAGCATTTAGTTTAAATTCATATATTCAGATTTTCCTTCATCAAGTGCCAAGACTATGAACAACCCAACAACAACTGCTTCTAGTCAAAGAAACCAAAAGAAAAGGATCTGCAAGGATGAACTGATATGACCAATTCGAGGGCCAAAACTTGTAATTGTCAACATGCTGAGGTTCTAATTGTCAACATTATCAATGGGCTAGCTAAATCAGTCTTCTGATGTACTTTAATTACAGCAGCAGACTTGGGAACAGTTAGGAACAAAACTAATGCACTCAAACTAGCAGAGAAATCGAAATCAGCATAAGTCTCATGCATTAATTGTTGCAATTGTTGTACCAGTGCAGGCAAAACCCTGGTGCCTTGGAACATCAAAATTAGGGATTTCAGTGAACAACACAACAATGCACATATGAACAGCTGGATCAAACTGCAAAATTTGCAAACTTCTCAGCCATACAAGCTCAAAATTCAGCCAAATCAACAAAACCAAATTCACACAACCACACTCATTTATTCATCCATGGATAAACATACACAACATCCAAGATCAGATACACTGGTAGGATACAAAGTCACAGATACCCAGAAGCAAATAATTCCCATAAACACTTATTTTGCTTGAAATTGCATCCATTTAAGTCATAAAGACGATAAAAGGTTGAGACTTTTCAAGAATTCTAATTGAAAGTAGAGAACTTTCAAGAAACAACACGGCCAACAACTGGGTACTTAGCTTCGAACTTCTTCTCCCAGTCGGTGAGGACGCCGATCTCCTTCTCCGAGGCCGTCGAGGGAGGCAGTGATGTCTTCTTCGTTCTTGGTCATCTTCGCCAGAGCTCTGCTGGCGTCCTTGCCTGCGAACATCGCGTACGGCCCTCCAGGCCCGTAAAAAAACGACTTGCCGTCCGTCACGTCAAAGACGCGACCTTTCAGTGCCACGTATATCGGCTTTGATGGGTCGGTGCCGTTGTATTGGATCAGCTGCTGTGCTGTTAGCTCCATGGTTGTGTTCACACAGATGCTAAGGAGGACGACAAAGACTTCAGAGGTTGTTGGCTATCGGAGTAAGTGACGAGGATGCTTGATTATTCGATTGCCTGATTTTTAAGTTTCTCAACCACCAAAATAATTAAAAATATTTATTTTCAGTAATTTTTTTTGGCTAAAAGTCACTTTTGGTCCCTGTAATTTGGCATTTCAATTATTTTCGACCGTGTAGTTTCAATTCCCTCAATTTTGACCATGTAGTTTCGTATTTGTAGCAATTCAATGACAAGTTAGTATTCCTGTCAATTTCTTTGACGGTGCAAGTGGCAATTTCGTCAACCCAAAATCCTTGAGCATAAAAACCCATCTAAAACTCCCATAATTTCATATTAAGACTTGAAATTGATCATTTGGGTTTAGGGTTCTTCAAAAATTGGGATTAGTGGTTGAATTTCGAGCTCTAATATGAAATGGGGAGAATTTCAAACAAGCTTTTACTCTCAAGAGTTTGGGGTTGACGAAATTGCCTCTTGCATCGTTAAAGAAATTGACAAGAATACTAACATGTCCTTAAATTGCTACAAATACGAAACTACAATGGCAAAATTGACGGAATTGAAACTACATGGTCAAAAGTGATTGAAGTGCCAAATTATAAGGACCAAAAGTGATTTTTAATTTTTTTTTTAATTTTTTTATTTTAAAGAACGGTGGATATTGAAAGTGATAATTTTATTCCTACCCAAAAAAATAAAGTTTTGATTTTGTTTCTTTTTTTAAATATATTCTTTGGGTTTTCTCATGATTATCGCGTCAAAAACCAAGTTGGAAGCATCTAGTTCATTTAAATTCAAATGACTTTTGCTATTCAAATCAAAACATTTTTGTTGAATTTAAACATTGGATGAGGCACCGGTTTACAGTATGGCCCCGTTTGGTTCACGGAATGGATTTGATGGGAAATCATTTCCCATGTGATTTCCCAAGGAATGGGAAACGGTGATTCATTTCCCATGTTTGGTAATGCAGGGAAAGTAACCCGGAAATATCACTTTAAGTTAGAAAAAAAAATGCATTTAATGCTTGCCTTACTTTCCCATGAGAAGGGAAAGTAAAACTTAAGGATGAAGGATGGAATCACTTTCCCTCCTACTTTCCCATGTCCCAGGAAACGATTTCCCATGCCTGACTTACCAAACATGGGAAAGTAATTGTTTTCCCATCCCCATGAACCAAACGAGGCTTATAAATTAATGAGGCACCGTTAACTGATGCGATGCGACTAGCTGTAAGTTACTTATTTTCACATCGTTAAAAAGTTCCCAACTTCGACGTCAAATCTCCCCTACTCATTGACATAAATAAAGTACCCTTGATCCTGTAAGATCCAAATTCAGGAGAGTCGCAACTCCCCACTCAATTGATTCGTCCCAACCTAATAAAGCACAATTCAATTTGGATTACCATCAAAACTGCTAGCAAAATTAAAGTGTTAAAATATAGATTTCATGATAATCAATTGAGTCACTAGAACAAGTACTACAAGCTCAGTGTCTACGGCCACAAAATTTAGTTATATCATTCAGAACTTGAAAGAATCACATTATCGAGACCAGCTATGCGTCGTTTGCCAGTAAACAGCAAAAGGATCTCATCCTGCGTCTGCAAATGCCATTCATCTTTTTATCTTGAGATTAGCCCAACATTGATGTCAATATAGAGGAATGCCACCACCTGAGTACTCAACCTCCTGCAATTAGGACCAAACAAAAACGGTTAAGGGAGCCCTAAGGTTAATTTAAGGCTACGAAACAGCTAGGAGAAGCCACCAAGAATGGCATTTGGGCCAAATGGCAACTCACCTCTTGCTGAGTGTACCAGTAAATTGCAAATTTTGAAAAAAGAACGATAATATGATGACATGCATGAAATGTGCAATAAACAGACATTTTGCAGTTTTAGATGGGAGTTCCAAGATATTAAGAAGCTTGAAACAACCAAGGTGTCAGCATTCAACTGTCAGAAGAGTACTGTAATGTGTGATATGATATGGGTTGTACATGGGTGTATATGGGCCACAAGTGTGCGTGTAGAGAGTAACAATGGGATTGTAATCTTCCCACTGGAAGCCTGCAGTTCCTTGTAAACATTCATTGAAACTTTTCCAATACAATTCTTCGTTATTATTTATACAGCTCATGCAGCTTGTAATATCTTCCCGCCACTTACAACTTACTAACACAGCAACTACGTCATCCACTTGATTATTAGCTCGAACTATCCTCCCTAACCATCTCCACCTAGCTGCTATGTTACTAACTCACTCAGAAGCTCACTCAGCTGCCTGGTTCTTTATTTATCATGTGCTGGAAAAGCACAACGTTGTTTAGAAGCATTTAATGACTAAAATTTAATCTGATTATGGACAGCCTATGATATTCTCCCTCCCTACAGTGAAGAGGGAGGGAGAGTTCTCCACTACAAGAAACTTAATTTTTGCTAGGAACTGTTTTTTAAATCAACTTCACTATACAAGTTGGATGAATCAGTGTAAGTCAAGAATGGTTTCATGGTTGCGACTGCTTAGGTAAAAACAGTGGTGCAGACATTTTTAGAGCAAATGACATGCTTCAAAATAAATTGAGAAAATCCCGCATGCCAGATGAATTTCACCTCAGGAGGAAGAATTTTACCTGAGCAGGGGGTAAGGATGAAACCCAATCAGATGCATGTGTAGGAAGCAACCCCAAAGTGTTAAGCTGCCAAGAAAAATGAAAATTTAATAAACGGGATTTCTAAGATGATAAACCATAGGGGATTAAAGCAATTAAAGGAGAACAAATATAATTCACCTTCCAAACACCCAGTGCTAAACCTCCCAAATTAAGGGCAATGAATAGCAACTTTGGGGCAATAAGATCTACTTTGCTGTCCTTGTAGGGCTCAAAAACTGCAGAATCACATTAAAAGAGAGAAGAAATAAACTGCCGAGCAAATAAAGTATATGCATGAATCAACTGACAAACACATAAAATATGTCCTCGATAAAATTTGCATGGATATATGAAGGTGGGAAAAAGTCCAATGAAAAGTACAGTTAACAGGAAAAAAAGAAGAAGAAAACGAAAGAAAGTTCAACATGCAACATCTCGGCAATCAATCATGCCAAACAACATTTATAAGAAGTAGATAGTCACGTCAGCGAGACCAGTAAATGGAGCACTACATTAACTGCCCAAAGGCCATGAATGGTGGTTATTTGAAAGCACTTGTATGATGATACAGCAATATGGACAAGCAAGTATAATACAGGATTTCATGTTAGGCAGAGAAGAAACTTAATGTTTTTCCATCCTTATCATTCCCCTATACCTGAGTAATCCACACATATAGAGTGATCGATGGGTGAAAAAAAAAATTACCAACAGTTGTATGGGAAGAAAAAGTATAGTAGGCATCTTACCCTTTCCTACACCCTGTAAGGCACTTATGGGCTGCCAAAGAGCCGAAAATGTGATTCCAATGCTAAACAAATGCACTGTACTTCCAGCCATCCACATCATGAAGCCCATCATTAGCAAATTCTTGAATGGGGCCTGCGCAACTTCCCAAGCTTTCTGCTCAAACATAAAGAAGCCATGAGATCCCAAAAATCCAAACTATCGAATATCACTGGTATAACAAGGGTAAACAAAATTCAGTAAAGAAACAGCTAAAAGGGTGATCCATCCTCAATCTAAACCATGCTCCGCATCAAATCTTTCTCATAATTTGTGATCAGATTACTAAGTTCAGATGTAAAGGTACAATTTTTTAACCCCTCAAAATGTCCGAAATCCTGGGTCTAAAAGACGAACGCAAAAAACCCTAAATACTTCAATGTTTCAATAGATGTAAATTTAGGGAGGGGAATAAAAACCTGAGCTTTCCAAGTAGATTCGGCATCCTTCTTCTGGCGACTCACAGTTGAATCGTCCTAGAGAAAAACAAAAAAACCCCAATCAAATAAATTGAGAACGAATCCAAATCCCAATTGGACGAGGAAGAAAGAGAGGAAAGGGCAAAGAACCTGTTCGAGGGAGGTGCGAGAGAAGCCAGGAGGATCAGGGACGTCGCGGGAAGAAGGGGAGGTGGAGTTGTCAGTCAAGTCAACGGCCCATCTTCGACCTGCTCCCATCACTCCCTTTCCTTTCTCCATCTTCTTCTTCTCTTCTCTTCTCTTCTACTTTCACTCAGTCAGAAACTCGAGATTTGATACGAATATGCGCTCTCTCAACACAACGCCTCGAGTCGGCTTCTTGGTTTTTAGCTTTGTTTTTTTCTTTTTCAATTAAAAGTAAAGTTGTTGCTGGGTTCAATTTTCAATTGATGTCATATGTCGTACTCATGTGTCACTCTGTAATTTCGAGGCAAAATTAAAAGGGAAAAACTCATTTCATTCTGTTAATTTAATTTAGGGTAAACGGCCGAAAACCCCCCTGAACTATAACGCTAATTGAAATGTCAATCTTGAATTATTTTTTCAGCCAATTTAGCCTTCAAATTATTTTAAATGGCCAATTTACCCCCTACCATTAGTTTCCATGTAATTTCATCCAATTTTCCGTTAAAAATAATTAAATCTTTAAAAACTAAAGAAGCAAAAAAAACAAAAAACAAAAAAAACCCTAGCAATCCTCTTCCCTCACAGTCGACAACCCTCCCCCCCCCCCCCCCCCCCCCTTTTGCACAGCCGTCACCTTCTCCCCTCCATAACCACTGCAACCCTCCACTCCGACCGACGAGACTGGACCAGATTGAACCGCCGCCTCTTCCCCTTCCTTTACTGACCGATCCCTGCCCTTGGAACTGATAGGAATTAGGAGTTAGAGCCAAAACTGTAAAACAGTTTTGGATAGTTAGTTAGCCACGTGTCAAGTGTTAGTTGGGGAATCTGTTACAATTACTGTTGCATCCTTGAAGGTGGCTTTATTACCAATTTGGGGAGCCATTGTACGTATTGTTGAGAAATATACAGAAAACATTCTTTGGGTTCCCTCTGTTCTTGGTTAATGTCTAAGGTTGAAAGATAGAATCCTATCATTGGTATCAGGCCATTGATCCTCTAAGCTGTTCCTTTAGTATATGACCCGTGCTCGAGTTCATACTCGTGCGTTAACAATGGATGCTCGTGTTGCTGCACTGGAAACCTCTAATTCCAAGAACCAAGTCATTTTGGAAACAATTCAGCGTCTTCTTAAGGATAAGTTTGCTTCCATCGACAAACGCCTCGATTCAATTGATTCTCGTCGTGAGGGTTTTGCTCAGCCATTCCCGCCTCCATTTGATGACGACGACGGTGACGGCTCTCAGCGGCGCGGAGAGAGGGATCACCGAGGAAGGGAAAGGGGTTTTTCTTCTGAGAATCGGATGCCCTTTGTCAAGATCGAATTTCCCAGATTCAGCGATGGGGATGATCCAATTGAATGGATTTACAAGGCGGAGCAGTATTTTGATTACTTTTCGATGCCTTCTGAGAAAAAGGTAAAAATGGTTTCTTTCCATCTGGATAGTGAGGCTCTGCAATGGTATAAATGGGAGGAATGTGCTTCTTCTTTGTCCAAATGGGAAGATTTTACAAGGGCTTTTTTTGCAGAGAATTTGGCTCTCATGGGTTTGAGGATTTTGCAGAGTCACTCTTTAAGCTTCGTCAAACAGGTCCCTTAAAGGATTATATTGCTGAGTTTCGACGATTGGCAACTCGAATCCGTGATCTTAGTCCTATTTTTCGATTAAGCTGTTTCGTTGGAGGATTAAAGGAAGAACTCAAGCATGATGTCAAGCTGCTTTGTCCTGCTACAGTTCATGAGGCCATGAATTTTGCTCACAAAGTGGAGGCTAAACTTCAGAAGTTGAGGTATGCACATTCTGCTGGAAATTTTAAGGCAAGATTGCCTCTTTTACCCATTCAAAATGATTTAGTTCCTGCTAAAAATGAAGTTGCTCCTAGGAAGGATATGCCTGTCAAGAAATTAACCCCAGAAGAAATCCAACATAAATGGCAAAATAATCTTTGTTTTTATTGTGATGAAAAATTTGTGAGGGGTCATAAGTGTGCAAGGAAACAAATCTTGTTGTTGGATATGGGTTATAATAGTTCTGAAGAAGAGGAAATAGTTCATGAATTACAACAGATTGAACAAGTGGCTGAGGTAACTGCTTGTTGTATCACAGCTTGTGCTTTGTATGGTACTCCGGCTCCTCTTGCTATTAAGACTATGAAACTCACTGTTGTAATTAAAAACTGTCCAGTTGTGGTATTGTTAGACTCGGGAAGTTCTCATAATTTCATCGATCTTGGCATGATTAAGAAGTTGGGTTGGAAGTTAGATCAGTCTCATATTTGTGATGTCATGATAGCTGATGGTGGACAAGTTCAGAGTAAGGGTTGTTGTGCTGCGGTTCCTTTAGCCATCAGGACTTATGTATATACCTCTGATATGTTTGCTTTGCCATTGGGAGGCTGTGACATTGTGCTTGGGGTTCAGTGGTTGAGAACTCTTGGTCCAATCTTGTGGGACTTTGAGAGATTAACTATGAAGTTTTGGCATGGGAATGAGCAAATCTGTTTGTCCAGTTCTAAGCCTCAGCCTCCATAGCCTATTTCTTGTCAACATATGGACAAGTTGTTGCATTCAGGTTGTTATGGTGTGATTCTCTGTGCTGTAGAATGTGAAAATATGGCCAAACCCGCAGATGATTTATCCTCACCACAACAGCATGAATTGCAAGCCTTATTGGATTCTTTTTCTGCTGTCTTTGGCACCCCAACTACACTACCTCCTGTGAGAGAACATGATCATCGGATCCCACTAATGGACCACTTCAAAAGTCAGAGATTGAAAAGTGTGTCAAGGAGCTGCTGGACTCTGGATTTATACGGAACAGTCATAGCCCTTTTTCTTCTCCTGTTTTGTTGGTCAAAAAGAAGGATAGCACATGGAGAATGTGCATGGATTACAGACAGTTAAACGAGTTCACTATAAAAGATAAGTATCCAATTCCACTTATTGATGATCTGTTGGATGAATTGCATGGGGCAAAGTATTTTTCCAAATTGGACTTGAGGAGTGGTTATCATCAGATCAGAGTTCATCCAGAAGATATTGAAAAAATAGCTTTTTGGACTCACGAGGGACATTATGAATTCCTTGTTATGCCCTTCGGTTTGACAAATGCTCCTGCCACATTTCAAGGTTTGATGAATGAGATTTTCCGGAATTATTTACGGAAGTTTGTCTTGGTATTTTTTGATGATATTCTTGTTTACAGTACTTCGTGGTCAGATCATTTGAGGCATTTACATACTGTTTTGGAAATTTTAAAGCATCATCAACTTTTTGTCAAGATGTCCAAGTGTGCCTTTGGAGTTTCTACTATTGAATATTTATCGTCTCTAGGCAAGGAGTTTCAGCTGATCCTTCCAAATTAAACGCAGTGGCTGACTAGCCTGTACCTACTTCTATTAAAAGTTTGAGATCACGTCGGTTTTTGACAGAAATTCCAAGCTTTCGTTCGGTACAAACTAATCCCAGACCTTCTGCTAGCGCTAACACCATCCGAGCTTGCACTGCCGCTCGAAGAGAGATGCCTGTGAGAACCCCTCCAGTTCTGTAATTCGAATGAGGTTCTGAGAATTCAAAACTCCGAAGTAACTTTCTTTGTCCCCAGGTTCCAAAGGCAGACGAAATCACTATGGAACCGGACCTCCTCGCTGCCGCTCAATTCATTACCAGGAAGGCAAATTTGTTTTGGTTGGGTAGGGTTTGATCAATTCCTAGCAAAGAAAACAGAGGGAAGAAGAAGAAAGAAAAGGAAAAAGAATTTTTTTTAAAAAGAAAAAATTAGTATAGCCGCGCGGCTATATTATTTTTTGGTATTGTCCTTGTAAAATGACAAACTTACCCTTATAATTAACAGAAAATTAAATGGAAGTCTAAAAACTTGACTGCAGGGGGTAAATTGGCCATTTAAAATAATTTGAAGGCTAAATTGACTGAAAAAATAATTCAGGGTTGACATTTCAATTAGCGTTATAGTTCAGGGGGGTTTTCGGCCGTTTACCCTTTAATTTAATTTGTTTAAGTTCTTGGATTTTGATTGGAAATGCTTACTCCAATATCCCAATTCGGGCTAGTGGAAATGCTGACCCGCTAGTATCGAAATAGGCCGAGCCCAATTATGCCTTCTGAAAACCATAGCCCAATGCAAGCCCACTAGTACCTCAACTAATCTGTGGAAAAAGGAACTCGAACTTGGGTGCGCAGAATGAACTCATTAGGGCAAGCCTACTAATGCCTCAATTAGAGCAACTCCACCCATTTGCCCTTAGCCATGGTAAGGGAGGAGCTAGGGCAGCCACTATTCACGTGAATAGTAGTTGCCCTTGCAAATAGTATTTTGTGTTTCCACCCGTTGCCATGGCTAAAGGCAATTACTATTCATTTTTTTGTTTTTTTACAAATTTGTTTACTTAAACAATTAATTTGGAAAATATTTTCAGGTTTGTATGTGTCAATATTTATTATAAAATTCATATCTCAATCGGATAAAATTTTGGTATTTATAGAAGAAAAAAAACATTAATTTTTTAGTATTTAATTTAATTTTTTTTAAATTCTATTTTTTTTTTCATTTTTTATTGCACAAAATTGGGCTGCTGTTGGATTGGAAAAAAAAAATCTGATCGGAGAGCCCAGAGCGCGACACGTGGACTTTAGTGTACTGTAGCGCATAGCACTGTAGCACATGGGCACTGTAGCATACTGTAGCATCACTGTAGTGGTGGGACCCACAGCCAGCCCGGGCCTCAGCTGACTGCTGGAACGACTTTTTTTTTTCTCCCCCCCCCCAACCTCGGGCTGGACTTGCTCTTAATCTGCGGAAAAGGAACTCAAACTTGAGTGCACAGACTGGACTTATTGACACTGCCCTTGCCAACTAGCTTGACCCAAGCTGACATTTTGTTCAGCTTTTAGTTGATCACACCAGGACGGACGCCATTGAAAATTTGCAATTTTTACATCAAAATTTACAATTCTTCTTATTTAAGTAGTGTTTCGTGACTTTCATCAGCCAGGTTAACAGAGACAAAAGAATATGAAAATCCACCAAAAAATAAAAAAATTATGAGAGAGAGAGAGAGAGAGAGAGACCATCATACTTTGTGCATATGAAAATCTACCAAAAATCCCATATTTAGTCTTTGTATGTTGTATACAATACAAGGGCAGCTGATGTTTCCTATATCTTACGTATGCTATGTATATATTCAGTCTACATGCAAACTAGGAACTTCTCTGAGCTTTCTTTACATCACTATTTCAACTCTTCCTTTCTAGAAAACTTGTCTGAAAGGTTTGCCATCACAAAACCTGCAAAAACCTGCGTCCAATGGAAAGTAGTTAGGTGTAAATTTTTACTGCAGCAAAACCAACTATATCGTTGGGAGCTACGTCTCAAGGGTAAGTTTGATGGCAGAAGTTCAAGCCTTGTGCCACAATATGAATGAAGCATAATATGAATACACTGTACACATACCTGAATGCAACCAAAGATGTAGACTGCAGAAAAATGGCGGCCGTGAATTACCATGTCAGCTACCATAGCAAGGGGAATTGTCAAGGACATGCCCAACGTTGCAACTAATGGAGAAGTCCAAACCACAGAAAGTGCCCTGTCAAAGTTTTAGTTGATTTGATGTTAAAAGCATTAGGCACAATCATCTTTTAGCTTCATAGATAAAACGAAAAAAATAGCAGAAAGTACTGAAAATACATTTGGCCACCACACAACAGACTCGAACTGACCTCTTAGAAGTTATCTATGAAAAGCCAATTGTGCACCATTTATAAGAATACAGAGAATCCTTTTACTGGTAGATGGCAAGTCATAAATATAACAGAAATCATGGTTTGATGCTTTCATGTCCCTGTGGTGCCATATTGACCCCAATGTTTGTGAAGGCCATTTTACATACCAAAAATAATCTGAAAGAACACTCCCCATGAAGCCATTTAACAGCACAACTTCCCCAACAGATTTCGATTGTGGAAGCTCCAAAGAAGGTTCAATCCCAATGGCATTGAGCGGCCACACTGCATGGGAAAGCATTTCTGTGAGCGATACAACTTAAACAGAATAACATGGCACCCAAGAATATACACTATCTTTTCGTTATGAGCCCTTTCCATTTGAAAACTCCACTGCATACAGAGCTTAAGAGACTGCAATATATATTTACACTTCTCTTTCCAACTATCTTATGATTTCTCTGTTTTAATTTCTCTTTTTTTCTTGTAACAATCTTAAGATAACGTATTCAATTCTAACAACCTTCTTATAAAGAGACTTGTGCTGAAAAACACTAGAAATCATGATACTAGCAATCAAGCCAATTTTATTCTAGTGCGAAAAATCATAAACAATGGCCTGAGATACAGTCCAACTTACATTATCTTTTGCAACCATTGATCTAGTTACCAAGTTTCGCCTGAAATCCATCATGGTATGCTAACATAGCCTAATTTAACTTCAGAAGGTTGGAAGATGAAGAAAATAAATAGATCCTGTAATTATTATTCCACTCACCAAGCCACCACAGACCAAGCAGAGTAAAGAGACCAATGTATCCAAAGAGCTTCTGCACGTCAACCTTATCTCCTTCCTCTTCTGATCCAGCAAATTTCTTAAGTAACACTGCATGAATAAGACTAGAAACTTAATAATCACACAAAAATTCAAAAAATAATTAAACTGCATATCAGTTATATCAGCTTATGACTTATTTATTTGTAAAAGTTTTTAAGTAACACTGGATTTCTGAATGGAATGTATTACCTGTAAATAATCCATATGATGCTGCTGAGAGAAGACCACAAATGTCTCCTGTTATAGAGTGCTTTCTAGTCCTTGACAACAAGAACAATATAAAATTTCAATAGTGAAACGTGAGTAACAAGAACAAATATTACCTTGATTAAGGAACACAGAAATCTAAGAATTAGTAAAATATATTTATAACTAATACATAAAATAAAAAAATAAAACCATCTAAAATTTACATAACTTTCAAGATGTCATACTTATTATATATTCCCCACCCCACCCCACCTCCTTCCGGTGGGAAGGAAATAACTAAATTCCCCTCGAAAAAGCCAAACATTGTGTCAATACAATTTTTCATGCGACTTAGAACCCAGGGTGGAAACACAGTACAAGTTGATACTATGTGCACCCATAGAATGTGAAGATAGGAGAACTAAACTAAGGCATTCATGTTGACCGGAAAGAAATTAGAAAGCACAATAAAAAGTTATTACTACTAGCTGAAGCAAGGATTAAAAACTTACTCAGAGATGCTCAGCAGTTCATCAGGTGCCCAAGTATTTCCAGCTGTGGTCATGGCAACACCAGCCATGCTGACAAAGACAGCAACTATCTTTGGAATACTTATGGAATCCTGACGAAGAAGAGCTCCAAAGAAAAGTGTAAAGAGCCCCGATGTAGAAGTTAGGACAGTTGTGCTAGCAACACTGGTATTTGCCAGCGCAGAGTTTGACAGATACTGCACCAGATCAAAGTGATTTCACTAAGTCACTTACCACTTTTAAAAGGGACCTTGATGAGATTGGCCCGACCATACAACTAATCCATGCATATGAAAACAAACCAAAAGATCCATGAAGATTTATGTATCTATTAATGCAATTCCCCAAGCAATTTAAAATGCAAATCGAATATGAATAACAGGAGTGCCAAAATGACTCATGTTACCTCTGTAAGAAACCATATTGGGGTAAGAATTAAGCCACATTTTGCAATTTCCCAGGGACTAAGCTGATCACTTTGTGCAAGCAAGTGAGACTCATCTTCTTCACTCTTAGCGATTAGAGGCCGCCCTTCTTCCCTGTTGCTAATATCTTTGTCTGTAACTGGGCAGCTTGTAACATCTGTTTCAGGACTGTGGTGCATTTCATTTATTATAAGTGGGATATCAAGCCCAACTGAAGTGCTCATGGCACTCTCATTATTGTAGAAATTATCAACTAAATTTGGTTTCAGTAAGGTGCAAATCCAATGTTTCAAAGCTGCTATAGGTAGATA
Organism: Prunus salicina; assembly: GCA_020226455.1. Classification (NCBI taxonomy): domain Eukaryota; kingdom Viridiplantae; phylum Streptophyta; class Magnoliopsida; order Rosales; family Rosaceae; genus Prunus; species Prunus salicina. The sequence continues at coordinate 42,041,886 of CM035341.1, forward strand.
GACCACCATTAGAGACACACCGAGATAAGTCAGTGCAAACGGCTGTTTGTACTCGGTGAAAATTCTCTGCATGGAAAAACCAGTGCAAGTTTAAGTTTTCAAATTATAGCAATAGAAGAATGCACCCTTCAAATATCTGGTATAATGAGCCTAACATAATAATGTACTGTTTTGACGAGAAAGATAACTTCTTTTTTAGGAGAGAGAGACCTTTTCCCCAAAAAAAAAATCTTGAAAGAAAATCAACCCATAGGAACCCCAAAAAGAAACATATAAATAGAACAGTGAGGACAGCAGTGACGTTTTTAAAGTGTAATTTTCTTTTCTTTCCCTATAAACAAACAGAGCACAAATATTATTATGAGAACAGTAAATTATAACCAGCTAAACTACTGAAGTCAAAAACCAAACTTTGAAAACATATAGAAAAAGAATCAAAACTTCAAAAAGAAAAGGAAACAAAGGGGTGTGAATGAACCCAAACCTGAGTAACCTCTGCAGAAGCGACCCATATGAAGACAACCGTGCCAATCAACCCCAAACCCGCGTTGTACTTCCAACCCATGACCAAAATCAGCACCAAGCCTCAAGAATTTTGGATTTTTGACCCAAAATACGAACTGGGTTAATCTCAGTTTGGCTACAAAATCAACATCTGCACGAAAGCTCCACACGCAGCAAGACAACCCAACTTGTATCTTGTTCAAGGGTCTTGGGTTTCTTTTCTTTTCTTTTAATTTTTTGGTACCAAATTCTTTCGGTTGTTGCGTGACTTTGGAAGTTCCAAGGCGTGAGAGGCGAGAAAGATTTTAACTTCTTCCAGTTTTCTAGTTGAACGCGAATCTGTCAGCAGATGAGTCAATGAGAGTGACAGGTGGTTCTGTATCAACTATGCATCCTTCAAGGTGGCAATCTGTAAAACTGGCGCGCTTTCCTGCAATGCTTATTTTAGTTATAAAAATACATTTTTGTCCTAAAATAAGGGTGATATTTTCCCATTCCTCTTTTTTTTTACTTGCACTCTATTTTATTTTTTAAATATTTTTTACAATAAAAGGAATGGAAACGAATAAAAGAGGAGTGGGAAAATCAAATTCCTAAAATAATAGTTTATAAAGTTTTTGTGCGAAATGGCACTTTCGGTCCATCATCAATTTTTCACTTCCATTCGTGTAGATTCAACTTCGGTATTTTTTGTGATGTAATTTGCTTATTTTTGTGATGTAATTTGCTTATTTTTGTGATTTTAATCTCAATCGGCAATCACTTTAAATTGAAGATGGGAGGCAAGAGTAGCTATCTATGCATTAGAAGTCTTGTGTTTGAATATCTTTACTACCGCTTCTAAAAAATGAATTAAAAAATTAAAAACGGATATATGTCGTGGTAACACGTACATATTCTCATAAAATCAATTGGAGAAAACTGTGGATTTTCAACATATAAATTGGAATTTAGGGGTTTTGGTGAGAGAGCTTGTATATAATATCTGGTACGTTATTCTTCATTTATAAGTCTCTATTCAAAGAACTATGAATACAGATCCTCTACTTGGATTCCAAGAACCCTACCTAAAAATAACATTACTTAAATCAATTACATTAGTAAGCAAATTAGGATATTTGACGTTTAATTTGTTTGCGAGAGCGGTCGTGCGGATGATGTCGAAGGTGCAACCTTTTTCAAGACGCTAAAACAGAATTCAGATTCATCAGTTTTTTCGTAATAAACCCCAATCTGGTCACCAGCACCAAGCCCTCCGCGCGTAACAAAATCCCAACCCCATTCGCCTTCTAGCGTGGCATTAGCCTCTGGCTTGTAATCGTAAATGCGAAAATGAAGTGCGTGTGTGGTCTTGGTGTCGACATCCTTAACCATGATCTTTGTGGAATCTGTTCTTACTCTTATGATCTTGTCTTTGTTCCAATGCCTCAATATATGTTCCTCCACGTCCTTCATGTCTAAATAGACGAAATGATTTACGACATCTAATGCCGTAAGCTCCTTCTTGATTTTCCACTTGCTCTGATCATCTTCTTGCGCCATTGAAGCAGTGAAAGCTATGGGGATTGAGAAAGTAGAAGAAGACTTGTGCAGGGCAACGCCTTTGTAAAGTATATATAAACACAATCAGCAAATTAATGGTCTTAAGAGACCATCATGCTGAGAGCCTGACATAGTATTTAAGAGCATCTCCAATTGAAATGTCAATTCCTACGTGGCAAGTTTTGATCCAAAAAAAAGACATTTTAAGCCTTCCAACCGTGATGCCAAATCCTAGTTGGATTGACATCCTTCACTTTTGCTGTCAAAATTGACCCCAAGATGTTGATATGTCTTTTTATTTTTTATTATTATTTTAATGCTGAGCCCACTTTCTTCTCTCTCCTTCCATGTATAGTTTTTAACCATATTTAATATTTTACTCTTAAATACCGAGCCCACCTACCTTTAAAAATAATAAAATAAAATGTATATTTGACATCTTGGTTGGATAAAGAATTTTGCAATATGTCAAATTGTCACATCAGCCATCAAATTTAAATTTGATGTTTGGTATTTGACATTTCCCTTGGAGATGCTCTAATAGATGGGGGAAGATTTTACCGCCATTAAAGTGCTCGTGAAATCACAGGCAGAGCAGAGCGAGGGAAATAGAGAACTTTTATTATTATTTATTATATTTGAAACACAATTATAACAAGGCAATGAAATGAGGAGGGCAGAAAAGCGTGCATTTTGCTGAATTAGAGGGACTAGTAAACAAAATTGGCTGGGGGGAAATAGGGTTAGGTTGTACATGATAATTGAGGTACAAGGCTTCGTTGTCTAACCAGCTCGTGAAGATCATGAACAATCTTGAACACAGAATCAGGCTTCGCCAGCTTAATTGCGTTTTCCGACATGGCCTTGAGCTCGTCAGCTTTTGGACCAAACCACTGAGCAACAATCTTTGCTATCTCTTTCGGAGATTTAGAATACTTCCCGCACCCGTTTTCAACAACATATGGTACATTCCCAGCTTCCTATAAGAAGAAAAGGTCATTTACTATATTCGCCTGTGATGGCATGCATTCTCATAACAGAGTAGTACTGGGGAAAGCAGATGAGGATTTAACAAGAAATGTAATATGATTGGATAAGTAAAGGCATAGGCAGTGAAATTAAGTTATAGCTTTAACCTGCCTCAGGCACAAGTTTAAATCATCATTACCTGTCCAGCAATGTAGTCATTCAGAATTATTGGGAGGCCTCTTATCATGGCTTCTGCAATAGTGCCTGGGCCCGCCTATTAAAAAGAAGTAGCAATTAAGTTGGTTGGTAATAAAATACAAAATACTATAATGATTATTATGACTGTGACAAACTTACCTTTGTAATTATGCAATCACAAGCTCCCATGCATTCCTCCATTTTAGTAACAAACCCCTTCACCTATAATAACAATCAATGTCAGCTACTAACTTATGTATATAAATACATATAAGTTTAAGTATGTACATGCATTGGTATGTTAGGGTAGGTGATGTGTTCCTAAAGGCATGTCATGTTAAATTGAATCACAAATGAACTTATAGAAGATTCTTTTCGAGGCATTCAAATGGCATGCAGATCAATGCAGAAAACGTAAAAGAGGTGCCTCACCAAAAACCATTGGCAGAAAATAAACCTGTATGATGCAAATCTGAGAAGGCAAAACAATGACAAATGCTGTGCTTGGAGTTTCACTTCATAAGTTATAAAAATACCTGGACAGGGATCTTCCAGTTGATTGAAAGCAATTTGTTTGCAAGCTTTTTGTTGCGACCACATATGACAAGGACCTGACCTACAGGCTCCCCAAGATTCTCGTCATATAATGCATCCCCAAGTGCCCGAGCTGTAGCCTCAATAGGACCCATTCCTTCTCCTCCTCCCATCAGCAACACAGCAGGAAGATCCTCCTCCATTCCTAATTCTCTCCGGAGTTCAGCCTACAGTTAAATAAAAAAAAAGCATACCAAAGGTAGTTAAAATTTATTTTAAACCCCCATCTACAACCATGAAATAAGGGCAATTGAGCCCCCCACCCTTAGATTCCCAGACCACCTAGTCTATATCCTCACCAGCTTTTTCTTTTCCCGACAAACAATTCTGTTTTGACCCAACAACAAAAGGGATTTCTTTTTCGTTTTCAACCTTACTTCAAAATTATAATCTCATGCATCATCTTTGGTCCTGATCATACAATTTCAAGCATTACCATAACTTATAAAAGAGAAAATAATCAGCAAATCATCCAAACCCAACTGACAGCTTGCAAGCACAGATTTCAATTTCAATCAACAGTCACTGGCCCTTTTACAGTTACACCAAATGTTGATTTTCACACAACAAATTAGATCAAGGTTAAAGACTTAGTTGATCAACAACAAAGGAAACCAACCTTCGGTCGCACAGGCTTGACAAAGGAAGGGCGTACGGGGAGGCCATAAACCTTGATTTGGGAAGGCTGGAGTCCAGCTTTCAATGCCCTCTTCGCAACTTCAGTTGTAGGACAATAACATCTTGTTACAAGCTTATGAAACCTGGACATGAAGACATACAGTATCAGAGCTATGCTGAGAAAAGGATATGATTAGTAGAGGCTTCGTGCAAAACAAACCATGTAGGATGGCAAGTGCTTAAATCTGTGACAACTGTGGTAAAAACTATCTTCTTCAATAGACCCCTTCCCCTTAAGACACGAAGTGGTACATGTTGCATCAGTGGGTGCACGCTGATAATAATATCTGGCTGGTATTTCATCAATCCTTTGGCAACCTCCCTGCAATACAAAACAGAATTAGAGGATTCGACAAGTCATACTGCCAAAAAGCTGTCTTTGAACCATAACTTGACAGGAAATAAAAAAGACTCGAAGATTAGGACAAAATTGGTCATTTCCTGTGTTTTGTAAGCCTATTAAATGTTTTCCTCATAAGGTTAAAATTTTCTAGGACAGCATAAAATAAAGTCCTCAAAATGACCTTTCTATATAACTTTATAAGCTTAAAGTGCATAAGATACACGACTAAAATGTTGTAGATCCCCGCAAGCTATTTTGATCACCAAAACTTACAAAAAACCGCTACTGCAAACACGAAAGTTCCAACTCACTATGCATATTACTCTACTACATAATCATTCAAAAGTTGAAAACAAGTAAAGATAATAAATGGGTGCTCAACTTTTCCATGAAGAAAAAGAATGCACAATTAACGGGTGGAAAACAGACTAGATGAATTACGAGCATAAACCTTAAGCCAAACAAAGTCTTACCGAGCTATAAATGTAGAAGTTGCCGCAAAATTAGATTGATGCACCAGACGTGGAGCAGTCCCATAATATGTCATCTTCCATAATGGCCCATGTTTCACCAAGAAATTATAGCTCCTGGGAAGTTGATTAAATGGCCAAGGCGTATGATCCGACCATAAGTCAGTAACAAACACCTGCGACATGCACTCTTAACAATAAACACGATCAACAAATTACTTAACCTATTTGACCCCCAAGTGTTCTCTTGATGAAATTTTGTGGGAAAAGATCGAAACTTAAATTTTAAAATCTCATATTTTATGTTGTTATGTTACTACATTTCTGCACAACTGCCAGTCAACGTACATTGCATGTTCTCATGTCAATGATTCTAAATAACCCTGGAAAACGAAAACTAAAAAACAAATTTCCATTCTTCTCCCCACAAGTCAAGCAATCAAATACAATGTTTCATAATAAAGTTAAATTTGTTCGGACAATCCAAAATAACTGACCTGATATTCATCCCCAAATTCTTCATTAAACGCTGCCTTGATAGCTTCTGCAGAAGCTCGGTGACCGCCACCGGTGTCGCTCATCAAAATCAGCACCTTTTTGGGGCTCTCTGCCCCCACACCATTCAAAGCTATCCCATGATCGTTAGCACCACCCCCATCTTCTATCAAGACATTGTTATTGTCCCCAACACCATTATCCGATCCATTGTTATCCCCACAACCAGTCTGAACTGAAGCAAACCCAATTGGGAATTTGTCACAATGGAACCTAATTGCTCTATTAAACTCGGTCACAATTCTCCGAATGCTTGAACTGCCTCTACTGGTCAAACTCAGTGAAGCTGAAGCACCAACCTTGGGCTTTTTCCCGGAAACTGAACCCCCAAAGCCATCAAAGTACAAGAAATTAGATAAAAACGGAGAGTGCCCCTCTGAGCCCTGGTTCTGAAACCTTGAACTGAAGGCAAAGCGACCCAATTGGGATACAAGGTCGTAGACAGGACTGGGTTCTTGGGTTGTTGTTATTGAAGGGCTATGCATGGTTGAACTTTGAGTTGCAGAGAGGAACTGATGAAATTGAGATGGTGATCAAACCATGGTGGTCAATTATTGTTGTGTTAGAGCAAAATGGGTTTGTCTAAAACGCCTGGAAAATAATAATAATACACAGAAGAGAACAAGTCATATATGAAGTCAGAAATATAGGCGAAGAGAAGAGAGGGTATGAGGATATTTGGAGATTATGGCTGGGACTGAGAGGGATAGTGAAGTTAACAAAGGAAATCTTGGAGGGGGTTTGTAGCCACAGAGCGAGGATTTTGGTGTGCCCGCGCGCGTGTGAAGGAGAGAGTAGATTCTTCGTGTATAGGCGCACAAAATTTGGTTTGCGCTTAAAGCGGGGAAGACGATGGGCCACTTTAAGTTGGACGAGGCTATGTCTGGTTTGATTTATAGCCCAACCCAAGCTGGCGTTTGGTCTCAAAATGAATAAATTCTGGCCGTTGATGCATTTTACGTTTCAAATGAATTAATAATCAGTTGTTCGTGAGTCTTTAGATGGGAAAATTCCGACTATTAATATGTTGCGAATGTCACATGCATAGCAGTTTGAACTTTTTTGTTATAAGTTATAACTAGGAAGATGAATTTGTTGGGTTTCCACAACCTTTTCAAAGTCCCAAAGGATGCATTGAAGTGTGAACTACTTTACTTTATCATCTTAGTCAGCAACCTAAAAATGCACGTCATGTCAAATGTACTTGAGAATCTTAGTCAAGGTTTTGGGGTCATAAAAAAGGACCAAACATATGGGTTGCCCTCGAGTTTTAGTCCCTCCACTAACTAGCTAGTCAACTAAGAAGTCAATGAACGCGTTTGCTACACCACATAAAACTTGGACTTGAAAGCTATAGATGCTTAAATTATGCGCATGTTGGATTAAATTTAACACCCTTTTGGATTTTTGTTGGAGCATAAAGGGAAAAGAGCAACCATGTGACTTTCATGCAATTTAATTTTTGGGTGTAGAAACACAACTTTTATAATGCGTGCAGCCCATGTGATGTGTATGCCATTGACTCACATGACCATCCAGAAGCAACAGCCGTTTGGGTTTCACATTCACCGTCCAACTTGCTGGATCAGAGCTGCGAAAAAAGAAAGAGACATAGAGACAACTTTGGGCCAACTTCTGATCCTAGTCTCAAATGAAGAGAATTATGCTTTGGGTGGCCCAATAATGCAGGCTCAATCAATTGGGAGAAAACTTGGGACCCAAAGGTTTGTAGGCCCATTAAATGTTCTAGCTTTTTGGGTAATGAGAGAAAGCCCACACCCCTAAAGCCGAATCCGACCCAACATAATGGCGTCATCCTAATTCCCAAATTACCAATGTCACATAAATTCAGGTGTTCTTTCGCTTATGATCATTTCAATTAAGAACGCTTGAGTTTACAATACAAGTTTTTTAACCAATACACCAACCATGCACGTTATGAAAAATCGTTTTAATAAATTCAAACATTATAATGATGGGAGAAAAAGAAAAAGAAAAAGCATTGAGGGTTGTGGGATTCCGTGGATGTTTGTACCTTTAAGCATGTTGGACAAAAATCGTGTTTAACGGATAGGCAGCAAACAAGTCTATCAATATGGCCAAAATTGGGTATGACATCAGAGGTGCATTTTGACATGTCAAGAGGCAACAAATTGAGGAGAAAATGGAGCATAAATGAATCTACAAGGTGGTCCAATTGTTTCTTGCATTTGCAATGATTTTATGGGGCATGCCCTTTATTCAGAGGGATTTAGAATTTTTCTTCTTTCACAAAAGTGAAGCAGAGAGAGAGAGTGCTTATTGCTTTTGCAGAAAATGCTCTCATCACTCTCTCTCTCTCTCCCCATATGCTCAAGTCCACTATCTTTAACAAAATTCAAAAGCTTATTAATTATACCAGAGCTAGCCAATGTCTTTGTTCTACTGTCAGAGAATATGTGCAACCCTAACCACTGAGAATGAGCTCACAATCATGGCTGTTTTTGCCTTATGTGGGCAGACTTTGAGAGTTGCTTGACTTTATTTGTGTACCTTAAAGTAAAACCCTTTTTGGTGGCTGCAGAGATTATTAGTTCTTGGGATATCTTAGAGGATATTTTCTGTCTCATGAATTTTATTAGGGCCACAAAAGCAGACCATATATTTACTGAATAATAATATACACTACAAAAAGCATGAGTGGTAAAACTTCGACATCAAAAACTTGGGATTGAAATCTACCCTCAACAAATCATGTGAGGGATTAGATTGATAAGAGAACACCAGCCCTCTCAAGTGCAACCCATTACCTAATATGTGCTTCTAGGGCCACCGATTAAGATCAACTTGGTGCTTGGACATGAACTTTTTTCATTTGAGCTTGACATAGCTTACGATGGCTTGCCTTTTTACAGAAGAAATTTGGTGACAAGCACTTAATCTCAGTTTCTCTAATCTCACTACTCATTTCTCATGAAGGTAATTAGTCACAATTTGTTAGATTCATTCATGTTCATGCTATTTAACTAAGGACTCCATGCAATGCAACTCAGCCTAAATACATAAAGTGATTATTTTCTAATCATAACATGCTTGTGTTGATACATTTTGTCAGCGATAATGATTAAAAACGGACGTCGACTATATAGCCTACTAATTCTCTAATGAAGTTCTAGATTATGATCTCAAATTGTTTTGAAGAAGGGATCAATCACCATGGGAATGTATAAAGCAAGTGGGCAACTGCACCCAAAGTCCAAATACTTATTCATTGTAGCCACTGATACAGTACTGTATTATGCTTCTCCAAAGTTCAAAGTGGCAAGAATTTTGGTGAGAATAACATAATAGCGTTTAGGCAGAAGGGGAAACGAAAAGAAAGTTTACTGTTTGATTTGCTTTTTATAAGCATTTCAAAGTTTCTGTCATGGCTACTGGCCTGGCCCCATATTATCACATAGTATTATGAATATATGGTGGGTGTGTTTAACCCAATTAATAATTGTTCATGTCATTAAGTAGCCAATGGTAATCAAAGGCACCTAATTATCCCTGCTTTCCATATTTGCTGGACCAAGAATCTTTAACTTTTAGACATGGTAAATAAGTGAGAAAATGACAATCCATGTTGTTATTGTCTCCATTATACGACACGCATTTTTTGTTTTATTTTCAAATCCATATTCAATCACGAAATTTTAAAGTTTTTTTTCTCTTTATTTTTCTTTTTATTTTAATTTGCGTTTATTTCCACTATCCAAACGCACTAAGACTTCCATTGAGTTGCAAGTCAGCCTAATTAGTTAAAATTACAGCAATTGTAAGGAGCCTATTTGCTGACCACATCAATAGATCAACTGATTTGGGAGACAACTAGTTCCATTTTCAATCCTATATCTTTCTAATTATATGAGGATTTAGAGAGTTCGACAGGCTTATAATTGGTTCATTGACTATTGAGAAAAAGAAGATTAAAAGGAAAAGAAAGACCTAATTTCCTGGGAAAAGAAAGAGGATAATGATTCATTGACCACTTGGGTATGACTTGTGAGAAAGAATCCAATCGTCCACAAGAAATTTGGAAAAAATACATGTGAAAGGAAACAGAAACTCTATCAACACATTCCAAATGGCAAAAACAGGCAAGAAGGCTACAAATTTAGATGGATGGAGAAATAGGCATGAGAGTCCAAATATATATATATATATATATATATATATATATAAGGCAGATAGGAATGTGAAAATTCCCAATCATTTTAGACCTTGGTTTCAGTGATGTACCTAGATCATGTAAAATTCAACACCAATAATGCAATTTTACAATGACATATCGCGTCGACTTTGACAAAACCATATTTAAAATCTAAATAATGCAGTGAAAAAGAGTAATTGTCACGTAATTAAGTCAGTTACTCATTTGAGTCCGCTTATGTTTATAAATGATTTTTTTCTATATAATATTTTTTTGTTTGTTAAAGTTAGAAAAGGGAAGAGGTGAAAACTCACACACACAGTATCATGGATGTTTAAATCCAGAATTACTTGGAAATACACGGAAAATATGAAGTAATCCAGCTAACACCACATTGATTCTAGATAGTTATTTGACAATGCTTTGTTGGAGAAGCACCCAGAAATTCCATGAGCAATAACAAAATTTCAACTCAACTTTAATCTGAAACTTTTTATTAGACCAAATTCCAATTAGCCCAGAAAGAAAAGAAGATAAAAAGCAACCCGAAGCAATGATTGGACGGTGTGGTCTTAATCACGGTCCACAAGTCAACCGTCGGGTCCCCGTGTCGTAACCTAAAAGAAACAGTCACCAAACCAACCACTCAAATACGGCCACGCCATCACGCTTCGCAAAACAATGGGAACCACCAAAAGACTTTTCCATGTGAATGGAAGAAGCCATGCAGACCGCACCGCCGATATCTTCTTCTCGCCGTAATCTAAAAATCACCACCGTCCGTTGAGAATTGTTTAGAGATTAATTAAAAATAAAAAGTGCAATGGTGATTGACCCGTTGAAAATATATCAAGTATATCTCATTGCACCGTTTACGCTTTCCCTATCTACTACTACTTGTAGCAACGACTGAAAGAGAGGTAGAAAATAAAAATTAATTGCAAGTTGCAATTAAAAATAATATTAATTACTTTTTTAGTACACGTGTTGGTAATTTGTCTCTTAATTAAATAAGTTTTAGAGCAATTGGGAGGGACTAAGTGACAAATTAAGAGTAGCCTTAATCATATTTAAAATAAATATTTTTGTACAAAGTTTGAATTCAGTAGCGGCCTAAACTGCTGCATTATTACATGATGTAATTAAACTTTGTAAGAAAATAATATAATCTAATATATAATTCTGATGACAGTCACACGTACAACCCTTCTAAATAATATTATTATATGATTAAAAAAATCCATAATAAGAAGAACATGAAAAAAGGAAAGGGGAAAGAAAAAAAAAAAACTCCATCAACCTCGCATGGACAATCAGAAAAGTCTCACACATATATGATACATTCGCATTACGAAAATACAAACATCTGAAAAATCTATATGTATATTATAATTAGGTCAACGGGAAATAGGTAATGTTATATTTTAGGAGTCCTGCTGAGACTTGTGATCATGGTGACCGGGGGAACTCAGCGGAAACAGGGTCAGTAACTCGGGCGGGTCTGATCCTCTCGGCGTGCTGAGTGGGGAAGGATGCAAATAAAACCCTTTCTCGGCAATCGCCTTCTCTTCCTCCGACGCCGCCGCCGCCGGAGATGAAGGCGACTCGGACCCGGAACTCGGGAAGAAGAGAGAGTCAGAGCCGAGTGGGGTGACAGGGCTCGGAATCGGCGAGTCGAGGAGCTGGTAGGTTTGGCGCGGGGTCTGCGACTGGGAGCCGTGGAGGTTGGCGAGGCTGAGCTTGATCTCGAGCTTCCTCATGGTGTGTCTTCGCTCTTGGAGCTTGAACGGTGACCGGCGGGGGCCGGTTGGGTCACCGGGAATTGTGGGTGCCTTTGGGTAGTGCCTCGTGGGGTGGGTGACTGGGAGCTTCTCTGAGTCACCGGATAAACCAGTCAGCTTCTGTACTAGGTCTCGGAAGGTGTTTGTGTCTGCTTGGACAAAGGTTGTGGGAGAAGATGTTGGTGAGCAAAGGTTGGTGCTTTGTGGTGGGTGATGTTTTTCCATTTTTGAGAGAGAGAGAGAGAGAGAAAGAGAAGAAAGAGAGAAGAGCGAAGATATTAAACTAAAGATGGGATGAAATTTGGGTATGGTGGAAAAGAAAGGATGTAATGTAATTCATGGGTTGTGTGTGGCTTTGTTGGGAGTTTGGAAGAGAGGAATGTATATGAGATAGGTGAGAGAGTGTTTAAAAGATGAGGACTTTTATAATGGGGACTTTTTGGGTTTGGGGTGTAAGGGGTTTTTCATACCACTATTGACCTATTGGGGGTGAATGTCGTTACGGAAATAATGGAAAATTTTATATACGTATTAGAGAGACTAATAAGACTTTGTTATCTACTCTTTCTTCTCTCAATTGATTATTTAAGGAGAATAACTTATCCGTGACAAGATATTTATGCATATCTCATTACGTGAAAGAAATGATAGCAAGCTTCCGTTACATGGAAGTTTAAGCTCAAATGGAGAGATTTTACACTAATCACAATCAATTAAAATTAAGATATTATTTATCTAATAAATAAATAAAATTAAGATGGTATATAAATAGCTTCATTCGTGAAGAAAATTTGACCAAAAGCTTTTGCAAAATACAGGTAGGAATTCATTTGAATGGGGGAGGGGGTTGTCATAGGTGTGGTGAAACTTTAAGTTGTTTATGGGTTTTAGCCTAGATTGCCCTTATATTCAAACCGCTGGTTTGGAATATTGAATCAAACACACACACAAAATAAATAAATAAAAAAATAAAAAAAAAGGGATAGGGGGGAAAATAGACACAGTTGGTTAAGACTTAAACATTCAACCTTATCTGTTGTTAGGACATTGAAACTAGACTTGATTTGAAAATCTCTCGAAAATTATTTACCACCATTTGCAAAATGAGAGTCATGGAATAGATGCTCTTGAGCTTATGATAATATGTAGCATGCCCTTTGTAATGAAACTCCAATTCTACGTTCGCCTCCATTAGCATTAATAAAATGGAAAATACGATTGGACAAAGAGTATTTTATTTGATTGGCCATAGTCACTAAATATTCAATCATATATTTTTGTTTTTTTGGTCGAAACAAATATTCAATAATATGTGAGGCGTTTATTCTACGAAGACCCATCCCTTTCTTCCTTTCCTTTTTTGTCACATCTCTTTTGCATCATAAGTGAGGAATGGTTCAATGAACACTTACTTTTGATAATCTATGTGCTTAAACTATGTGTCGTTTAAATCTTTGAATCGGACTAGTAACGTAATTAGTATTTTTTTTTATATGGAGAGCCTCACGAATCATGTTCCTTCTTAAGCGTATGAAATGGTTCTAAAAGTAGGAAACAAAATAAACGAAAAATGTTATTTGTAAATAGACTTTCTTTTATTTTAGTACACCTTATGGGCTCCTGCTAATTAGTAGCAGTTTACAATTTAGTACACCTTACGGGCTCCTGCTAAAGGTGTAATTTTTCAGAGCGAGCGATCAACCGTTGACTTATTAAAAGACAAATGTAAATGCAAAATGTGATTTTTCTAAATGAAACAATTCAGTAGAAGTAGTCCAAAAATAACCCCAAAATGTGAAAATGAAAAATTATAGAGAAGAATAGAGAGGTCAAGAAGGAAATAAACTTTTTTTTCGGGGTTAAAAAGTATGGGCTTCTTTGAGAGAAAAAAGATAGAGAGTTTGTGTTGGAATGCATTGGCCCCTAGTCCAAAGCCCAATGAGAGAATGGGCTTATTTTCCAAAGCCATACAGAACGTACTTTTTATTTTTATTTTTTTATTTCTTTGGTTTGATCAATTCTTCTCCAGAACTTGAAGGTAGTTTTGTGTGGTTTGGGGTGCGTGAACCATGCTAAGCGGGCTGTTATACAGCAATGGTAAGTGATAATTAGCTCTTAATCAAATAATACAGTCCAGCTTTTACATTCATAATTGCTTCCTAAGGTGTTCGTCCACATGATTAACAAGTGGAAAGTACGAATTAAAATTGAATTAAGAGGCGGTTGTATAAAAACTTTAGGTATGGAGTGACTCAAGTTTACAAGTCAGAACAAACTAGAAGTTGGTGTCCACGCGGTCTTGAGGTTTCTTCCCTCCTTTATGGAGTTAGTGCTAGAATCAGTTTATCACCACAACCTAACCACTCATCACCGTGCTTGCTCCGGTGTTCCTCTACATAAACATCACAAAGCCATATTAGTGGGAGAAGATGTCAGTTTAAGTTAGTTAGTGTGCACCTCACTCAACTTAAACCCAAACCCAACACTCTTTTATCAAGTACGTGATCAACTTCATGGTCAGCGGAATATCAAGACATCCGCCGAACTTGAAGATATTCGGCGAACTTCATGGTCGGAGGAAGATCAAGATACACTTGATTGGCATCCACCGACCTCCATGACATATGGGGATGTTGATGACATCCTCAAAACTTGGAACTTCGGCGCATCATCAAGACACCCGCCGACCTTCTTGATATATATCTTCTATGAGTTCGATAATGTTGATGAAATAGGTTTCGAAGCGAGTAAACATCTAGCCATGAATGATAATCAGTACATGCTTGGGATGAGTGAATGATCTATCAAACAATAGAGCATTATATGACTTACTCATACGCAACAATTATTTTTATTTTTTGAAAATATGATAATTTTCTTCTTTTTGATTTTTTTCTCAAGTTTAGGTATGGAGTGACTCAAGTTTACAAGTCGAAACAAACTATAATTTGATGACCATGCAGTCTTAAGGTTCATTCTCTCCTGTATGGAGTTGGTGCTAGAAGCAATTTATCGCCACAACCTACCTAATCCTCATCGTGCTTGCTTCGGTGTTTCTCCACATGAACATTACAAAGACATGGTAATAGGAGAAGATGTCAGTTTAAGTAAGTTAGTGTGCACCTCACTCAGCTTAAACCCATAAATCCTCATCAAGTACGTGATCAACTTCATGAAATCCACCAAACTTAAAGACTTACGACGAACGTCAAGGAATCCATTGGCCTTAGAACTTAGGCGAAACATCAAGAAATTCGCCCGAACTTGATTGGCGTTCACCGACCTTAATGACATCCGTTAACCTTAGAGACTTGGGGGGAACATCAAGACATCCTTTAAACTCCAAGGTATTCCGGACCTTCATGACATCTGCCGACCTTGGAACTTCACCGCAACATCAAGACCTCCGCCGACCTTGGACCTTCAACCTCATCTCCTAGATTATCTTCTATGAGTTCAAAAGTGTAGATGAAGTGGGTTTGGAAATGAGTAAACATATAGCCATGAGTGATACTGTAAGCCATTTAGTAAACCATGATTTGCACAATTAACATGTTTCTTTTTCTTCTTTTTCATGAGACATTTGTTTTGTTTCTCCTAAAATACTACAAGCGGTTTAATAAACCACCAAATGATAACTTGTTTGCATTTTTACGTTGAGAAGTATTTTTTCATGTCATGAAATAACTTATAAATAACTTATAATTTACTTGATTGCATATATGCAATCCATTTATGGAACAATTGAGAATTAAGTAGCTGTGTCTTAAGTTGTTTATGTAGCATAGAGTGTTAGATTTCATATAATTTCTTGTCACCTTATTCATATTATTTTTCTTTTGCTTCTAAATCAAATTACACATTATTATGTTAATGGATGAGCTCTTTCACCTATATCCATGTGGGCAGAGGTTCGAAACTCCTAGATACCTAATGAATATTTGTGTAAATCCCCCTCCACCAACCGTTTATATAAAAAATACACATTATTATTATTATTATTATTATTATTATTTTGGTGTTTGGGGGATAAGATTACTAGGTAATTGCCTGCCTCTATCCAAATCAAATTACACATTATTGTTTAATAATTTGATGGCTTGGAGGAGTAAAAGAAAGTATTTGGTAATAAATAATATGTCGAAAATAAGTTGAAAGCAAAGTATTTGATGAGCTGGAAATAAAAAATAAAAAAAATTTACGCGCAGCAGCTTCAACTAAATCTGATTTCGACCCGGGTCCGAAGTCCACAGTCTAATCAAGAAAGTGGGCTCATCGCCGAACACGGCTAGACGTTGTATTCATCTGAAAAACGAGGGAAATTTTGGTCAGCTTTGGGCCACAAGAAAAGTATTAAAACCATTAAATTTAAACCGCTACGTAAATATTTAAAACCCAATTTCTATTTTCTCATTCCTTTTATCTCTCCAAATTCCCGAACTTGCAGAAGAAGAAGAAGAAAATGACGAGCTGTTTGTGCTGCAGACCAGCGATTGTGGCCAAATCAATTCACAACGAGGGCTTTGCGTCGCCGTCTAGAGCTCTAAATCGTGTTGCTGGGGTTGTACCTTACGGTACAAACGGGCGGTCCCTCAGTTTAAGGTTCCGTGGCGTGCGCGCTTCAGCTGTGGACTCGTATGAGAGCTCTTCTGATTTCGTCAATCGCATGGAAAAAGCCTGGTTAATATCCAAGGTAATTCTCATCAATCATATTTTCCAAAACTTCAGTTTCAATATTGGATTGTGTTGTTATCAATTGGGTGTGGTTTTATTCAGTAAAATTGAATTGAAATTCAATAGTTATGTATGAGAGAGCAGACGCAGCATAAATGAGTGAAAAGCTAGACTTTTGGTATTGATGAATTCTACTTTTGGCTGATTGGTTTTGAAAATTGTTCAATTGCCTATGACTCAAACTCAAGAAGACAACATGTCTGTCAATTTTGTGTTCTTCAAATAGGTATTTGGGGTGATGTTTTGTTCACACACCCACCCACCCCCAAAAAAAAGAAAAAAGAAAGGCAAAAAACACTTCGGTTATATGAATTTCTTGCAAATCATTCCTAGCTGGAAAGGAAATGCAGAGAAGGTGCGGTCCTAAATTAGAACTGAAGTAGTTAAGTACATGAGATTGTATGGAAAGATGGATGTCTATCTGGGATTATGTTGTTAGTGAATGTTAAAAACAGTCGCCTGCATAGTTGTGGAAGATTGCTTTGTCAGTGGTTGATGCATGTGGGTTAGAGTTGTACATGCATCAACCATTCAAAGCCACCCACACAAACCTTTTTATCGTCTTCTAAATCTTCAATGTTTATGCTACTTGCAGCAACCAAGGCCTGTTGCTTGTTCTTCTTGCGACTCAAACGGTCATATCGAATGCAAATGGTGTGGGGGCACAGGCTTCTTTATGCTCGGCGATAACATGCTTTGCCAAGTCCCTTCGAGAGGTACTAGTTGTGTTATTTGTACTGGAAAGGTAAGTCAAAACTTCCAAGAGCCTGTTAGTGATACTTACTATCATCCCTCAGTTTCCAATATGCATTTCGATTAAACCCCCATATATCATGTTCCTCCAGGGATCAATGTGTTGCTCTGATTGCAAAGGAACAGGCTTTCGTGCCAAGTGGTTAGGACAGCCTCCTATTTCCAAGTAGCAGCCTTGCTCGAAAGACGTCTGCACTGTCGGAAAGATTCAACCATCAAAAGCTGCTGTAGAAAATGCAGTGACATGTTGTTGATGTTGTAACAAATTCTTCTCTGTTTCTTTTAGGGCCTCCATGGTCAAGTTATGATAGTTACATATTCTTTAAATCCACAATAAAAAGTTATACCTTCTTGTTTTAGATTGTGTAGTCCACACACAGAAAATCACCCTTTACTAGTTTTACCTTATTCATTTTAATTCTTGGAATGTATATAGTCATTGCCTGCACAATATTCTATTAACACATTGGTTTATTGAATTATTGTTGTTAGAACTGTGGTTAAGAAGTTTTGCTCTCGGAATGAAACCACCACAAAAGCAACTGTTAATTTCTTCATGCTTCAATTTCTTGTAGATTAACCACCTCATCGATTCTATCTATGAAGATTTCGTCAATAACAAATTAAATCAGGCCAAGGAAAAAAAAAATTAAATATGAACAATGCACAAATTATTCTCATAAGATTCACATTCTCCATGCTATCAAGATCCCGAGGCTTTCCCTTACCTTCAAATAGCCAGCCGTCTCAAGTGATCGTGTAAAAGTAAAAGAACAGAAAAAAATATCTAGATAACTTCTGTGAACCAAAAGGTGGCAAAGCAAGGTAACCAACATGCATTTCTACCTGCTCTGCTACATAAATCTATAACAAAAGGATGAACTTGGTTTTTCTCCCAATACAATGCAACACCACAATGTAACCAGATATACATATGTAACAGATCATCTCACTCAACAAGATTGACGATGTTCCAAACTTTTTGGCAGTACCGCGATATTTAACTTGATCTGCTATGATTACATCACATCAGGAGCTTGAAATTAATGCTTGGTGCCCAAAAGTGTTGGAGCTTGAAAGATGTTCGGTTGCTTTAAACTATAGCTGAGAAGAGTAATTGATTAATATCCTCAGAATCTGAATCGTGCTTCTCATCCCCTGCATCAACAACACATCAAGATTTTTTCCATAAGTCTAGAAGCATTCTTCCCAGTAAAACTTCATCAAGATATTGCTGGCTATGCATTCTTTCCAGTAAATTATCAAGGGTGCTCCCAATGGAGCCACCACAGAGAAAAGGCATTAAATTCTAGAGTTTTTGCATCTCTCTACGAACATTTTTAGGTCCTCATAGCAAGGCTGAATGTCAAGATATTTCTTTAGGGAATTAGAGATAGTCCTTGCGCTCCAATGAAGGAAATAAAATGGGAAGCCTCAAATTGACCAACATGCCCTGCTTATATCATTACTTATTTTGAACGAACGTGAACACCAACCTCCCAAAACATTGAAACTTCCTACCATTTCTTATTTTGAAGAAGCAGATAAGATTGCTTAGTACATTTAACACCCTTTCATCATTACTAATGAAGCAGTGATATATTATACCTACATGACCAGCATCATCAATATTCTCCCTACAGTATAAGTTATAGTATTTCAGTATTTACCTGTTTTTGATCTGACTTGAACCGTCCACTCATCAATGATCTGCATTCAGAGATCAACACGGTCATAACATTGCATCCGAAGCCCTCTAAATACATGAAAATGAGCTAAAGATGTAACAAAAGCGAAGGTTGGGAGTGTAGCAAGGCCTAGCTGTGGTGCTTTACTGAAGAATAAAGCTAGCCACGTATTATCTTTGCAAGGGAATTTATTTAGAAAGATTGCCTAGCCAAAGATTTGATCTTGGTTGCTTGCTGGCAGATGGTGCAAACACTTGAGACACCATCTGGAAACTAGACAACCATCCACATTGGTATGCTAACAACAACAAACAACATTAATACTGAAAACATGGATTATTCTGATGCACCATTTCATTACCATATCAAAGGGAGAAACCAAATATTCTCAGCTTTTATTTCTTGGACTACATAAAGACATGCCAGGATAGATATAATATAGTGACCAATTCATTAAATTTTGATGCTTACTTTCACTCTAATTATCAATTTCATACTGGCTCAAATATTTACAGTAACGCAAATAAAGTGTACCCAAAAGGCACTAACCTGATTAAAGTTAGCAAAAGCAGAATCTTCAGAATCAGTGTTGGGGGAAATTCCCATCGACGCCTCCATCCGCTGCACTAGATTTCTGTTCCCAACCAGAGTCGTCCTAGCCTGGTCAATCAAATCCTACAAAACCCAAATTACTGAAATCAAATTGAAACCAAATCAAACTAAACAAATTTCACATACAGAGCGAGAAAAATAAAATGACCTGTTTGGCTGAAAGAAGTTCACGGCATTGCTCTTCCAAGGTCGACAATTCTTCTTGAATCTTCTTTATCCTTGAAACCAGCTTCATCGGGTTTGCATTTTCGGGGTAGATTTGCTGGAACTCCCTCTCGAGCCTGTGCTGAACCACTGTGAGATCGTGGTTCGCCTTCGTCAACAGTTTCACCAAGCCATCCGTTGCTTCATGGTGCTCGCTTACGTGTCCCATTTCTTCAGAAATGACCTTCTCTCTCCTAGGGTTTTTGCTCTCTGTTCAGTCTGTTCACGGAACTCGACAATTTACCCGCCTCTGAATCTCTCCGACTGAGTTTGCTTCGCGGTTTTGAATTTTAATTTCTCGGAGCAATGTGCACAATTCCACTGTATTGACTATTGAGGCCCAATTTTATTTAATTGTATTGCAGATCAGGACATGTTGAAATATTTTATTTTTATTTTAAAAAAAACGATGCAGTAAGATTTTGTTCGACCTTTTTTATGTTAATCAAAGCTTGACATATCATAATCTTAAGGGTTAAATATTTTTTTATCACTGAAAAAAAATAGCCAAATTGATCAATGTGTTTTTCAAAGTTTACAATTTATAGACATTACGTTAAGTGCAGCTTTTATTTTTATTTTTTTAGCAAACACCTTCTGACTTATTCCTTTAACTCAATGAGTTAGAGTATATTGTGCTATTAAGGGTTAACATATTAAGAGAAATCTTGGGTTGAAATTGAAATTGTGAGATATAAGGAAAATAAAAAGGCAAATCAAATTAAAATGAAATCAACTACTTTCCAATATATTTTTGGTGCTCTATATCACCTTGATTATGCAATCTGAAGTCACAATACACTTTTCACTCAATCGATTCAAGCTTCAATATAGTATCCAATACATGACTTATACCTCACGATTCTGATTTCAACCCAAGATTTTTCCCAATTTGTTAAACCCTAATAGCATAATATACCCTAACTCATAAAAATATAAAAATAAAAACTGCACTTAAAATTAACGGAAGATAATAGAATGTCTATAAATTGTGAACTTTGAGAAACACAATGACCAATTTTGCTAAAATTTTTTATCAGTAACCAAATTGAATTTTCGTGTAAAATCCAATGACCAAAAAGGTATTTAATCCCTAATATGAACTCATAACTTCATTCTCTCTCGCCACATGAGTTAGCTCGAGGAGTTTCACGTAGGGGTGGGCACTTGAACCGGCGAACCAGAAATCCGAACAGAACCGCACCGAATCAAATCAGAAAAAAACTGAGTTGACAAAAAAATCAACAACTTGTCAAAAACTGAACCGGACAGGTTTGGACTGGTTTTGGATCCGATTCCATGTCTTCAAAAATCGGACTGAACCAAACCGAACCGGTCAAATTAAAAAATATATAATTATTTTTAATGCTATATTTTTAATTTCACAAAATTTTTAAAAAAAAATCCAAGTTCAATTTCAAAATCTCTCTTTTCTAACTTTAATATTTATTTTTATATGAAATTGAATAATTTGTTAATTTTCAAGTAAAAATAATAATATTTTAATTGAGAATTGTATTAAAAATTAATTTTTATAATCCGGTTCAAAACTGAACAGCACCGGAATCGGTTCAACCTGAACTGAACAGTTTTTGAATTTTTTATTTATTAAAATTGAACCAAACCAAACTGGATAAATAGTACCAGATCGGTTCTAATTTGAGGCAAAAATCGGTCCAACCCAAACCGTGCCCACCCCTAGTTTCACGGTTTCGGCTTCTGACTCAGAGACCAAGTTATGTTTTGGGCTTTCGAATTTTATTGTTTCAGCGAAACAGGCCCAATGAGAGCAATTACTCTATTTGGACCCAATCTCAAATATTTGTAGTATCGGCCTGTCTGAGGAGCCCCAGTTCCTTTTCCTGTTTTTATACCGAACGGGGTTTCAACGTCGGAGAAGAGTAGGCGTTTGGAACACAACCATGGCAAACGAGGAAGAGAGGGTTCTAGAGAACCTGCTGGAGCTTCAATTGCAAGAGCAACGAGTCTCTCTAGCTACCATCAACGACGCTTTAGCCTCCGAGCCTAACAATACCGAGCTACTCGCGGTACATCCTCTTTTACTCTAATGTGTAAACTTTCTGTTTGGTAACCGAGAAAAACCACGAAAGAACATGGATAATGTTAGGTTTTACGTTTTATTGTGTTGGCGGAGTACGATTTTGTTCTAATCCAGCTGAGAGTTGGCAATAAAAGCGTAGAACTTTCAATTTGTACAATTTTATTGCTGAATTTGTCAAATGAATTATGTTATTAGTATTATGATATTTATATTCAGTTCCAGATAGGTTATTGTGCTTGAAATTAACTTAAATGGGTTGCATTCAGAAATGTGAAGGATCAAGGTCTTAGCTCTGCAAGTTAATGATCTTTTAGGAAGATAAGTCTGTATGTAATGCAATGGAAATATAGGTCGGTTTTTGAAAGCCATTATATTTATGCCCTCTCAGAACCCACTTAAATGCAGAGACTTTGTGTGAGTGACTCGTTAGACATTGTTACATTGGGGTTATGTTTTCTCAGCTTCATGAGGAGATTGTTCAGGCGATTAAAGATGCCGAGGAAGGGCTCCTGCACCTTAAACGTGCTCGGTTATTACGAGAAGCTGATTTAGTATTAGATGGTTCTGCTCATGCTGATGAGGATGTCAAGGTGGAGACTCTTGATCCAACAGATGTTGAGCCGGAGCCGCTAGAGGAACCAAGCTATACTGTTGGGTCGAAATGTAGGTTCCGACACACTGATGGGCGCTGGTATAATGGTCAAGTTATAGGGTTGGATGGTTCTAATTCTGCTAAGATTTCTTTCCTCACTCCTACATCTGAAAATATGCTGGTGCGTACATTCACTGGTCCTCTGTCTATCTTGTGAATTGTAATTTTTGTCTCTATGGCGTTTTCAGTAATGACTTTGGAGATGAACATACTACCCCTGAGTGTAGTCTTTAATATAATATAAGCAACAGGGACACAAAGTACAAACATTTCTTATAAGGTTGAACCTGATGGTTTGTGTCACTTTAATAATCAATATGCTAATGCTGTATAACCACTTCAAAATACTAATGCTATACCACCAAAGTGCAGATATGCAAGTTCTTTCTACAACAACGATGTCGATTTGGTACTAACTGCCGCTTATCACATGGTATGTTGTTATCATATCTATTGATGGACAAGTCAGTACTGTAACTTGTCTAAAGTCCCACTGCTCCCATTTTTGCATTGTTATTAGCCTCCAGAACAATGCATGGTGTGAGATAGATTGGTGGGCATAGGCTCATAGCCAGGCTATATTTTAGATTGGCGGGCATAGCTAGCAAGGCTGCATAAGTACTTCACCCCCCTTTTCTTCAATGTTGGTCTTGGTGTATTTCATCTTTAACTTCTATTGATCATTTCAGCTGATCCTCTACCTTCTTATTGTTTGGGAATCAGCTGTCACTGAATTTAGCTTATCTTGAATTTCTCTTTGTTTTACATCTATACTATTGATGCTACTGTTGTTTTTTGAATCAGTTTTTCTCTCAATCTCCATACTCACCTATTTCTATGCATACAGGAGTTGATGTCCCACTATCCTCACTGAAAAAGTATACCCCAACAATATGGGAGCAGTCATTTGTGGGGTCAAATATTTGGGCAGTCACAGATGGTAAAACTGGTGTTTGGAGGGAAGCTGAACTTGAATCATGGGATGGTGGTGCGCATGGTGTTGGGAAAGTTGTTTTCCGAGATGATGGAAGCTCTGCAAATCTTGGTGAAGAAGCTATTACATTATCGGAGTATGCTCAAATGAGTGCTGAGGAAGAAAGTGATTCCAGCTCAGAACAATCTGATTTTAGTGACTATGAAGATGAGGGCCCACAGGGTTTAGGATTCATTGAAAGCACCATCCTGCAGAGGGGCATCCAGACAGATACTGCCATATTTGCAAAGTGGGAGAACCACACCCGGGGCATAGCTTCCAAGATGATGGCCAGTATGGGTTACCTTGAAGGAACGGGTCTAGGTGCATCTGGGCAGGGAATTGTAGATCCCATCTCTGTGAAGGTCCTTCCAGCAAAGCAATCTCTTGACCTTGCTGTTGGTTCTCGTGAAGGCGAAGTTGAAGAGGGTAAGGAGAATCAAGGAAAGAAGCGTAGCCGGGGTGGTAAGAGGAAACGTGAAAAGAAGTTTGCAGCATTGACAAGGGCAGCAAAAGAAGAAGAGGAATCCACACCAGATGTCTTTAGTCTTATTAATAGCCAACTTGCAATGCATGGTGAAGCTTTGAATGGTGGATCAGGGAAGAAGCAGCAGAACAAAGGTTCAGGGGAGGGGAAGAAAGTTGATCGACGGGCGTTGGTTGCGTATGATGATGAAGTGAAGGACTTGAAGGTGCGAGTTGTGAAGCTTGAAGAAATGGCGAGTAGAAACAAAAAAGAGAAGGTGGTTTATGAGGCTGCAATGAGGAAATTGACAGAGACTCGCAAAGCTTTGGCAGAGGCTGAGGCAGCTCAGGCTTCTGCATCAAATGCAGTTGTCAGTAGAGAAAAAGAGAAGAGATGGCTTAAGTTTTAGGACCTCTTGGTATTTATTTATGTGCATCATTTGTAATCATATAAACTTTATTTTTATTATGGAAATTTCCTAGGTGAAGAATACCTTTTGGTCCCATGAGTTGTACATGAATTGACCTTTTTCTCCTCCCCCAAGATTAATGATATTGTCCCTGACTGAAAATAAAATAGATAAAAACATTTCCAATAACTCTCTCTCTCTAATTATAAACTCCAATGATATTCTATCTTCTTGACACTTAAAAAAATAAAACCAAACATATCAAAAAATAAAATAAAAATATTTTAAATTATAAAACCTCTCTTTGGGGTCTGACGGGCTTTGGGCTTGGGCAGCGTCGGTGTACCGGTGGGTCATTCTAAACTGTCCGATCTTAAAGGGACAGTTATACATATACTTAATCTAATGGGAGTTTCACTAAAACACCCAAAATGGGGGCTGAAATTATAAAAAAAACCCAAACACTATTTAAACATAGAAACACACCCAAAACCAATCATTACACACACTCAAAATCCATTTATAAACACACCCAAAAAGTTGACTTTGGGTGTGTTTCTATGTTTAAATAGGGTTTTTTTTATATAAATTTGTATAATCTAATTTCCTTATTTACAGCGTCGGCTCAAGATCCAACGGCCCAAATCCCTGGACTAAACCCCAAATAAACAGAAATTGGTCCCTCGTTTTTTTCTTGAGGAAGAAACATAAAGAGTCCGCTTCGTATTGGCCAAAAGAATAAACAGTCACCTTCGGACTCTTTACTTCTCCTCCAAGAACTACACCAGCTAAACTCTCGCACGCACCTCGTTCTCCCTTTATATATAGCCTTTAACTTCAAAACCCACTCTCTGTTTTTCTCTCTCTAGACTGTAGCGTAGGGTTTTTCTCTCTCGAGAATCAATGGGGGAATTAGATGCTAGACATGTTGACTCTTTGCCTACTAGTTCCAGTTCAAGACCTTCAGTGACGATCGGTTCGTCGCTAATTCCGGTCATCAACAAGCTTCAGGACATTCTTGCACAGGCAGGCAGCGAATTAGATGTTTCGCTGCCTCAAGTGGCGGTTGTGGGAAGCCAAAGTAGCGGCAAATCGAGCGTTCTCGAAGCACTAGTCGGCCGCGACTTTCTTCCTCGCGGCTGCGATATCTGCACTCGCAGACCGCTCGTGTTGATGCTCGAGAATCGCCTGCCCAAACCCGGCGATGATCGGACCGAGTGGGGCGAGTTTCGCCACTTGCCTGAAAAGCGCTTCTACGACTTCTCTGAAATTCGCGCAGAAATTCAGGTACGGCTTGAGAAATTCAGCTTGAGATTCTTGACAATGCTGTTAGTAGAGAGGCTATGAGAATTTTTGCACTTATAGTCCAATAATTTGTTTTCTCATTGCAGGCTGAGACGGAAAGAGAGGCAGGATTGAACAAAGGGGTTTCGGAGAAACAAATTCGGCTGAAGATTACCTCTCCAAATGTTCTTAATATGACTCTTGTTGATTTGCCCGGCATCACCAAAGTTCCTGTTGGAGATCAACCTAATGATATAGAAGCAAGGATTAGGAAGATGGTTATGACCCATATTTCGCAACAAAACTGCATTATATTGGCAGTTACTCCTGCGAATTCTGATTTGGCAACCTCCGATGCACTTCAGATGGCAAGAGAAGCCGACCCAGCTGGTACCCACATTCTACTTCTTGATTCAACTTTTACATGCAATGCATATGTTGGATTCTATTGTTCTGTACCGCTGACATGAATGCCTTAACAGGTTTTCGTACAATTGGTGTTATCACCAAGGTTTGTGTTTCTCCTCTTGTGTTCTTGTTATTGTACGCTTCAGTTATGGTATAATATGGCACTGTTGTTCCATCTGTAGCTCGATATAATGGACAGGGGCACTGATGCTCGCAGCTTCTTGCTCGGGAAAGTTATTCCACTAAAGCTTGGTTATGTTGGTGTTGTGAATCGTAGCCAGGAGGTATAGTCGTTCATGTAGTGCATTTTGTAGCACCCATTTGTTTTAATTGCCAAATTGCTACTGACTTTAAATAGTTAATTTTGTAACATCCATTTGTATTGTTTTAAGGGAGTTTCACTAAAACACCCAAAATGGGGGCTGAAATTATAAAAAAACCCAAACACTATTTACTAAATTGCAACTGACTTTATTCCTGGCGGCGACTAAGAGTGTAATTGACACCGGATGGTAACATTTATTGGCTACTTTGTTGGATTTTTCAACGATTTGAGTAACTTGTATTATCTTTGAATTGGTTAGAAATAGAACTTCTTCTTCAAGAGTACTAGGATAAACAATGCTGCAAATTGCATGTGGCTTGCTTAATTGGAAGTGCAGTGTAAGGTC
Organism: Prunus salicina; assembly: GCA_020226455.1. Classification (NCBI taxonomy): domain Eukaryota; kingdom Viridiplantae; phylum Streptophyta; class Magnoliopsida; order Rosales; family Rosaceae; genus Prunus; species Prunus salicina. The sequence goes on from CM035341.1 coordinate 42,068,610, forward strand.
TAGTGTGGTTCTATTTTAGCTTTCAATTTGGCACACATTTTTCTGATTTAGCCACTTTTCCAATTGCTGGCAGTTGTTGTAATAGTAAGGTACTGAGCCATCATGCTCTCAAACATTTGGTGGTATTTGAATGATTAGCGGACACATAGAGAACCATTTTTTAAAATACAAAAGTTCCACTTTGCTTCGTTTGTAGCATTTGTAATGTTGCCTTCATGGACTTGTAAAATAAAATGCTGTCTGCAAGGGTCAGGCTTCATTCTTAAGTTTTATTCTTGTGTCACAGGACATCAATAAAAACCGTGGCATTGCTACTGCACTTGCTTACGAGGAGAAATTCTTCAATGATCACTCAGTACTATTCACTCTCTTTGTATATTATGTTAAGCAATTGTTCATTTGTTTGTCTTGCCACTGAACATCTTTATTGTGTGCGATACATGTTAAAGGTATACAGGGGTCTCTCTGATCATTGCGGCATCCCCCAGTTAGCAAGGAAACTGAATGAGGTTGGTATGCCCCATATAAGTCATAACAAAGTTATTGTAAAGAGAAATGGGATTCTTAGGTGCTTATGTAGCTTCTTGAGTTTTATATTACTCCTTACTCCATTTGTTCTTACTGTGTGATGGCTGATGTTCTGTGTCAGATTCTGGAGCAGCATATCAGAATGGTTTTCCCTGCTTTGAAGACTGATTTGAATTCTAAAATGGATACTGTTTTAAAAGAACTGCAGACATATGGAAAACCTATAGAATCTAAAGTAAGTTGCAACACAAAGACTTCTTGGTGTTCTCTAGTGCTTCTAATGCATATGGGGACTAAGGGAACACCGGTTCTTTGCATATGGTCGGCCTGTTGCATTTCATCCAATCACTCTCTGTCAAAGTCCAATTCACATTTGTGTCATCATTTTTTTCTTGAACTACTTTGATCCTTTTTTTTTTCCTCCTTATGTTCAACCTTGTATGCTTAGCCCTAAGCAACCTGTTGTTCATGGGTTCAAGTTGTGGAAACGGGGTATGGCTGCATATGTTTTCCCCTCTCTAGAACACATTGCCGGGACCCTTGTGCTTTTTTGTTTTATAGACAGAAACCCTTTTGCTTGTGTTTTAATTTTTAATTTTTAATTTTATTTTATATATTGATTAACTACCAACCATTACAGCTACTTTGCTAGATAGTATTAACTGTGCACCAGGATGGAAGAATTGTACTAGGTCTTGTTAAGTAATTGGTTGTTATTGTTTTGAAAACTTCAGATGAATGTTGCTTCTGGCCTTGTATGTTGAGAAATATATAGACACATGCATTCACATTGAAAAAGTCAATATGGAAATATATTGACTTTTTAGTTCTTTCTAAGCATTTTATCACTTGTCCTGAACCAGATGGAACAGGGAGTGATTTTGCTGAACATTTTAACACAATATTGTGAAGGTGAGATTTTGATTTCCTGTTATATCTGTTGAATGTCAATCTTTCTTTTACCTATATAACTGATATTCCTTAAAGAATCACTTAATTGATCTTTTTAGTATTAGTGCCTTTTTCTCAAATATGTGTGTGTGTGTGTGTGTGTGTGTGTGAGAGAGAGAGAGAGAGAGAGATGTTTATACTACCTTGTTTCTTGTTATTTTAGTTTTATCTGTTTTCACTGATGTTGCTTTGCTCCTTCTCTGTCTTTGTTTCACTAATTAACAGCTTTTGCTGCCATGGTGGATGGAAAAAGTCAGGAGATGTCAACTAAAGAATTGTCAGGAGGAGCCCGGATCCACTACATCCTCCAGTCAATTTTTGTAAAGTGCTTGGAGGTACAATGTACTATAGTTTTATTAAGAGTGTGTTTCCTTTAATGATCATTGCTAATTGTACAAATTTTTGCTTTCTTTTAATCTGAAGCAATATATTACTACGTCCTCAGTTGTTGTCTTCTGCTTAGTTGTCTGATGTCAAAATACCATGCAATTTCTTTCTTGAAGAAAATTTTGAAGTAATGATACACTGTAAGATGTGTGGCATCAGATTGGCTGCTAACTATCAGGAATTGTAGGAAGTGGACCCCTGTGATGATCTAACTGATGATGATATTCGAATGGCTATTCAAAATGCTTCTGGTGCAAGAAATGCTTTATTTGTGCCTGAGGTGAGTATATAATGATGACATGCTGCAGTCTTTCATTTTCCCTTGTATTAAATATTAGAAACTAATGGCTTGATTTTACACTGCATTGGCTGATAAGTTTCTGAATTGGTTTTAGGTCCCATTTGAATTTTTAGTTAGGAGACAAATTGCTCGTCTGTTAGACCCAAGCCTTCAGTGTCTTCGATTTGTTTATGATGAACTAATGAAGGTGAGTAATAAGGCACATGCTACGAGTTCTAATTGTATGTTTCCATGAATCATGAGATGTAGATGTAATCAGGAAGATAAAATTTGCCTGCAGATAAGCCACGCTTGTGAGGTAACTGAGTTGCAAAGGTTTCCAGTATTGAGAAAGCATCTGGATGAAGTCATGGTAAATTTTTTGCGCGATGGTGTAGAACCTGCTGAGAGAATGATAGGAAATCTTATTGAGATGGAGGTATCTCTCTGTTAACCTTATTACCACTATAGTTTATTCACTCAGAATTAAGATCTAGGACATTGTTGCATGTATGCTTGTATTTTTAAATTTGTTTCAAAGAGTCTCAAAATTCTGTTTAAATACTGGAATACACTAAAATCTAATCAAAATGAGTCGGCAGTTGTAACTAGTAAAACAGACAGAGTCAACCTTCCTCAACACTTTGATAAAAAATTGTAATCTTGTCATAAAAAGTAATTTGGCTTTAGCTGATACAGTATTTTTTTCTACTCCTCCAATTTATGTTATCTAGTTCTTATTAACTTCTATTTTTGTTTAGCTTCTGGATGGCTCTTAACATAGATGGTTTGTTTAACTTGACATTGTTGAAATGAAAGTGATAAATCTTTTGATCTGTTGGTCATGTCACACACAATGTCCAGTACTGATCTCTATACTGACTGGGTATATATGTCTTCTTTTAAATTATTGCTCAACTTTACATGGCATGCTATTATTCTTTTACATTTACTCATGTTGTTTTTATTCCTAGGCTGATCGACCAAATTTCTTTCATTCAGGTGGATTATATAAACACTTCACATCCAAATTTTTTAGGTGGGAACAAAGCTGCCGAGCTTGCTATGCAGCTGTTGAAATCACCACAGGTATCTGCTACCATGTTGGTGATATAATGATATTGTTTAAGTGAAATAGCTCAAAAAGTAATTAATTCTACTTTGGACATGATGCAGCATCCTGCCAACTTGTTAGGTTCATAACAACATAATGTCGTGTACCTTTGGTTCTTTTTCTCTGTCAGTCCTATGTTTTTTGTTACATAAGTCCTAATTAATTTTATTAAGAAGTCAATTTTGAAGTTTAAAATTCAGATTTGATCTTATAATCTGAAAGATCAGAAAAGGAATTGTACAGTGGTGGTGTTTTATTTTCTTTTTTATGCTGTAAGCAGATCTCTGTTGAGTGCATTGTTCGTTCTTATTATGATATATGCTTATACAAACAAAAAAAAGTGAGTTTTGAATCTTCATTCTCATCGAGTTTTTTTTCTGTGATCTTCATCATCAGCCTTTAGAGAAGTTGCATATTGGATTATTTATTCTGTCTTTGCACTCTTATTCAACCCAATTATCATTAGTTCTCATAATAAAATGGTTTGTCAATTATACGGTTATACCTCAAAGTTGTTCTTCATATGTTTCAGGGCGTTACAGATGCTGAAGGCCAGACTTCCCAGACTTCCCAGACTTCCCAGACAGCTCGAACTATTCGGTCTGGGCTTTTGAATGGACTTTTACCTAACCAGGTATGTCTTTCACCATATGTTGGACTACTGATGATATTTCCAGAAGGAAATTGGTTAGTCAGAACAAAAAGAAAGGGGAAAGAGAGAAAATTGGCAGAGTTGCAAGTTAAAAGGGAAAAAACCAGAATCTATAAGAGAGAAGATTTCCTCACCGGAGCAGGACAAAGTGCAACCCCTAAGAACTTGGAGGTTCTCGTATATTTCTTTGGCATCTAGTCTAATCTAGCTCTTTCTCTACGCTGAAAAATGTCAGATTTGGATTATTTATCAAGGAAAGTCTTTGTGGTTAAGGCTAATGTTTTCCTTTTAAGGGCATGTTTGGGAGTGCTTCAGGGAGGGGTAAAATCACTTTCTAACAACCAAAAGCGCTTCTGACAGCCTTTAGCAGAAAAGTTTAGAAGTGCTTATGGGTCATAGAAGCACTTTTTGGAGAAGCACCCGCTATGTGCTTCTTTATGAAGCACTCCCAAGTGCTTTTCCAGGAAGCACGTGTATTTCTTATGAAAATTTCAATATTTTTTATAACAAAAGTGCTTTTGCTAGAAGCGCTTACTAACAGAAGTGCTTCCTAGAGAAGCACTCCCAAATGAGCCCTAAATCAGATCTCGTTAGCTTAAAGTTAAAATGTGAATCCAAGTGACTGGGCATAAACTTAGATTTGTGAACTAACTAGTTTGGAGGGCCTCACTACTTCTGGCTTTTCATTTTTCTTTCATAGGATGTCTTCAATCTAATATAGTTTGGTGTTGGCAGGGGAGTCGTCCTCAGCCTAATAACGAGAATCATGTATCTTCTGGTAAACTCATGCATCCACTATTTTGAAGCGTACTAATCTTTATACCTTCAGGATATTGAACTCGCTTTATTTATTTATTTATAAAATATTTCTTGTGCATAGATATAGGTTGGTATGGCTATCTGTTAAGTCTGCCGTTGCTATAATAAATTTGGCATTTGAAATTTAGGAACTAAGGCTTGGATTCCATCTCTATTTGGAAGTAGGCCATCAGCTGGAGAGTCTATGGCTTGCAGACCTTTTGGTGAACCAAGTCATTCAGAGTCAATGCCCTCTATAATCCATTTGAGAGAGGTAATATGTGGTTGACAGAATTTTATTTCTTCTTCTCAACTTATTATTATGTTATCCATTCCTTCATTCTAGGATTTATATGTGTCTTCCCTTTTTCTCCTTGTCCTTCTTATTTTCAGCCACCATCCAGCTTAAGGCCGGTTCAAATGACAGAGAATAAAGCAGTGGAAATTATTGTAACCAAATTACTCTTGCGGTCGTATTATGACATTGTTAGAAAGAGCATTCAAGACCTAGTTCCAAAAGCTATAATGCACTTTCTGGTATACCTATTTTCTTCCTTTTGTCCATATGTTCACATTTATACTGGTGTAATTTTTATCTCTTGTACTATTGCCGGTTTTCTTCTCTGCTGCATCAAGCTTCCTTTGGTTTTTTTTTTCTTTTCAACTTCTATGAAGTCCATTGATTTGTATCATTCTTAATGTGGCTTAGGTCAATCTTACAAAACGGAACCTTCATAGGACCTTTATTCAAAAACTGTACAGGTATGTTTGTTGTTCAAAAAGGGGACAACGTAGTTCTTTTTCTTTTTTGAGCCATTAACTAACATTCTTGTTTCTGAAACTGTCCATATTTCGTTTGGGCTTCAAATGATAGTCATTGTCTGATAAATAAGGCAATTTAATTCTTTATTATGATTATTTGAAAGACAAGGACTGCATTTGTGACACAAAGAATAGCACTACATTACGGACAGGACTTCTGTGAAATACTCTATATCCTGCATAAATTTGTTTATGTTGGTTTTGTGCTAAGAACATGATTCAGAAATTGCTACACGTGGTTGATTGAAAACTTCAAGAGTGGTTTTTTTATATTCTTCTGGTAATTATGCAGAGAGAACCTGTTTGAAGAACTTCTGCAGGAGCACGATGCACATGTTTCACAAAGAAAACGTAACCAAGAATTATTCAAGGTTTTGGAGCAATCTGTTCAGGTAGTTTTTTTTAACGTTTTTGACAGTAAATAGTTCCTTAGTGATGTGAACAATATCATGAAAGCTCGTTAAGTAATCAATTCTTGAGTTTGTTTGATTCGTATTGGTTGAATATCATGAAATAAAATCCTTGGTCATCTTGTAGAAATTCTTGTTCCTTAAAAAAGGGAAAAAGTTCTTGTTGGTTTTGAGGGATAACTTTTTAACTATTTGTTTCTTCTAGGCACTCGAGAAGGTTGACTTTGATGTCTCATCCCAAACTTCAAATTTGGGCACTGATGCTTCCATTGGACTGCCAAGGATTCCGAGGACTTCAGCCCATCTACACACGACAGCTAGCAGTGAGATAGGCCAAGTTTCATACCGTCCGTTTCCCATGCCATCCATGACTAAGTCCACAGCTTGAAGATCATTTCAATGAGAAAAGCCAGGCATTTTATCCAATATTTACTGGCCATTTAGATGATTACCATACTGATTTCCAGGTTGTACAGTGTTTTTTCTTCTCCCGTATGCTTTCTGCATATGGAAGCTTTAAAGTTGTACGATTAAAGATTAAAAAAAAAAATCATTTCAAAATAGCAGACTTATATTAGTTATATATATGCCTTGGGGAGTTTTGATGTATTTCCCTAACTTTCAATTGTACCGTCTATCTCAAAGTAAATAGTTCGAGCACCCAACTTTTTCTTTGCTACATTTGTCTCTGTGTTTATCTCTATTTAAAAAAAAAAAAAAAAAAAAAACAACTAAATGTGGCAGTCTACACAAGTCTCTTTGAAAAAACATTTTGCAATTGAGATGTGCGAGATTCTGTCAGATAAGTTTCAAAATCAAAGAAATTCGTCTAGAAAAAAGTTCTAAAGTCTAATGCTCACTAAAGTAGTAATTGTCTATACAAAATAAACGAAGCTTTATTGTTCACAGAAAAGAAGAGACGAGCCTTGTTCTAAGCCACGGAAAATGAAGGAAAAGGAAAAGAGAGTAGGGAAACCCACAACAAATGAGCGATTTCAAGCTTCCAATGTTACTCTAAACGTATAAAAAAAAACACAGGCAACAGAATCTACATCGTCTTCTCGGCCTGAAATCGATGGCTCACAATCTCCTATGGGTCCTTATGAAGTTTGTTGTGTTCAAAGCAATAGCAGCCGAGCATGCATAAACCCCAGCTGAGCTTATTGCTGCAGATACTAATAGCAGGGCCTTCCACTGCCTTCCTGAGACTAGAATTGCCAATGCAGTCGATGCAACAGCAATAGCAGTAAGGGCCTTTTGCCATGCTTGGAAAGCTTTGACAACATTTCTGCAGATTTTGCAATGAACCACGTGTCGAAAATACCGGTTGGCCAAATTGGGAGCATGCATGGATCCAATCCCTCCCTTTGCTGGCAAGGATGCAGAAACACCGGCAACAAAGCCAGCCGGCGCATGCTCCACCACAGCAGGCTCTTTGGGCAATGATATTGTGCTGTGCCCAAAATGGTAAGGCATCCCATGCCCAACTTTGTCCATCCATCTTCTGTATTCAGCAACCCATGTATCTGAAGATTTCAAGTTAAGGTACAACTCTTTGGTGGGTACTTTTTCTTTCATGAGTACCTCATTTTGAGATGAAAGAAATCCCATATCTTGCTCAAAGACCTTGCCTGCATTCTGATGAAAATACCATACGGGAAACAATTTTGCCAGTGGAGACCTTTTTGTTCCACCAAATCTCACAATTAGCATGGATTTCCCCTGTCCAGTTGGCCTACAGAGAAATAGACCCGTGAAGTAGTGCTTCTCCCCATCCTTGTCAACAATTTCTCTATTGTTTTGAAGAGAACATGGTGCTTCAAACCTTAAGAAGCTTTTGGCTGATGGATCACTTGTCTTGCCCCACCAACCTGCGAATCCTCTATCGCTGCGCTCGGTGACCTCAAAGCGCAGCGGTTGAGCATCTTCCCTTTTTGCACTCCAGTCTGTCCTGTCATGTGAGATTGGAACATGGGCAGGATCCATGAGATTCTCCAAAAGTATAGAGTGGTCATAAGGGAGCTCATGGGTTGTAGAAGTATCTTGAAACCCTGGCCGAGCAAAGTTCTCAAACCAAGGTATCTTTGAAGGGTTTGGTGGTGTCTTCTGAGACATCCAAACCCACACAACCCCTTGTGAGTCCCTCACCTCATATGTCTTCAAACAAGCTGATTTAGGAATTTTGGCATCAGCTGGAAGCTGTGATATTACAGACATAATTAAAGAGACATTCAACATCATTAACAATCTTAATTAATCAAAAGACAGACCGACAGACCTGAGGGATCTTTACACATTTTCCTTGGGCTTCAAATTGCCAACCATGATATAAACATTCTAGTCTTCCATCAATCAACTGGCCTTCGGATAGTTTCGCCAACCTAGCTAAGATTGGATTGTCATGTCATGACGCAAGTTTTATTTTCATTAGTTATATATAGCCAAAGCAAGAAGATGGTAGGTACAGTTTGAAGTTCAATATGACAAAGATTTCATCCAAAACTAAAATTCTAATTCTAAAGCAACTATAAATATTTCCATGCTATATAGAAGAATCTACAGGCAAAGATAGGTTTACCTGTGTGGGCAGCGATCTTGGTAGCACTGGAGCTCTCCACTGCCGTCCCTGTACAGCACAAGTTGCTTATCAAACACAGTCAAGCCCAAAGGTGCATCGTCCGGAATGTCCTGGGTGAGGTACAGAGGGTACCATTCCTCTGTCCAATCATAGTCCGCCACAACCCTCTGTCCTCTCCTCTCAGCCTCGCTGGTGGGACCCACCAAGACCTTGTGATCCTCCTCCTCCTCCTGATGTTCATCAAGTGGGGGAGCAGGAGGTTTGATGTCTGCAACTGCACTACACTTGGTGGTGCTTAGCTGCTGTCTTGTTGGAATTAAGGGTCTCAGAGGGTGGGTTGGGGAGGAGAGAGATAAGAGCAGTTTGAGTGGCTGTGGTTGTCTGGGAGTTGGGGGGAGGTGGTGGAGAGACGTGGAATGAGAAAGAAAGGGATGAAACAAAGCCATGTTTGATTGTATTGGAGAGGAAACAAAGGAAGAGGGAGATGATGACATGGCTGGCTAGCAGGGAGAGCTAAGGTGGAGGAAATAATAAATCCATCATCACAGTGAATAATATGTGATGGTACACAGAGAGAGAGAGAGAGAGAGAGAGAGAGAGAGAGAGAGAGAGAGATTGGGTTGGGGGTTGCTTTGCTTAGTAGCTTGTTGCACTCCTGGTAGCCACACAATCTTTTCTTTGGTCAATCAACAAGAAATAGTGGTAGCTACTCTACTATGACTATTTAGTTACACACTTAGACCTGTATCTCTATGTACCATTTTAGGTACTCAAAACATTCTTTATTTCATCCTTGGGTTGGGGAAGATATGGCATTTTATGGGGTTCCATTATATTATATGCATTGTCATGCTAGGCACAGCGCAATATATATATATATATATAATTGGTTTGGTGGGGTTTTGTTTTGTGAAACATCCAAACCCATATAAGTCATCCCTAACTTCAAGTAGAGGGCAGACCATGAAAGGGAAGTACATCACTATATGTATATGTACATATTCACCATAGTGCAAACATCCCAGGAGTAAGGACTGTTCTTGTGTGAGGTTGATGAGGACTCTTCTCTTCTCCACCATCTCCTTGGACTGTAATGACCCTTATCATTAAGGACAGGTCTTTGCATTGCATGGTGGTGGTGTAGCTTACAAACTTCTTTCTGCTCTTGGTCCTCGCTATAGAATTCTCCCTGGGACTTCATAAGTTGGGCTTCCATGTGATGTTATGAATCTACCCCACACCCAGTTCTTGTGGTATGGCCAGGCCCATGAATATTTCTGTTTAGTTTTGTTTGGGCCCGAACACCTCTTCAAAACAGGACCAGGAAAATGACGGTAGTACGATATAAAAGATAAAACTTGACATCATTAACAACTGGCCTATTAGCTCAGCTGGTTAGAGCGTCGTGCTAATAACGCGAAGGTCGCAGGTTCGAGACCTGCATGGGCCATAATTCTTTTATTTTTTTGTTTCGTCTCGCTTTTTTGTTGTTGTTGTTTCCAGTCCTTTTGATAAAGTGGAGGGGAGGTGCATGTTCATTTGATGCCTGTGAATTTGAAAATTAGAGTTGATGGTTTTAGTGGGTGCGAGGAGATAGGGAAAAGCAATTGACTGGTGGTGCTGGGGAGATGGAAAGTTAAGCCAGAGAAATTGGTGGAGTGAGTAGTTAGCGAACACTGAACAGTGAATAGAAAAAGGCTGGATTTTTCTTGAACACCTTCTCATTTTGTTGAATTTGGTAAAAACCCACCTCACCTTTTCAATTTCCTTCTTTTGTTATATGCTTCAGAAAAAAGAAAAAAAGAAAAAGAAAAGCTTATGGTGGAATACAAAATGCCAATAAATACACAATTATGTTTACTTGGCTTGGAAATATTTCTACACGATGATGGATTATGACTCAAAAATCACAATCTCCTGTGTGTTCTTATGAAGTTTGTTGTATTCAATGCAACAGCAGCTGAGCATGCATAAGCTCCAGCTGAGAACACAGCCGCTGACACAAGCAAAATGGCTTTCCACTGCCTCCCAGACACTAAAATAGCCACTGAGATCAGCCCAAGAGCAATACCAGAAAGACCAATTTTCCAGGCTTCAAAACTCTTCACAACATCTCTGCACCCTTTGCAATGAATCACATGCCTGAAATACCGGTTGGTCTGATTCGGAACATGCAGGCTTCCAATGCCTCCCTTAGCTGGTTGAGATGCTGAAACACTAGCAACAAGTCCTGCTGGCGCATGTTCTACCATGGCTGGCTCATTGGGCAATGATATAGTGCTGTGCCCAACATGATAAGGCATGCCATGCCCTACTCTGTCCACCCATTTCCTATACTCAGCTACCCATACATCAGATGATTTCAAATTAAGGTACAGATCTTTCGTGGGAGATTTTTCTTTCAAAAGTATCTCATTTTGAGATGAGAGAAATCCCATATCTTGCTCAAAAACTGTACATGAAATGTGATGGAAGTACCAATCTGGGAACAATTTAGCCAAAGGGGATTGCTTGGTGGCTCCAAACCTCATAATGGCCATGGATTTTCCCTGTCCTGTTGGTCTACAGAGGAAGAGACCAACAGAGTAGTGCTTCTCGCCATTCTTGTCTACAAGTTCCCTAGTGTTTTCAATAACACCAGGTGCTTCAAACCTTAAGAAGTAAGGCAAGGATTGGTCTTTTGCCTCACCCCAATAGCCTGCAAAGCCTCTATCAGTCCTCTCAGTCACCTCGAATCTCAGCGGCTGTGCATTTTCTCTTTTCGCAGTAAAACCCGTCCTGTCATGTGAGATTGGAATGTGGGCAGGATCCATGAGATTCTCCAGAAGAATAGAGTGTTCATAAGGGAGATCATGGATTGTTGAAGAATAATCAAAGCCTGGCCTGTCAAAGTTTTCAAACCAAGGTAGCTTGTTGGGTTTGGGTGGTTTTTTGTGAGACATCCAAACCCAAACAACACCTTGAGAGTCCCTCACCTCATATGCCTTAACACAAGCTGCTTTAGGAATTTTAGCATCAGATGGGAGCTGTGTAGTGCATGCAGAGATCAATTAAGGTCCCTTGATTAGTGTGGAATATTGTTAAATCAATTAAAATGGGAACTATATATAATGAAATGAAACAAAAAGTTTTGAATTACAAATACTCATAAGACACATACATATATATACCTGTGGAATCTTTACACATTTTCCTTGGCCTTGGAATTGCCAACCATGATATAAACACTCCAGTCTTCCATCAATCAACTGGCCTTCTGACAGTTTTGCAAGCCTTCAAAGAAAAGAAAAAAAAGGCACACACACACACACACACCAAAGAATTCACTTTTTGTTAGCCATGAAGTAGAAACTCTAAAGGTAACAAAACAGAGGAAGCAGAACAGAGGAAGCAAAACAGAGGAAAGAAAAACAAGATTTTCACTTAAGATTTTGTGAATGAAAAGAGGTTATGAATCATGAGATTACTAACAGTATTAAGTTTTTACCTGTGAGAGCAACGATCCTCGTAACAGCGAAGCAGGCCAGAGCCATCACGATACAAAACGAGCTGCTTATCAAACACAGTAAGGCCTAAAGGTGCATCTTCTGGCAGGTCCTGGGTTAGATACAGAGGGTACCATTCTTCTGTCCAATCATATTCAGCCACGACCCTTTCACCTCTGTGCTCTTCTTCACCGGAAGGACTCACTAGAACCCTGTGATCTTGTTCCTCTTCTTTGAGATCATGATCAAATGGAGGAGGTGCAGCAGCCTTGTGTTTGATATCATCAGTGACTGCATTACAACTAATTTTATGGCTCTTTTTATTTGTGAATATTAATGGAAATGGTTTGATAGATGAGTTTGATTTGGCTGTTGTTGATGTTAATCGTTTTGAAGCAGTTGAAGAAGAGGGAAAGGTGTGTGAGACTAGAGGGTGAACCAGCCATGTTTCTGCTGCTGATCAAATTATTAATGCACAGTTATGTTCTGATCATTTGAGATTAAAAGAGAGAGATACTGATTAGTGGAGAGAGAGAGAGAGAGAGAGAGAGAGAGAGAGAGAGAGGGTGAAGAAGTTGTGTGGTGGTTGGCCTTGCTTGCAAGTTGCAAGGCTCTGGGACCCTCGGAAAAGTCTCCGTGTTTCTGGTGAAACGTTGCTGTGCTACTTTTGATTTGTGTGATGAAATCTCCATATGCTGTTTGGCTTAAAAGGGAAACATGTGACCCACTTCTACACCGCTTCGTCAATGCGATGTGAAAAACGTTTCAACTTTAATCATGAGAATTTCGTAATGTTCTCTTAGTAATTAGAGTTTCTGTTCTGATTGGTTTGCTTATTGCATTTGGAATTTGATTTTCAGTTGATTATATGTTATTTTTTTTCAATTCAATATTTTCAAGGAATTTGTAGTTTAGGAAGTTGAAGAGCATTGATTCATGTATATGAGCTAATTATTCGATACCTCTCTCATTTAATGTTGGTTGTGAGCTAAAATTATGAATACAATTATCGTTTAATCTAAAAAAAATATTACTTATGTCAAGAAAGAAGAAAACCCAATATTCAACATTTTTTAATCAAACTTAATAGGTTTTATTTAGCTTATAATGTTTATGGCACCCTAAAAATCTGTCTTAGAGAAAAGTAACACATTAAAATTTTGTAGTCTATTACTTTACGATTTTTTTTTATTTTTTATTTTTGAGAAATTCTGGAATTGCTTTGCGATTTAGAAACTAACATCCATTAGTGTTTTTTTTTTTCCATAATTAAAATTTCTGTTCAATACATCTTTGTTTCCTTTTTTCTTTTATCAAAAGAGGTTCAATAATAATAATAATAAGCTTTATTTATTATAAATATATTAATTAGTTCAAAATTCAATCCACCTCAGTATTGGGCAAAAATCCGTCTTAAAAAAAGCGGTAAACAAAACCCAAAGGGAAGCTTTGCTTAAACCCCAGTATTGGGTTGGGTTGTGGCTTGGATCTGGGAATCAGAATGAAAATCGCAGTAGAAGGTTGTATGCATGGCGACCTCGACAATGTCTACAGAACCCTCCAACACTACGAAAAACTTCACAGCACCAAAATCGACCTTCTCCTCTGCTGCGGCGACTTTCAGGTACATTACTCGCTTGCCCATATTTCTAGCTTTTTTCTTCATTGAATTGTTTCTGAAATTTAACGATGTTTAGTTGAATACAATTGTTTTCGGAAGAACTAGGCTGTGAGGAATGAGAAGGATTTGGAGAGCTTAAGTGGGCCTGAAATTTTTCAAATTGCCCCAAAACTTACAACTTGCAGTTTCGTTCTTTACTTATTTGCCCTAAAGTTTCAAGCTTTTTTATTTGTTTGATTGTTTCTGAAATTGGACAATATTGGTTTATAAGTAAATGTTTTCGTGAAATTAGGCTGTGAGGAATGAGAAGGATTTAGAGAGTTTAAATGTGCCTCGAAAATATCGGGACATGAAGACCTTCTGGAAATACTATTCCGGCGAGGAAGTTGCTCCGTTCCCCACAATATTCATCGGTGGAAATCACGAAGCTTCTAATTATTTGTGGGAACTGTGAGTCCCTTCTTCAGCTATAAGCTATAGCATTCCCTTCCAATTTTTCTGTTTGTCGTTTTTTATTTTTATTTTTTAATGAATAATGTCTTGCCATTTTCCCTGTGATTTTTACTCCTTTTTTTTTTTTTTTTTTTTTCTCTCTTCTCTGTTTTCAGTTATTATGGAGGGTGGGCAGCACCTAATATATACTTCTTGGGGTTTGCTGGGGTAGTCAAGTTTGGAAACATTCGAATTGGTGGGCTGTCTGGAATTTACAACCGACACAATTATTGCAAAGGTTAGTTTGCTTTAAATTTGTGTCATTCCAGATGTTTATTACTTTGCTTATCCTTTGTTGATGAAACATAGTTATTTATGTTTGGATTTTGTTCTTATTCTTAAGTATAGATATGGTATGGGCAATTATTGCTATATGGGGTGTTACAACAAGGGTAACTTGTTCCTCCTCCTGAACAGGGCACTATGAGAGGCCTCCTTATAATGAGAGTACTATCAGGTCCATATATCATGTTCGTGAGTATGATGTCCACAAACTCATGCAAGTTGAGGAACCAATTGATATTTTTCTTTCACATGATTGGCCTGTTGGCATCACTGATTGTGGGGACTGGAAGAACTTGTTCGGGACAAACCTTTTTTTGAGAAGGAGGTAATTGCAAGAATGGAAAAATGAGTTGGTAAGCTTTAATAGGTATGATTTTAAATATCTTGTTTCGTTTAAAATGTCATTAGGTTCAGGAAAGAAATCTTGGGAGTAAACCAGCTGCTCAATTGCTAGAAAAACTGAAACCACCTTATTGGTTTTCAGCTCATCTACACTGCAAATTTGCTGCTCTTGTTCAGCACGAGGAAGCTGGTTCAGTGACAAACTTTCTTGCCCTTGACAAGTGCCAACCAGGACGCAAATTTCTGCAGGTATTTGATGTGATTTTGAATGTAGTATATAGGGTGTTCCCTGGAGTCATTGCTGGTAGCTAATGGTTCTATGTGTGACATTTTCTGGTTTTTTAGGTTATTGAAATTGAATCTGAGCCAGGCCCTTATGAAATCCAGTATGATGAAGAATGGCTAGAAATAACTCGGCGATTTAACTCTAATTTCCCTCTCACAAATAGAAGTGCAAATTTTTGGTGTGTACCTCATTAGAAATGTATTGTGAATGCTACCAATGATCCAACTGTTAAACCTTTTCTTCCTCTTTACCCTTTTAACTGTCTTTTTCTATTGTAAAGTAGCTACTAAGTGTGTATGTTATACTGTAGGAATGTACCTCTTGACAAGCAAGATTGTCGTCAATGGGTCAGGAGAAATTTACAAGCAAGAGGGGCTAGACCTTTTGAATTCACCCAGACGGCTCCACCTTACAATCCCTCTAACTCTGTCCCGAGCGGTACCTTTCCTGGTAAGGATAATTATGCCATCCTTTGTGTAATATCATTTGATATGTTGATAAACAAGAAAATCTTATGTTAATACTACAATTTTTCTTTTGGCAGAATACACTCGGAATCCTCAGACAGAATCTCTTTTGCAGTTTCTGGAACTTCCTTACCTTCTCGATTACACATCAGAATCATCACAAGTACCCAGGAGTCCTCTTCCATTGATCCGTACAGGTAACAATTTTTTCTTCTGTGTCCTTGTTACGGACTTTCTCTTTTAATTTTTCCTAAAACTAATTTCAAAGCTTTCTGTAGGTTCTCTTGAAGATAACAGTGAAGACATTCCCATTGATGATGTAGATGATGTGGATGAGTTGGAAGAACTTGCTGAAGATGCGGTGGATACTAAAACTGAAAAAATTTGAAGCTCCTGTAGTGTAGTTGTATTGCTTTCTGTCAGTTTCAAAATATTTTTGCTGATCAATGACATTAGGTTCTCTCAGTTGAAGTTTATGTAATCGAATTTCATGCATGGTCAATCAGGTTGGTCTGGCCTCGTCTTCCAGCCCCTCTGACCTCTTTTTTTCAAAAATTTCATTGTTTTAGGCGAGTTAGTTTTAGACTATCTTTTATTCAGTGTCTAATTTCTGTAAGGGTGAGCAAATCACATATTGGCCCAATAAGAACAAGAGATATACTGACTTGTGTAAAAATCATTCATCTGTCTAACAGATGAAATTTTATAGGTTTTTTTTTATAAAAAAAATAAAAATTATCATGACTGGTTCTTGTACTATCTCAAATACACGGTCTTCGTCTCCATTTTTTCAATTCGATCAATGCATTCCTCATCTTCTTATGTATCACGTGAATCTCATCCTAGACATCAATTCTATCCAATTTTCAAATTTTCCCGAGAGTTAATAAATGGGGTCTGAATCTGATAATAAAAAATGTTTGCTTTCATAGAGCCACACAAAATCCTATTTTTGCTTCTTTCTTTTCTTGGTGCGATGAGTAATTTTCTCAACCATAGTGAAGCCATCTACCTTCTGACATTACCAAAACCACATTAATGCAGCTTTAAATAAAACTTACATATGATTCCACATGGCCAACTATCTCTTGCTCTCTCCCTATCCGTCTCTTTCTCTCTGATATTTTCTGACTTTGAACGCTCTATAATAATACAAGAGCCAAGAAGTCAATGTCTTAAGCATTCCTCTGTATGGTTTAGGCTCCATGAAAATAACCCAATATGGAGAAAAGACCAACAGCCTTCTTTTGCACACATGGTGTCTTCTTTGTGTGGTTATGTTTAGCTGCTTCTGCTTCTTGTGATGAGCTCGCATTGAGTTTCTACTCAGCTTCATGCCCTTCTGCTGAGCTCATGGTCAGAAACACAGTCAGATCAGCTTCTGACATGGACCCTACCATCCCTGGGAAGCTCCTTCGCTTGCTCTTCCATGATTGCTTTGTGGAGGTAAACAACTCTAGCTTGCTCTCTTAGATGCATTATGCCTCACTGACTTTTGGCATTGATCTGAATTGACCCTAAGCTCCCTCCCCCGAGAATTTTTTTTTTTCTTAAACCATGAAAATGGGTGGCTTCTTTCATGCATGTTTTTTGTGTGTAATGTTTTTCATGATTTCAGGGTTGTGATGCATCTGTGCTTCTACAAGGAACTGGGACTGAGAGAAGTGATCCAGCAAACACATCTCTGGGAGGATTTTCAGTGATTGATTCAGCAAAAAGACTGCTTGAAATTTTCTGTCCAGGAACTGTTTCTTGTGCTGACATTGTTGCTTTGGCTGCTAGAGATGCTGTTGAAGTTGTTAAGATCCATCTCCCTCATTAACTGTTATGTTTAATTCTTCATTAATTCTTTTTTATTTTTCTGCATCTTCTAGTTGGGTATTTATTATATTTATGGTGATGACTGGGAAACAGGCTGGGGGACCTGTAGTTCAGATTCCAACTGGTAGGAGAGATGGAAAGGTTTCTGCAGCTTCAAATGTCAGGCCTAATATTGTCGACACAAGTTTTACAATGGATGAGATGATTAAGCTCTTCTCATCTAAAGGGTTGTCTTTGGATGACCTTGTCACCCTATCAGGTACAATTTTAGTTATCTAGAAACATGTTTTTGCTTGCCAAAGTTTGATTGAACCACTTTTTTGTTAGTTGAAAATTTTAATGAGATGTTGAAGTCTTTTAGGTACCCCATTAACTGCTTTCTTTGATGATATTATTCCAGGAGCTCACACTATTGGATCAGCTCATTGTAGTGCATTCAGTGACAGGTTCCAACAAGACTCCAAAGGGAAACTCAAACTCGTTGACACATCCTTAGACAATGCTTATGCAGGGGAGCTCATGAGGCAGTGCCCTGCGGGCGCAAATCCATCTACGACAGTCAAAATTGATCCTAACACTTCGTTTGCGTTCGATAATCAATACTACCAAAATCTCATAGCCCACAGAGGGCTATTTCAATCGGATTCCGTCCTGTTAAACGATGACAGAACAAGGAAGCTAGTGGAGAGTTTAGCACAGGACCAAGTTATTTTCTTTGACAGTTGGGCTCAGTCATTCTTGAAGCTTGCTAGCATTGGCGTCAAGACTGGTGAAGAAGGCGAAATTCGAGCCTCTTGTCCAATAACTAATGCATGAAAGAATGAAAAATAGTTGCAAATTTGCAAGTTCTTACTTCGAAAGTGTTACGTCCTCAATGCCACAAGTTGCTTAAAATTAAAACGACTTTAAGATGCATTTGTAAAACCTTTATATTGTTTATGTTATATTACAACGTACAAGAGTTCTTTATTCGTTTGTTTGCTGTGTTGGCCTCTCTGTAAAATGAAGAGAAAAACCAAAATGAATGTTATCTTTATGTTATGAAAAATATAAACCTTTTTTTTTCATTTTAAATTTAAAACATATCCATTTGCAGGGAATTAAACGTAGAAACATAAAGTGACCGTTTCCCATTTAAAACCGATATTTCAAACAAACTAAACTCGACCCGCCATTGTTGCTGCCACCACTTAGCTCTGTAGCTCTGAACTAGCGCGTACTTTGACCTATAGCTACCTCTGTTTGTTAGTCTTCCATTGCTCTTCCTTCACCATAACTCATAACACCATACTAGTTACTAGCAGAGCCTACTTCCCTTGTTTTCTTTGAACTTCCAACAAAATTGGATCTTTTTTTTTTTCTTTTTTTTTGGCTCGACCAAATGGGAATGACCAAGTTGGTAAATTCAATTTCTTTTTAGAGTTGGGTGTTCGAAAAAAGGAAAGGCTTTATCTTTGTTTATGTAGCGAAAACGGCATTGGTGGCTTCTCATGAATGAGGGCACTGCACTCGCTCCTTGGCAGCACAGTGAATGCTTTGTGCAAGGTTTCGACAACCCATTGTAGAGAAATCAAATTAGGAGTCCTCGCAGACGTTTACTACGGCAACAATATCCTACATGGATATGCAAGATGTCATGATTTTTTTCTTGCTCACAAAATGTTCGACGACATGCCCCAAAGAGACACTGTGTCTTGGAATACGATGATTGCTGGGCATGTGAACTATGGGAACTTTGAGACTGCGTGGGAGATACTAAGAGAGATGAAAAGATGCGGATTCGATTTTGATGGGTATACATTTGGAAGCATACTTAAGGGGGTCGCTTGTGCTTATCGATGTGATCTTGGGGAACAAGTGCATTCCATGGTTGTTAAGACTGGTTACACGGGTAATGTTTATTCAGGAAGTGCTCTTTTGGACATGTATGCAAAGTGTGGGAGAGTTGAGGAAGCGTATGTGGTCTTCGATTCCTTGCCAGAACGTAATTCTGTGTCGTGGAATGCATTAATTGCTGGTTTTGTGCAAGTAGGTGATCGTAAAACTGCATTTTGGTTGATGAATTGTATGGAGCAGGGGGGTGAAGCTTGATGATGGTGCAATTGCTCCAATATTGACATTGCTTGATGATGCTGAGTTTTACAAGTCCACAATGCAAATCCATTGTAAAATTCTGAAACATGGGCTGGATTGTAAAAGTACTGTGTGCAATGCCACAATCACTTCATACTCAGAGTGTGGGTCGATAGAAGATGCCGAAAGAGTGTTTGATGGTGCTTTTGGTAGCAGAGATTTGGTAACATGGAATTCCATGCTAGCGGCATACTTGATTCATAAGAAAGAACTACTCGCTTGCAAACTCTTCATAGACATGCAAATGCTTGGGTTTGAACCAGATATCTACAGTTATACGAGCATCATCAGTGCCTATTCTGAAGATGTACATAAAAACCATGGAAAATCCTATCATGGATTGGTAATAAAAAGGGGACTAGAAAAGTCAGAGCCAATCTCTAATGCTTTGATAGCCAGGTATCTCAAGTCAAATAGCAATTCCATGGAAGAAGCATTACAGATATTTAAATCTATGGAGTCTAAGGATCGTGTTTCTTGGAACTCCATTTTGACTGGATTATCGCAAATGGGGTTGAATGAATATGCCTTGAAATTCTTTGGACATATGAGATACGCGGAGGTAGAGATTGATCATTATGCCTTCTCAGCTGTCCTCAGGTCTTGTTCAGATTTAGCAACCCTCCAACTGGGTCAAGAGATACATGCCTTGGCACATAAGTCAGGGCTTGAGTCCAATGAATTTGTTGCTAGTTCTTTGATCTTTATGTATACTAAGTGTGGGATCATTGAGGATGCTAGAAAATCCTTTGAACAGACCCCCAAAGACAGCTCAATCACTTGGAATTCGATTATTTTTGGATATGCACAGCATGGACAGGGATATGTAGCACTTGACCTCTTCTTCCAAATGAAGAAGGAAAAGGTGAAACTTGATCATATAACCTTTGTTGCAGTTCTAACAGCTTGTAGCCACATGGGTTTGGTTGACCAAGGCTGCAAGTTTCTAATGTCCATGGAATCTGATTATGGAATAACCCCTCGAATGGAGCATTATGCTTGTGCAGTGGATCTATATGGGCGTGCTGGGCGTCTAGATGAGGCGAAAGCTTTGATTGAAGCAATGCCCTTTAAACCTGATGCAATGGTTTTGAAGACTTTATTGGGTGCCTGTAGGGCTTGTGGGAATATTGAATTAGCTAGTCAAATAGCAGGCTATCTGCTAGAGCTAGAGCCTGAAGAGCACTGCACTTATGTTCTTCTTTCCGACATGTATGGACATCTCAAAAGGTGGGATGAAAAAGCTAGTGTAAAGAGGCTTATGAGGGAAAGGGGTGTGAGAAAAGTCCCCGGTTGGAGTTGGATAGAAATTAAGAATGAGGTTTTTTCTTTCAAAGCTGAAGATCGTTCCCACTCCCATTGTGAAGAAATATATTGTGTATTGGGAGTTTTAATGGAGGAAATCAAAAGGATGGATTTTGATGCTAATGTAAAGGCTTTGATGCATGATTTGGATCCTATGGACTGGTACTGTGATAATGCTCTTCTCCAAAACTATGATTCAGTGTTGTCGGCTGCATAAGGCAAGCTCACCAACTTTTTTCAAGATACCAAATTTTGTTTCACATCCGTATACGCTGTTGGATACGCTGTTCAAGATGCATATTACTTTTTTTTTCCCCTGAAAAAAGGGACTTGAGACTTTGGAAATGGTTCAAGTTAATCAAATTTCTCATTCAATATGAACATAGGCTGGTTACCAACGAATGAAGCAATCCTTGAAATGCAAATGTGATTTCTTTCTACTTTACTTCATTGTGAAGCATTTTTACTTGCCTTGTTGCTAATGTGAACTTATTGCAAAAACCCTTTTGCTTATAGACAAGAACATTTTCTGATGTGAGAGCCAGAAAAGGTGATGGGAGGTTTTAAGGGAACTCCTGCCATCGGAGACAAAAACCCTTTCACTTATAGACAAGAACTCTAGTTTCTCAAGGGTTGATATTGTTATGGACTTTTATTAAAATAATTATTTTCTGTTTTTTCTGTTGCATTGAACATATTTTAATAAACAATTTCAATTATTACATCATAAAGGGTGATGACTTTTCGAAGGGAACATCCCAAGAGTGTGAATACAAATAAAGCTTCATCTTTATGTAGTTTGGATCATTCCTTGATGAATATTTAACAAAGCACTAGAATACCAAAAGCAATGAGCTGCCATGACAGGAATTTCCTTTGTCTTTTGTATCCTCATCTTCCCAATGTAAATGTACCTTCAGATTCAGAAGTTTGCTAGCACCAAACATTGACTCAGTCTCGCTCAACTACATTACATTTATATTGTAGAAAGAAAGCCTTCTGGGTTTCATTTGTT
This sequence comes from Prunus salicina, assembly GCA_020226455.1. NCBI lineage: Eukaryota > Viridiplantae > Streptophyta > Magnoliopsida > Rosales > Rosaceae > Prunus > Prunus salicina. The sequence goes on from CM035341.1 coordinate 42,090,382, forward strand.
TCTTTGGCTTGGTTTTCTTTTGGCATTTTGCAACACCAAATTGGCAGCAGGTGACAGATGATTAATTACTAGTTTGAAGATTTGATATAATCTTAGGCACTATAGAAGTAACCTTGTTAATTAGTTTGATTGATGTATAATATTTGATGTAATGGGTTGTCAAGATTTTATCCAGAGATTCAGAGAAATCTTTTTTTATAATTTTTATTAAACCCTTTTCATCTTTTTCAATGGTGCACAGTGCACTATCTGAGTGGAGGAATTGGGAAACCAATGGATGAAAAATAATAATTGGAGCATGCCAAATTGACAAATGCGTAAAGAAGATGAAGCCTATCAAAGACATTACTTGTTGGCAATTGGAAACTGCAGGATGATTGGAAGTTAAGCCATCAAAATCTCTATCAGCATCTCTCTCTCACTCATCATTTAGGACAGATTCCAGCTTTCTTCCACCACCCACTACAACCTCTCTGTCTACCCCACACCCAAGCAAGATTCCAACTGATCATCTTCGCTCTCCGATAAGAGATTCCAGCTATTAATTTATTCCCACCAGAAATTAGATGTCCCATTCACAATCAAACAAACACAAGATAACTTTGCTGGACCAACCTTGCTGCTGGCCGCCCATTTTCTTTAATTCTACTAAGGCAATTACATTATTATGACAACGATTGTCTTAATCTCAAATATCATGAAGTACAGAAATGATAAATTTAGTTTGAATCGTAATAATATAGTGGCGGATTCAAATATTTTTCTTCACGCTACAACGGTAAATACAATTAGTTTCTACCACAACCTTTTTGAGCCATGTCGACAAACTGTTTAAGGAAAATATCAATAGCTAACTAAATTGATGAGCCAGATTAAGAACATAATGTCCGAGTGGAGAATATAGTAATTTATAGACAAATGAATTGTTCCAATAATAATTTTTGAAAAGAAGTAATGATAGAGACCAATTGTTTAAATTAAACATCACTTCGTTTTCTTGTAATAATTTCGACTAGTTGGATTGGATGATTGGTATGGTCTTCGTGGACTCAATTATTTCTTGGGCAAGTGTGCAATTATGTTGATCAGGTCAACATGGCTCCTATACACGATATGTATGAATACTAACATTGCTATTAGTCGTACTAGTACTAATATTTTATAATGTTGTCAAACTATGAATCGGAAGAATTCATATTATACAATTTAGATGGTAAAATATTAATTAGCATGCCAGAGACTTCCATAATAGAACGAATAATTGTTAGTTGTAGTGGAGTTTTAACTTGTGGAGCACGTTAGAAGTGGGGTGGGGGGATTTTGGGTGGGTGGGAAACCACTTGAAATCCAATATTTTTACTTTTTGAGCAAATAAAAGCATGAAAAATAATTTCATGATTCCATCGACCTCCCACCCCATCCCATCCCATCCCAGCAGCCTCTCTCCACCGAAAAATCAAGTGCCGCAGATTACAGGATGATTGATTGCTTCCTATCTCTTTTTCTGTGTGAAAGAGAAAAAACCAACCAATAAAAGAGAACAAAAAGACCTAACATTGTTGACAATTACAACGTTGTCTTTACAGACGATTTTGGTTGGACCCAAGTCATTCAAGTGTGAAACTACCAACTATGAAGTAGTGCCATTCGTATGGTATAACAACAAGACAACAAAACAAATAATGGATGCTGAAAAATACTGATTGAATATTTTATGTTTCTTATGGAAGGATGAGATGAATGCAAGAATTTAATTAAGGTTCCTAATCTCAGAATTTGCCTAATTAACAAGAAAATCATGTCCATACATTAATGCTAATTAGGGTAGTAGACAGGTTCAGTAAGCAATCAGGTGTGGGGTCCCTTTAGCTATCAGTAGGACAGTTGAATGGCCGTGCTTTTAATACAAGAAAGTCTTAGTTCTACATTCTCTCATTCGGCCTCATACTACAATGTAGTTTAATAATTAGAAACGTCTCTTTTAGGGCACTCTTTAAATCAACCAAACTAGAAATCGTTTAGTCATTTAATTGTTATTGGATGAACACATAACTATCCCAATGTTACTCAATCGGGTTAAATGAACTCCAATTTAGGTGTTTTTTTTTTTTTTTGGGTATAAATGATCTTTAAAGTGCTATATCTAGAAAATAAACGGTTCTCATCCTCATACGACAACAGAAAGAGAAAGTACAAATGCAAATGGAATGTAGCAAACTTTCCCCTATTAATCTACCAGAATTAATTATCAAACGTTTAGTGCTAATGACGAAGAGTGAGGTCAATGTAAGGCGGTTGCCGAAGGTCACACTCATAGGCATAGCCAAGGCCCATGCTGTGTTTTATCCCAAACAAAATGGTGAGCTAAGGCTGCCTCCTCACCTATAGCCTATAGGCACTTTTAAGCGCTATGTAGTTGTCAATATCTGTACACGATGGTTGGACTCAATTTATCTTTATAAAAAAAATAAAATAATAGTTTCACAAGAAATTATTATATGATATCGGAAAATACATATGAGTATATTATATATTATGTTAATTAATGTAACATCCTATATACTCTCATATCTACTTATATTTTCGAAACAAATCCATGGATGATGTCGTTTTGTGCATTTGACATTGATGTGGAAGCTGCATAATAATTTTTTACTGTTATAATGGGTGACGTGTGAGAATTGGAAACCCATTGTCTCTCCATTCAGCTTATAAGGCTAAAGGGTTGTATGCTTTGAGGAGCAAACATCATTTTATTTTACATCTGTGGGTGGGAGTTTAGGTTAGCTAGCTTGTGAAATAATCATGGCAGCTCCCATTTCTAGCTCCTCCTTCCTCATGAGGTATATCATTTGTTGCTCTGGTTTTCTATGCCTAATTCTGTGCTCTTTGGAGAAGGGCTTTGCCTTGGAAGAAAGAGAACATGCTCACACAGTTGAAGTCAATTCTCTGCTGCCTGCAACCACCTGCAGCTCCTCCTCCTCCTCCTCCACCAAAGGTCAATATCTCTGAAACCCTTTTTGTTTATCTCTCTCCCTCTTTCTCTCCTCTGTGTGCATGTTTTCTTGTCATATTTGCTTTGATTGCAATAGTGGAAGTAGATATACATTATATATATACAGTACTCTTGCTGCTGGTCATCGGAGAATCCAATTCTTTAACCCATGAGCAACAAGCCATAAGAACATTTCTTTCTATAAAATATATATATAATTAGAAAAATTATATATATTTAAGGGGATACTTTGATAAAGATGGCATAGATTAGATTCTGCAAAATCTTAAAATGGTTTTTTTTTTTTGAAAAAATAATAATAAAGCTTTGGTAGGAGATGTAACTTTCAGCAGCATGCATCTATATATATATAAAGCAAAAGGCAGAGAATTGTGAAACATTCAAAATACCAGAAAATGCCCTTGGTTAATGTAAACATTAAGAATTGAAATTATTAATTAAATGAGGATAATATGGTAAATTCACACTTTTTTATATTAAAAAAATTAAAATTAAAAGAAAAATCAGATAATATATCCTATTTTTATGCAACACAACTACCCATTATCTTTTTTTATCTATATATATAAAGCAAAAGGCAGAGAAATGGTGAAACATTCAAAATACCAAAAAATGCCCTTGGTTAATTCAAACATTAGAATTGAAATTATTAATTAAATGAGGATAATATGGTAAATTCACATATTTTAAAAAAATTAAAATTAAAAGAAAAAGATAATGGATCCTATTTTTACGGAATACAACTACCCATTATCTTTTTAATTCTAAAAAAAATTAAATTCTTTTAAAAAATGCCTCTCGTAGGCGCAGAAGCGTATGCAGAGAGGCTAATTCTAAAATAAAATTTAAAATTTTTAAATAAAAGCCTCTCGTAGTAGGTGCGGAAGCGCTTACGGAGAGGCTAGTATATAATAATATTATATTGTCAATAAACTTATAATTTAGTGTTACATAAATAATTAAAGAGTTTTTCCTTCCAGGGTTTTGTTAATTGAGATCATCATTTTGGTTCATGGATCATTTAATTTACGGATTAAAAGATTTTATAGTATTAATTAAGTTTTTGTTTAAACATTACGCATGCAATCAGTAAACATGACTCTTTATTTATTTAATTAAAGGAATTTGGACTATGATCGCTCAACACAAACACAAACATACAAAGACATATGTGAGTTTTGAGTTTCTTCCCACTTGGAAGTCCTTTTTTGCAAGCTACGTAATCATCAAGCATGTTCCTTCCTTGGCCAATCATGGCCACATAAGCAGGTACGATAGGCACTGCCAGCAGGCCACGACACCCTTCCATATTGATGCCTAGTGCCGACATATGCCAAAATAATTAGTGCATAAGTTGGTCTTTACATTAAAGCAAAACGACCGACCTAATTTGTTGTTTAACAAAACAAACATCTCGATATAGAAGTTCCAATATATTGAATTGTTGTGCAATTTAATTAGTTTCTATCTTACTTTTTTATAAAAGGGATATTCATTGAAATGTCACCTGAACTTATACCTTAGTTTCAATTTGTCACCTGAATTTTTTTTTCAAGAGAAATGTCACCTGAATTTTTCAAAATCCATGATTTGTCATCTGACTTTTAACATCATCCAATTTTCTAACTATTTTCAAGGGTATTTTAGTCTTTTTATTTTAAAGAGTATTTTTAAAATGGAAAAATCATTATAAAAAAATTATGAAAAGACCCTTGCAAATTATAAAAATTATATATCTTTTCACATTTAACCCCCAACCATTTTTACATTTAAACTTTATTTTTTCAATAATAATTTTTTCCATTTTTAAAATATCCTTGAAAATGAAAAGACTAAAATACCCTTGAAAATTGATGGAAAATTGGATGATGTTAAACTCAGGTGACAAATTATGGATTTTGAAAAATTCAGGTGACATTTCACTTAAATTTTTTTTTTAGGTGACAAATTGAAACTAAGGTATAAGTTCAGGTGACATTTCAACAAATATCTCTTTTTAAAATAAAGATAAAAACATTAAATCCAATTTAATAAAAATAATTCAATTCAAGCCGAGTCACTAATCATAATTGTAAATTATTTGAAATTCAGGTCATATGAGCAAGCATGCATCATCATCATCATCATCATCAGTGCTGAAAGTGGTACACAAGCATGGCCCGTGTTCCCGACTCAAGAAGCACAAATCCAAAACTCCAACTCATGCTCAAATCCTCCAGCAAGACCAAGCCCGAGTCAACTCAATCCACTCCCGAGTCAACTCCAAGAAGCAATTGAAAAGCGTCGACGATCTACGCGAATCGGCGGCCACCACCATTCCGGCTCAGTCCGGAAGCGTCGTGGGATCGGGAAACTACATAGTCAACGTGGGCCTGGGCTCGCCCAAGAAGCAGCTATCGCTCATTTTCGACACGGGCAGCGACCTCACTTGGACCCAATGTAGACCATGCGTAAAATCTTGTTACAAACAGAAAGAGCCCATCTTCGACCCTTCTCTCTCCGCCTCCTACGCCAACATCTCCTGCACCTCCGCCAAGTGCACTCAGCTGAGTTCGGCCACTGGAAACACCCCCGGCTGTGCCGCCTCCACGTCCACCTGCATCTACGGCATCCAGTACGGCGATCAGTCGTTCTCCGTCGGCTACTTCGGCAGGGAGAAGCTGAGCTTGACGAATGCAGACGTGTTTGATGGGTTTCTGTTCGGGTGCGGCCAGAACAACCAAGGCCTTTTCGGCGGCGCTGCCGGTTTGCTCGGTCTCGGCCGAAACCAAATCTCCTTTGTGGAACAATCGGCCCAAAAATACAACCGGTTCTTCTCCTACTGCCTCCCCTCCACCTCGAGCTCCACCGGCTACCTCAGCTTCGGCAAAGGCGGCGGATCTTCCAACGCCGTCAAGTTCACGGCCCTCTCCACCGTCTCCCAAGGCGACTCGTTTTACGGCCTCAACGTCGTCGGGATCAACGTCGGCGGGACTAAATTGCCGATTTCGGCTTCGGTCTTTTCTTCTTCGGGGACGATCATAGATTCCGGAACGGTGATCACGCGGCTGCCGCCGACGGCGTACAGCGCGTTGAAGGCGGCGTTTCGTCAGAGGATGAAGAGCTATCCGCTGACTCAGGCGCTCTCGATACTCGACACTTGCTACGACTTCAGCAGCTTCAAAACGGTGTCGTATCCGAAGATTTCGTTCGTGTTTGGCGGCGGGCTTACGCAGGACTTGGACGCGACGGGGATACTGTACGTGGGGAGCGCGGATCAGGTTTGCCTGGCGTTTGCTGGGAATGGGGACGATAGCGACATTGGGATTTTTGGGAACGTTCAGCAGAAGAGGTTGCAGGTGGTGTATGATATTGGTGGTGGAAAGGTCGGATTTGCCCCTGCAGCATGCCCCTGAGCTGTGGCTATATTATTATGCAATTACCCAACTTTGCTAATGAAGAAGACAATGTTGGAGTTAGCACAAATGGGGGTGTTATATTAAGGCTAGCTTTAAATTAGCTAGCTAATTAACCCATTGTTGATTGAAGAAGATGATCATCAATTGGTATAAAAGTATAGTTGTGATACATATAGACTAATTGGAACAAGCTATAGTGACAATTGGTTTGTGTGTTGGTGTAATAGGTACTAGCTAGCTAAAGAATCATTCAAAGTATGCAATGCAAGTTGTACACAAATAAAACTATGTTGGATTTTTTAGCTAATTTTGGGCATGCAAAATAGGATGAACTTCTCTTGATTTGGTCCACTTGAGGATCAAGGACCAATTTGGTCAGTTGACTTATTGACTTTGAAATGGCATATGATGATAAGCGCAACAGGCGCATGGACAATTCCAAGTTTGAAAAATGCCATGCCACCATGGATACAGTGACAAGAGGCTCAAATGGCGCCTTGATTACCATCACAAACGTCTGCTGTACTTTCCACACTCCAACCCCACTGCGCTTTAATTACAATATTGACATAATGTTCTTTCTTTCATCTTCTTCGTCTTTGGGTTTTTGTTTTATGCAACACAAAATTAGTCAATATAAGGCCGATAAATGCTTGGACATTAAGGCCGATAAATCCAGTTGACGTCCCTGTCTCCAATTAGTCAATATAAGGCCAAGAGTATGCTTACATTACAGCAGCAACTCAATAATCTAGAGGCAATCTTGTTAATTATTCATGGCAACTCCCATTATTTCTAGCTCCTCCTCCTTCCTTAGGTTTTTCATGGGTTTCTTCTCTATATTTCTATGCCTAATTCTCTGCTCTTTCGACAACGGATTTGCTTTGGCAGCAAGAGATACAAAACCCCACCTTCTGCCACATACCACTCACACGGTTGAAGTAAACTCTCTTCTACCAGCAACCACCTGCAGCCCCTCAACCAAAGGTTAATTCATCCCATATTATATAACTTCATTTCAAACCCCATTTTATGTGCATTTATGTATCTCTCTCTCTCTCTCTCTCTCTCTCTCTCTCTCTCTCTCTCTCTCTCTCTCTCTCTCTCTCTCTCTCTCTCTCTCTATGCTTACATGTTTCAATGATCTCAGGTCATAACAATAACAAGGCATCATCGGTATTGAAAGTGGTGCACAAACATGGGCCATGCTCCAAATTCCACAAATCATCAAAAACTTCAACCACAACTAGTGATGAAAAATACCATGCTCAATTCCTCAAGCAAGACCAAGCCCGAGTCAACTCAATCCACTCCCGCCTCAACCACAACAACAAAGACCCACTCACCCAATCCGCCGCCACCACCCTCCCCGCCAAGTCTGGTGTCGTTATCGGCTCAGGGAACTACATTGTCACCGTCAGCCTCGGTACACCCGCCAAGCAACTCTCCCTCATCTTCGACACCGGCAGCGACCTCACCTGGACCCAATGCCGCCCATGTCTTCGATCTTGTTACACACAGAGCGAGCCCTTCTTCGACCCTTCTCTCTCTGCCTCATACAAAAACTTATCCTGTACATCTGCCACGTGTACTCAACTCTCATCCGCCGGCATCCAACACGGTTGCTCCTCCGCCTCGTCCTCGTGCCTTTACGGCATCCAGTACGGAGACGGGTCCTTCTCCATCGGGGATTTCTCCAAAGAAAAGCTTACATTGACCTCCACCGACGTTTTTGAAGGTTTTCTCATCGGCTGTGGCCAAGACAACGAAGGCCTTTTCAACGGCTCCGCCGGTTTGCTCGGTCTCGGCCGAAACAACATCTCCCTCGTCGAACAAACCGCCATGAAATACAACCGCTTCTTCTCCTACTGCCTTCCGTCAACTTCCAGCTCCACCGGTCATCTCACCTTCGGCAAAGGAGGTGGCTCCGCTAATAGCATCAAGTTCACCAAGCTCACCACGTTATCCAAAAGAGCTTCATCGTTTTATGGCCTCGGCCTCACCGGCATCAGCGTCAGCGGGCGCCAGCTGCCGGTTGCGTCCTCAGTCTTTTCGTCTTCGGGAACCATCATCGACTCGGGGACGGTGATCACGCGGTTGCCGGCGACGGCATACGCCGCGTTGCGGGGCGCGTTTCAGGAGGCGATGAAGAACTACACGCTGACTAAGGGCGATGAGTTGCTGGACACGTGTTACGATTTCAGCGGCTTGGACACGGTGTCGTTTCCGAAGATAGCGTTTTTGTTTGGGGATGGACTTACGGTGGACTTGGACGCGACCGGGATATTGATTCCGAGAAGTCCTTCGGAGGCTTGCTTGGCGTTTGCCGGAAACAAGGATGATAGTGACGTCGGGATTATTGGGAATTTTCAACAGAGGAGGTTGGAGGTTGTGTATGACGTGGCCGGAGGAAAAGTGGGATTTGCCCCTGAAGGTTGCGATTGAGTAATGACGTTCGTCCATGGGGTATAAGTGTAATACAAAGAGCTTGCTAGCTATAGAATAAAGCATTGGGTTACATATTTGTGTGTAATGTAATTGGACTGGATTGAGAAAGTAGCCCATGTAATTCTTAAATTTTGTCTGTTGTAAGTCTGTGTCTCCTGGTTTTCTTTTTTGGCTTCTTATACGCATGTAATTCTTATTTTCTAGATATAAATTTACTGATATATAAATGGCATCTATATTATTTTTACAATGGTGCTCATTTCTGAATAAAAATAATTTACTGATAGTAACCTATTATATTTTATTGATAATAGGTAAATTACGTATTTTTAAAAAGAGGTATGTTATCTTTTATTGATAATGTCAATTTACCTATTATCTCTTATCGATAATAATTCACCTATCATCTTTTATTCATAGTAGGTAAATTTTTTTAAATAAAATATTAGTCACATTATTTTCAAAAATTGGATATTTTAAATAGAAAAATAAAGAGAAGGACTATAGGTGATTAAAAATGAATTTTATGGGTCTAAGCTCAATTTACTATTCTTTTGTTTTTTGTTTTTAAATATAAAATTTTTGTTTTAAAAAGCAAAAGGAAGACAATATGGTTTTTATTTTTGTATTCAAGCGATATTAGAGGATAGGATGAAATGAACCTAGACCTTCGGGTACAGGGTAAATATTTTTAACAACTTGAACAACAACCATGTCCTAGTTTGGTTTGGGCTTGAAATAGTTTGGACCCAAATTGCCTACCCAAAATAGTAAACCTTTCCCTTGATTTGTTTTTGCTGGATCAAGCTCAAGCCAATCCGAGCCCATAATGTCTGAAGAAAGAACCAATTAGTGAACATTCCAAAGTTTGGTGTACGGATATAGTTAAACTGATTGTTTGTCAGTTTAACCATGGACTCTGTTGACTGACTCATTGACTTTGGGACCCACGAGTAGTCGTGGCTAGGAACAGAAACGCATGCATGCAGTACCTTCCTTCCAAACTCCAAGTCCACTTGGCATTAATTACAATATGGTATGTATAATGTATGTATATAGAGAACCTTCTTCCTTTCATTATATTTTTTTGTTTTTGCCTTGTAGTTCCTTCGGTTTTAGGCAACACAGAACTCACGGGTGAAAGATAATTAACGTAAGAGAACGGGTGGACAAAGTCGATCGACCAGAAAAAAAAAACTACAAAAAAAATTTAATGGATTACAGCGGGGGTGTGAACGTGTTGAGAACGATGGTATGAAGCAAATGTAGAAAATTAAACCCTCCAAATTGTTTATATAAGGCCAAAAGTATGCTCGAACTTAATCTACAGGCAATAGCTAGCTAGGCTTGTTAACTATATTCATTTCTAGCTCCTCCTCTTTCCTCAGGTTTTTTTCATGGGTTTCTTCTCTGTGTTTCTGTTCCTAATCCTCTGCTCTTTCGAAAAGGACATTGCTCTGGCTGCTCCAGAACCCCACCTTCTGCCACACACTACTCACACGGTTGAAGTAAACTCTCTTCTACCAGCAACCACCTGCAACCCCTCCACCAAAGGTTAATTCATTTCAAACCCCATTTTAATTACGTGCACGCATCTCTTTCTCTCTCTCTCTCTCTCTCTCTCTCTCTCTCTCTCTCTCTCTCTCTCTCTCTCTCTCTCTCTCTCTCTCTCTCTATATATATATATATATACATATATTGTCTGACATCCAGTATTTCGTTAGGCCTTGCTATATACGCTGTTAATTCCAATGGCGCATGGGAGTAGAGTTTGCTATTATATAGATATATACTGTGAAATTCCCTCTAATATTCACATGCATAGAAAAACATATATATATATATATATATTTTTTTAAGTCTAGCATACTAAATTTATACACACTACACAAATGTTATGACTTGAATCCAAACCTTTCATAGAGAAGCAATTGTTCTAAATCACTACACTAGTTGGCATTCACTAAACCCTAAGCTCAATTTACTAAAAAAAAAAAAACCCCCCATACACATAAAGAGCCCCGTGCTTGGCCGAAAAAAAAACCTAAACCAAAATTTACTCTATTAAAAAAAAAAAAAAAAAACAGAACCCCGTGCCCCGTTACCTTTGTGTCTCTCTCACCCACATGACATGCATGGTCTTGTTACCCGTAAACTAGTGGCATGCATGCACAGATGGATATAATTGTGAATATATGCATAAAGAGTCACATGTATACATACACTCATCCCCTTTAATGACCAGGTCATACCAATAACAAGGCAACAATATTGGAAGTGGTACACAAGCATGGCCCATGCTCTATATTCCACAAATCATCCAAAACTTCAACCACAAAAGGTGATGACAAATACCACGCTCAAATCCTCACGCAAGACGAAGCCCGAGTCAACTCAATCCACTCCCGCCTCAACTACAGAATCCACGACCCATTCACCCAATCCGCCGCCGCCACCACCCTCCCAGCCAAGTCCGGTCTCCTTCTGGGCACAGGAAACTACTTTGTCACCGTCGGCCTCGGCACGCCCGCCAAGCAACTCTCCCTCATCTTCGACACCGGCAGCGACCTCACCTGGACCCAATGCCGCCCATGTCTTCGATCTTGTTACACACAGAGCGAGCCCATCTTCGACCCTTCTCTCTCTGCCTCATACAAAAACTTATCCTGTACATCTGCCACGTGTACTCAACTCTCATCCGCCGGCATCCAACACGGTTGCTCCTCCGCCTCGTCCTCGTGCCTTTACGGCATCCAGTACGGAGACGGGTCCTTCTCCATCGGGGATTTCTCCAAAGAAAAGCTTACATTGACCTCCACCGACGTTTTTGAAGGTTTTCTCATCGGCTGTGGCCAAGACAACGAAGGCCTTTTCAACGGCTCCGCCGGTTTGCTCGGTCTCGGCCGAAACAACATCTCCCTCGTCGAACAAACCGCCATGAAATACAACCGCTTCTTCTCCTACTGCCTTCCGTCAACTTCCAGCTCCACCGGTCATCTCACCTTCGGCAAAGGAGGTGGCTCCGCTAATAGCATCAAGTTCACCAAGCTCACCACGTTATCCAAAAGAGCTTCATCGTTTTATGGCCTCGGCCTCACCGGCATCAGCGTCAGCGGGCGCCAGCTGCCGGTTGCGTCCTCAGTCTTTTCGTCTTCGGGAACCATCATCGACTCGGGGACGGTGATCACTCGGCTGCCGGCGACTGCGTACAGGGCGTTGCGGGACGCGTTTCGGGAGGGTATGAAAAACTACACGATGACTAAGTCGTTTTCGCTGCTGGACACGTGTTACAATTTCAGGGGCTACAAGACGGTGTCGTATCCGGGTATTGCGTTTAAGTTTGGGGACGGGGTTACGGTGGACTTGGACGCGGCCGGGATATTGTTGGCGGTAAGTAGTTCGCAGGCTTGCTTGGCGTTTGCGGGAAACAAGGATGATACTGGCTTGGGGATTATCGGGAATGTTCAACAGAAGAGGTTGGAGGTGGTGTATGACGTGGCTGGCGAAAAAGTCGGATTTGCCCCTGCAAGTTGCCCTTGAGTAATGAACATCGTCCATGGGGCATAATTGTAACACAAACTGCTAGCTATAGAATAAAGCATTGTGTTACATATTTTTCTGTAATGGGATTGTATTGGGAATGGAAGTATCCAATTCTTTCCTTTCCCCCTACTTGTATAAAATAGTCAAATGACCAATCAAGCGATAGTATTTTATATAATAACAAAATAATCAAATGTATTGGAAGGGAAATTCCAACTCAAAATAATCAAATGTACGTGTCAATGTGCTGCTTCTCTTTTAAATAGCAGAAGTAGAACAGTATCTCCATCTCCTTGTTTGGGCTTGTTTTGCTTTTGGACTGGACCAGGCCAACTCTAGCACAAAATGTCTTAAGAAGGACCCAAAAGAAAAAAAAGAAAAAAAAAAAAAGCAGACTTTGGGGAGATTCTCCATGGATGTAGTGGCCGGTGAATCACTTTGACTGCAGAAACCAACGTCAAATGAATGCTCAGATCCAAGTCCAAACATACCAAATAACAAGTAAATGATTGGTTTTGAGTTTGACTGTTAAAGGAAAGCTACCATGCCTCGTGCTGAAACCAACATGAAATTAATGCTCAGATCCAACTCCAAACATACGAAATCAACACAAATCTCACACATAACTAAAAGAAATTAATTTACATCACTGCAACAGTAAATCAAAACCCTCCAATGGCCTACATCACTTCTGCAAAAGGTACAGGGACACCAACAAAGCTACCCAGTTCCCCAAATTTCACTCTTGAACCCCCGACTCCTCAGCCAGCTCCTCACATCCCAAATACTCAAAGACCAAATAAATTAAAAAATGAACAAAGGTTATGTGTAAGGCTATAATTAACATTAGAGGGGTTCCTAACAAGAACCTCAATCATCTAGACTGGTACTCGTCTAAAGTAAACTCAATTGTCTTCAAACCAACTATAAATTAATCACAAATTCACAATAATAAATGCCAGCCACAAAATTTGAGTTTATGGAATAATAAGGTCACAAAACAAGAACATTGGAATCAAAATCAGACAGTTTGATTGGTCTTCCAAGAGTCGAAGACTCAGAACAAGACCATGTGTTTCATGAATCAAAATCGGACAGTTTTGTGTCCCAATGATGCAGAGACATATACAAATATCATTTAGACTTTTGCTTTCGGGCTTTGTCCAGGATCTGATCCGTCATCTCATCACCTTTTTTTTTTTTTTCTCTCTTCAGTTTCTGTATGTGCGTTACACTAACACCATTACTAATCTCCTTTTCACCTAAGCTGCCTTTCTCTAAAGGTAACACATATATTCCTTCCCCATAATTCAAAGAAAAAAGGAGTTTGAGATGTGGAAATATGGATTCCCAGATCAAAACTTTTGATTTTGTTAACTATTATGATGGCCCATCAGTACTGGGAATATGTCTGCTTATTTTGAATTGAAAGCTACCTCTTGTTCAGGGACGGACCTACCCTTTGCCTCACCGGGGTTATAGCCCAAGGGCCTTTGTCTATTTTAAGCATAAACTAATATACTCAAAAGCACAGCCAATGGACAACCATGCACTGCACTCTTTTATTGGTTGTGCGTAGAGTCGGCCCATGGCATGTGCGGGCACATGGCTTTCAAAATTTAGGGGCCTCCAAATGTTTTTAAAAACTCAACATTATATTATATTTGTGGGTATATGTAGTTTTTTTGTATGTAAAAGAAAATTGAATAGATGTGAGTATGTGAAAATAGACGAAGGATGATTGTGATTCTATTTGTGGGTTCTAATATAATTGATGCCGCATATTTTGGTTTAATTTATGATTTATGAATTTTAAAATTTGAAAAATTGTTATTTTACTTGTACATATAAGGCCTCATCAGCTTTCTTCGCACATGGCCTCCATATCTAATAGACCGGCTCTGGTTGTGCGCCATGTGGATACTCCACTGTTATGAGCCTATGACTTTCCACACATCACACTACAAATAACAAAAATATATGGTCACTCGTTTTGTTTTGGAATTTTTTTCTTTTTTTTTGAAATTTTGCACTATAAACCCTTCACTTTTTTTTTTGGGGTAAAAAAAGGGGCCAAAGGCCAAACGCAAACAACCCCTACTTTTTGGTCGAAAACAACTCATATATATATATATATTTGGTAGAAAATAACATGTCCTTTACTTCAAGCACCCTTGCATGTAGAAAATAGAAAAGAGATATGTATTAATACATTTTGAGGGGTAATACTCATTATTTCCTCTTGATTAGGATATATTTTTGTGATCGATGAAATTCACTCATATTGTCGAGTTTTTTATCTTCTTAATAGGTTTGTGCGTAATATAAATTTATCTCACCCCAATTTAAAATCCTAGGCCCATCCCTGCTCTTGTTGGAAAACCTTAAAGTTGTTTCTTTCTAAGCCCACTTACGCTTGCTGTGTAAACTAATGAAGTCTACATGAAAGCAATCTCATGTCCTATTGTGTATATGCATGTGCTTCATGTTTTCTTAAAATATTGCGTTTGTTTATTTTGTAGATCACAATTAGATATTTTAAATAACTTTCAAATTATCTAATATTTAATAAGAATCAACTGTAAATTATGCCAGACGGTGAAAATACAATTTACCTCAAAAATAACTAATTATTTGACGTTATTTGACGTGTTGAGAATGCTAAATATGGAGTCTACAGAAGTCTAGAGAGACTTGACTAGTTGACATTCCTGTCTCCAATTAGCCTATATAAGGCCAAGAGTATGCTTACATTACAGCAGCAGCTCAATAATCTAGAGGCAATCTTGTTAATTATTCATGGCAACTCCCATTATTTCTAGCTCCTCCTTCCTTAGGTTTTTCATGGGTTTCTTCTCAGTATTTCTATGCCTAATTCTCTGCTCTTTCGAGAACGGATTTGCTTTCGCAGCAAGAGATACAAAACCCCACCTTCTGCCACATACCACTCACACAGTTGAAGTAAAGTCTCTTCTACCACCTGCAGCCCCTCAACCAAAGGTTAATTCATCCCATATTATATAATTTGATGTGCATTTATGTATCTCTCTCTCTCTCTCTCTCTCTCTCTCTCTCTCTCTCTCTCTATGCTTACATGTTTCAATGATCTCAGGTGATAACAATAACAAGGCATCATCGGTATTGAAAGTGGTACACAAACATGGGCCATGCTCCAAATCCCACAAATCATCAAAAACTTCAACCACAACTAGTGATGAAAAATACCATGCTCAAATCCTCAAGCAAGATCAAGCCCGAGTCAACTCAATCCACTCCCGCCTCAACCACAACAACAACAACAGAATCAAAGACCCACTCACCCAATCCGCCGCCACCACCCTCCCCGCCAAGTCTGGTGTCGTTATCGGCTCAGGGAACTACATTGTCACCGTCAGCCTCGGTACACCCGCCAAGCAACTCTCCCTCGCCTTCGACACCAGCAGCGACCTCACCTGGACCCAATGCCAGCCATGTGCTGGGTCTTGTTACAAACAGAGAGAGCCCATCTTCGAGCACATTGAGAAAGTAGCCCAAGTCTTAAATTTTGTCTGTTGTAAGTCTCTGTCTCCTGGTTTTCTTTTTTGGCTTCTTATTTTCTAGATATAAATGGCATCTATATTATTTTTACAATGGTGCTCATTTCTAAATAAAAATAATTTACTGAGAGTAACCTATTATATTTTATTGATAATAGGTAAATTATGTATTTTTAAAAAGAGGTATGTTATCTTTTATTGATAATGTCAATTTACCTATTATCTTTTATCGATAATAATTCACCTATCATCTTTTTATTCATAATATAGGTAAATTATTTTTATAAAATATTAGGTACATTATTTTCAAAAATTGGATATTTTAAATAGAAAAATAAAGAGAAGGACTATAGGTGATTAAAAATGAATTTTGTGGGTCTAAGCTCAATTTACTATTCTTTTTTACTTTTATTTTTAAATATAGCATTTTTGTTTTAAAAAACAAAAGGAAGACAATATGGTTTTTATTTTTGTATTCAAGCGATATTAGAGGATAAGATGAAATGAACCTAGGCCTTCAAATACGGAGTAAATGTTCTTAACAACTTGAACAATAGCCATGTCCTAGTTTGGTTTGGGCTTGAAACAGTTTGGACCTAAATTGTTTTTGTTTTTGTACTGGACCAAGCCATCTGAGCCCATAATGTCTGAAGAAAGAACCAATTATTGAACATTCCAAAGTTTGGCGTACGGATATAGTTAAACTGATTGTTTGATCAGTTTAACCATGGACTCTGTTGACTCATTGACTTTGGGACCCATGAGTAGTCGTGACTAGGAACAGAAACGAATGCATGCAGTACCTTTCTTCCAAACTCCAAGTCCACTTGGCATTAATTACAATATTGTATGTATATAGACAGAGAACCTTCTTCCTTTCATTATATTTTTTTGTTTTTGCCTTGTAGTTCCTTCGGTTTTAGGCAACGCAGAATTCACGGGTGAAAGATAATTAACGTAAGAGAATGGGTGGACAAAGTCGATCGCCCAGAAAAAAAACAACAAAAAAAATTTAATGGTTTACAGCGGGGGGTGTGAACGTGTTGAGAACGATGGTATGGACCAAATGTAGAAAATTAAACCCTCCAAATAGTTTATATAGGGCCAATAGTATGCTCAAACTTAATCTGCAGCTACTGGCAATAGCTAGCTAGGCTTGTTAACTATATTCATTTCCTCACGTACAGGTATTTTTAATTTATGTATTTCAATTTCAATAATCTGCTTTGTGTGTTGTTGTTTTTGCGTTTGGTTTGATATGAAGTCGTCATTTTACCTATTGTTGAAAAATAGGAATTGGTCTTTGACATTGGGTATCAGACGTGTTGAATTGAGAAATTGAGGAGACATGTTTTCTGGGTTTCTGGGTTTCATACTATCTGGGTAATGCTTACCTAAACTAATACTAATGTAGAGATAATGCATTTCATACTATCAGATGTATAGATTCTGTCATGGGATATATATAGGTTCTGCCAAAGATATATTGGTTGTACCAAATCAATATTCCATGATTTAATTGAAACAATCTGCTTTTTGTGGTGTTGTTTTTGCATTTGTTTTCATCAGTTGACATATTACCTTCACTATCGGATAAATCCATCTTGTCTTGTTCACCATTGCCATATACTTTACTTCCCCCATGTATGACATTTATATCCACCGCATTTATATTTTTGTTACATAACGAAAGATATAACACACAAACATCCATGTCAGTCTCCAGAAGACAAGATGAGTGTTCTTCAACTGCATATGTCAACTCGATTTCATCAACATGCAATTCTTTAAACATGGAACAAATTTGACTGCATATATCTGAATCTTGGTGTCCTTACAAATCAATATTGACAAGGTTTTACAACCAAAACGACATCTGCCTATGATTGACCCGTTCATCCGCTGTGCAATTATAAAATATGATTGTAAGGATATAACAAACAAATCGCAACATATGCATGACACAACCAATGAGAATACGTTGACAGAACCTATATATACCATGACAACATCTATATATCTCTATTGTACCAAATCAAACAATTACTATATATTTGTACAGTAAGTAATGTCATGCCTACATAGAAAATAGAACGAAATATATCTACTCAATTTCTCAACTTGCCATCAGGCTTTCTCAGAAACAAACAAATCGCAATATATGTATGACACAACCAATGAGAATACTTTGACAGAACCTATATATACCATGACAACATCTATATATATCTCTATTGTACCAAATCAAACAATTACTATATATCTGTACAATAGGTAATGTCATGCCTACATAGAAAACAGAACGAAATATATCTCCTCAATTTCCCAACTTGCCATCAGGCTTGCTCAGAAACCCAGAAAGCATTAGTTTAGGTAAGCATTACCCAGATAGTATGAAACCCAAAAACCCAGAAAGTATGAAACCTAGAAAATATGTCTCCTCAATTTCTCAATTCAACACGTATGATACCCAATGTCAGAGACCAATTCCTATTTTTCAACAATAGGTAAAATGACGACTTCATACCAAACCAAACGCAAAAACAACAACACACAAAGCAGATTGTTGAAATTGAAATACAAAAAATAAAAATACTTGTACGTGAGGAACTGCACTCCAGCAACCCAATGTCAGAAGACCCAATCCCCGTTTGGTCGACAATTGATTTTTGGCTTTTGACAATCTGGTTCCTAAAATTTTCATACCCAAAAAACTCACCATTACTGCCGCAACAAATCTGCAGCCATTGGGAAGAAATCTGGAGTGCTTTGGATGGAATGAGCATGATTGCAGGAAATAACCATGAAAGCTGGATGTGTCGATCTATTTACCTTTTCTATTTAATGGCATTGGAGGTAAATAAGTTTAAAAAGAAGGACAAATATTTAATGTATATGTACACACGCTAGCTGGAGGACTTCTATTGAAGAGTGGAATTGAGATGTCCTCAATCCATTATATCTATACAAAATAGGACCTGTATCTAAGAAGCCCTAAAAAAAAAGGCCCACACTACTACAAAAAAGCAAAAAGACGACGGTAAATCACCGTTGTGTATTCGATTTTTCAATGGTCGTGGAATCCACCGTCATCTTTTCCCTAACAAACCACGACGGCTTTTCACCGTCGTTGTTTATCAATAAAGACGACGGTTTTTAAACAAAATCGTCGTTGTGTAGAGGTAAAGATCGTTCATTATAGGAGGAAATACGACTTTTTTTTTAAAGAAACCGTCGTGTATTGTTTGTAAAGATGACGATTTTTTAATAAAACCGTCGTGTATTGTATGTAAAGATGACGATTTTATTATAAAAACCGTCGTGGATTATTATAAAGACGACGGTTTTTTTTAAAAACCGTCGTCTTTATATAAAATAGACGACCCTTTTCTAAAAGAAGGTCATCTTTACCTATAATAGATGACACTTTTTTATAAAAACCGTCGTTAATTATCTGTAAAGACCATGATTTATTATAAAAACCGTCGTCTAATAAGTTTCCAAACTGCTACATTTTAGTTCTTTTTGATTTCCTATGATGCTATACAACGATTTTAACTAGAAAACCAACCATAATGCTTTATTAATGAATATATACACAAATAGTTTCTTTCATAAAACTTGAAGATTCAATAGTTATTACATAGTTAACAAATCTTTATTCTACAACAAACATAATTCCAAACAAGAGCGAAGTACTCCTAATCCAAGCATTCCTCATCCAAACATACAAATGATGCACAACTGAAGTCTCCTCCATCATCCCTGTAAATAAATCAAAATGACAAAGAGAGAAAAAAAGCTAAGATTATAAACATAAAAAATTAGGTGGAAGAGAAATTTTACCATTGGTCCATATTTCCATAGAAAACTTGTAAAATGAGCATAAAAAAGACCATCGAGAACCTGCAAAAGGAACCAGAAATATAAAAAAATATGTAAACAAATCAGACAAATTAAGAGAGACAAAATCTGAAATTAGGGAGACAAAGAACATACCAGAAACGCAAAGAGACTAATCCAGAATTCACTAGCAAGATATAGAAGGGTATTTTAGAGAGTTTCATGGGGGTGTTTTAGAGAGTGCAGGAGGAGGGAGAGATAAGGGTTTCAGAGAGGGGGGAAAATCTGAAAATTTGTCGAGCGCGAATTCACTTAAGTAGCCTTTTTTTAGCGTGATTTAAAAGACGACGCTTGTTAATGAGAGATAAGGTTTTCAAATATGGGTGAAAATTTGAAAATTTATCGAGCGGGAAATCACTTAAGCGGCCATTTTTAGCGTGTTTTAAAAGACGACGCTTTTTAAAAAAAAAACCGTCGTCTTCACTTCATAAAAACAGTGGAAGCAGAAGGGACGTAGCGGGAATTTGTAATTTTGTCGTCCGAGCTCTGATTGAGGACTATGATACCTTTCTGAAAAGGGAATGAAGCCAGGAATCAGACTCAGTTCTTTGCACTGACGTATGGTGGTTTTTTGCCATTTGAGGTCGTTTAGCCTTCCAAAAACACATTTAAAGAGTTGAAAGTAATAGACGACGGTTTTTTAAAAAAAGCGTCGTCTATTATAGGTAAAGACGACGGTTTTTTTAAATGCGTTTTTGGAAGGCTAAACGACCTCAAATGGCCAAAAACCACCATACATCAGTGCAAAGCACTGAGTCTGATTCCTGGCTTCATTCCCTTTTCAAAAAGGTATCATGGACCTCAATCAGAGCTCGGACGACAAAATTGCAAATTCCCGCTACGTCCTTTCTGCTTCCACTGTTTTTATGAAATAAAGACGACGGTTTTTTTTTAAAAAGGTCGTCTATTATATGTAAAGATGACGATTTAAATTAAAGGTACGACGTATAAAGTGAATAAATACGACGTTAAATTTTATAATACGTTGTTAAATTAAAAACCCAACATGGTATTCTTTAAAGATAACATCGTAGAACTATAGGATAATGACGTCGATATATTTATCTTTGACGTCGTTGTACATTAATTTAATACGGTGATACTTTGTATTTTACCGCCGTGGATTTATTTATAATTATACGGCATCTTATACGAAAACATGGTCGTGTTATTTTCTGAGTAAATACGGCGGCTTTTTTTGAAATCGTCATCTTTACTTTCTACGTCGGTCGATTCATAACTTCTGCCGTTCTTTGTTAGCTTTGATTTTACACTGCGGAAATTCTGTTTCAAATAGACGTCGGTTGTTTAATTAGGTACGTCGTTGTTTTTGAACAGCCATTTGAATCTCCATTTTTTAGGTGTCTAAGGTGGTATTACACGGCGGTTTTTTTAGAACCGTCGTCTTTTGAAAAACCACGACGGTTTTTACTTAGACCGTCGTTTATTCCTGGTCGTCTTTTACACTTTTTGTAGTAGTGCCAGCTTTGTCTTTTTGCAACCTGCTCTTGCAGGTTGTGTAGGTAAATATCTAACAATTTGTTCTTTTTGTATTACAATAAATGTAAACCGTTGATCTCATCTAACGGTCTAGAAACGTGATGTATCCATACTTTAAAGTGTATTAGAATTTTTGTGCATGCAATACCTTTCTTCTCTGTATTTATGTTCCTAATTCTTTGCCCTTTCGAAAAGGACATTGCTTCGGCAGTGACAAGTCCAGAACCCCACCTTCTGCCACATACTACTCACACAGTTGAAGGTGGGTTTAATTAGTTTGATTGATGTATAATATTTGATGTAATTGTAAGACGAATTCGTGCCTTACTCTAAATTGTGGGTTCTAAACATATTTGGTTTGGAAGTATTGATCCTAATACTAGTAGGATATTCAATCAAACAGTGCATTTATATTGAGATAGGAGTATCTTAAGGATTCTTAATTCTATATGGATTAAAACATCCTATTCCTAAGCAAACATAATTTGTTCAAGTACTCCTTGATGGGTAAGGTATCGGAACAGATGCTTATAAATAAGGTCCCTTTCCTATCGGCTAAAATACACTCATAACAAAAAACTCACCTCATCCAGAAATAGAGATAAAGAGCCGAGTAGGAGAAGAAGATCCTTATTCACAATGTCTGATCAATGTTAGTATTTGAGATTCAAAGGCATGATAGAACTTACATGTGGTATCAAAGCACTAGGTCTTGTTCTCTAATCCAACCTACAGATTTATAAAAGACTGCTGCTAAAGTAAAATTTTGATCATTAGCATGAAACATGTAGACTTTAACCAATTACATATCTTATGTGATAAGGTATGATCAAGGGCTTCAAGAATTTTTGCTCGATCATGCTTGAAAAGCTATTGATCAAAGACTAAATTATTATTGCTTAAATTAAGTAAGCCATAGCTGCTTAATTGTTGCAAGAGAAATTTTCAATTGAAAGATTGATCTATACTTGCATCACAACTGGTAGCCTTTTGTGATTACTTCTATCCACAGATAGTAAATACACAAACTGATAACATATGTGACGGTACAATATGGATGAAGGGACTGAACAGACTAACAAGAAGACTTCTCAATCCACAGATGAGAAGTTCTACTTGTGCAAGAAGTTTGTTCAAACTCAAAATCCAGTATTTAGGAACATGTTCAAATCACAACCCACAGGTGTGAATTGATAATGTTTAAGTAAAGTTTAATGGGGATAGTTATTTATTATTTGTTATATGTTTACAATGAATCCTTCAAACTATCAATTCATTGAAACATTGACTGGATTGAATTACCAAAAATGGAAGCAAGAATTTCTTTAGGTTTTCTTGATTATGACTATGTGCTTAGAAAAGAACCTATTCAAGAACCAGCTGCAGATGCTTCTGTAGCAATGAAAACCAAATATGCCAAGTGGGAAAAGGCTAATCGTATGAGCATGCTAATTATGCAAAGGTCAATGGCATCATCTATGAAAGGAAGCATTCCTAAATCTGAGAATGCTAAACAATACTAAGAAGCTATTGCACAGAGATTCAAGGAGTTTGAGAAAGCTGTCAAAAGTACCTTACTAAATCAGTTGATTAATATGAGATATGATGGACAAAGATGTGTGAGAGCTCATATCAAGTTCATTTGATATGACTAAAACAGTGGGAGTTTTATCAAGTTCTGGTAGTTTAACTAGTTTTGCTATTTTCTATTTAAATTCATACAGTGGTGTTTTAATTTGGATGATTTTCAGTTTAAGTGAAACGACCTGACCCAATTTCCACTTTGGAATCCGGGTCAAATCCTGTTTAAAACTGATACCTGGTGGTTGTGGGTTGTAAATGACCAAAATGCCCTGAAAAACAATAACATAAACCCTAAGGCCCTAACTCGTGGCTGCACCTGATAACTGTAGGCTACCTACGTACCCTTACTAAGGGATCAAGCCACACGTAGTTCTTTCCTCTGTTCCTGATCTGCAACTGGTTTGTTTACTGTAAAACTCGCTCTAGGGCTGACATTCCTGGAGTAACCGGGACTCCTTTTATGATCCGTCAAATACTATACGATCCTGGAATTACCCAGATCAACATACCTGAGGTTGACTGCGATCCAACGGTTCAAACATATCGAACCCGGAAATCACACAATATGCGAGATCCGTTTAGGGTTCAATCGTTAACAAAATTGAGATCTGCGAATTCCTACGTGCTCATGACGACCCAAAGATCATTCTAGAACTGAAAGTGGTCCCTACCAATCTGCCCACGCGCCGCCACACGCGCTGGCAGCGCGTGGGTGGCTTGATCAATTCCTGGCAGTCGGAAAAACTCCAAACCACTCGCCCAAACTCCTAACTTAGGTAAAACACCCCATTTGGAACAACTTTTGTTCTTGGACAAACCCCAAAAACTAGCTGGAAGTGGCCGAAACAGTGACCCGAAAATCTGCTGAAACCTAACTTAAACAATCGAACGATCTACGCTTGAAATCTCTGAAATCCTACCCAACCAACAGCTAGAGCATGAAAAATAACTAGAAATCCATACCTCACTCGTCCAAATTGGTGCTCAAAATCGTTCGAACGAAGCTAGAGAAAATCTATCAAAAACCAGCCATTTCTATGGCAATTCCGGCAATCTCCGGCGGTCCCAGGGGCTAAGACCAATTGAGAAGGGAAGAGGAGGGGGTGGCTGTCCGTTTGGGTACGATCTCGTGGCCTGTGGTGGCGACGGTGGCTCTTGGAAGCCACCGACTGAGCTGAAGAAAATATGGGGGGGAGGGTTCTGTTGAACCCAAGAGAAAGAGAGGGGTTTTAAAAATCTGACTTTCCAAATTACCATTTTGCCCCTTGAAGTATTTTGACAGTAACTTCTTCGTTATAATTCCGATTCGAGCCCAATACGTGTCTACGGACTCGTTTCGTCGCGTTCTACGCAACGATGCAAGTGGAATGGTCAAAAGGTCAACCTTTCCTTTACTAAATTAGTCCAAGGGCAAAATTGTCCTTTCTTCTTAATATTTTAATAATTAAATATTAATTAAGGTTTGGGTTGTCACATTAAGGATTATAATATAGTATATTTATGCAATGTAATTTATATGCGCATGTGATTACTTAAATATATGTGGGTGGCATAGTATGCATTTAAGGTAGCCATGAGAGGATTGTATTCATGATAGTTTGTAATTTTGGTTATGCAAATTGAGACCTTGGTAGTCATTTATAGGGAGAAAAGGAATTAGATGACTTTTGTTTAAAGCACTTTCAGTAAGGTCATCTACATTCTACAGTTTTAATCTTGATCGAAGCCATATGTGGTGTTGAAGAGTTTTAAGTGTGATTATAAAGACTTTGATAACTGTATGATCAATAAGTCTCTATAGTCTCTTATAATTTTTCTTCATTAACAATGGCTTAGTGGGAATTTTATCTGAAGTATTTTCACAAGGCCTTAAAGTGATCAATACGAGTTTCCCTTAGTTATTTGACCAAGTGGGAGATGTAAGACAAATCCGTGTCTTAGTCTAAATTGTGGTCTTCTAATCATATCTGGTTTGGAAGAGCTCTAATTGATCAGGAAGTATTAATCCTAATACCAGTAGATACTGAATCAAACAATGCGTTTACATTGAGATAGGAATATCTTAAGGATTCCTAATTCTATATGGATTAAAACATCCAATTCCTAAGCAAACAAAATCTGTTCGAGTACTCCTAGATGGGTAAGGTACCAGAATAGATGCTTATAAATAAGGTTCCTTTTCTATCGGCTAAAATACACTCATAACAAAAAACTCACCCCATCCAGAGATAGAGATAAAGAGCCGAGTAGGAGAAGAACATCCTTATTCACAATGTCTGATCAAGGTTAGTATTTGAGATTCAAAGACACGATAACTTACAATATGGGTTGTTAAGATTTTATCCAGAGATTCAGAGAAAGCTTTTTTTTTTCATTAAACCCTTTTCATCTTTTTCAATGGTGCACAGTGCAATATGTGGGGGAATTGGGAATTAAAGGATGAAAAATAATAATTGGGACATGCCAAATTGGCAAATGTAAAGAAGATGAAGCCTATCAAAAACATCATTTGTTGGCAATGGAAACTGCAAGGATGATTGGACGTTAAGCCATAAAAATCTCCATCAGTATCTCTCACTCACTCATCTTTTGGGACAGATTCCAGATTTCTTCCACCACCCACTACAACCTCTCTGTCTACCCCACACCCAAGCAAGTTCCAACTGATCATCTTCGCTCTCTAAAAAAAGATTCCATCTGTTAATTTATTCGCACCAGAAATTAGGGATGTCCCATTCACAATCAAACAAACACAAGATAACTTTGCTGGACCGACCTTGCTGGCCGCTCATTTTCTTTAATTCTACTAAGGAACGATTGCCTTAAATCTCAAATATCTTGAAGTCCAGAAATGATAAGTAGTTTAGTTTGGATCGTAAGAATATAGTGGCGGATTCAGATATTTTTCTTTACGCTACAACGGTAGTTTCTACCTCAACCTTTTAGAGGCATTTCGACAAACGGTTTAAGGAAAATATCAATAGATATCTGAATTGATGAGCTAGATTAAGAACATAGATGTCCGAGTGGAGAATATAGTAATTTATAAACAAATGGAAATAGTATTTTTCCTGTAATAATTTTTGAAAAGAACTAATGATAGAGACCAATTGTTTAAATTAAACAACACTTCGTTTTCTTGTAATAATTTCAATTAGCTGGATGATTGGTGTAGTCTTCGTGGACTCAGCTATTAGTTGGATAATTAGTTAAATGATATAATTAGATATTTTAAATAACTTTCAATTGTCTAATATTTTATAAAAATCAACTGTAAATTACGACTTAGACGGTTGAAATACAATTTACTTCAAAATAACAAATTATTCAACGTGTTGAGAATATTGTATATGGAGTCTACATAGACTTGACTAATTGGGTGTTAGGCAATTATGAATAGAAAATATTTGTCATCATTAAATGCTTGGAAATTAAGGCCATGTTTGGTATGTCTCACTATGCCTCATTGGACTGGACTGTGTTATATAATACTTGAAATCCATATTTGGTAACGGAGGAGATTAACTTAAATGAAATTGTATAGTACATCCGTGTAAAAAACTCTAGACTCGCTTGTCTAATACAGCAATGCCGAAATGTGGTTCGCAAAATAGCGAGAACGCTATTTTGAACATGCGAGTCCGACCCTTGGCTTGAATCAAAAACCCACCACAACAGACCCAATCGAAACTTGCTGATAAGTCTCAATTAACTCTAGTTGCCGCTCCAAGGTTGCTAGGGTTAGTCGAAAGGCATATTGATATATAGACATAAACTCAGGAAACCAACAAAACCAAAAAGTTCCAATAATATGATAGAACCATTGGCCAAATTGAAAGGGAAGGAAGAAGAGTTTTCCTGATGGCGTTCAAGAGACAGAGAAAGAGCTCAAATCAATGAGTTGGCTCTGTCATCTAGCAAGTCTCTGCCAATAAAGACCTCCAACAGTAGAAGGGGATGGGAAAGCAGATCTAGCTAGCCCAAAGGCCAGTTGAAAGACCCTAAATCAAAACTAGGGAGGCCAGGGAAACAAGCTTCCTTATTTTTTATGCAGCAGGGAGATGAAGGTTTTGGGTTAGTCTTGAGAAATAAGGTGGTTTCGAGAGATAAAGGAAAAAAAAAAGTGTTTTGAAATGGAAAAAGAGAGGGTTTTTTTTTTTTTTTTTTTTTTTTTGGGTCATGGTGGAAAAAGAAAGGTAGATAGGAGGTTTCAAAACAGAAGAAAAAATACAAATTTATAAATAAACCCAATCTTAGACATGTATTTATAAAAAAACCCAAACACTATTTAAATATAGAAACACACCCAAAATCAACAATTGTATATTTTTTTGGTGTGTTTATAAATGGGTTTTGAGTGTGTGTAATGATGGGTTTTGGGTGTGTTTATAAAGTGTTTTGGGTGTTGGGTTTTTTTATAATTTCAACCCCCATTTTGGGTGTTTTAATGAAATTCCCAAGAAAAAAAAAGAACACGATAGCAAAAAGAAAAGAGAGAAAGAGTAGAGTGAGAAGAATAAATAAAAGAGAGAGAAAGAAAAAAAGAAGAAAACGCTAGGAATAAAAAACGAAAACAGAAGAAGAGAGAGAAATTAATAAAATAATTATTTTTTACTCTGACACAGCATCAAATATAGGTTTTCACTATTTTTACAATTCAGCTCCTTAGTCCAACGTAACATCAAACGTAGCTCAGTACTTAATCAAGTTTAGGCCAATCCAAACTAATCCAAGACAGTCCTAGGATTTAGTCTAGTCCGTAACAGTCTGTCATACAAAACAAACCCTAATCCCGATAACCCCAGTTGACATCCCTATCTCCAATTAGCCAATATAAGGCCAAGATATGCTTACATAAAAGCAGCAACTCAATAATCTAGAGGCAATCTTGTGAATTATTCATGGCAACTCCCATTATTTCTAGCTCCTCCTTCCTTAGGTTTTTCATGGGTTTCTTCTCAGTATTTCTATGCCTAATTCTCTGCTCTTTCGAGAACGGATTTGCTTTGGCAGCAAGAGATACAAAACCCCACCTTCTGCCACATACCACTCACACAGTTGAAGTAAACTCTCTTCTACCAGCAACCACCTGCAGCCCCTCAACCAAAGGTTAATTCATCCCATATTATATAATTTGATGTGCATTTATGTCTCTCTCTCTCTCTCTCTCTCTCTATGCTTACATGTTTCAATGATCTCAGGTGATAACAATAACAAGGCATCATCGGTATTGAAAGTGGTGCACAAACATGGGCCATGCTCCAAATTCCACAAATCATCAAAAACTTCAACCACAACTAGTGATGAAAAATACCATGCTCAAATCCTCAAGCAAGATCAAGCCCGAGTCAACTCAATCCACTCCCGCCTCAACCACAACAACAACAACAGAATCAAAGACCCACTCACCCAATCCGCCGCCACCACCCTCCCCGCCAAGTCTGGTCTCGTTATCGGCACAGCGAACTACATTGTCACCGTCAGCCTCGGTACACCCGCCAAGCAACTCTCCCTCGAGTTCGACACCGCCAGCGACCTCACCTGGACCCAATGCAAGCCATGTACTGGGTCTTGTTACGAACAGGCTGAGCCCATCTTCGACCCTTCTCTCTCCTCCTCATACAAAAACATCTCATGTACCACCGCTGCGTGTACTCAGCTCTCATCCTCCGGCATTCAACACCGCTGCTCCGCCTCCACCTCCGCCTGCCTCTACGCCGCCGGGTACGGAGACAAGTCCTTCACTATCGGGTTCTTTGGCAGCGAAAAGCTTACATTGACCCCCACAGACGTTTTTGAATGTTTCCACTTCGGCTGTGGCCTAGACAACGAAGGCCTATTCGGTGGATCCGCCGGTTTGCTCGGTCTCGGCCGGGGCAGCATTTCCTTGGTCGAGCAAACCGCCAATAAATACAACCGGTTATTCTCCTACTGCCTCCCATCGACTTCCAGCTCCACCGGTCACCTCACCTTTGGCGATGGAGGCTCTCCTAACGGCGTTAAGTTCACGAAGCTCATCACGTCATCCCAAAGCGAAAGCGCGGCGTCTTTTTACGGCCTCGGCCTCGCCGGCATCAACGTCGGGGGGAGCCAGCTGTCGATTGCGCCCTCGGTCTTTTCGTCTTCGGGAACGATCATCGACTCGGGGACGGTGATCACACGGTTGCCGGCGACGGCATACGCCTCGTTGCGGGGCGCGTTTCAGGAGGCGATGAAGAACTACACGCTGACTAAGGGCTATTCGTTGCTGGACACGTGTTACGATTTCAGCGGCTTGGACACGGTGTCGTATCCGAAGATAGCGTTTGTGTTTGGGGATGGACTTACGGTGGACGTGGACGCGACCGGGATATTTTTTCCGATAAGTCCTTCGCAGGTTTGCTTGGCGTTTTCCGGAAACGAGGATGATAGTGACATCGGGATTATTGGGAATGTTCAACAGAAGAGGTCGGAGGTTGTGTATGACGTGCCCGGAGGAAAAGTCGGATTTGCCCCTGAAGGTTGCGATTGAGTAATGACGCTCGTCCATGGGGTATAAGTGTAATACAAACAGCTTGGTAGCTATAGAATAAAGCATCGGGTTACATATTTGTGTGTAATGTAATTGGACTGGATTTAAGATAATATATATTTGTCCTAGTATTATCAGTTAAATTACAATATGTGCCATTAACCTTCATTAATTCCTTCCTTTGTTTGCAACTGTACATTGATTCTTTTCCTAATAAACATTGATTTCGTCTTCACGGACAATCATAGATTCCGGAACGGTGATCACGCGGCTGCCGCCGACGGCGTACAGCGCGTTGAAGGCGGCGTTTCGTCAGAGGATGAAGAGCTATCCGCTGACTCAGGCGCTCTCGATACTCGACACTTGCTACGACTTCAGCAGCTTCAAAACGGTGTCGTATCCGAAGATTTCGTTCGTGTTTGACGGCGGGCTGACGCAGGACTTGGACGCGACAGGGATACCGTACGCAGTGAGCGCGGATCAGGTTTGCTTGGCATTTGCCAGAAACAAGGATGACAGTAAGGTTGGGATTATTGGGAATGTTCAACAGAAGAGGTTGAAGGTTGTGTATGACGTCGCTGGAGGAAAAGTCGGATTTGCCGCTGCGGGTTGCGCTTGAGTAATGACGATCGTCCTTGGGGTATAATTGTAATACAAACAGCTTGCTAGCTATAGAAATACATATTTGTGTGTAATGTAAATTTTGTTTGTTGTAAGCCTTAATGTAAGTCTCCTGGTTTTCTTTTTTGGGTTCTTATTCTTAATGTAATGATGCTCTCTGTTGTAATTCTTATTTTCTAGATATAAGTTTTACTATTTCTAAATATGCTGTCATTTAAAATAATATTTGTCCTAGTATTATCCTTCATTAATTCCTTCGTTTGTAACTGTACATTGATTCTTTTCCTAATAAACAGTGTATAGTCTCTTGGATATGGATGTTCCCTACCTTGCCTTAAATTTGTATTGATTTCATAAAAACTAATAATAAAAATAATTTATGTACTGATAGGGATTTTTATTATTTATATAAAGGAAAATACTAGGAGACCAACTTTAGATACCAACTTGTGTACCAACTCTCTAATAGAGCGTAAGACCCATTGTATTAGTGGGCTCCACCTCTATTAGAGAATTGGTACACAAGTTGGTATTTAAAGTTGGTCTCCCTAGCATAGCCCATATATAAATGGCATCTATATTAATTTTACAATGCAAATAATACACCCATCACATAACACATTAACTTGTAAATAATGGTAGTTTTGGAATCTGAAAAATATAATAAATCATATTTTAAGTTAGATTAGGTAACTCGCATTTTTGAATCCTAGTCATCGGGTTTTATTTGAAAAAATTGGATATTTTAAATAGAAAATTAAAGAGAAGGACTGTAGGTGTTTAAAAATGAATTTTATGGGTATGAGCTCAATTTACTATTTTTTTTTTAAATATAACATTTTTGTTTTAAAAAGCAAAAGGAAGACAATATGGTTTTTATTTTTGTATTCAAGCGATATTAGAGGATAGGATGAAATGAACCTAGGTCTTCGGGGTAAATGTTCTTAACAACTTGAACAACAACCATGTCGTAGTTTGGTTTGGGCTTGAAACAGTTTGAACCCAAATTGTTTTTGTTTTTGTACTGGACCAAGCCATCTGAGCCCATAATGTCTGAAGAAAGAACCAATTATTGAACATGAACGCATGCATGCAGTACCTTCCTTCCAAACTCCAAGTCCACTTGGCATTAATTACAATATTGTATGTATACAGACAGAGAACCTTCTTCCTTTCATTATATTTTTTTTTTTGTTTTTGCCTGTAGTTCCTTCGGTTTTAGGCAACACAGAATTCACGGGTGAAAGATAATTAACGTCAGAGAACGGGTGGACAAAGTCGATCGACCAGAAAAAAAAACAACAAAAATTTAATGGGTTATAGCGGGGGTGTGAACGTATTGAGAACGATGGTATGGAGCAAATGTAGAAAATTAAACCCTCCAAATAGTATGCTCAAACTTAATCTGCAGATACAGGCAATAGCTAGCTAGGCTCGTTAACTATATTCATTTCTAGCTCCTCCTCTTTCCTCAGGATTTTTTCATGGGTTTCTTCTCTGTGTTTCTGTTCCTGATTCTCTACTCTTTCGAAAAGGACATTGCTCTGGCAGCAACAAGTCCAGACTCCCACCTTCTGCCACACACTACTCACACAGTTGAAGTAAACTCGCTTCTACCAGCAACCACCTGCACCACCAAAGGTTAATTCATTTGAAACCCCATTTTAATTACGTGCACGCATCTCTCTCTCTCTCTCTCTCTCTCTCTCTCTCTCTCTCTCTCTCTCTCTCTCTCTCTCTCTCTCTCTATATATATATATATATATATATTAGTAAATTGAGCTTAGACCCATAAAATTCATTTAAAATCACTTACAACCCTTTCCTTTAGTTTTTTATTTAAAATACCCAATTTTTTCAAATAATACCCAATAACTACGATCCAACTAAGCAGGTTGTCTAATATAACTTAAAATCTTATTTATTATATTTTTCGGATTCCAAAACTACCCCTATTTATAAGTAAATGTGTTATGGGGATGTAACTAATGACATCCATTGAATTTGGAAATATCTCCAAATAGTTGTAATGGATGTAGGAACTAATTTAGAAACTTATTTGAAATTAAATATTAAATTCCACATTAAAGTATTAGTAATCTATTTTTGAATTAATGGTGTTTTCCTTCTATGAATTACGACTAGTAATCTATTTAAAGTATTAATAATTTAAATTCAATATTAAATTTAGAAATTAATGTTGTTTTCTTTTTATGAATTATACGACCATTATTCTTTTTTATTATAGTTTTATGAATAATAGTGTACATTCTAATTATGTTGAAAAATAATTTGATAATCTATTTATTGTTTTATTTTTAAAACATTTTTTTTAATGAGCCTATTTTTTCTCCAAATATTGTACCTATTTTTTTTTCTTTATTACTTGCTTTATGAAAAATAATTTGATCATCTTTTTATTGTTTGTTTTATGAATTTTTGTTTTTTAAATGAGCCTATTTTTTCTCTCAAAATAATGTACCTTTTTTTTTTCTCTAATAATGAACCTAGTAAAATAATTTACCTAGTATAATGAACCTTTTTTTTTCCTCTAATAATGTACCTATTTTTTCTCTCAAAATAATGTACCTATTTTTTCTCTAATAATGTGCCTAGTAAAATTATTTACCTAGTATAATGAACCTATTTTTTTTCTCTAAATAATGTACCTTTTTTTTCTCTAATAATGTATACCTAGTAGAACAATTTACCTAGTATAATGAACTTATTTTTTTCTTCTAAATAATGTACCTATTTTTAATTTATAAAAAAATGTGCATAAATTTCAATTATACAACGTACCTATTTTCTATAAATTATTGTGTACGTATTTTTAATTTATGAAAAATATACGGAAATTTCAATTACAAAGTAATTGACCTATTTTTGTTAATTTTTTTTTGGTAAATAATATACCTATATTTTTATATTTATATTTTTCATATGTACATTATTGGATATGTAATTTACATTTTTTTTAATTTGCAATTTTAAGGGGCCATATGTTAGAGGGAATGGGAACCAAAAGAAATGGGGTGATTGATATGCTATTAATAGGCAGTTTTAATTATAATTATGGCAGTTAATGAAATGCTTGGAATAAATTATATATAAAATATGAAGTCTGATGGCAAGGATGTAAAAACATAGGAATACTACGACCTCTTATTCTTCTGGTCATTTAAGTTTGAAATTGAGTTTTACACACAGATTTATAGAATGATGGGTATATGTCTAGAAAATAGAAATTGTAGGGACCTATATTAGACAAGCCCATATATATATATATATATATTCATATATTGTCTGGCATCCAGTATTTTGTTAGGCCTTACTATATACACTGTTAATTCCAATGGCGCATGGGAGTAGAGTTTGCTATTGTATAGATATACTGTGAAATTCCCTCTAATATTCATATGCATAGAAAAACATTACACTTTTTTTTAAAAAAAAGTTTAGCATACTAAACTTATACACACTACACAAATGCTATGACTCGAACCTAGAATCTTTCATTAAAAAGCAATTGTTCTAAATCACTACACTAGTTGATCATTTATATTTAAAAAAAAAAAACATACACATGAAGAGCCCTGTGCTTGGCCAAAAAAAAAAAAAGGCTTCTTAGATATAGGTTCATTTTCATTTAGATACAATGGATGCAGGACACTAATTGAACTCTCTTTAATTGCAGTCCTCAAGTACATGCAAATACCACTTTTAAGTATTAGTTTTCTCCTACAATCAAGCTTATGACATTCAATTTAAATGATGATTTCATGGCTCATAAATTAAAAACCTATTTAATTCAAATTTCAGCTATATATATATGGAAACTATATTTTTTAGAATTCTATATTCGTAGCTTTATTAAATTGGTAGCATATACCTACCTTTTAGCCATAAATTTATATATTGAGTTTTTCAAAATTCTTTGATGGAATTTTTTTTGTCATAATGTTAATTTTTTAATATACCTAGTATGGAGGTATAACTTTTTATTTTATATTTTAAACATATGTGTTTTACCTGGCATTGAGGTCCATTCAATATGTGTTTTACCTAGTATTGAGGTGCATCAAATATGTACTATACCTATTAGATAGGTATATCAAGTTCAATGGTTAGTAGGGTATTGAAAAAAGTGAAGGTCCGACATTTACGTTCAAAATGTAATTATTCCTTTAATTACATGATCAAATCTAATCATTAATGGCCTATAAATCCTCATCTTACCCGTTGTAGACAATAGGGATATAATAGGAACAAAAAATTTAAATACAACTTAGTTAAATACAAAAGATTGAGTCTGCATGTCAAAAATGGAATATAATCTATATGTCAAACTAGTCAAATGACTTGTATCAACAAACAATAATTCGAGGACTAGACCCAACTATTGGTTGGATTTTTGGACCTCTATCAACTTTTCTATAAAAAAAAATAAAAAAACCTAAACCAAATTTACTCTATTAAAAAAAAAATTAAAAAAACATAGCCCCGTTACCTTTGTGTCTCTCTCACCCACATGAGATGCATGGTCTTGTTACCCGTAAACTAGTGGCAGGCATGCACAGATGGATATAATTGTGAATATATGCATAAAGAGTCACATGTATACATACACTCATCCCTTTCAATGACCAGGTCATACCAATAACAAGGCAACAATATTGGAAGTGGTACACAAGCATGGGCCATGCTCTATATTCCACAAATCATCCAAAACTTCAACCACAAAAGGTGATGACAAATACCACGCTCAAATCCTCAAGCAAGACGAAGCCCGAGTCAAATCAATCCACTCCCGCCTCAACTACAAAATCCACGACCCATTCACCCAATCCGCCGCCGCCACCACTCTCCCAGCCAAGTCCGGTCTCCTTCTGGGTTCAGCAAACTACTTTGTCACCGTCGGCCTCGGCACGCCCGCCAAGCAACTCTCCCTCGTCTTCGACACCGGCAGCGACCTCACCTGGACCCAATGCCGCCCATGTGTTCGATCTTGTTACACACAGAGCGAGCCCATCTTCGACCCTTCTCTCTCTGCCTCATACAAAAACTTATCCTGCACATCCGCCACGTGTACTCAACTCTCATCCGCCGGCATCCAACGCGATTGCTCCTCCGCCTCGTCCTCCTGCCTTTACGGCGTCCGGTACGGAGACGGGTCCTTCTCCATCGGGGATTTCGCCAAAGAAAAGCTTACATTGACCTCCACCGACGTTTTTGAAGGTTTCCTCTTCGGCTGTGGCCAAGACAACGAAGGCCTTTTCTACGGCTCCGCCGGTTTGCTCGGTCTCGGCCGAAACAACATTTCCCTCGTCCATCAAACCGCCATGAAATACAACCGCTTCTTCTCCTACTGCCTTCCGTCAACTTCCAGCTCCACCGGTCATCTCACCTTCGGCAAAGGAGGAGGCTCCGCCAACGGCGTCAAGTTCACCAAGCTCACCACGTTATCCAAAAGAGCTTCATCGTTTTATGGCCTCGGCCTCACAGGCATCAGCGTCAGCGGGCGCCAGCTGCCGGTTGCGTCCTCGGTCTTTTCGTCTTCGGGAACCATCATTGACTCGGGAACGGTGATCACTCGGCTGCCGGCGACTGCGTACAGGGCGTTGAGGGACGCGTTTCGGGAGGGTATGAAAAAATACAGGATGACTAAGTCGTTTTGGCTGCTGGACACGTGTTACAATTTCAGTGGCTACAAGACGGTGTCGTATCCGGATATTGCGTTTAGGTTTGGGGACGGGGTTACGGTGGACTTGGACGCGGCCGGGATATTGTTTGTGGTAAGTAGGTCGCAGGCTTGCTTGGCGTTTGCGGGACACAAGGATGATACTGGCCTGGGGATTATTGGGAATGTTCAACAGAAGAGGTTGGAGGTGGTGTATGACGTGGCTGGTGAAAAAGTCGGATTTGCCCCTGCAAGTTGCCCCTGAGTAATGAACATCGTCCATGGGGCATAATTGTAACACAAACAGCTAGCTATAGAATAAAGCGTTGTGTTACATATTTTTCTGTAATGGGATTGTATTGGGAAGTATCCAATTCTTAGCTTTTCCCCCCTACTTGCATAAAATAGTCTAATGACCAATCAAGCGATAGTATTTTATATAATAATAAAATAATTGAATGTACTGGGAGGGAAATTCCAACTCAAATACAAAAAAGGGTTCACTGCTCTAATCAATTCTCCTAACTCACGTATATTGTCGGTGTTTTGAAGTAATGCCACGCGTCGATGTGTTGTTTCTTTTTTAAAATAGCAAAAGTAGAAGAGTAATCTCCATCTCCTAGTTTGGGCTTGTTTTGCTTTTGGACTGGACCAGGCCAACTCTAGCACAAAATGTCTTAAGAAGGACCCAAAAGGACCCAAAAGAAAATAAAAAAAGAAAAGGCCAATGAATTGGGAAGGCTTTGGCTTGGGCTTGGGGTGGTTCAACTCTAAAGTTTGACCAGTGCCTAGGGTTCAGTGTATTGGTTTCAGCAGAGAGGCTCGTCAGTCTGCAGTCTGTGTCTCGGGCTACCCATCCTTAACTAACCACATTCTGATTGCTTTGGTAGCAAAAACCAAAGGACACAGAGAGAGAGAGAGAGAGGGAGACACGCCACAGCATGCCATGATGTTTTATAACAAGAGGACAAAGCATCATAAAAAATTAGGGTAAAGGGCTGAATACCCGCCTGAACTATAACGCTAATCGAAATGTCAACTCTGAATTATTTTTTTCAGCCAATTTAACCATCATACTATTTTAAATGGTTAATTTACCCCATGCCGTCAAGTTTTTAGACTTCCATTCAATTTTCTAATAATTATAATAATTATAAGTGTAAGTCTGTCATTTTACAAGGACAATACCAAAACATAATATAGCCGTGCGGCTATACTAATTCTTTTTTTAATAAATCTTTTTCCTTTTCCTTCTTCTTCCCTCTGTTTTCTTTGCTAGGAATTGATCAAATCCTACCCAACCAACAGCTAGAGCACGGAAAATAGGTGAGAAAGCATACCTCACTCGTCAAGATTGGTGACCGGAGTAAGGAGAACGAAAGCTTGGAATTTCTGTCAAAAACCGACGCGATCTCGGACGTTTTCTGGCGAAATCCGGCGGTTCCAAGGGGAGGGATCGGTCGGGAAAGGAAGGGGAAGAGGCGGCGGTTCAATCCGGTCCGATCTCGTCGGTCGGAGTGGAGGGTTGCAGTGGTTATGGAGGGGAGAAGGTGACGGCTGTGCAAAAGGGGGGGGGGGGGGGGGGGGGGGGGTTTCGCAACTACGAGGGAGAGCGAAGTGGGGAAGACGTTGATATAATTCCTCTACTGCTACTACTTTTTCTTCTTCTTGCAGTAGTTGGTATTCATCTCGAGCTCAAGATTGCTTGGCTCGTTGGTGGTGGTGGATATGTGTTGGGTCTTCATCATCGCTGTCGCTGAGGCTCTCTGGCAAAGAACGCTTCTGTGCAGGCATTTTTTTTTTTTTTTTTTTTTGTTTTTGTTTTTTTGCTTCTTTAGTTTTTAAAGATTTAATTATTTTTAACAGAAAATTGGATGAAACTACATGGAAACTAATGGCAGGGGGTAAATTGGCCATTTAAAATAGTCTAATGGTTAAATTGGCTGAAAAAATAATTCATGGTTGACATTTCAATTAGCGGTATAGTTCAGGGGGGTTTTCGGCTGTTTACCCTAAAAAATTATAAACACCCTAGCGTATTATATTTGGCTAATTAATTACCCTAATTAATTAGTTTAGTAAACCCGCAGCTTGTCTTTTACAAGTCCACTTCATTTGTGTGGACGAAATGAAACTCATCTGCATCATCAGAAACCTCACCGTATCCATAATCCATCCATGCTTTCGGTGTAGCAAGTAATGCACATCACACAAATATACAGAAAGCTCATAAATAAATAAATAAACTAATTGTTATTAGCACTTAAAAATAATTGTTTTACATTTATTTAATGCAATCTCGATCTCTTAGACTACAGGGGTCCAAGAGATTTGTGATCACCCACCATTGGATGTAAATTCAACGGTTCACTCACTCTTGCACTCCTTTTAAGAAACTTTTTTGATCCGTTGGATGATCACAAATCTCTTGGACTCCTATAGTCCAAGAGATCGGGACTATTATTTAATGTATATATATATATATATATATAAAGCAGAAGATAGAGAATTGTGAAACATTCAAAAATCCTAAAAATACTCTTTGTCAAAGAAAAAATTAAAAGCATACAATTTTAATTAAAAGAGGGTGAAATAGTAAAACACCACTAATTTAAAAAAACAAAAAACAAAAATAGAGTCGTGATGTGCTTGATTCATAGGAGAAGAATAAAGAATAGTTTAACCCACAATTGCCTTGAAAAAAAGAAGAGCAAAAGAACGTGGAGAAAAATTCCACGGGTTCAGAACCCATGAAGCTGGCGGTTTCCACAATTTCATATTTTGGTTTTGTTTTTAGTTCACCAAGTGGTTTTCATCTATTCTGATTTTCTAATTTTTTATATGAGATGTGCAGTTGTTGCGACTCTTAATCCTTCAATCTTCTCCATCTTACTTGCTAAAGTCGAAAGTTCACATTAGTTTGGTTGCTTTTGGGTCTTCCTGCTAACTACTTAGAACATGCATTTTAAGTTCAATTTTTGTTGGCTTGACATTTCCCTTTTATACAGGCTATCTATTTATTTTCTCCCCTCAGTTTCTTCTATGTTCTCTTCTTTACTATCTATTTGCTTAATCGTTTGCTTTATCACATAACCATTAGGAAAATGTCTTCATTCTCATCTTGACAATAATAACAAATGTTAACACAAGTATTATCTAAACAATAAATATATCCTAAAATTATCAGTTGCAAAATAATGCATACATTGTATGAACTCTTTCTATTATAAAGAAAAGCAACGTAGAGATTTTCTTAATTTGATTTTGCTTTTTACATTTGCCTTCATTTGGAATGGATGAAGAAGTACAAGATTGCATTCATTTTTCGTAGTGAATTGTATTCTTTTATTATTATTTTTTGTTGGAGTTTCTTTCATTTCTTACTATATTTGAATTTTCATTTTCGTAGTGAACACCTACACCATGATTTTTGCATATATCAAAATCAACAAAGCTGTGGTGATTGAATTATAATTTCCAAGTATGCAAATGAGTTTTACTCATCATTTCTGCATTTTCATGTTCGTATATTTATTATCTTCTTAGTCAGTACCTATTTGTTGAAAACTATGAGTTTCATCTTCAAAATTATGCAGTGTTTGTGTTCATGTAGTATGGATATCACGTCCACTCTTATTTGGGTTAAATTGGTACCTTGGTGGTTGTTTATACCTTTTGCTTGACTTACAAGCTGTTTTTGGATTGTTTTGTTCATCTGATTAGCCGTGTAACTTAGTTTGGTGTTGGATTTCATGCAAGGTGACTGAAAAAATGGGCTTAGGTTTTCGTACAAAATGAATGACAAATATACGAAAGCAATGCAAACTAATATAAGAAGGCATTCAAGTTAAAAACTTCACTTAGGAAATGGTTTTATATCAATTTGTAAAATGAGTCTTTAGGGTTTCGATTTATATTGTGACAAACTTTGCTTCTTTAGTGCTCTGCCTACTCTTTTCAACTCATTCAATTGGTTTCAATTTGATTGATTTTAAACCTACATTTCTCAACTTTAACCAGTTGTCTTCACCACCCAAATAAAAATGTCCAATTGGTTACATGTTTTTAATTTTGGGTTTTGTTTTCATTTGTTTCTGATGAATTGAAATTACCCCAATTTTGATGTTGCTCCTTATCTCATGTTGTAGGATTCTCTTCAAACAATCTATCCATTGCTATGTATGGGTATACGCCCACATTCACCTACCTTTACGTTACTTTCTCTGTTTGCTAATTATACTTTTTTATCTAATAAAGCAACAAGCAGCTCAAAGAAGAACAATGAAAACATTGAACGTAGAAAATCATTTTGTTTGCTCCTTTGTATTTGATTATTATTATACAAACCAAAACAATGAAGACTACAACCTCGACAAGGTTGAACTTTGCAATATATGTATTATATTTTGTAATTAATTAATCATTTGTAATAATAACCAATCTTTTGTATTAATAGTTTTGGAAAGGCTTTATATAGCCATTTTGAAGATATTTTTGCATGTGAAAAATATATTTGTTGTAACATAAATCAAATATTAATGCATTGTCGTTATGTAATGTAAGGAGATGTGTAAAATGTTAGTGCATAAATTCCGAATCTAGTTAAAGATAAACTGTTGAAATTTATGCTGCGTTTGGATGAAGGAATTCTAATTTTCATAGAATTTGTAAATGACGGAATTTGTAATTACGTCATTTCAAATTACGTCAATTCCAAATTTCTAGTGTTTGGATATCTTGTATATAGAATTTAGGAAATGACGGAAATTACAATTTCCCTTGTTTGGATAATCATAAAAGGAATTTTAAAACTGAGAATAAGGAGGCTTAAGAATAAAAAAGCATCTCAGAAATCATGATAAGCTAGCTGTCATGTAACTGTGACAGAAGGTCACTGTTCAACAAAGACAATTTCGATCAAAATCAATTCAAAAGGCCGTTTGGATATATGATTCTGGGAGCTAGGTTGGATATGCTATTGTTTATGGTACAGTTTTGATAATTTTGATCAATATCAATTCAAAGTCATCTATATGACTAAAAAAACAAACGTCATCAATATCAATTCAAAGTAAATTAAAACAAATGAATCCAATCATTCCAAATATTGTTTAAGGTACTTGTAATTAAAAAATAATAATTAATAAAGATAACATGAGAATGAAAAATTAATGTGTTCTATGCCCTTGGTGAAATAAACATCAACACCATTCCTTTTTTTCTCTCAACTGGAAGTGTCTTCAACATGAGAAATTGTTTCTCATTTTCTATAAACCAAGTGCATGCCTTCAATTGTTCATCTGGACTAAGTTCTGGAATTGCATTAACTTCATTATATACTTCTAATGGATCAAGCTTTTGTGTGGTAGCATTGATAAATTGTTCGAACGATGAAGCCATTTTAGCCACTGAATCAGCAAGAACATTAGGAGTACCTCTTTTCTTTGGTGGGCGAATTTCAGAAGATGGTTGATTTCTTTTCTTTGGACAGCTAGAATTGGGTGAGACATCATCAATGTGAGAATTCTCAAAACCTTGAGTATCAGCACCCAAGTCAACAAAATTATTCGGTTCGCTATCAGGGGTCATAACCTCAGCAGCTTCAAAACATGTTTCAGCACCCTCTCCATTAGCTCTATCTTTGCCACATAAATCCACTATATCATCCCAATTTGCAATTACTTTATATCGAAAAGTTCTAGCATCTTCATGAGACTATCAAGAAAAGAAAAGAAAAAAGGTTAAATAACTCGAAATTTACCACAAAAAATATTCTAGTCATGCAAAAAGGTGTAATTACATTGTAAATTACCTTCACATACTCATTCCAAACATTCTCTTCATCTATAGTGATCATCTTTTTTGTTGCATCCCAACTGAATCCACTCTGACTTAATATGTCACTGGACTACAGCATAAAACCTTTTCCATGTCTTGACACGATTTTTAATGTTATTAGCACTTACTTCAATATTATATTGGGCAGACAATATGGCTGCAGCAGTGTTATAAGCAACTGATTTCCAACCACCATCTCCTTTGTGACCCATCTGGCGTTCTTCTCTAAGTATCTCTGCTAATGAATGATCCATTTGTATATTCCAACGTAAATAACATTTGTCATCTCCTTCATGTTCATTACCTTGCTTCTCTTTCCTTTTCCTCTGCTTTAGTTTGGTTGCTTTCTCTGCCATCTTATGTAATTGAAATAATTTCAACAACATGAATACACAACATTAACAAATTCATTCAAATTGCTAAAAATGTTAAACATTCAATACATGAAGTAAACACTTATTCAAATTAAAACATTACAAAGTTCACGAAAAGTTCAATTTGAAAAATCATGAAATCGTTGTGCCTCTTGCTTGATAATCATGAAACATCTGCAATGCTAACGTGTCACGGAAAGTAG
This sequence comes from Prunus salicina, assembly GCA_020226455.1. Classification (NCBI taxonomy): domain Eukaryota; kingdom Viridiplantae; phylum Streptophyta; class Magnoliopsida; order Rosales; family Rosaceae; genus Prunus; species Prunus salicina. The sequence goes on from CM035341.1 coordinate 42,132,537, forward strand.
TCCACTGATCAGTAACTTGAACACTTGTAATCCTATTTGCATTACCCTCTAATGTAGAATGATTTGATATCTCATGATCCACAGATGCTAAAAACCCCAAATCTTGATCTTGTAACACAAGGTCATTATGTTGCTCGAGTCGGATAAAGTTATGCAACACAAAGCATGCATTTATAATCCTAATTTGGGTTTTGATGTCGAAAAATGAAGGGGTACGCAGTATACTCCATCGCTTTTTTAACAACCCAAAGGACCTTTCAATTACATTCCTTGCAATTGAATGACGCAAATTAAATAATTCTTTGTAAGTTTCAGGCCGATTGTTTCCAGTCCATTCATTTAAGTGATATCTAGTTCCTCTGTACGGTGCCAAAAAACCTTGTCCATTAGCGTATCCTGCATCCACAAGATAATACTTATCTACAATACAAAAAAGTTTTAAAGAATAGTTAGTTATTTATACCTAAGTTTGTGCTTAATTAACAACTAGTATGATAAATTGCCACTTGGGACTTGAAACGGATTATCCCTGGCTAAAGCATCTCGCAAAACACGAGCGTCAGAAGCAGAACCCTCCCATCCGGATAGTACATAGATGAATTTTAGATCTGGATCACAAACTCCTAAAACATTGGTGGAAATATCTCCCTTTCTATTTCGATATCTTGGTCTGTCCTCAGCAGACACTGTTACTGGAATGTGAGTTCCATCTAGTGCCCCTATACAATTCTAATGACATGAAATAAAAAACAAATAAACAAATACTCTTATTAATGTAATTACAAGAACATACTTTTCTTTAGTTATAGAATTACCTCAAACCACTTCCACTTGTCTCTTTCTGATCCACCTATAGCACATGGATGAAGTTTCAAGTACTCTTCACTTATTCTCATCATAGCATGCAACACACTATTAAATTGTCGACTAATTGTTTCTTTAGAGCGATAGTAGTCAAAACCAATGACCCTAAACTTCAAGTTGTGCGCAAGTATATTTAAGAAAATAGCCACAGACTCTTCAATTGAAACATTTCTTGTTGGAGTCAATCCACCTTTTCCATGCAAAATAGTGCATAAACTCTTAAATGCATTCTTGCTAACTCGTAATTGTTCAATACAGTCAACCTCCCTCCCATTATACAGACGGTTCAAGTAACATCGTCTTTCTTGATCCCAATCACGTGAAGGCTCTTTGACTAGATAAGTTTCATTATACCATGCTACAACTATAGCAATGACAGATGTAATGGTACCAAGAATAATTGACATTTTGTCCCTATTTTCTTCTTCATCTCTAGCACGCTTGCGACTTAAACGTGTAAGAAAATTATCTACATCATCACTAGCCATACCTGTTTATATTTTCAAATAATCTTATTATATAGTCATATCAAACACCAACAAAAAGCCACACAATTTTAGCTAAGGCGGAAATTCTCCAAGATGAGATGGAGCAGTAGAGGATAATAAAAGAGAGTTTGAAGAAACAGACACGAAAAAGAAAAAAAAACATAATAATTCATTTGCCATATATTCTGCATTTCTTGTTTCGCAAATAGGAAGCAAAACAATTCTAACTTGGCTACCCAACAAATAAGAAATACCCGTGGAAAAACCAAGCTGACTAGTGCTTGTTGGCCACCAAAGAAGAAATAAACCAATAAATAAGCTTAAGACAGTCATCGGTACATGCATCCCGAAAGATCAAGTATTCAAAAGCTAGAAACAAGGAATCTCTAGCTCAATTTTGGTAAAAGGGCCTCTTGGGATTATAAAAGGTAAGCAAGGGAGAAAAGGAAAAAGAACTACAATTCTGAGTTAGCAGCACTGAATGTAAACAACAATGCAGAAAACAAAGTTGAGCAATCGGAGTGGGTGGTTTACGATGCCAAGATGACAAGCTAACCCATAATTTAGATGTTTTGAATGAACACAATCATGATGAGGCAGTCAGATTGTGCAAGCAAATTACAACCCAGGGAAAGCAAGTAATATAAAAATTGAACAAAAGCCTATGACACCCAACATGGCACTTAAAATATTATATGACAGTGATGGCATCAATCATTTCCATATCAAGACAAATGCATAGTAAGTGAGCTCTATAATCAGAAGTTGCAGCTAAATTAGATCATTGCCTGAGATACATGCATACATATATTTGATCACAAACTCTCACATACCAGAAAAAAACTGTTAATAATAGGTAAGCAAACTGTCACAGACAAATCTAATGTGAGTAATTGAAGCTGCAAGCTTAAATCAATGCCTTATGTACATGCATAAATTGATAAATTAACAATGCCTTATATACCTTATAACCACCAAAATATCATGGATGGATACAAAACAGTGCAATACTATGTGCTGATGGAGAAAATGCAGTTGAATATTACTTGTCAGAAAGTCACTAAGCAGTAGGATATTTAGCAAAAAAGTTTGGAAATTCAATGGTATCCTGGCAAAAATGCGATGGAGCAGTACCTTAGCTAAAATTGATTCAAACAGACATGAATCTTAGCTCAAACTAATAATCAAATAGACATGGTTGTCTTGGAAACATGATTCAAACTAAAATTGAGCTAAGGTACTTAAACAGACATAGAATCAATTTTAAACAGACATGAATCTTGGAGAAGATTCACCTTTAGAGGATAATAAAGGTGACTTTGAAGAAACAGACATGAAAACCAAGATTCAAACTTGAAGAAAATGAAAATGGAAAGGAGGTATTATTATGTCTATGAAAACAGAGCAAATCATGTCTGGTTGTAACAAATTGGCTGCCCAACAAAAACAAACCAAAGAGCATTGGAAGACCCGTGGAAAAACAAAGATGAATAGTGCTTTGCAATGACAAAGCTACATTGACCATGTTTAAAAGCAGATAAAACTAGTGAAGCTAAATATTTTGTCTTATGCAAAAAAATCCTAATTTGCAATAATACATACCTTTTTCCACTGGTTTGACAAACCACAGAAACAAATTCTTAAACCCAAAACTTAGTCAAACAGACAGAAGAAGAGACCATAACAGAAACTACAAGAAATTATGCAGACTACAGGAAACAATAATTTCACAACAATAATCTATCCTTTATTGGAACAAAACAGATTGAAAAGCAAGGATAAGTTGAGAGACTATACCTTTATTGGAGCAAACAGAGTCTTAGACTGAAACGATGGCAAAATCTGAAGAGAAACCAGAAGAGAGAGAATACGAACAGAGCCCAATCAAACCCATTAGATAATGAATCAGATAACCAAAACAAAGTAGAGATAGATCAAACCCATTAAATTGAATACCCATCAATAATATAAACAAAAAAAAGTTAAAAATTGCAACTAAATTGAAAGCTTACCAGCGAAACTTGGAAAGATGGCCTTCTTCTCCCACTCTTGTTAGAAAACTGATATAGGTGTCTTTGTTGGCGCGCAGCAAATGGAATTTCCCCCGCTCTTGAGATTTGCACAATTCCACCAATTATGAAAGGATTTAAACTTGGGATTTTGGATTGGGAAATCCCTCCATATTTCCCGCAAGTGATTTGCCAAATCCCTAGTAGATTTTGCCAAACGCAGGGATATCCCTTTTCCATCGGTGAAATCCCGATTTTTTTTCAAATCCCGTCTTTTTTTCCTTTTGCCAAACACACGGTTAAGGTCTTTTTTGTAAGTGTCTTACGTCACAAGAGGCTGCATGGAATTAAAAATGTTAGATTAACAATTTTTACATACAATTAACGAGTTCGAATTAATAAAAAAGTATTAACTAAATTCACAACGGTATTTGTACTAATTAAAATATTTGGCAATTATTATATAATAACTAAAATCTTATACATGGGCAATTATTATATAATTAAATTAATGTGAATTACCTAATAGTAATAAATATTGTAGTTATTAATGGAGTGTGCACACAACTGTACAAGAGAATGGCGACGGTCAATGAATTCTTGCAACGTCGACATTATCTAGCTCGTCAGCGTGCAATAGCTCAAGGAAAGTATTTCTTGTTTGTTTTGTGGGAAATTTGAAACTTTGCTCCCACAGATGATATTGTTGGGGTTCACAAAACTCGCCTAGTTTGTATTAATCTTGTTTAAGTGTTGTTTATGGGGCTTGGCCCACCCAGCTCGTTAAAAAAAAAAAAAGCACAATTTAATTTTTATTCTTTAAAAGCCATTAAGAACAGAAAAAAAAAAAAAAACAACAACAACAACGAAGAAACCAAGTGGCTGCTTTGTTAGAGCATCTCCAAGGGAGATGTCAAATACCAAACATCAAATTTAAATTTGATGGCTGATGTGGCAATTTGACATATTGCAAAACTCTTTATCCAACCAAGATGTCAAATATACATTTTATTTTATTATTTTTAAAGGTAGGTGGGCTGGGTATTTAAGAGTAAAATATTAAATAGGGTTAAAAATTATACATGGAAGGAGAGATAAGAAAGTGGGCTCAGCATTAAAATAATAATAAAAAATAAAAAGACATCTCAACATCTTGGGGTCAATTTTGACAGCAAAAGTGAAGGATGTCAATCCAACTAGAATTTGGCATCACGGTTAATGGAAGGCTTAAAATGTCTTTTTTTGGGTTAAAACTTGCCACGTTGGAATTGGCATTTCGGTTGGAGATGCTCTTAAGGGAGAAATATCCCAACAAAAGAAAGATTTTTCGTTCCTAACCAAAAAAAGGAGAAATCACGTGGGTTTTTGGTCAGAAGAGGAGATTGGAATGGGTGGGAGGGTATTTTAGAGATTTTCTCCCCGCTAAAAATATTATCAAAATATTAAATAGAAAGTTTCTTTTAAAAAAAAATAAACGATAGAGTCAAAAGTTATTGACAGCTGACGTCATCTCATTAGGTAGGGACACTGACGTGGACAGCTGACCATAGCATACCCGTGCCAGGGAAGTTTTTCTCCAGTGGAGGAGACTGTGCAGAAGAAGACAGCTTTTTTTCTTATGCTTTTCTTTCCTCTGCCCTTCTCTTTTCTAACTCGCTATCATGGTATGGTTCTGAGCTTTCTCATTCTCACATGTCTTTGTTGTTGGAATTGTTTCTGAGAAATTTATAAAATTCTTCTCTGTATTCTTTTTGGTCAGTTGGGTGAGTGCTGTTTGAGTGATTATGAGTGAGTTTGGACCTTTTTGTCACTTTTGCTTGCCTTCTTGCTTTTTTTCTTCCCTGATCTGGGGTTTATGATTTCAAACATTTTATTGAGCTTGAAGAGGAAGTGAGAGCTTTGGTATTGGAGAAGAAGATTACTACTTCATGATGTGCTTGATTTGGTGACGATGATAAAGCAAGGACCTTTTGATAAAGATTACTACTTCATGATGTGGGCCTTTTGACCATAGAGAGAAATCAGATAAAGCAAGGAAATGGGAGAAAAGATATCCCCTTTGGCATCTGATGGTCCTTGTTGCTTGCTTGATTGTCAACGACAAGGTTTAGCCAAAGAGAGTAAAGGAAAGCAACAGTGAGAGAGAGATCTCTCCCTCTCCCTCCATCTTCTTTTCTTTATCTCCTTAGAATGTGAAAATGAAACTGTCCTCAAACACAAACACCCATATATAAAGCGCTCCTTGCCCGCCAATTCCAACAAGAAATGGCATATGATGATTTGCGCAAATTTTTAACTTATGTTCATATTCCGACATGCGCATGGAAAATTACTGTTTATGATTGGTGTAGTTTAAAAAAGGACAAATTACATAATATCCGCCAATCTATAGGGTTATTTACGAGTTCATACCCGATTTTGGGGACATTTATCAATACATACTCAACGTCGCGGAAATCCTACAATTTCCCCCCTCCGTTAACCACACTATTAGTGAATATGTTAAATACTGACATATCAAAAGTGGGACCCCTTTTTATAACGTGGACTTCCACGTTGACAAAAATCTAATAAAAAATTATGTACATGTTAAAAATAATTTTAAAATCATATTAAAATCATTAAAATGAATAAATAAAGAATAAATAAATAAATTCTCATCTCTCTTCTCCAACCCAGCCAACCCTCTCTCCCTCCCCATCGTTACAGGCCTGATGAACTGATGCCTCGGAAGATTCCGAATTTCAATAATAACCACAAATCCCATCCCATCCAATCCAAATCCATTTCCTTCCAAGAAAATTGAAAAAAATATGGAAATGGAAAAAATGAGGTGAAGAAAATAAAAGGTGACCTATGATGATGTCGCCGATGAAGGTAACCCAGAGAGCCGCACCGAAAGCGATGGAGAAGGTGAGGAGATAAGCCAGTTTTAGGTAGGTGGAGAGGGTGGGTGAATTCAGACCATTTGATTTGGATCCAAAGGTCTCCAGGGAGAACATGACTTCGATGGCTAAGAAAGCCACGGCTGCTAAGAATCGAGTCAACCAAGCCATCTCGCTCAATTCAAATTTTGCAAACCCAAAGGCTTTTTTTATTCTTTAGGGTTTTAGTGGTTTTGGAAGGAAGACGAAAAGATCACCAAACCCAACAACGAACGATTGAACTCGATACAAGGACACTCCTCGTGCAGCTTTTTTTTCTTGGCTTTTTGTTTTGGCTTAAGTGCTACAGTACCCTGAAACATTGGTCAATCCTCACTCCACCCCTTAAAATTAAAGTGATCCACTTTGCATCATTGACTGATATTTTGTGTCTTACTTTGCCCCTCATCATCAAATCTGTTAAAAATTCAGTTAAAAATGCTGACGTGGTACCAATAGGACCCACTATTTTGCTAAACTAAGTGCCACATGTGATGAAAAAATTTTAAAAATTTAAAAATGTCTTTTTAAAAACTTAATTCAACTTTTAAAAATAAAAATAAAAATTTAAAACCAAAAAATCCCCAATTCCCCTTCTTCAACCCCATTATCCCTTCCCATTCCTCTATCTTCCTCTCTTGCAGACCCAAAACCCAGTCGAAACCCCAATCTTAGGCAACTTGGAACCAAAACTAGTTGAATGATTAGCATAATGCACATATAATATAAACATTACAAGATTAGCATGCTAATAATCAGTAATTAGCAGTGTTTTCAAAGGCATGCCTTCGCACGCGTCAGCGCGAGGCGGGAGGAAAACGCCTGAGGCGGTCGGCTGTTTGGCGGTTGCACGTTTAGCGCGAGGAAGGCGGGAGAAGGCGTTGCAAGGCGTGGCCAGGCGGAGCAAGGCGTACCAGATCTAAAAACTTCTGAACCAGAAGAAATTTGAGTCTGCAAATTTTCTGCGAGGAAGACGACCTCGCGAAGAAGACGACTCGATTTTTTTTATTTTAAGGTTTGTAATGAAACGACGTCGTTTTGATTGCAGTGTTTTAAAAACAATCCTACAGTGAAACGACGTCGTTTCAGTTGGAGTATGTTGAAAAAATAAAAAACGCAGGTTTCAGTGTTTTTTTTCCTTACCTTTTTAAGGCAAGAATTAATATATTTCTTTCTTCTTTTCCTAACTCCAACCGGCTGTAGCTATTGTACTTTTACCTTTTTTTTCTTCTCTAAATTAATATATTAACGCATGGACTATATATATACCAGATAACTCCATCAATTTCAAGAATTCTCTTCATCTTTTGACTGCAAGTAAGTCTTTTTTTGTTTTTTTGTTTTTTTTTTTGACGTACATGCATCATACATGTATAATTTGACTATAATAAACTGTAATTTGAAGTTTCATATAATTTTTTTCAATTTTTTTATATATAAATATACTAGTTATCTTATTCGTTTATGTGATATAATAGAAATTTGATGTACATGCATCACACTTGTATCTTAGAAATATTAATGGTATTGTTTTATAGATATGAATCGAAAAGATCCTGCGTGACAATTAGAACTTATATTTGATTATATTTAAAAGATTGTTATGGTTGAATAAGAATTAGTTGTAAAATTTAATCGTATTGTATTATTCATAAATTTTTCTTATTAAAATAACTTAATGTTCAAAAGGCTTACGCCTCGCATAGCGCTACTAAAAATGTCTTGCCTATACGCCTCGCCTTTGAAAACATTGGTAATTAGACAAAGAATCTTTTATCAGCTGCTACAAAGCAGAAACATAAACTTCAGTCCTTATTAAATTAGGCAATATTAAACCCAACAAACAAACACACAACCCAAACACTGCCTTCCTTCTCCTCCCAAACAACAAAGATTGTTTCATCACTCAAACCGATTAGCAAACCTCTCCACCTTCTCGTCCTTCAAATTCAACCCAACCATGGTCTCGCGCCTAACCTGCAACTCACCTCAGCCAGCACATCTGGGTCCCTGTAATGGGTCACAGCCTGCACAATCGCCCTCCCTAGCTTCACCGGGTCACCGCTCTTGAACGTGCCGGACCCGACAAACACCCCGTCGCAACCCAGCTGCATCATCTCGCCACCCCTCCCGCCGCGAAGTGCACCACAGGCAGCCTCCCCAGTTGCTTCGCGAAAGTAAATGGGGTTGGGTTTTGCTTCTGCGAGAGAGAGGAATGGGAAAGGATAATGGGGTTGGAGAAGGAGAATTGGGGATTTTTATTGTTTTAAAGTTTTTTTTTTAATTTTTAAATTAAGTTTTCTGAAAGACATTTTTTAATTTTTTTCTTCGCACATGACATTTAGTTTAGCAAAATAGTGGGTCCTATTAGTGCCACGTTAGCAATTTTAACGGAGTTTTTAACAGACTTGACGGTGATGGGCAAAGTGAGACACAAAACATTGGTCAATGAGGTAAAGTGGGTTACTTTAATTTTAAAGGGGTGAAGTGAGAATTGACCAATGTTTCAAGGGGTACTGTAGCACTTAAGCCTTTTGTTTTTGGTTTTTGGGTATTCATGGTGAAGGGAGGGAGGAGAAGGTGGCAAACATGGGTCTGCAAATTTTCCCCTCCAATTCATCTTCATCATCTGAATTGGCACTGAATTTTTTGTGCGGTGTCTAGGTTGGTGGCTTTTGGGAGATGGCTGGGTGGTTCTTTGAGCGGCGACGGGAGAGTGGTGTGGTACAGGGGTTGGTTTGGACTGGAGGAGCAGGGTGGTGAAGGGAGATTTGGGGTGACGATGGGGAAGGAGAGAGGGTTGGCTGGGTTGGAGAAGAGAGATGAGAATTTATTTATTTTTCTTCTTTTTTTATTCATTTTTAATGATTTTAATATGATTTAAAAATTATTTTTAACATGTACATTATTTTTTATTATTTTTTGTCCACGTGAAAGTCCACGTCATAAAAATAAAAAAAAAGGTCTCATTTTTTACACGTCAACATTTAACAGTTTTACCATCAGTTTGGCTAAGGAAGAGGGCAAATTGTAAGGTTTCGACGACGTTGAGTATGTACTGGTAAATGTCCCCAAAATCATGTATAAACTCATAAGGCCATCCCCAGTGGGGGCTCTATTTGGGGCTCAACCACCACAATGCTCCAATTTATACAAACTTTCTTTAAAAATGCATCCCCAATGGTGTAAATTTGGGGCTCTAAAACTTAAAGCCCAACCGGAGTAGTACTCAAATGTGTGAGCTTAGTTGAAGCCCTTGAAATCGAGTGGGACCCACTAATTGAAAAAGCTGCATCCCACATTTCCCACTTGCTTGCGACTGTACATGATCAACTTGCCAAAAACTTGGCTGTTCATTTACATGTTGGCCCACATGCATGAACCAAAATTGCAAAGCTGTTTCAACAGCTCTATTCCAACGGTCAACGTGCATGAACCAAAATTCCACTCCCAATGCAACAGCTCTATTCCAACGGCAATAAACGGGCAACTTCTTGTCCAGCGGCTATATTCCAAATTGTTGTCCAACGGCAATAAACAGCCATTGTGTCTTTTTATTTTATTTTATTTATAAAATAAATATATTTGCAACTCAATTCTCTCTATAAATATCCATCATATCTCTCATAATTTTTACACACCACAAGCTCTTTATCACTCTTACTCAATTTGTCAAATTTTTTCACTCACTAGATTATTTAATTTTTTGTAATTTTTTTTGTTAATCTCTTTTCCACCAATGGCCGAAAGTTCAAAGCAAAAAGGTGCAAATTACTCCATCTATGAAGACGTTGCTCTATGCCGAGCTTGGATAATCATTAGTGAAGATCCAATTATCGGGAATTGTCAATCAAGTGGCACGATGTGGAATCTAATAAGAGATCAATTCATACAATTTCATCCCGATGCCCAAGAAGTTAGATCATCGAAGAGCTTGGAATCGTGTTGGACTAACATCTCCCAAATGTGCAACAAATTCTCCGAGTGTCTTACTCAAGTGTCAAGGTTGAACAAGAGTGGCCAAAATGAAAATGACAATGTGAGTTTTTTTCATTTTTAATTTTATTTTGCCAACTTAATATTTTGTCAACTAATTTAAATTATTGCTTATAATATGTGTAGATTATTGATGCAAAACGACTTTTTTATGGGAGGATCAAGAAAGCATTCCTCCTTTACCACTGTTGGAATGTTGTTCAACATGCTCATAACTAATGAGACCTACATCCATCTACCACTATTATTATCTGACAAAAGCAAAAGGCATAGGAGAAGGCCATAACGAAGGGGACATCACCATGCCTACCACTATTATTATCTGACATCTAACAAAAGTAAAAGGCATAGGAGAAGGACATCACCATGATTTCCAAATCTTATCCAAATTTTGATATTTTTTTGGGTTGAAATGTTCACACACAAAAAAAACTAACATAACATGAATAAACATTAAAGTAAAATAGTTAACCAAAAAAAAAAACCATGTAAATCAAATTATATCATATAAAAAATATAGAGCCCGCTATTAATATAGAGCCTCCCATTGTGGGAGAGATTCATTTAGAGTCTCAAAGATTCTATCGGAGCTTTAAATGGGGCTCTATAAACCATTTTTAGAACCCCAACCATTGGAGATGGCCTATTTAACCCTATAAATTAGGGAGTTTACTGTAGTTTGTCCTTTAAAAAATGGCACCATGGTTATAATAACAAGACGATGAAATGGCGCCTTACCGACAGGAAGGCTAAATATGAAGTCTACAGAAGTCTACATTCCTGTCACCAATTAGCCAAATATAAGGCCAAGAGTATGCTTCCTCAGGTTCTATGCCTAGTTGACATTACAGCAGCAACTCAATAATCTAGAGGCAATCTTGTTAATTATTCATGGCAAATCCCATTATTTCTAGCTCCTCCTTCCTCAGGTTCTTCATGGGTTTCTTCTCAGTATTTCTATGCCTAATTCTCTGCTCTTTCGAGAACGGATTTGCTTTGGCAGCAAGAGATACAAAACCCCACCTTGTGCCACATACCACTCACACGGTTGAAGTAAACTCTCTTCTACCAGCAACCACCTGCAGCCCCTCAACCAAAGGTTAATTCATCCCATATTATATAACTTAATTTCAAACCCCATTTTATATGCATTTATGTATATATATATGAGTTTTGCTCTTATGCGGACGTCCGTATTTTGTTAAACTACGGTTGTGCACTTTCCAACTTGTTTTTTTGCAAAAGAGGTGGATTTGATTCGTACAATTCCAATTAGCACTAGAAAGCTGTTGGATTCACTGATTTAAAATGGTAGTTTAGTACAAAGTGCTTAACACGTTGCAAGAGCCTTGAGAACAACCAATGGTACTGCTTCTTCTTTTGCATATCCATTTTCCCACATTTGGGATGCTTTTTGGAGGGCCCTCACATCTGCCAAGGTGAAAGTAATCTGGCAGCATGTAAGTTTTTACTTGTATGTACACATATATTGGCAAATCTAAGGACAACCGTAGTTTAACAAAATGCGGACGTCCGCATAAGAGCAAAACTCTATATATATATATATATATATATATATATCTCTCTCTCTGTATGCTTACATGTTTCAATGATCTCAGGTCATAACAATAACAAGGCATCATCGGTATTGAAAGTGGTGCACAAACATGGGCCATGCTCCAAATTCCACAAATCATCAAAAACTTCAACCACAACTAGTGATGAAAAATACCATGCTCAATTCCTCAAGCAAGACCAAGCCCGAGTCAACTCAATCCACTCCCGCCTCAACCACAACAACAACAAAGACCCACTCACCCAATCCGCCGCCACCACCCTCCCCGACAAGTCTGGTCTCGTTATCGGTTCAGGGAACTACATTGTCACCGTCAGCCTCGGTACACCCGCCAAGCAACTCTCCCTCGCCTTCGACACCGGCAGCGACCTCACCTGGACCCAATGCCAGCCATGTACTGGGTCTTGTTACAATCAGACTGAGCCCATCTTCGACCCTTCTCTCTCCGCCTCATACAAAAACATCTCATGTACCACCGCAACGTGTACTCAGCTCTCATCCTCCGGCCTCGAACACAAATGCTCCGCCTCCACCTCCGCCTGCATCTACGCCGCCGAGTACGGAGACAAGTCCTTCACTATCGGGGTCTTTGGCAGCGAAAAGCTTACATTGACCCCCACGGACGTTTTTGAAGTTTTCCTCTTCGGCTGTGGCCTAGACAACGAAGGCCTATTCAGCGGATCCGCCGGTTTGCTCGGTCTCGGCCGGAGCAGCATCTCCTTGGTCGAGCAAACCGCCAATAAATACAACCGGTTCTTCTCCTACTGCCTCCCATCGACTTCCAGCTCCACCGGTCACCTCACCCTTGGCGACGGAGGCTCTCCTAACGGCGTTAAGTTCACGAAGCTCATCACGTCATCCCAAAGCGAAAGCGCGGCGTCGCTTTACGGCCTCGGCCTCGCCGGCATCAACGTCGGGGGGAGCCAGCTGTCGATTGCGCCTTCGGTCTTTTCGTCTTCGGGAACGATCATCGACTCGGGGACGGTGATCACGCGGTTGCCGGCGACGGCATACGCCGCGTTGCGGGGCGCGTTTCAGGAGGCGATGAAGAACTACACGCTGACTAAGGGCGATGAGTTGCTGGACACGTGTTACGATTTCAGCGGCTTGGACACGGTGTCGTTTCCGAAGATAGCGTTTTTGTTTGGGGATGGACTTACGGTGGACTTGGACGCGACCGGGATATTGATTCCGAGAAGTCCTTCGGAGGCTTGCTTGGCGTTTGCCGGAAACAAGGATGATAGTGACGTCGGGATTATTGGGAATTTTCAACAGAGGAGGTTGGAGGTTGTGTATGACGTGGCCGGAGGAAAAGTGGGATTTGCCCCTGAAGGTTGCGATTGAGTAATGACGTTCGTCCATGGGGTATAAGTGTAATACAAAGAGCTTGCTAGCTATAGAATAAAGCATTGGGTTACATATTTGTGTGTAATGTAATTGGACTGGATTGAGAAAGTAGCCCATGTAATTCTTAAATTTTGTCTGTTGTAAGTCTGTGTCTCCTGGTTTTCTTTTTTGGCTTCTTATTCTTAAGGGAAATACCCATGTAATTCTTATTTTCTAGATATAAATTTACTGATATATTATTATTACAATGGTGCTCATTTCTAAATAAAAATAATTTACTATTATCTTTTATTGATAATGTCAATCTACCTATTATCTCTTATTGATAATAATTTACCTATTATCTTTTATTGATAATAGGTACATTATGTTTTTTTAAAAGGAGGTGCGTTATCTTTTATTGATAATGTCAATCTACCTATTATCTCTTATTGATAATAATTTACCTATTATCTTTTACTAGCCTCTCTGCATGCGCTTCTGTGCCTGCGAGAGACTTTTTTTTTTTTAAATTAAATTTATTTTAGAATTAAAAAATTAAAAAATATAATGGGTAGTTGTGTTCCATAAAAATAAGATCCATTATTTGATTTTTCTTTTAGTTTTTTTAATTAATAATTTTAATTCTTAATGTTTGCATTAACCAATGGCATTTTCTGGTATTTTGAATGTTTTAACATTCTCTTCCTTTTGCTTTATATATATACTAGTCTCTCTGCATGCGCTTCCGCGCGCCTGCGAGAGGCGTTTTTTAAAAGAATTTTTTTTTTATAGAATTAAAAAGATAATGGGTAGTTGTGTTCCATAAAAATAGGATCCATTATCTTTTTCTGTTACTTTTAATTTTTTTTTAAGTGTGAATTTACCATATTATCCTAATTTAATTAATAATTTCAATTCTAATGTTTGAATTAACCAAGGGCATTTTTTGGTATTTTGAATGTTTCACCATTCTCTGCCTTTTGCTTTATATATACTAGTCTCTCTGCATGCGCTTCCGCGCCTGCGAGAGGCTTTTTTAAAAGAATTTCATTTATTTTTTAAGAATTAAAAAGATAATGGATAGTTGTGTTCCGTAAAAATAGGATCAATTATCTTTTTCTTTTAATTTTAATTTTTTTTAGAAGTGTGAATTTACCATATTATCCTCATTTAATTAATAATTTTAATTCTAATGTTTGAATTAACCAAGGGCATTTTTTGGTATTTTGAATGTTTCACCATTCTCTGCCTTTTGCTTTATATATATAGATATAGATTTAATTTTAATTTTTTTTAAAGTGTGAATTTACCATATTATCCTCATTTAATTAATAATTTCAATTCTAATGTTTGAATTAACCAAGGGCATTTTCTGGTATTTTGAATGTTTCACCATTCTCTGCATTTTGCTTTATATCTATATATAAAGCAAAAGGCAAAGAATGGTGAAACATTCAAAATACCAGAAAATGCCTTTAGTTAATGCAAACATTAAGAATTGAAATTATTAATTAAATAAGGATAATATGGTAAATTCATACCTTTTCATATTAAAAAAATTAAAATTAAAAGAAAAATCAGATAATTGATCCTATTTTTATGGAACACAACTACCTATTATCTTTTTTAATTCTAAAAGTAAAATATAAAATAAAATAAAAAACCAATTGGCACATGCGTGAGCATGTGCCGAGGGGCTAGTATATAGATATATATGATAATATGACAAATATAATATAAATCATATTTTAAGTTAGATTAGGTAAGATTAAAAATGAATTTTATGGGTCTAAGCTCAATTTACTATTCTTTTTTTAATATAACATTTTTGTTTTAAAAAGCAAAAGGAAGACAATATAGTTTTTATTTTTGTATTAAAGTGATATTAGAGGATAGGATGTCCTTTCTACAATCTCTCTTATTAGGGAACAAATGGATTTCCCATTTCTTCTTTCTTTCTATCTCCTTTCTTTAAATTTTCGGGGAACAAAGAATTTCCCTCTTCTCTTATTCTATCTCTTTCTATATGTAGGGTTTGATTACATAATTGATTTGACTTGCTTATTGAGGATGCAATTATTTGGCAGATTTGGGATACTTGATGGTTTATATAGTGAATTAGTTAGTAAATCTCATAAGCACACAGTTACCCATTTATGGTTGTTTGGAGGTAGGAAAATTCACTCGGGCACCTTGGAATTACAGCCGGGCTTTGAGGATTGACCACGGCCGGGCTAGGGTCTTACAGTAAGGCAACCGAAACTTGGAGAAATTGGTCGGGCTAGGAACTGAAAGAGTGCGGCCAAATTTGGAGTTGTGAAGTCATGGTTGGGCATTGAGTCTCAGGGCACGGCCGGATGAAGTAGGGCTCAGAGTCGCGGGGCACGGCCAAGCTGGAGTTGAAGATTCGACCGGGGCGTGGCTAGAAGAGTCGCTCGGGTTTGAGAGTTGGGCACGGTCGGAAGAGCTGGGCTGCGACCGAGTTGAAAGATTGCGGCCAGATTCTAATGCTCGAAGAATGCAGCTGGGGTTCGTCGGGGAAATCCGAGGCTTGTAGGACAACTGGGCGTGGTCGAATGTAGCTGGGCTGCGTCTTGAGCGACCGGGTTTTGTTGGAGAAAGCGGCCGAGGTTCGATGGATGGACCCCAAGCAACGCGGCAGGGATTTTAGCGACTGGAGCCTTGGGATTTTTGGGTTGAAACTTTTGAACTTGAAAGGATGCAGCTGGGCTAGAGTTTCTTTAGATTAAAACCTCATTGTCTAATTATATATACATATATAGATATATATATATATATATCTACAAGTGAATAAGTACAAATATGCGGCCGATGTGATTTCTCAAAAAGGTGGCCGAGGTGTTTTCTTCAAAGGCCATGGTGCCTTCTTAAAAATATGATCGGGCGCTTCCCTTTGCAAAAGTGGTGGGGCATCTCCTTACAAAATTGGCCGAACACTTATTCTCGCAAAAATTGGGCAAGCAAAGTTGGGCCTAGGGAGTTGAAGTTCAGCGGGAGGTATTTTCGCGAAGGAGTTGAAGTTCGACGGGAAGTATGTCCGCCGAGTTCCCAATATTCAAATATTTGAAAACTCAAAGATAGTCCAACGTAGGGCTAAACCCAAAATCCAAATATTTGGAGTTCCCATACCACTCACCTTGGCGGATGGTTAGCCAACTCTAGAATTCTAAAAACTCAAGGGGCACAAGGTTCCACAAGATGTCAAGATGAAATCTCAAAGGTCCAAGCCCAGGCCACGGATTCACGCCCAAGATTTCCGGAGATCAGTGTGCATGTGACGAAGGCCTCACAAGGAAACAAATCAAGGAGATTGATGATAGTTCATAATATTCCAAAACAAGAGAGAATCAAGCAATCAGAATATTTCAACCAATGTAATCCCAAGGATTCAAGGGGCCTCAAAATGAAAGATTTTTAAAAGGGTTGACATTTGGCCATTCAATGGCCCGCCCATGGGCTAACGAATGCCCTATATAAACCTCACCAGACGAAGACAAAAGACACACAACATCAGACAAACAAACCTACTTTTCGTCTTGCACTTTTATTTTCCTAGACTTAGGATTTTACTTTTCAAGCACCTAGTGTAGTGAGTTCTTCGTTTTTCTAGTGTAAGTTTGTATTTTTCTTGTCATTTAAATTCTTGTTTGATTTATATTTCTGGTCATTTAAATTCAAGTTTATTTCGATTCCTTTACATTTCATTGTTATCGCACTTCAATTAAGTTTAATTTCAAGTTGGTTTATTTTATCGTTCTTATCGCTTTTATTTCGTTCTTGCTTTATTTATCGCTTTGATTTATTTTATCGCACTTCAATTCTTGTCTTTACGTTTATACGCATATTTAGTTCAATTGCATTATTTTTACATAAAACCCTAAAAATCACAAAAACATCCGTACAAACCCTAATCATCCTCGAGCCCGAGGAAGTGAAAGAATCTAGGCCAATAGGAGGTTCCTTGCTTGGCCGATCAATCGTTTGGTCAAAAGTTAGAAGCGCAACACATCCATTTATTCACATTCCACTCAAGCCCAAATTCAGGGCTTGGTGGTGGCACGCCCAGCACTCAAAAGAAGAAAGACCAAAAGTCCCTTATGTCAGCCGGCTCGGCCAAAAAGAGGGAAACAATGGTCAATATGGTTGTGAAATTTGTTGACTGGAAGAGTTGATGGAGCATGTATTATGCCTCTGATATTACTTGTTAATCAGTTGCCAAAGTTTGATGGGGTGTATTTGAGTTGTCTGTGGTTCCTATACTATATATGGATCAATGGAAGGTTTAGCATGTCTTCATTGGAGGAAAAATAATGGCCTGGAGTTGGTACTCTTTTTTTGATATGTGTCAATTTGGCCAACTTTGCTGGGTTATGCTTCACATGAGTACTCTTATGTCTCAAGCTTTGGATTAGTGCTCCAAACACAACCAAAAAAAAAAAATCAATGCTTTTTTTGCTTCTTTGGTTTACGCATTGTTCCAATCTCATGGTTGGATTCTCCACCCATGATCTTGCGGGGGGGATGTTAGAGTATGTAGAACTAGGATTGTGACAAGTGTCACTTAGTCATTGACTAATGTTAGAATTAGTTAGTAAGCTGTTGTAATCAGTTAGAGCCTTATAAAGCTTAACTCTCTGTATTGTATAGTATTCTGAGAAATAATACAGAAAAGTTCTTCTTCTTCTTAATTCTCTCTCTATTTCACTTTCGTTAACAGTGAGTAGTAGTCGTGACTAGGAACAGGAACGCATGCATGCAGTACCTTCCTTCCAAACTCCAAGTCCACTTGGCATTAATTACAATATTGTATGTATGTATACAGACAGAGAACCTTCTTCCTTTCATTATATTTTTTCTTTTGTCTTTGCCTTGTAAATCCTTCGGTTTTAGGCAACACAGAATTCACGGGTGAAAGATAATTAACGTAAGAGAACGGGTGGACAAAGTCGATCGACCAGAAAAAAAAACAACAAAAAAAATTTAGGGCTTGTCTAATATAGGTCCTTATAATTTCTATAAATTTCTTAGACATATACCCATCATTCTATAAATCTATGTGTAAAACCCAATTTCAAACTTAAATAACCAATATAAGAGGTCGTAGTATTCCTATGTTTTTACATCCTTGCCATCAGACTTCATATTCTATTTATAATTTATTCCAAGCATTTCATTAACTGCCATAATTGTAATTAAAACTCCCTATTAATAGCAAATCAATCACCTCATTTCTTTTGGTTGCCATTCCCTCAAACATATGGCCCCTTAAAATTGCAAAAAAAAAATATATATGTAAATTACATATCCAATAATGTACATGTGAAAAATATAAATATATACCTATAAAAATATAGGTATATTATTTACCAAAACAAATTAACAAAAATAGGTCAATTACTTTGTAATTGAAATTTCCATACATTTTTCATAAATTAAAAATAGGTACACAATAAATTATAGAAAATAGGTACGTTGTATAATTGAAATTTATGCACATTTTTTATAAATTAAAAATAGGTACATTATTTAGAAGAAAAAAATAAGTTCATTATACTAGGTAAATTGTTTTACTAGGTATACATTATTAGAAAGAAAAAAAAAAGGTACATTATTTAGAGAAAATTTTGGGTTCATTACACAAGGTAAATTGTTTTACTAGGTATATTATTAGAAGAAAAAAAAAATAGGCACATTATTTTGAGAGAAAAAATAAGTACATTATTTTTTTAAAAACAATGTTTTAAAAACAAAACAATAGATAGATTATCAAATTATTTTTCAACATAATTAGAATGTACACTAATTCATAAAACTATAATAAAAAAGAATATTGGTTGTATAATTCATAAAAAGAAAACAACATTAATTCCTAAATTTAAGATTGAATTTAAATTATTAATACTTTAAATAGATTACTAGTCGTAATTCATAGAAGGAAAACACCGTTAATTCAAAAAAAGATTATTAGTCGTAAAATAGATTACTAATACTTTAATGTGGAATTTAATATTTTATTTCAAATAAGTTTCTAAATTAGTTCCTACATCCATTACAACTATTTGGACATATTTCCAAGTTCAACGAGTGTCATTAGTTACACCCCCCATAACACATTAACTTATAAATAGGGGTAGTTTTGGAATCCAAAAAATACAATAAATTAGATTTTAAGTTATATTAGGTAACTTGCCTAGTCATCGGGTATTATTTGAAAAAATTGGGTATTTTGAATAGAAAACTAAAGGAAAGGGTTGGAGGTGATTTAAAATGAATTTTATGAGTCTAAGCTCAATTTACTAAAAAATGTAATGGGTTACAGCGGGGGTGTAAACATGTTGAGAACGATGGTATGAAGCAAATGCTAGAAAATTAAACCCTCCAAATTGTTTATATAAGGCCAATGGTATGCTCAAACTCCATAGCCATTGCCCAGCTCCTCCACCAAGCCCAAGTCCGCCATTGACACTGCCCAGCTTCCCCGCTACCCAAATCCACCCTTCTTTCTTTCACTGAGTCTGAAACCACCATGAAAACAGATTGAGATCACAGCCTTCACAGCCTTGCGTCTCAAGGTGCCTCCACCACGCTCCTCACTCTCCTCGACCACCACCGTCGAACCTTAGCACCGGCACACTAGGTCCCAATCTCACGACCTTGGACTGGCGTCGCTAACCTCTCAAAATTCTCGAGCTAGGCTCTGGAATCGCGGATGCAATCATGTTGGGGGCTTGGTGAAGGGGAGAGAGAACTGTGGATTTTCTGAAAAAACAAAGAAGCATATTCCACAATTCAAAAAAAAAAATGTAGGCTGTTTTCTTTTTAACTAAAAAAAATGGCCCAGCTTTGTCTTTTTGCAACCTGCTCTTGCAGGTTGTGTAGGTAAATATCTAACAATTTCTTCTTTTTGTATTCCAATAAATGTAAACCGTTGATCTCATCTAACGGTCTAGAAACGTGATGTATCCGTACTTTAAAGTATATTAGAATTTTTGTGCATGCAGTACCTTTCTTCTCTGTATTTCTGTTCCGAATTCTCTGCCCTTTCGAAAAGGACATTGCTTCGGCAGTGACAAGTCCAGAACCCTACCTTCTGCTACATACTACTCACACAATTGAAGGTGGGTTTAATTAGTTTGATTGATGTATAATATTTGATGTAATTGTAAGACGAATTCGTGTCTTATTCTATATTGTGGTCTTCTAAACATATCTGGTTTGGAAGTATTAATCCTAATACTAGTAGGATATTCAATCAAACAGTGCATTTATATTAAGATAGGAGTATCTTAAGGATTCTTAATTCTATATGGATTAAATCATCCTATTCCTAATCAAACAGAATCTGTTCGAGTACTCCTTGATGGGTAAGGTACCGGAACAGATGCATAAGGTCCCTTCCCTATGGACTAAAATACACTCATAACAGAAAACTCACCCCATCTAGAAATAGAGATAAAGAGCCGAGTAGGAGAAGAAGATTGTAAGGATTGTAATTGTTGCTTTGTTTGGCTCTTCTCTTTTTATGGAACAAAACCATTGTAATCTCCTTAGACATTTGAGATAGTCTGTAGGTTAGATTAAGTGGTCGATGGGTTCCAAAGATCTCCTTGATGAAGAACAAGGAAGAACATTTTTGCATACATTCACTAGGATTGTTACACTTGGATTGATACAACTTTAAAATCGTTTTCTGTTTCATTTTGTATCAATCCATCCTATATATGTTTTAATCCATTCATCGCAGAAATCAACTGATAGTTTATTAGAAATATCTTCTCTGCACTTGGTTTCTGAAAATGATTAAAAAACAATTATCCTTTGCACCTTCATTCTCTTTTCTTTCAGACATATGCTTCTTGAAACTATTGTTCATCATGGAATCAATAGTTTCAAAATAGTTCCACTTCATTGAAACTATTGTTTTTTCTTCAAAGCTGGAAATATTCTTCTTGAAACCAGGTTCCTGACTGAACCTGGTTCTTGGTTATTTAACTCTACTTTATTGAAACTTACTCTTCATTTCTCTATAAATACTGAACTTAGTTTTGATGAAGAGGTAAGCATCATTAAGCATTTGTCATTACGTTTTGAATTTCAGCTATTATTATGCTTCCATGTTTATGTTTTTGAAAGATCATCATATCAGTTTTTAAAACATTCAAAAACTTAATTTCAGTCATCTTGAATGCTTGAGAGTTATGAGTATGATTGCATACACATAAAAGCTTACTCCAAGTTCATTCTCACTTTGATCAAATGACTGCTGCAGTTTCATTATTGTATTTATGATTAAACCATGTTTCAAAGTTCAAACATCTTTTGGTTTTAATTCATAAATGTACACTGTTTCTTTTATCTAGTTCAATCATTTGTATGATTGATATAGATGAATTTTATGAAATCACAACTCACTTCATAACATCATATCGGGAGCAACTTGTGCTTGGTACTGTTGCGAGGTCAAGAAAAGAATCCGTTGCTGTGAAGTGAAGAAATGGTGCTTTGCTAGAAGGTTAGATAGTTAGCTGCCTATTGTGTGTAGTTGAGCTAACATCCCTATATTTCTTGTACTTTACAATTGAGTGGATTGAATCTTTTCCTGGCTTGGTCCCCCAGTTTTTCCCTTATGGGTTTCTGGGTTAACAAATACTGTGTCATTTACATTATTGTATTTACTTTGGTTACTTGATCACCACAAGCAATATTTGTGTTTTAATGTCAGTTGTTCCTAAGTAAAATTTTAATTGGTGAGTTTTATTCTAAAGCCTACTTCACCCCCCCCCCCCCCCCCCCCCCCCCGGGGCGCGCGCGCGTAGGTTTTATAAGAGCTAAGCTCCTGTTTTACAAAGATCCTTATTCACAATGTCTGATCAAGGTTAGTATTTGAGATTCAAAGACATGATAGAACTTACATGTGGTATCAGAGCACTAGGTCTTGTTCTCTAATCCAACCTACAAATTTATAAAAGACTACTGCTAAAATAAAATTTTGATCATTAGCATGAAACATGTAGACTTTAACCAATTGCATATCTTATGTGATAAGGTATGATCAAGGGCATCAAGAATTTTTGCTCGATCATGCTTGAAAAGCTATTGATCAAAGACTGAATTATTATTGCTTAAATTAAGTAAGCCACAGCTGCTTAATTGTTGCCAGAGTAATTTTCAATTGAAAGATTGATCTATACTTGCATCACAACTAGTAGCCTTTTGTGATTACTTCTATCCACATTTAGTAAATACATAAATTGATAACATATGTGACGGTACAATATGGATGAAGGGATTGAACAGACTAACAAGAAGACTTCTCAATCCACAGATGAGAAGTTCTACTTGTGCAGGAAGCTTGTTCAAACTCAAAATCCAGTATTTAGGAACATGTTCAAATCACAACCCACAGGTGTGAATTGATAATGTTTAAGTAAAGTTTAATGAGGACAGTTATTTATTATTTGTTATATGTTTACAATGAATCCTTCAAACTATCAATTCATTGAAACATTGATTGGATCGAATTACCAAAAATGGAAGCAAGATCTGGAGATTTCTTTAGGTTTTCTTGATTATGACTATGTGCTTAGAAAAGAACCTATTCAAGAACCAGCTGCAGATGCTTCTGCAGCAATGAAAACCAAATATGCCAAGTGGGAAAAGGCTAATCGTATGAGCATGCTAATTGTGCAAAGGTCAATGGCATCATCTGTGAAAGGAAGCATTCCTAAATCTGAGAATGCTAAACAATACTAAGAAGCTATTGCACAGAGATTCAAGGAGTCTGAGAAAGCTGTCAAAAGTTCCTTACTAAATCAGTTGATTAATATGAGATATGATGGACAAGGATGTGTGAGAGCTCATATCAAGAATCTGATTGACATTGGAACTAAGTTGCAGGATTTGGAAATGAATGTAGATGAAGATATGACGGTTCATCTTGCTTTGAATTCACTCTTTAAGGAGTTTAAGTCTCTCAGAGATACCTACATTGCTCAAAAGGAAAGTTGGACACTGAATGATCTTATCATCATATGTGTTCAACAAGAACACAATATAATAAGAGAAAGAGATGCGAAAATGGTGAATCTTGTGCAGTCCAAGCAAAATAAGGAATATAGGAACAAAGGCACTACTGCTGGAAAAGAGAAAGAAAAGGAAAAGGATAATAACAATCCAAATGCTCTTAAACCAATGGGATTGAAATGCTTCTTCTGTAAGAAAACTGGACATATAAAAAAGGAATACATAAGGTATAAGAAATGGCTGGACAAACAGAAAACTAAAGGTAAAAGTGATCAAGTTTTGGTTTGCTTTGAATCTAATTTAGTTGATTTTACTGATGATTCATGGTGGTTAGACAGTGGTGCATCTATTCATGTGACTAATTCTTTACAGGGGTTCATAAAGAGGAGGTTGCCAAGTATGGATGAAGTGAAGGTGTTCGTAGACAATGGAGAAAAGTGCAAGTAGATAATATTGGAGTAGTTAGGATTGAACTAGATTCTTCTTTTGTTTTTTTATTTAGAAGATGTGGTTTAAGTTCCTTCAATGAGGAAGAATCTCATCTCAGTTACTATGCTTGTAAAGTCAAAGTTCATTTTGAACTTTGATGGTTTTGGTTGTTCTACTTTTAGAAATAAAAGTTTAATTGGAAAAGAAAGCATTGTGGATGGTATGTTTCGATTAAACTGCAAAAAAAAACTATGAAAATCAACTCAGTTCAATCCAAACCATGCAAAGAATTATCATTTAAACTGTGGCATAAGAGACTTGGACATATTTCAAAGGAAAGAATCAATACTTTATGCAAATAATTAGTTCTACTACCATTGAATCATGATAATGCAGATGATATATGTATAGAATGTACAAAGGAAAAATTGACCAACCTAAGAAAGAAAGGTGTTGTTGGAAGTCAAAGTGTATTGGAATTAATCCATACAAACATATGTGGACCATTCCCAACTCCATCATGAAGGGCTAACTACTTCATCACTTTTACAGATGACTACTCGAGATTTGGACATGTTTTTCTGATCAAAGAAAAATCCAGTGCTTTGGACATGTTTAAAATTCATAAAGCTGAAGTGGAAAACCAACTAGACCTAAAGATAAAAGTTGTAAGGTCTGACAGAGGAGGAGATTTCTATGGGAGATTCGATGAGACTGGGAGGAATCCTGGTCCTTTTGCAAGGTTTCTACAGCAAGAAGGAATCATTGCTCAATACACTAATCCAGAGACTCCACAGCAAAATGGAATTGCATAGAGGAGAAACAGAACTCTAAAGGATATGAGAAGAAGCATGATGTGTTGCACAAACTTACCAATTTTTCTATGGAGAGAAACTTTGAAAACAACAAATTACATACTCAATCGAGTACCAACCAAGGGTATCAACAATATCCCTTATGAAGTTTGGAATAAGAGAAAATCAAGCTTGAAACATTTGAAAACATGGGGCTGCAAGCCCGAGGCAAAGTTGTATAACCCTATGGAAAAGAAGCTGGATTCAAGAACTGTAAGTGGTTATTTCATAGGAATCCAGATAGAACTGAAGGATACAGATTCTATTGTCCTAAAAACACTACCATATTTGTAGAAACTCAGAGAGCAATGTTTATAGAATCTGAAATGAGACAATCGAAGATGAAAATTTTGAGTTTGATGGAGGTATTGCAGAAACTGGGGAAACAATGCAAACTGACATTTTGGTTTTACCAAGTTTTGACTTGAATGGCAATCAAAACAACCAAGAAGGGCAAATTGGTACAGACTCTGTGGTAACTGAAGAAGAAACTCACGAAAATCAAGTTTTACTACCTGAAAATCAAGATGCAGTTCAAGCACAAGAAGGAACTAATAATCAGACAAATGCAGGACTAAGAAGGTCAGAAAGACCAAAGAAACGTGTTTTACATGATGACTATTATGTTTACCTTGAAGACTCAGAGCATGATATAAATGACATTGGGGATCCTATGAACTTCAAGCAAGCAATGATGAGTGACAAAAATGAAAATTGGTGGGCTATTTTGAAATCAGAATTAGGTTCCATGGAAAAGAATGGAGTTTGGGAGCTTGTGCCTTTACCACAAGGAAGCAAAACAATTGGCTGCAAGTGGGTGTTCAAAACTAAGAGAAATTCAAAGGGGCAGATAGATAGATATAAGGCCAAACTGGTTGCTAAGGGGTTCACACAGAAAGAAGGAATTGATTTCAATGAGACCTATTCACCTGTCTCAACAAAAGACACCTTTCGAGTGGTCATGGCTCTAGTAGCTCATTTTGATTTACACTTGCATCAAATGGATATTAAGACTACATTCTTGAATGGAAACTTGGAGGAAGAAATTTATATGCAACAACTAGAAGGTTTCATTCAAGAGAAGGGAGAAAATCTGGTTTGCAAGTTGTGTAAATCAATTTATGGTCTAAAACAAGCATCTAGAGAGTGGTATATAAGATTCAATGAAGTTGTTAAACTATATGGTTTTACAGAGAATGTCTTAGGTGAGTGCATTTACATGAAGATGAGTGGGAGTCACTTCATAATTCTGATTCTTTATGTAGATGACATTCTGCTAGCTTGCACCAACATGTCCATGTTACACGATTGCAAGGCATTCATGGCTAAACATTTTGACAATGACAGTTTGGGAGAAGCCTCATACATTTTAAGAATCGAAATTAGCAGAAATAGAAAGAGAGGTTTGTTGGGACTATCACAGAAGACTTATACTGAAAAGATACTCAAAAGGTTTAACATGCAAGGCTGTGCAGGGTCAGATGTGCCTATTTCAAAGGGAGATAAATTTAATACTAATCAAGCACCAAAGATTGATCAAGGAAAGCATGAGATGGAAGATAAACCTTATGCATCATTAGTGGGGAGTCTCATGTATGCACAAGTATGCGCTAGACCTGATATTGCTTTTACAGTAAGTGTATCAGGAAGATTTCAATCAAATCCTAGACAAGCATATTGGATTGATGGTAACAGAGTCATGAGATATTTGCAAGGAACAAAGGAAATATAAGTTGGTTTACAAAAGGAGTGACAGACTGGAAGTAGAAGGTTATGCTGATGCAGATTTTGCAAGTTGCAAAGATGACTTGAAATCTACATCAGGATATGTTTTCCTATTGGAGAAGTAACAAGTAGCCACTCACAGTTGCATTGACTATATTGGCAAAATTTCTGGCTTGTTATGAAGCAACCACTCAAGCTATGTGGTTAAAGAACTTTATCACTAATTTGGGTGTGGTTGAATCAATTCAACGACCTATACATCTTTGGAATGATAACAGTGCAACAGTACTTTTTGCAAAAGGGAATAAAAGAACAAAGGCATGAAGAATTCTGGAAGTTGAATTCTTTTATGTCAAAGAAAAGATTAGAGATGGGCATACTGTGTTGGAGCACATTGGCACAAATGAAATGGTTGCATATCCACTTACTAAGGGGTTACCAAATGCTGTTTTTCACAGACATGTGCTTAGCATGGGATTGATAGTTCATTTGGATGACTAAAACAGTGGGAGTTTTATAAAGTTCTGGTAGTTTAACTAGTTTTGCTATTTTCTATTTAAATTCATACAGTGCTGTTTTAATTTGGGTGATTTTCAGTTTAAGGATTAGAATATAGTATATTTATGCAATGTAGTTTATAAGCACATGTGATTACTTAAATATATGTGGGTGGCATAGCATGCATTTAAGGTAGCCATGAGAGGATTGTATTCATGATAGTTTGTAATTTTGGTTATGCAAATTGAAACCTTGGTAGTCATTTACGGGGACAAAGGAATTAGATGACTTTTGTTTAAAGCACTTTTAGTAAGGTCATCTACATTCTACAGTTTTAATCTTGATCGAAGCCATATGTGGTGTTGAAGAGTTTTAAGTGTGATTATAAAGACTTTGATAACTATATGATCAATAAGTCTCTATAGTCTCTTATAATTTCTCTTCATTGACAATGGCTTAGTGGGAATTTTATCTAGATATACTTTCACAAGGCCTTAAAGTGATCAATACGAGTTTCCCTTAGTGATTATTTGACCAAGTGGGAGACTGTAAGACATATCCATATCTTAGTCTAAATTGTGGTCTTCTAATCATATCTGGTTTGGAAGAGCTCTAATTGATCATGAAGTATTAATCCTAATACCAGTAGGATACTGAATCAAACAGTGCGTTTACATTGAGATAGGAATATCTTATGGATTCCTAATTCTATATGGATTAAAACATCCAATTCCTAAGCGAACAAAATCTGTTCGAGTACTCCTTCATGGGTAAGGTACTGGAACATATGCTTATAAATAAGGTCCATTTTCTATCGGCTAAAATACACTTAACAAAAAACTCACCCCGTCTAGAGATAGAGATAAAGAGCCGAGTAGGAGAAGAAGATCCTTATTCACAATGTCTGATCAAGGTTAGTATTTGAGATTCAAAGACACGATAACTTACAATATGGGTTGTTAAGATTTTATCCAGAGATTCAGAGAAAGCTTTTTTTTTTCATTAAACCCTTTTCATCTTTTTCAATGGTGCACAGTGCAACATCCGAGTGGGGGAATTGGGAAATTAAAGGATGAAAAATAATAATTGGGGCATGCCAAATTGGCAAATGTAAAGAAGATGAAGCCTATCAAAAACATCATTTGTTGGCAATGGAAACTGCAGGATGATTGGAAGTTAAGCCATAAAAATCTCCATCAGTATCTCTCACTCACTCATCTTTTGGGACAGATTCCAGCTTTCTTCCACCACCCACTACAACCTCTCTGTCTACCCCACACCCAAGCAAGATTCCAACTGATCATCTTCGCTCTCTAATAAATGATTCCAGCTGTTAATTTATTCGAACCAGAAATTAGGGATGTCCCATTCACAATCAAACAAACACAAGATAACTTTGCTGGACCAACCTTGCTGGCCGCTCATTTTCTTTAATTCTACTAAGGCAATTACATTACTATGACAACGATTGTCTTAAATCTCAAATATCTTGAAGTACAGAAATGATAAGTAGTTTAGTTTGGATCGTAAGAATATAGTGGTGGATTCAGATATTTTTCTTCACTCTACAACGGTAAATACAATTAGTTTCTACCTCAACCTTTTTGAGGCATTTCGACAAACGATTTAAGGAAAATATCAATAGATAACTGAATTGATGAGCCAGATTAAGAACATAGATGTCCGAGTGGAGAATATAGTAATTTATAAACAAATGAAAATAGTATTTTTCCAGTAATAATTTTTGAAAAGAACTAATGATAGAGACCAACTGTTTAAATTAAACAACACTTCGTTTTCTTGTAATAATTTCAATTAGTTGGATGATTGGTGTGGTCTTCGTGGACTCAGTTATTAGTTGGATAATTAGTTAAACGATATAATTAGATATTTTAAATAACTTTCAATTGTCTAATATTTTATAAAAATCAACTGTAAATTACGACTTAGACGGTTGAAATACAATTTACTTCAAAATAACAAATTATTCAACGTGTTGAGAATGTTTTATATGGAGTCTACGTAGACTTGACTAATTGGGTGTTAGGCAATTATGAACATGCGACTGTGAGTCGAAATGCCTATTTTGAACATGCGAGTCCGACCCTTGGCTTGAATCAAAACCCCACCACAACAGACCCAATCGAAACTTGTTGATAAGTCTCAATTAACTCTAGTTGCCGCTCCAAGTTGGCTAGGGTTAGTCGAAAGGAATATTGATATATATACATAAACTCAGGAAACCAACAAAACCAAAAAATTCAGTATCCAATAATATGATAGAACCATTGGCCAAATTGAAAGGGAAGTAAGAAGAGTCTTCCTGGTGGCCTTCAAGAGACAGAGAAAGAGCTCAAATCAATGAGTTGGCTCTGTCATCTAGCAAGTCTCTGCCAATAAAGACCTCCACCAGTAGAAGGGGATTTGAAAGCAGATCTAGCTAGCCCAAAGGCCAATTGAAAGACCCTAAATCAAAACTAGGGAGGCCAGGGAAGCAGGGAGATGAAGGTTTTGGGTTAGTCTAGAGAAATATGGTGGTTTTGAGAGATAAAGGAAAAAAAAAAGTGTTTTTGAATGGAAAAAGAGAGGGTTTTTTTTTTTTTTTTTGTCATAGTGGAAAAAGTTTTTTTTTAATGAAATAGGAAGAAAAAAAAAAAGAACACGATAACAAAAAGAAAAGAGAGAAAGAGAGTGAGAAGAATAAATAAAAGAGAGAGAAAAAAAAAACGCTAGGAAAAAAAACGAGAACAAAAAAAGAAAGAGACATTAATAAAATAATTATTTTTTAGTCTGACACAGCATCAAACATAGGTCTTCACTATTTTTACAATCCAGCTCCTTAGTCCAACGTAGCTCAGTACTTAATCAAGCTTAGGCCAATTCGAACTAATTCAAGACAATCCTAAGATTTAGTCTAGTTCATAACAATCTATCATACCAAACGAACCCTAACCCCGATGACCCCAGTTGACATCCCTGTCTCCAATTAGCCAATATAAGGCCAAGAGTATGCTTACATTACAGCAGCAACTCAATAATCTAGAGGCAATCTTGTTAATTATTCATGGCAACTCCCATTATTTCTAGCTCCTCCTCCTTCCTTAGGTTTTTCATGGGTTTCTTCTCTGTATTTCTATGCCTAATTCTCTGCTCTTTCGACAACGGATTTGCTTTGGCAGCAAGAGATACAAAACCCCACCTTCTGCCACATACCACTCACACGGTTGAAGTAAACTCTCTTCTACCAGCAACCACCTGCAGCCCCTCAACCAAAGGTTAATTCATCCCATATTATATAACTTAATTTCAAACCCCATTTTATGTGCATTTATCTCTCTCTCTCTCTCTCTCTCTATGCTCAAATCAATGAGTTGGCTCTGTCATCTAGCAAGTCTCTGCCAATAAAGACCTCCAACAGTAGAAGGGGATGGGAAAGCAGATCTAGCTAGCCCAAAGGCCAGTTGAAAGACCCTAAATCAAAACTGGGGAGGCCAGGGAAACAAGCTTCCTTATTTTTTATGCAGCAGGGAGATGAAGGTTTTGGGTTAGTCTTGAGAAATAAGGTGGTTTCGAGAGATAAAGGGAAAAAATAAAAGTGTTTTGGAATGGAAAAAGAGAGGGTTTTTTTTTTTTTTGTTCATGGTGGAAAAAGAAAGGTAGGTAGGAGGTTTCAAGATAGAAGAAAAAAAAAGTTTTTTTTTAATGAAATAGGAAGTAAAAAAAAAAAAAAAACACGATAGCAAAAAGAAAAGAGAGAAAGAGAGTGAGAAGAATAAATAAAAGAGAGAGAGAAAAAAAGAAGAAAACGCTAGGGAAAAAAAACGAAAACAGAAGAAGAGAGAGAAATTAATAAAATAAATATTTTTTAGTCTGACACAGCATCAAATATAGGTCTTTACTGTTTTTACAATCCAGCTCCTTAGTCCAACGTAACACCAAACGTACCTCAGTACTTAATCAAGTTTAGGTCAATCCGAACTAATCCAAGACAGTCCTAGGATTTAGTCTAGTCAATAACAGTCTGTCATACAAAACAAACCCTAACCCCGATAACCCCAGTTGACATCACTGTCTCCAATTAGCCAATATAAGGCCAAGAGTATGCTTATATTACAGCAGCAACTCAATAATCTAGAGGCAATCTTGTGAATTATTCATGGCAACTCCCATTATTTCTAGCTCCTCCTTCCTTAGGTTTTTCATGGGTTTCTTCTCAGTATTTCTATGCCTAATTCTCTGCTCTTTCGAGAACGGATTTGCTTTGGCAGCAAGAGATACAAAACCCCACCTTCTGCCACATACCACTCACACAGTTGAAGTAAACTCTCTTCTACCAGCAACCACCTGCAGCCCCTCAACCAAAGGTTAATTCATCCCACATTATATAACTTAATTTCAAAACCCATTTTATGTGCATTTATGTATCTCTCTCTCTCTCTCTCTATGCTTACATGTTTCAATGATCTCAGGTGATAACAATAACAAGGCATCATCGGTATTGAAAGTGGTGCACAAACATGGGCCATGCTCCAAATTCCACAAATCATCAAAAACTTCAACCACAACTAGTGATGAAAAATACCATGCTCAAATCCTCAAGCAAGACCAAGCCCGAGTCAACTCAATCCACTCCCGCCTCAACCACAACAACAACAACAACAGAATCAAAGACCCAATCACCCAATCCGCTGCTACCACCCTCCCCGCCAAGTCCGGTATCGTTATCGGCTCACCGAATTACATTGTGACCGTCGGCCTTGGTACACCCGCCAAGCAACTCTCCCTCATCTTCGACACCGGCAGCGACCTCACCTGGACCCAATGCCAGCCATGTGCCGGGTCTTGTTACAATCAGACTGAGCCCATCTTCGACCCTTCTCTCTCCGCCTCATACAAAAACATCTCATGTACCACCGCCGCGTGTACTCAGCTCTCATCCTCCGGCATCAAACACCGCTGCTCCGCCTCCACCTCCACCTCCACCTGCCTCTACTTCGCCGAGTACGGAGACGAGTCCTTCACTATCGGGTTCTTTGGCAGCGAAAAGCTTACATTGACCCCCACGGACGTTTTTGAAGGTTACCTCTTCGGCTGCGGCCAAGACAACGAAGGCCTATTCAGCGGATCCGCCGGTTTGCTCGGTCTCGGCCGGAGCTACACCTCCCTCGTCGAACAGACCGCCAATAAATACAACCGGTTCTTCTCCTACTGCCTGCCGTCTACTTCCAGCTCCACCGGTCACCTCACCTTCGGCCACGGAGGCTCCGCTAACGGCGTTCAGTTCACAAAGCTCATCACGTCATCCCAAAGCGAGTCGTTTTACGGCCTCGGCCTCGCCGGCATCAAAGTCGGTGGGAGACAGCTGTCGATTGCGCCCTCGGTCTTTTCGTCTTCGGGAACGATCATCGACTCGGGGACGGTGATCACGCGGCTGCCGGCGACGGCATACGCCTCGTTGCGGGGCGCGTTTCGGGAGGCGATGAAGAAATACAAGCTGACTAAGTCGTTTTCGTTGCTGGACACGTGTTACGATATCAGCGGCTTGAACACATTTTCGTATCCGAAGATAGCGTTTGTGTTTGGGGACGGACTTACGGTTGACTTGGACGCTACCGGGATATTGCTTCTGATAAGTCCTTCGCAGGTTTGCTTGGCGTTTGCCGGAAACATGGATGATAGTGACTTTGGGATTATTGGGAATGTTCAACAGAAGAGGTTGGAAGTTGTGTATGACGTCGTTGGAGGAAAAGTCGGATTTGGCCCTGCAGGTTGCCCGTGAGTGATGAAGATCGTCCATGGGGTGTAATTGTAATACAAACAGCTTGCTAGCTGTAGAATAAAGCATTGGGTTATATATTTGTGTTCTTAATAAGGGAAATGCCCAAGTAATTCTTATTTTCTAGATATAAACCCAAATTCAAAATATGCTGTCATTTAAGATAAAAGTTGTCCTAGTATTATCAATTAAATTACAATATGTGCCATTAATTTTCATTAATTCCTTCGTTTGTAACTGTGCATTGATTCTTTTCCTAATAAACATCAAGTCCAGAACCACACCTTCTGCCACACACTACACAGTTGAAGTAAACTCTCTTCTACCAGCAACCACCTGCACCCCCTCCACCAAAGGTTAATTCATTTCAAACCCCATTTTAATTACGTGCAAGCATCTCTCTCTCTCTCTCTCTCTCTCTCTCTCTCTCTCTCTCTCTCTCTATATATATATATATATATATATTCATATATTGTCTGGCATCCAGTATTCCGTTAGGCCTTGCTAAATACGCTGTTAATTCCAATGGCGCATGGAACTAGAGTCTGCTATTATATAGATATCCTGTGAAATTCCCTCTAATATTCATATACACATAACGACGTCAAGTTCACCAAGGAGCGTGTCGTTTTATGGCCTCGGCCTCAGCGGCATCAGCGTCTGCGGGCGCCAGCTGCCAGTTCCGTCCTCAGTCTTTTCGTCTTCGGGAACTATCATCAACTCGGGGACGGTGATCACGCGGCTGCCGGCGACTGCGTACACGGCGTTGCGGGAGGGTATGAAAAACTACACGATGACTACGTCATTTTCGCTGCTGGACACGTGTTACAATTTCAGTGGCTACGAGAAGGTGTCGTATCAGGATATTGCGTTTGGGATTGGGGACGGGGTTACGTTGGACTTGGACGCGGCCGGGATATTGTTTGTGGTAAGTAGTTCGCAGGCTTGCTGGGCGTTTGCGGGAAACAAGGATGATACTGGCTTGGGGATTATTGGGAATGTTCAACAGAAGAGGTTGGAGGTGGTGTATGACGTGGCTGGCCAAAAAGTCGGATTTGCCCCTGCAAGTTGCCCCTGAGTAATGAACATTGTCCATGGGGCATAATTGTAACACAAACTGCTAGCTACAGAATAAAGCATTGTGTTACATATTTTTCTGTAATGGGTTTGTATTGGGAAGTATCCAATTCTTACCTTTCCCCCCTACTTGTATAAAATAGTCTAATGACCAATCAAGCAATAGTATTTTATATAATAATAAAATAATCGAATGTATTGGGAGGGAAATTCCAACTCAAATACAAAAACGAATTCACTACCCTAACCAATTCTCCTAACTCTCACGGATTCAATTCTTACATTTTTATGTTGTCGGCGTATTCAAGTAAAGCCACGTGTCGATGTGCTGTTTCTCTTTTAAAACAGCAAAAGGAAAACACTAATCTCCATCTCCTAGTTTGGGCTTGTTTTGCTTTTGGACTGGACCAGGCCAACTCTAGCACAATCACAATATGTCTTAAGAAGGACCCAAAAGAAAATAAAAAAAGAAAAGGACAATGAATAGGGAAGGCTTTGGCTTGGGCTTGGGGTGTTTCAACTTCAAAGTTTGACCAGTGCCTAGGGTTCAGTGTGTTGGTTTCAGCGGAGAGGCTCGTCAGTCTGCAATCTGTGTCTCGGGCTGCCCATCCTTAACTAACCACTTTCTGATTGCTTTGGTAGCAAAAACCAGAGGACACAGAGAGAGAGAGAGAGAGACAGCCACAGCACGCCATGATGTTTTATAACAAGAGGACAAAGCATCATAAAAAATTATATAACACCCTAGCGTATTATATTTGGCTAATTAATTACCCTAATAAATTAGTTTAGTAAACCCGATGCTTTTGTCTTTTACAAGTCCACTTCATTTGTGTGGACGAAATGAAACTCATCTGCATCATCAGGAACCTCACCGTCTCCATAATCCATATCCATCCATGCTTTCGGTGTAGCAAGTAATGCACATCACACAAATATACATAAATAAATATATTGTTATTAGCACTTTAAAATAGTTATTTTATATTTATTTTTAATCAATATATATAAAGTAAAAGACAGAGAATGGTAAATCATTCAAAATATCAGAAAATATCATTAGTTAATGCAAATATTATGATTTGAAATTATTAATTAAATGAAAATAATATGATAAATTTACACTTTTTTATATTAAAAATAATTAAAAGAAAAAGAAAAATCAGATAATAGATTATATTTTTATAGATAATCCTCAAGGGGGAGCCTCTAATTAAACAAATAAGGATAATCCTCAAGTTGGAGCCTCTTATTATTGATCATACTTACTTGGCCCTGTCCTCAAAGCAACGCATCGCTTTAAAATATTTGTTTAATTCGAAACCAGCAGGCTAGCAGCCAAGCACACTAAAAAGTTGCAGAAAGAGAGAAAATAAATGTAAAAGAATCCCGACTAAAAAAAAAAAGTAAAATGGGGATTCCACATTGGTCGCCCGCCCTTTTTAATTATAACGCTCAACAACTGGATGGTTCGTATTCAATTCCCAAAACCAGTCGGGTCCTTTTTCATATTCTTGACAAGAGGCTTGACGCAGCCAGGTGGACTCAAAAACCAAAATTTGTTCCCCCTTAATTTTTCTTTTTAACAAAGCGATATTGTAAACTACTCTCGTGTAAAAGGAAAAAGACCGAACTCGAAGCAATGAGACGAATACACTGTGTTATTAGCACCTAAAACACTTTTATTGTTCTTCTTATTTTTATTCCACGGTTAATCGACAAGGATGATATTTAGTCAGTGTTATCTTACCACACCAACCAACCACTATAACGAAATTAAAACAAAATATCTTTATTGTCGCAAAATAATCAAATATATACTAGGAAAGCAATTATTGAAGCACCGGTTACATGTCCCCTAAAAGAAATGTTCCATCTCTGTGTGTTTTTTGTGACCAGGAGTAAAGCAATTGGAAGCCGATCCAACACTCAAGTATTCTTCTTTCGTCATCCAAATACCTTTTTCGTAAAAAAATAAAGGAAAAACAAAATGATGACCTAAAATTCTGAAACTTGAGAGCCCACACAATGACAATGCTTCAATGGTGGGAAGAGGAGAGCCAAGTAATAAACTGCCGAAAGGTCCTACTCATTTCTTGCGGAACAACTTTTAACCGTTTATTCAATTTCGGTACAATACCCCCACTATCCCCAGTCCACAAGTTTTAGTGTACGACTTTTCTTTCTTCAGTTCTACTATCATCAGTTGTCAATGGACTCTATACATATGCAGAAGGAATTTGCATCGATAGCCGAATAATTTTGATTCGTTGATATATGTGCGTATGAACGATTGACGATAAAACCAATAACAAAAAAATTAGTGGCATTTCCAAATTCTTCCTCCATCATTGCTAGGTGCCAACTACCTCTATTTACCATGTAACACTAATGTCCTTTTATCAATCACCATTGTCACCACTATAAAACCTTTGGAATATAAAAACGAGTATCAAATGTTTAATGACGTATAAAGGAATGTGACAATGACGGATGTGGTAGTAACCTTTTGTGACGTCCCACCACCAAAGTAAAAAGTAAATGGTAATTAGTAGCACCTAAAAATAAAATAGCAAAACCCACATTTTCTGTGTTAAATTAATCCCGGGAAACCAAAATCATGCATTGGTAATTTGGTAGAGACGAGAAAAAAAGGAAAGTGAGTAATCAGTTGCGTTGTTATTTGTTGTTACCATTTTATTATCTACATCGTCATTCCACCAATCCCCATGAAAAAGGGACTTACCCCACCGTCAAAACGACTTACAATCAACAACAAATAATTTAAAACTTTTTTTTTAATTAACGAAAAAAGGAAGCAATTAAAAGCTACCGCCGTTTACGAGTTTCAGTCGTCGTCGTCGTCGTCGCCGGACTTATGATGATTCACCTTCGCAAAGCTCAGTCCACGCGCTACGGCTGGACCATGCGGCGCGTCCACCACCGTCGCCGACGACATCTCCATCTGGCAAATCCGGACCGCGCCGACTAACTTCTCGGGCAGCTCATCCTCTGCCTGCGCCTCCACCACAAACCCCATGTCAATCGTTACGCAAGTCACGTATCTCAATGCGAGTCTCAGAATGGCCTTCGCGATCCCCGAGCTCGCGATATCCACGTCAATTTCAAGGTAGTTAGGTCCTCTATGGTAATTACACGTCAGCGCCTTCCCCAACAAACACGCACTGTAATTCCCCACCGTCTTCTCGACGATCCACGGCCCTTTCACAATCCGATTCACGATCTTGAACCGCTGGTTCCTGAACGAGTCGTCCCCGTTGATGAACCGGTATAGGAGCGAGCTGGAGGGGATAGGATCCTCTGTGGCGAAGTAGAACACCGCGCTGTGCTGGTCCTTACCGGGGACTTGTAGATTCACAGCGAAAATGAAGCTCTTCATGGACTTGCCTTGGGCCTGGGCCTTCCGCAGCGCGTTGGCCACGCGGTTATCGGGGCGAGCGAGTACGTTATCGAGTTTGGTGCTGGATCTGAGCCAGTCTGTGCCGCACGGCGTGAGTAGGTAGTCGCCGGCGGGGCCTTTTTGCTTTTTCGTCAAGTAGTTCTTTGTGCGGAGAGAGAATAGGTCGCCGGGAGGTGAGGCCCAGCCATTGGTTCCGGTGGTGAGGTCCACGTGGCGCAGTGATCCGCTGTGGATGGACTCGGAGATCCAATCGGCGGTGGAGGTTGTGGACTCATCGGATCTGGGGCATTTTCCGACGTGATCGGCGACGGAGCTCCGATGCTTTTGCTTGGTTGTTGGACACATGGTTTTGTCTCTCTTTGTTTTTGCTTTCCCTGTGAGACTGTGACTCTCTTCTCTAATCGAAGTACACCTCATAATGGAGGCTACGGTGGGTATAATAGTTTAAAAACAGAAGTACCCTTGCTTTTGGAGAATATTGCGATACAGCCCTGGATTTTGGACAGCTAATTTTATATAATTATTTCCAATTTAATTATTGATCGCATCTGTGACAGATAATTTACACGACTCTATATATATATTTATATGCTTTTTTTTTTCTTCTTTTTTGGAAAATAAAAAACATTGGTCACCATTTCGCACACCTAAAAACAATTTATTTTCATTTTCCTTGCCTTAAATATACATATATTTATTTTTGAGAGAGCCTTAAATATATTTCATGATAACATGTTCAAGTAAAATTTATAATTAAGCATACTTTTTTTTGTTGATTAAAAATTAAGCATGCTTAAACACTCCCTTTGACTCCCTTATCGAAATTAAGAAAATGAAAAAACAGTCCCTTTGACATGAGAGAAACTCTCATGCAACGGGTATAGTACTTTTTGATATTCCATCCAATAACGCAATGACATATATGATTACTTTTACACATGTCATTGTGTTATTGGCCGTAAATAGCAAATAATGTTATCCCAATTATAAATAAATTTTTTTGCTTTGACACATGCTTTGAATTAAATAAATCCCATGTAGCAAATCGGAGTCTTGGAGAATGAATATATTAATTGCTAACAATTAAATAAAATAGCATGTGCTAATAATAAACCCACATGCACTTGGATAAAAATAATTGCCCATGTGACACTACTATTGCATTGCACGGTTGAAAACAAGAAGCAGCAGGAGAGAGGTAGGTAATAAGTGACAAAATTAAGATTCATTGTACCTAAGAGCATCCACAATGGGCTCCCTAAATCACCTTTTTAGATAAATTTTAGGGAGGAATGGTAAAAAAGCAACTCCAACTACGCTCCCTATCCACCTCCTAAAATAGAGAGTCCTCTAGGAGCTCCTAAATCTGAGGAGAGAGAAAGAACTCCTAGTGGTTCTATATAATTTAATGTTGCTTTATTTAATGAGTATTTCAAACCTTTATTTAATGCTAACTATTTTTCATTTTATTTTTTAATAGAGATGGACCAATCAAAAAAGAGTTATAGCTAGGGGTGGGCACGGTACGGTATGGTACGGTATTGAGCCTGTACCGCTACCGATACCGGAAATTTAAATCGGTATGGTACGGTATGAGATTATGGTTTGCCAAAACTGGTACTGTACCGTACGTACCAAATCGGTATCGGTACGGTATCGGTATCATTTCGGTACCAAAATGATACAACTAAAAAAGGAACCAATTCAATATTCAACACCAAAATAAGTGATGCCTAAGTTACAAATTCAAAGATTCAACATATTCAATATCCAAATCCTAATCAACATATTCAATATCCAAATCCTAATCAACATATCCAATATCCATCAACATATTCAATATCCAAATCAACCAAATCAATATTTATCCATCAACAAATTCATCAAACCCAAATGGTTAAAACTCATGTCTTATTGCTTACAAACCAAAATAGTTAAAATTATCCCTTATGGCTTACAAAAATACAAATACAATCCAAACATAAATGACAAAAACATAAAGTTATACTATTCGGTACGGTACGGTATTGACCGGTACCAAAATCTTGATACCGCTACCATACCATATTCTATTGGTACGGTACGGTACGGTACCAAATATCTCCCCATACCAAATGAAACGGTATGAAATCGGTATGGTACGGTGCGGTTAGGGTACGGTTTCGGTATTTCGGTTTAAGATGCCCACCCCTAGTTATAGCATTTATGACTCTCCAAATTAGGGAGTATGGTTGGAGTTGAAATTTTTTAGAGAGCTCCTAAAATAGCTTTCTTATATTCTTAGCCAAATTTTAGCTAAGAAATAGAGAGCATCATTGTGGATGCTCTAAGAGCATCTACAATGGGCTCCTTAAACCACCTCCTTAGACAAATTTTATGGAGGAATTGTAAAAATGCAACTCCAACCATGCTCCTTATTCACCTCCTAAAATAGGGAGTCCTCTATGAGCTCCTATATCTGAGGAGAGAGAAAGGACTCCTAATGACTCCCTATAATTTACTTCTATTTTATTTAATGAGTATTTCAAACCTTTATTTAATGTTAACTATTTTTTATTTTATTTTTTAATAGAGATGGGCCCATAAAAAAAAAGTTATAACATTTATGACTCTCCAAATTAGGGAGTATGGTTGGAGTTGAAATTTTTTAGAGAGCTCATAAAATAGCTTTATTATATTTTTAGCTAAATTTTAGCTAAGAAATAGAGAACATCATTGTGGATGCTCTAATTTCCTTGGTTTAAAAACAAATTCTAAAGTAAGTTTTGTGCATTCCCCGTTATGATTTGGGGGAGGGGTTTTAGATTCTCAAAACCCGAAAAGGAAGAACTTGATTTTGAAATGTACTTGAGTTTGAAGACATTAATGTTGTCAATTCATAGTATGGCTGCATTTTGATTATAGAAATATATTTAAACACCATGTTTGTCTTTTTCTTTTTCTTTTTTAAATTTTAAAAACAAAATACTTAATTTTTTTTTAGTACAAGCAACTATTATGTCATAGGAGTTCGAATATAAGACTTATAGTCAGCAAATCAAGACCCCTTTTCCACTAGAGTATATCTTAACAAGAAAATGCTTAAGTTGAGTAAGGAATAAGAATTGATATGGAATGTCATTCTCCTCATAAAACACCACTATCGTCTTTACAATTTTCTAATAATTATCGTGACTTTATCGATTGCCTTACCAATTTTTAAATTTCTAATTATTGTTATTTGAATTTGATTGCCCTGAAAAACTAAATTCCAATCCATATAATGTTATCAATCACTTATAATTTGGGTTATGTTATTTGACTAATTTACATGTTACATTGTAAGTGGATGAAATACTCTATGTTCCATTATAATATTATATACAATTGTTGTAACATTAGTGAATTCGTAACACAATCTATGTTTTGCTTGCTGATGTGTTAAGCTCAAGTCAAGCCCAAATCTAAGCTAAGATCATGATATGTTTGAGTTTTGATTTAGAGATTAATTCCAACACTTTATCTTCCTATTTATTAGGACAAAAATTTCTCCATTTCCTGATGTTTAATTTCGACTTTTCTTACGAGTCAAGGGAGAATAAGTGGCATTTTATGTAATTTATCATATACAGGACGGGGATTTTCCGAAGTGAAATGGAAAAAAATAAAAAGAAAACCTTGACAGAGAGTTTGACTTAACGAATCTGACGATGGAGAAAGCAACACGAGTGAAGTAACATATTTAATGAAGGGAGTTTGTTGACCCAAAAAAATAAAAAATAAAAAAATAAAAAAGACAAAATAACGATAACCGAAATACTCAATAATATCAAAATAGGTGGACACCCACATTCGATTAAGAGGCTCGGATTTGACACGTGGCTCATAGCTAATATCAATGTTGGCCTTACAAGTTGAAAGTCGTATGTATATATGCCCATAACAACTTATGACAGCAGAAATTACGCCACCACATAAATCCAAATAATAAGGAACCAAATTTTTTATAAATTTTTAGAGTGTTGTTAAACGAGTCCTAAAATAAATTGAATAATAATATTATTTATATTAGATTGTTTATGTTTTACAACCTGATATTTTAAATTACCCTTGAAATATGAAAAGATGATCAAATTCGAGCACACTGCCTTTGCCAACTTAGCCCACGATTGCTTCTTTATTTATTTTTTTCTTTTTCTTTTGATAAGTATATTACATTGTTTTTATAAATAATTAGTTTATTAGTTTAATTTACGTCGTCGTCGTTGTTCTATGACTTGCAATATGTTGGCTGCATTTTGTATTCTTAGACTTAAATGTATGCCATGTCGACTACTAAGTCAAAGCCAAAAAAATTAAATAAAAAAATGTCAAAGAGGACCCAATAATGGTTATGTCGACCATTTATGGGTGGAGACTTTTCTAGACAACTTCCGTTTGTTAACATCACAACTTTTATTTATTTATTTATATATCTAATAAAATTGGAATGATAAGAAGAAAAAGAAACACGACAATTCAAAAAGCGTCCAAGAAAAATAAAAGTCTATAGGAGTATAAAATAATTCAGAATAACTTAAGGAGAACGGTTCCTAAAATGCTTTAGGGCAAAATAAGTTGATGCGCAGTACAATTTAATAATTCAGAATCATTTCAAGGGCATTTGAAAGAAAAGTCTCTGGCTTCCCATACTCCAAATGAGATGAGGTCTGCAGGCATTTCATGATGTTGGCTTTGTAAGATAACATTTAAACATCCAGGTTCAAAGGAGTTTTTTTTTTGGTCGATAGGTTCAAAGGTTCATGTCATCTACAGAAAACATTTTGTATCATGCAATATGGTTTCAAATCACAGCAGTAGAAGAAAATGAAGGTGGATTCAAAGCATAGATAGCAGCTGCAAAATATCATGTCATTATGTAACAAAGCTTTCTGATTCAAAACATAACCATAACAATTCATCAATAAATCTAATTGGTAACGGCAACTTCAGCAACTAAACACACAAAGTTCTGATTCATATTAAGAAGCTTTGATACACCTACTAATATGCCGGAAGATAGGGTGCCGGATACCATCCACTACGACATGGCAACCCCTTGGGCTTTAGGGTCACCTAGTTTCGAACCAGAAGAACCACACAGGTACCATCCATAATATGAAATCAATCACGTATAACATTAAAGTTCAACCAAACAGCATGTACAAAACGTTAATCTCCGTAGCATAGGATTAGCAGGCGAAACACAATACCAAAGTGACCAAAGTCTAAGAATGAATGAGAAGCCAGTTTAGCATGCCCGTGTAAGGACAGATCATCCGGACATGGGGCTAAGCCTAGACCATTAATCACAACATTCTTGCAATGTGAAATGCTCCGTGTTCAATATAAGACAGGAAGTGTGGCATTAGTAACACAGATCAAGAGCCATGACACCATCTTCAACTTGTTTCTGTAAGTTTGATGAATTACATTCTATTTGTCCCGACTTATGTACGGTTCTAGGGAGGTCAATACATACTGGAAATCCTTTCTCAAACACAGGATAAAGTTCAAACAACTAAACACTGTCACAATGCATTAATTTTTAGTTTCTTCCTCGAATTACTCAGCAACCGAATCAAACGCATATGAAAGATACAGATGGGAAATAACACAAAAATCAGACAGAATGTTCGTTCCTCTTGCTTGGATTTCCTAAGAAACCAAAATGAAGATATTTGTAAAACTCATTGAACTTATAACTTGCACAAACAATCTAATAGAGAACTGCACAGCCTATACTCAAAAGAAGGAAAAAACACTTTGAACCAGAACTGAAAATCAATACTAAAAAAGACATAAATTTTAACAACAATCAGATTCAAAAGGGTCTCTGCCAATTCTTAAACCGTGTAATTCATCAATTCCCAGCAATCCATAACCTATTAATTAGTACACAGACCAGTAACTGCAATGACTTGCTAACTCAATTAACATTCATACACAAGAAATCAACAAATTAGGGTTTTCATATTCATTTTATTTTTCACAAATCAACCTGTTCCTTAGTGTGC
Source organism: Prunus salicina (assembly GCA_020226455.1). NCBI lineage: Eukaryota > Viridiplantae > Streptophyta > Magnoliopsida > Rosales > Rosaceae > Prunus > Prunus salicina. The sequence goes on from CM035341.1 coordinate 42,175,582, forward strand.
TTTTCTCCTCTGGGGCTGCCTCTCTTTCTCAGTAGCTAGTCTGTATATCCAATACACCTAACATGATGCAAAACGAGAGAAAATCAGATATCAGAGTCTAATTGAATCCCAACCCTAGGAGCTGAAACCAAAAAGAAAAGAAAATAAAGAAATGGAAAAGTTTTGAGAGTACCAAAGCGAGGACATGAGCTACTATTAGGAGAACGACGATGAACGGGACTGCTTCGAGGATCCATGGCCGAAGAGAAATCTGCTGCGGATTCGCCATTCGATCGAAATCAGAGGTTTTAGAAGAGAGAGAGAGGGAGAGTTGAGCACAGCAATCAATCAGGGTTAACAATTTCGCTGGTTTACTGTACTGATGAAGCTTACTAGAGACGAGCGGAACGTGACACAGGCAAATGGGAACGGAGCGAGAGTCGGGTCAGTTTGACCCGAGTGTGAGCTCAATGAATATTCAGCCTCATGGGCTCATGGCCCAAGGTCTTATCCAATCCAAATCGAACCCAAAAAAAAATTAATTAAAAGAAAATAAAACTAAAACCCCCATAGGCGGTTCACTGGTGTGGTGTCCGTAAGATGTACTGTGGTAAACGTGGCAGCTTTCTCGGTCTCTCACCAATCTCTCTCCTCTCTCTGTGATCACTGGAGCATTACTACAAACGGTTTCGCTGCAAATCTATATACCTGTGATGGGTTCGTGAGCTCTGCTTTCCTCTATAATTTTGCCGCCGATGAGGAATGTCTTTGTTACGCTCAAGCGTCACCGCCATGTCACTCTGCTATCCCAAAGTACCGCTCTTAACCTTCTGCTTTACCTCGCATTTGCTTTGGGATTTTACTTGTTCTCTATTTGGTTGATGACAAAATGCGGGAAGAAAATTGCTTTCGTAAAATTCAATTGTTTATTCGCTAATTTGTCGATTTGTTGCTTAATTATTTTGACTAGTTTACCACATGGATCGCCTAATTGCCTCATTAAATTCATTGTGATATTTACACTCGTGGATTATGATACCAGTAATTGTCTCTATAGTCTTCACTTATTAGTGACGTATTGGGTTTTTTTTTGGTGCAGCTTTACGCCATGACAGAAATATGGAGACCATTATACCAAAATGCATACCATTGAGATACCATAAGGATGTTGAAATTAGATGGAAACAAGATAATTGGTTTCCATATCAGTTGTTACAACGACATTGGTAAGTTCATGACTATCTTGAGTATCTTCAGTGATGGGAATTCAAGGCACTTGTTTCTCTTGCACGAAATGCTTCATTTTCTTCATTCTTTTTGATGCAGTATTTCCACCAGCGTGCATGGTGAAAGGCCAACTGCAGAGTATGCAAAGTTGAGGAAGGAATCACTAGAAACTCAATTTAGGCATGCTCTTGGAGCTTATGGCTCCAAAAGTCCATTTTTGGCTTTGTATAGAGCAGCAATTGTTTCATATTATGTGTTGAAGCTGACAATCTGGCAATGCTTTGTCCATGACATAAAAAAACGCGCCATCAAGGTAATTGACAGATACTCTATTTATTTTACATGCCATTGTGTTGCATATGCTTTTAGTTTTACGTTGCTTTAGTGATGATGTGTCTGTGTCTTGTAGCTGATGTGCAAGCACTATGATCTGGAAGCATTACCCAAATCCTATACTTCAAATTACCTCTTTGGATATCCGTAGACTAATAGTTGTAGTTCCATTTTATTTGTTTGGCACATTTTGACTCTCATAAAAGTTAGCATATACGTAGTTCCCTCATTTCTTCCTCCTATGGGGAAATGAGAAATCCTTTTTTTCATGATTTAAAACATGCAACCGTCTGAAATTTAATGTGATCTATTGCAGTTTCGGCAAACTCTTATCCACTTGGGACCTTTCTACATCAAGGCAAGCCACTTTTTTTGTTATGAAATTTTCAAGACACCCTTTTCCCCGAATGAGCAATAACATCTAATGAATGCAATCTTATATCATTCAATATCTTATTTCATGATGGCAAGATGTACCTACTTTACCCAATTATGTTTGAATTTACAGCTCGGGCAGGCTTTGAGCACTAGGCCGGATATATTACCAACCGTATACTGCCAAGAGCTTGTTAAGTTACAGGTTACTAGCTTCTTCCTCCCATGAGCCCCTGTGATAGTGGGTTATGTGATGAAATGTTATAGCTTCCACTATCATAGATCTCTTTACTTCTTCATTCTAATCAAACCATTTTCTTATATAACAGGATCAAATACCCCCATTTCCAACGCGTGTTGCAATTAAATCTATTGAATCTCAGCTGGCTGGTCCCATTTCACAACTTTTTGCTGACATCAGCCCAGAGCCTGTTGCAGCAGCATCCTTAGGGCAGGTCTATAAAGGTTAGAGAGCTGTTTTTTCTTAATGGGAGAAAAAAATTTCCTTGGATGTATATGCTCATATGCAGCATCCCATTCAAAACTTTTTGCTGGCATGTCTCTTGAATTTTCTACAGTGATGTTCAAGAAAAAGATGTATACACTTCTCAAGCTGAATGGTTTATTTTGTTGTTTCAAGTTTTGCAGCTCACCTGCATTCTGGGGAGCTGGTAGCGGTTAAAGTACAAAGGCCTGGTATGTCACTTGCATTGACCCTTGATGCCTTATTATTCCATATGATCGGGGGCCAATTAAAGCGATTTGCTAAGGCCCGCAAAGATCTACTTGTAGCAGTGAATGAGATGGTGAGCGTTCTGGATTTCATCTCATGTGGAGTGACTTCTATCAATTCTCTAAATCTCCATTATGTCTGAGAATGTAGACTTTGGGTAGCGTTTACAAGTATACATGTGTGCACACCTATTGATGTGTTTTCCAAGTCGGTGATTGTCATAAAAATGGAAAACTTTTTCTAACATATGCTATCATTGTTCCCCTACAGTGGAGTTTCCTCTTGTTTTCCAAACTTTTCTCTAACATATGCTATCATTGTTCCCCCACAGTGGAGTTTCCTCCTGTTTTTCCATTTCTTTGTTCACCTTCATTTTGTTTCTTATAACATTGACAATGTACTGATGTTCGGTGTTTTATGGTCCCTATTGAATGAACAGGTGAGGCATATGTTTGATGAAATCGATTACATCCGAGAGGCAAAAAATGCTGACCGTTTTGCTTCTCTCTATGCTTCACGCCCAAGTAAGTTTTCTTGAATGTGTAATAAGTGCAATGTGTTCTTTATGTGAATACTATACTCAATAATATATAATACTCTCACCAGTGTTTACAGGATTGCCTGCTTCTTGGGGCATCTTCTCTTGTAGGAACATTCTGTAGTGAATTTCTGTCCGGAATGTGCCTAAACATCTTTATGGGTCACATCCATGTTCGGCCTGTTTGAATTGCAATTTTCTGTATCTGTACTATTTGAGGGCTAATAAATTGCTTGTTTTGCCATGGATTCCTGTTCAGAAAAATACAAATTGAGCAAATTATTAGATAACATGATTTATATTTTCACTTGTAGGAATTAATTTATTATATAAGTTGGTGCTTTAGCTCATTTGGATAGAGCTAGTACGCATTCCATGATAATTACTGTGCTATGCCAAATGGCAATTCTTGTGTAAGATTGGTTTTAGAGAACAATTTGTCATCTTCTGTTTTATGTGTAATGTCTACAAATGGAGCTGTTATATCAGTAGAAATTCTTTATGATGGACAGGTGATGGGCAAAAAGAAGCCAGGAGAACTCTTAAACATAAAGAGGCAAACACTATAAAAGTTCCAAAAATATATTGGGACCTTACCCGTAAGGGTGTGCTTACAATGGAGTGGATTGATGGAATTAAGCTTACTGATGACGTTGGCCTAAAGATGGCTGGCCTGAACAGAAAAAAACTAATTGACCAGGTACTTGGTGCCAATAGTTCATTCAACATATTCGTGCAGTGGCAGTTTTCCATGATTTGTTTTTCCACTTGTGCCACTGTAGAAATAGGAAATAAAGTATTAGGCAGTAGATTACACAAACAGAGTTAAATAATTTAATTGCGAACAGTTAAATTATAAGTTTTCTTGGTTTAAAAAACCTAGAAAGGTCCAGATCTGATTGGATTTAATACTTGGGAAAGATTAACTAAAGTGACTTGTAAGACATCTTGTACTAGGCCTATAGCAAAACTTGAATACCATAGCCCTGTCCTTACATATGTTTATACCAAAGCCATGCATAGTCAATAGAAAGTCACATGTTCGTTACACTGACTTTTTAAATGACTTGGAATGGGCATGTCTGTATTCTATCGTAATAACATAACATGAAACAAAATAAATGTCACTCATAATGTTCAGATAAAGAACTAGAGAAATGGTGACTAGTGGACTGGTCCAAAGGCTTATTGGGCTAGCTAGGTCTCCTTAGATGCTCCTGCAACAACTTGCGTGGAACACGAGTTTCAGCTGTATCTTAGGTAGTAATACTGCACATGATTTTTCTGTGTTATTATCAAAATTCTCATCCTGTTTTGCCTCTTCTTCTAGGGATTATACTGCTCTTTGAGGCAATTGCTTGAGGTGGGATTTTTTCATGCCGACCCACATCCTGGTAACCTTGTTGCCACTAATAGTGGTGCTCTTGTGTATTTTGATTTTGGAATGATGGGTGAAATTCCTCGACATTATCGTGTTGGACTTATTCAAGTGGTAAGAGCTGTTGAATTATTTTTAACTCAGGGCACAAGATCAAATTATTGTCAAGCTAAAGATGTTCTTCAAAATAGAGTTTTTAAATATGCATATATGGCATTTTGTCAGTGTAAGGGTATGCCTGCCTCAAATGATATCCTTTTTAGAAATGAGAACCTAACTGTTCAATTGTGTGGGAGGTTTGGGAAAAGGTAGGAGGATTGCACCCCCTTTTATATTTTTTTAAATCACTTGTATGTAAAATTTCATATTCTTGGCCTCTTGGCTAGGGGAGTTTATATATATGGACACCTGAAAGAAAAAAAATTGTATTTGGTTTCCTCATGATTATGGTGTTGTTTTAAATCACTTGTATCTCGTTCTGTTATGCAGTTTGTGCATTCTTATTCTTGTATGTATGGTGTTGCTAGCTTTTTCTGTATATTGACTTATGGTTGTGTTAGTTGATAAGTTTCTGTTTCTTTCAGCTTGTGCACTTTGTTAATCGTGACTCCCTGGGTTTGGCAAATGACTTTCTTTCTTTGGGATTTATTCCTGAAGGGGTTGATGTACAATCAGTTGCCGATGCCTTGCAAGCATCCTTTAGTGACCGGACTAGACAGTCTCAAGATTTCCAGGTTTTTGCCTCTGCTCGTTTTGTATATCCATGTAGAACATGCTTGTATCTGGCTGTTCACTTCAATAGTTGTTTTAGATAAGGAATTCAACATAGGGATATTAGGACGTTACAAGTTATGCCGTCACTTATGTTAATCTATGAGGGGCTTCTCACAATTTTTTGCTTGTTTTTTCCATTTTTCGCTCAGCCATCTTTCTTGCATTTTGCACATTGTCATGATGGGCTAAAGGAATGTCCTTCCTGGCTCAAGAGATGTATGGGGAAGTTGGCAGCCAATTTTTCTATTCCTGTGCTCTAAGAACTTGGAAATTCATTCATATGCATATGGCATTTAGGGGTATCCAATTTGTTCATTCTGAATCTTAACAGTATGTGACCTTACTTAAATTGAGATGGTGTGGCTAGGACCTCTAATGGGAATTTTCTTAGTCGGACTAAGCCTCAAATGCTTATAATTAGATGTTCAACTGAGAAATCTGTGCAATATATGCACACTTCTTAGTTCTTTTCTACTTGCATGTAGTCACATTTAAGAGCATGCATCAGCATATCAATTTTTTTTTCCTTTCAATAATGAACTACGTATAATATTCTTCAGATTACTTTGAATCTATATGAACATGATGCTTGGATTATAGTTAAATGAACATACGTATGCTAGTTTCTGCTAGTTGACTTTTTGATGAAATTGACATCCTCTTGTTGGGCACTTCTCCACCAGTGAAAGTATGTCCTTCAATTTAATTCTTGCAATGGATTACAGGGAATAATGGACCAACTCTACGATATTATGTATGAATTTAACTTCTCTCTTCCTCCGGACTATGCCCTGGTGATAAGGGCCCTGGGATCACTAGAAGGCACTGCCAAAGTCCTCGATCCTGCTTTCAAAGTCATTGAGAGTTCATATCCTTTTGTGATTGGAAGACTTCTGGCTGACCCAAATCCTGACATGAGAAGAATTTTAAGACAGCTTCTCATACGTAATGATGGATCCATAAGGTGGAATAGGCTAGAACGCCTGGTAGGTTGCCTAATCTCTTTGTTTCCCATAATCTAGCATAGTTGATGCATAAATAGAATCGTGTATTTGCACATAGCTAAACAGACACGTATGTTTTTTCATGAGCATAGTTTTAAAAGGTCCTTTAAACGATTAAAGTTCACATAGTTGTTTCTGCTTCATGAGGACTCTAATCTTAAATGAATCTGCAAATTGTCTTACACACTTAAATTTTGTAATACTGACCTGGTTAATACATTATAACCTTGTATACATGTCAGTGGAGTGGAGTATTGTTCACATATGGGATCCCCCAAGCCAGTTTACTGCATATCATCCCTTCTATTTTGAAGATATTACTCGTAAAAAGTTCTTTTTGATAATTGACTTTTACTATAATATGAATTAGTCAAATACTTGTATATCTATCCACTTTCAATGTTTTTACCAGGCGTCTATTTTTTGTTCCAGATTGCAGCAATATCCGAACAGGCTTCTGAGTCTGCTGAGGAGCACCCTAATTCTGGGGAGAGTTCTCCAAATCCGTTGAGAAGTAAATCATTTGACATGCATGCTGTTGTTGCCGCCACTGAAGATCTTTTACGCTTCATTCTCTCTGAGAAGGGTCAGAGGGTGCGTGTATTCCTTGTTCGGGATATAATTCATGCAGCTGATGCTTTTCTTCAGGAAGAAGTTGTTGGTTGCATGTTCGACGAGAAGCCTGAAGCCAGAGGCTCACCTGAGTCTGAGGTTGTTCTATAAATTGTGTTTCTACTCCTCCATAATAGATAATTTGATAAGCAAGTGGATTAGGAAACATGCAGTAGGATCTTGTATGGTGAGGTTGATTATCCGTTATTTTCTTCTTGTCGCAGGGACACGACACGCTCAAAAGGGTTGTAAATGGGTTTCGTATCTCCGTCAAGCTGTAAAGTTGGCCCCAGAGGTGTGGACAGAAATGCTTGTACGCATGGCACTCACACCCGAGGTTCATAGATTTACATTAGACATTCTTTCATCGCTGATCATTCATTTAAAAGGCAAAATCCCAGAAACTACTTGGGTTTGTATATCTAGACTAATGCACAAGATGGCAAAAAACCGCAGCTCTTCAGAATTTTGAAATTATAGTATATTTTGATTCAAGTTTTATTGCAACCCTTTTTTACCCGTATGCAATGTGTTTCCATAATTGTATATAACGTAAGGAGTATTTCGCACTCAAAATGAAAAGAGGAATACTTGTCGAGCAATAACTTTGTGGTGAAGTTGAGGGTTTGCTTGAAACCCACTGTGCGAGTTCAAAATTTAGTAGAGGCTCGCTCTTTCAAGAACTCCTTCGACCATGGCCATGGGGCACTCACCGGGCCACCGGCCTATGCCTCTCACCAGGCCACCGGCCTATGCCTGGTGACCTTATCGCAAAGGAGTTAAGGTGAACCAGAGAAAATTAGAGAATCTTAAAGCTCTCATTTATTGAAATTGACCCCTCGTTAGTCTCAAGACAATTTATATTCGTGATGGTGAAGGAATGTGAAACTTCGACAAGTATGAGAAATGGAGCCAACTCCTCTTCAAGAGAAAGTTCTTGTATGTATTGATGAATATGCAACTCACTAGTTTTTGTCGGTGGATATTTGTGAGTTGAATGATGCTCTGTGGCATCATATTTTTTGTCCTAGTTCATTTTGGATTGTTTTGAATTTATGGATTGATAGACCAGAGAGTTAGAAAGGGCTCTTCCCTTTTGTTTTTTTTTTGTTTTTTTCTTTTCTTTTTTAAGAAAAGTGATTATGAAATGGTATGTGTTTGACATTTTTATACAATTTTTATTACTAACATGCACATCATTGATGGTGTTTTGAAAGTTTAGTGGGAGAAGATAAAATGTGGGGTTTTGCTTAAAATAACTACATCGGTGGCCTTTGCAAACCGTAGTTGTTGTTGACGTTTGGAAAAAATATTGAAACCTTAAATATACCTAAGTTGTGATCCATGCAACTACAGTTGTAATGCACATTCTATATTTTATATCTCATCTAACTCCCCATAACTCAAGTGATTAAGAGCAGTTATTTAGCACCTAAGGTCTGGTGCTCAAATTTCTCCTTTTTTTGTTTTTTATTTTTTGTTTTTTAATGATACGGAAAAGGAAAACTATAAGACAGAGCCTCTCGGATAAGAGCGCCCAAAAAGATTGAAGTAAAAGGGGAACAAACAGATAATGGGAGACCAACATCGCTTGTATTAAAAAAATATCTTATCTAACTCCAAATTAGTTGACTACTATTTGATCCTGTTAATTTGTTATGTTAGAATAAGTTAATCGGAGGACTGATCACTGGTCAAAGGAAAATTGGCTTATTAATTTTGAGATTTCAAAGCATAAATACAAGTTTAATTAATGTTGCTCGTTTTATGCAGCTGTGTTATTAGAGAGAGAGCGAAAGCTCTAGAATTTTCTTGTAATAATTCCACCGCCCGTCCATTGATCTAATCTTCACGCACAAAATGCTGATTGACTCAACTATACATATTGACCTCAAGTTAAAAAAAGCTCCCATTGCTTGCTTGCTTGCAAAATTGGATTGCCAGGGATTTGACTCGGTCTCACTTCATGCTGGGGCGACGCGTGTGACTCGCTCCTCGCCACCAGTTTTACAACCCAACAAAACAAACTAACCCCCAATTTAATAATTTTTTAATTAAATTAAAATTACAGTTTTTAATTCTGAAATTATCTTGTGAATTTTTTTATTCCATTAAAAAAGCTTTGTAATTATTGATTGCTTCCTTCCGCTGCTTGCGTTTGCAAAAACTGAAACCAAAAATAGAAGAGAATCCGCTTTGGCTTCTCTCACTCTCGTCGTCCTTTTCTTACCTTCGATGACCTTTTAATTTCTCTCTCTATCTCTCTGTCACTTCTCTCTATGGCATTTCCTTTCTTCAGGTACTTTCTCTCTCCCCTCCCTCTCTCTTTCACATTTCATCTTAATTACCGCCTAATTTTCTCTTCCAATTCCTCATCTCCAAGGTGTCTCTTGTCATGTTGATGAACATCAAGATCCGTATATGGCGTCTTAACTTTTTTTATTCTTTTTTTTTCAATGATTATATAATATAGTGTACAATTTGTGTTTTTAATTTTGATTTTCGCGTGATATGCAGGTTAAACTCAGCAATTTATGATTCAGATATGATATTCCTGGAGTGATTTGAGCTATATTGGCGTGCAACAATAGGTCGTGTCATTCATATCATTGGTTCTCTATATATAGCAATCACTGTAGCTATTTTTCTTCAATATCTAATTTCGGTCAAAGAAACAAGAAGCGAGCAATTTGAAAATTCAAGCAACGAGAAGAAGATGGGTTATCTCAATTCCGTTTTGTCACCTTCAACCCAGGTTCATGCTGACGACCCACCTGTAAGCGGCGGGGGGCTCAGGTTATTGAACTCTCCCATTTATCAATTTCTGTTTTTTTTGGTTTGGATCTGGAGTCTCTCCAATTGGTATATTTTTTTTATGGATTGTCATGTATTCCTTTTGTAGCATTTCTTTTATGGGGACCTATGTTTATGTTTTAATTCATGTATTATTTTGACTTGTGATTTATTGGGTACATTTATTTTGTGAAGCTCTTCAGGAAGCAATTCTGAATTTGGGTTTTTGTCTGATCTCATGCATAAGTCTAAGTTTTGAGGAAATTTTGGTGTGTAATTTGGATTGTATGATGCTTTTATTGTATTATATACCTTCATGAGATGACCTATGAATTCTGGTCCTGGTGATATTTATTTTTTAGGGAAGATTTTCGTTGATTTGGCTATTGCACTAGACCTGAGCTATGTTATTTATCTCAATTTAGTTGGATGGTTGCGTAAAGGGTGATAGAATTTAGGTCCATCAATCATTTAACAAGTGTTATACAAAAGCAAGAGGGGAAAATTTATGACATGCATGATCACAGAAACTTGTAATTTATGTTTTGTCGTGTCCGGGCTGCACCCGTGTTGCTACGTCTGCCTTAATTACCGTTTGTCGTGTTCGACACCGCCAAACATAAGGATTGTGCAAAGCATTATTTTTGTTTTGCTTGTTTGCTGGATCTTCCAAATGATGCTGTCTGGAATTTTGCATTTGTGGACACACTGAAAAAGCTTTTCATTGGCATTATGATTGTGTGACAAAATATGTATTTGTTTTTAATCTCCACGTGCGTGAGCGTGGAACTCATTTTGGAAACATGTACCTCATTGGATTTTGCTAAAAGTTATGGTTATTTCCCTTCCTGCATTGACCCCTGAAATTTGGTTCTTAAATGCTATTGGAATTGGATATGGATATTCACCTTTGAATTCTTTACTGTTTCTGTTACATGTCATTTTTTACAATTGTTCGGACTAGTCTCACTATGTGTGATGTTAAATGTGTTAACAGTCAGAATGGAAAGTTCAGTTATGGATATGCAAGCTCTCCGGGGAAAAGATCTTCTATGGAAGACTTTTATGAGACAAGAATTGATGGTGTTGAGGGAGAAATAGTTGGTCTCTTTGGAGTTTTTGATGGTATATATCTCTCTCTCAGACACACACACACACACACACACACACACACACACACACACACATGCATGCCTGTGCACACACAGGGATGGGTGTGAATATATCATGCTTAGCATCGTTTACATACACAATTATGTAGATGGCTGTGAGGTGTGGATATGTATTAAATCTTTGCCAATTTTCATCCTTCTAGTGTGGATATAATCTTCATATCTTTTCTTTGGTTTATTGTTTGCTCACTCAATAATATTGTTGTTAGTATGATATTATGTGATTTTAATTGTTGAGTGGGTTTCGGTTTGCGTCAAAGTTGAGATCTCACCCTTGATCAACTTGTCAGTTTACGCATGGGGTCGAGCTATTCTAGCTGGATAATGGAAATCTTGGTCTTTGCCACACTGTGGTGGTGATCTTCTGACCAGATGATCTGACTCTGTGGGGCTCTATTCTGATACTTCAAGCTCTACATGCTTAATTCACATTAACTCGCTAATTGGATTTGATTAGTATTTCATGGAGCAGCAGCTCTGTTGTATTTCCATCTGGTTTGACTGTATATGTAATCATTCTTTCTATTCTTCTCTTGTTGGATTAGTTTCTTAGTAAGTCTTAATTAATTAGTTAGCATTCTTCCAGTCATAGTTCATGCGCTATTCATATGGAGCATTTGTACATAAGCATACACAGAAAACGCTTTTACTCATATTGTGTTTGTACATATATACTTTCATAACTTTTTGAAAGCAAGAAGATAGGCGACACTGAAAAATTCTGCGTTATATTGAATCAGGTCATGGGGGTGCACGTGCTGCTGAATATGTCAAGCAAAATCTTTTTAGTAATTTGATCAGGCATCCAAAATTTATCTCTGACACCAAATCTGCTATAGGTTTGTCACTTCTTACCTGTAGCCTGCAATGTTTTGGTTGCTTTCTAATTAATCCTTTTCAGTTTTCTACTTACGAAAAAATAAATTACAGCATTTAATTTCCTGTTCCTGCAGCTGATGCATACAGCCATACAGACTCTGAATTTCTGAAATCAGAAAATAATCAGAATAGAGATGCTGGGTCAACTGCTTCCACTGCGATCCTAGTTGGTGACCGTTTGCTTGTCGCGAATGTTGGGGATTCCAGAGCTGTGATATGCAGGGGTGGTAACGGTAAGACTTTGAAGATTGTCCCCTCTTCAGTTGTGATTTTAGCTTAATAATTGTATCAAAGACTACAAGTTCGAGGGTTGAAGGACTTTTGTGCCCTGTGTCTTATGTTTTGCTAGATGGTATAACCGGCAAGAGAGAGAGAGAGAGAGAGTTGATGATATCTTTAGCTCTTTAATAGTAGCACATTATTCGAGCTAAAAGTATATGGATACTGGAACTTCATGGTTGTAGAGAATTTTGTTGAATGACAGTATTGTGCTATAAAATGTTCACATGTTTCATGGTTCTGTAATATTATCTTTTCATATCTTGCAGCTATAGCTGTTTCAAGAGATCACAAGCCAGACCAGACTGATGAGCGGCAACGGATTGAGGATGCAGGAGGATTTGTAATGTGGGCTGGTAAGGTTTATGATTGTTTTGAAGGTTTTTCATGAATTGGTAGATGATTGCGTTCTTGATGACGGAGATTGTATCAACAGGAACTTGGAGAGTCGGAGGTGTTCTTGCTGTTTCTCGTGCATTTGGTGATAGGCTGTTGAAGCAGTATGTCGTTGCTGATCCAGAAATACAGGTTTGATTCGTTTTGCTGATGCTTGATAGTCAATACACACAAACTATGGGTGTTCAAGGATGTATAGTCTTTTGAGGAAAACATGATTCTCATAGAAACTTTAAAATTTTCATGATTGGTGTTAATCTCAGACACTGAGAATATTCGTCTGATTAACTGCATTTTGAGTTCTTTATTATCGATACCAGTCCTATGTGATTTGAAGAATTTGTTGATTGGTATTGCCTTGTGGTTTCCATTGCCTGCTTCCATCCCTAGCTTCTCGGCATATTTTATTAACTTGCTTTATTTTGGCAGGAGGAAAAGATTGACAACTCTCTGGAGTTCCTTATCCTTGCTAGTGATGGACTGTGGGATGTTGTCACCAATGAGGTTTGCCATGACTTTTCCTTTTTTCTTTTTACTGTTCTGCCATACGGTTGATATGATGGAGGGTGAAATGACAGCATGCCTTTAGAGCCTAAAACTTTTTGTTCTGTATTTGACTACTTGACTAACTAAACAGTAATCAATCCTTCTGAGTAAATAGTTGGGATGTCTGTCCTTTATCCCTATTTTGCTGCGATTATACGGTGTTTTTACAATCAGCAAACGGATTAGAGGACTTGGTATGACCCTGACTGGTTCTTGACCTTATTTCTATAGGAGGCCGTCGCAATGATCAAACCAATTCAGGACCCAAAGCAGGCAGCGGAGAGGCTAATGCAGGAAGCATATCAGAGAGGAAGTGCAGACAATATTACCTGTGTCGTGGTTCGTTTCTTGGCTAACCAAGGGGGCACCTCTCGTAGCAGTTCCGGGTAAGCACCTGCTCATGCTCAGAGCAAGGGGCTTGGAATCCTACCAGATTGGTGGTAGGTCAGGTGCAATAAAAATCAGTGGTTAATAGTTTTAGAACATCCGTGGTAGCGTTGTACTTTAAAAAGAATAGAGAGACATGGTCAAAACTTACATGGCTGCAAATGTGTATTACATGTCTTCAGCCTATATAATAGCATAGAATTGTGTATGTGAACTTAGATCTTGTACTTTGACAGTAAAGTGTAGCAGAAATGTCAATGTGTTTGTAAAGTGTTTTCTCATTTCGTTTGCTCTCTGTAAATCTAAGCGTTAATTCAGGTGTTAAATCTAAGCAAATTATGCGAGGAAGAATAAACGAGGAAAATAAAAACTCCTTTGTATTTTTTTGGTAATTCTTATTTTATCCTCGTGTTCAAAGACTTTTTGGTACTAAAAATAAAACCAAGTATTTCTTAAGTTTGAGCTTTGTTATCAGGACCAGGTATTTCTTAACCGTTCGATTGAAGACAATCGGCACTTGTCTTCACCCGCACGAGCTCTTTGCCCAAACTAAACAGAAACCAAAATTTTCCAGGTGAAAAATCACTGCACTTCACCAGAACTTTTCTCATTCAGAAGTTCATAAATATTTTAGTGTTTGCATAAATATTTTAGACAACTAAACTCTGATATCGTACAATGAAAGCTAACTGGAAAACAAATAAATTGAAACTACATATATACCCATGATGCTTTGTTTCTCTTTCTCTCTCTCTGACCTTTCTCCACATTTCAACTCTGATAATAGATAGTGACTCAGTGAGTGGAAACAATTTACAAAAGGAGAAAAAAGAAGAAGAAAGTTTGAGAACAAAAGTAAAATTACATTTCTGTAGAGTAGAGAGAGAAAGAGGAGGACTCAGAAATATTGAATGGTATCGGCAAGGCAATTTTGCCAATTGCCATTACGCACGACGAGCGAACCAAATTGTTATCCTCATCGTCCTCCTTTCTTTCTACACTCAAAAAGAAACTGAACTGGGCAACAACAACAAAAACAAAAAACAAAAAATCTAAAATCGAAACCGAAAACAGAAAAAAGAAGAGAAAATTAGGAACAAGGAGAAACCTACCTAGCTATTTTTTAGTTACACAAGCAGCAAAGAAAAATGGACTCTCTCTCTCTCTCTCTCTCTCTCTCTCTCTCTGTGCATATTGCAATAACAACAAAGGGTTGGGGGCTTTATATAATGGGGGTGGTGTCTTTGTTCAACTTATTTGATCTAAAAAAATCGGGTGGAGATGCCCACATTGACATAATCGTCTGCCTTGCTTACCAAGGCTGGTGGAGCCATATAAAGAAAATAATAAAATAATGAAGTTTGTCTGTCATCTTCCTTTGCAGCCAACCACACATCACATGTAGAGGTCATCATTTGGCCCACAACCTGTGGCCCGAAGTGGGTAATCTGATGTTTGACAGGTTAACATCTAACTCAATACTTGGGCCTACTCGATCCGGCCTGTTCTAAGGTTGAGTAGAATTTGAGTTTAGCATTGAAATTCTCGGCCCAAGAGCCCGCCTAAGCCCAGGCCAGCCCATCATAAATAAATAAATAATAAATACTAATAATAGTATAGAATTATTATAGGCGTACAAATATTCAAAGAAACAAGTCCATTGTAATAAACAAAAAGAAATAATGTACATATTTTACAGTGATGCACTCAACAACTTTTTTTTAGATTTAATCAAAATAATATAATATATTTTATGAATTAATAAATTTATTGTTATTTTTTTAAACATATAGTTTAAAAAATTTGTTATCTTTAATTGTTATAAATTAATAAGTTAAATTTTTTTATCGTTGTCTAAAAATTTGTAACAAAAAGATATATAAAAAAAACTTTAAAAAAAGTATTAAAAAATAAAATAAAAGGACCGGCCTTTCTAGGCCCATCAGTGGCTTGGTTCAAAAAGCCCGCCAAGGCTCAGCCCAATAGGCAAGCTCAGGCCAAGGCTTTTGAAATCTTGGCCTAGCCCAACTCGAAAAAAGAAAAATCCAGACGAGACTCGCCCCGAACCCAAAAATTTCAAGCTGGTCCAGGGCGAATCAATGACGAACCCTAATCACAGGTCCTTTAGCTTATATAAAGGGTTCATCTCTTCACTGCTATAAGCCTAGGAGAAGTGAAGCACACCAACTAAGAGAAGAAAGAGAGTAGGGTAGAGAGGAAGGAAAGAAGAGAATGAAGAAAAGAGTGAGGGGGAGAGAAAAGAGAGAGGAGAGAAATTCTCCAAGAGAGAAAAATAAGTGAGCTAGTGAGATTGTAAACACTAAAGTTGTAGTCCTATTATTTTACATTGTGGAAAAGTTACTGTCGTTGCTCTCCAAAGACGTAGGCATGGCCAAACCTCGTTATACAATGAAATGAAAAGTAGATGTAAGCATTAATAATTAGTAATAAAGTATGATTGCTCCCTCTAAAACAAAACGTGCTTGTGCTCCAGATGAGTTTCTAAAAGTGGAAACAAATATTTTAGTACCCGGTTTACAAATTTCTTAGATTAAATAAAACAACTCTCTTTTTATCTGCAATAACTATCACCATTTTTCATACTCCTCTAACTGCTTCTTCTAGCATAGATGTGGAAAGGCTATAATGAGGAGTTAAAGTGAGGAGGTTATTTGAGGAGGTCAAATCTCACCATCAACAAATGTAAAGAAATGATGGGACCTAAATATTTTAAATGTTTTGACGGTCGGATCGGTCTTCTCAAATAACCTCCTCACTTTAACTCCTCATTGTAGAAGCTCCCGCATAGATGTAGATAAAAGCCAAGATGGGCTATGTAGGCTGCTGCATGCCCATCCCTCAAAACTTCGGCGTTTCTCTTCAACAATCGCAATCAACACCAGCAGCAGCTCGTGGGGCCCATGACGACAACAAGGGCTGAGCTCACCACTACATTAATTGGGTTTAGCCCAGCGCTGCTTGGGCCAACAGAGTACTGTTGGTTCTTTGTTAAATCCTAAGGCCCAAACCCAAAATAAGCTGTGGAAAAGTATGAAAGGATCTTCTTCCTACTCATATATAACACCTCAGATGCGAGATAACTGCTCTTAATCACTTGAACTTACGACAGTCTTACACTTCACCTTAACCGGACAATGACATGATAGACAGTAATTGCAAGTGAATTAGAAGATAACCCAAAGCCTTGGACCATTTATTTCTTTACGTATTCCAGTTTTCATTCTCGTTGATTGTTCTAGAGTCCTCGAGTATGATCAACTAATTGAAAAATTATTAGCAAAGGAAAAAGTTAGGGAGGTGATCTTTAGAGACAAACTTGTGTACACCACCATCTCCCACCTCACAAACGTCACGGGTCCGAGTCAGAGGCTTTAGCTTGCCCAAACCTTATCCAATTAATAGTAAATTGATTTGCTAATTATATTAAATTAATCCTAATCAGAATTCAGAATCACATAAACCAATAGCAACTCAGATTCTGATACGCTTAATACAAAACTAATTACTGCATATATATTTAAAAACTTGTACAAAATCGACGGTCAAGATTTCCATGGATCGTTCAAAATACATCATCTCTTACTCTTACCATATTTACATAACTACGATCAGAATTTGTGGAAACGAAAACGAACAATACAAAGCTTACTGGTTCTGGTTACAAAGTTACTACGATGAAAACTAGAACGACGGAACGACGCCGTACCGGCACAGACGTTCCGCTTCGATTTCCACTTCTGTGCGCTTAGCGAACCTGCCTTTGATTCGCGGTCTCGTCTCCGCATACGCTTTCCTCGAAGCGTAACGTATCGTCTTCTCGAACTTTCGGTTCTTTCGCTTCTCTCTGTACCTCAACACCCTCGCTTCGCGATCCGCCGATGAAATCTGAACCGCCTGATGTGTTGACTCCACCGCCGAGCTCATTGACTTGGTGTAAGGATCGCACACGTCCGTCATCGTCGTGTTGCCATCTGGCACAACGCTAACGTCCATAGACGACGATGATACCTGAGCCGCAAAACACAAGATCAGAGACTTCGATTGAAAATCAATAATAATTCATTTAGCCTCTGTTTGGTTAGTGAGAAAATAGAGTACTTACACTCTGGCTCAGACACTGAGCGTGGAAGCCATAGACGTATGGCTTGGACGCGGCGGAGAAGTCAATTTCGAAGCTGTGGTCGTTGACGAGCTGAGGCTGAACGCTTTTGCTCTGAACCGGCACGACGCCGTCTGTACCGCAACTGTTCTGCTCCTGAGCATCTTCAAGCTTCGGATCCACATGCCCGTAGTCCAGATCCAAATACGGATCCATTTCCGGGAGAAAGTACTCGCCCGAGTTCAGATCCGGATTCTCCATTGCCTTCGGATTTGGGAGCAGCCACGAAGCAGCCTCGGCCTCTTCCCTGCTCACCTCAGTCTCTGCGTCTTGACCGTCCACGTCGGAGAAGTAACGGTCGTCGAGGAAGTTGACGACAGATTTGACGACGGGGGCTGAGTTGGCGGCCGAGTTAGCCGAGTCGTAGAAGGGCGTCACGGGGACTCGCTCGTGGCGGCGACTAAGAGGGTTGGCCGAGTGGATGTCTCGATCACATGTGACGCAGAGGGCGGCGTCGTCGGCCTTGCACGTTACGTGAGCGGGGGCTTGCTCGCAGACCTCGCAGAGCCAGACTCGGGCGTGGCGGGAAGCGAGCTTGTTGGCGGCGTGGATCTTGGAGTCACAGTTGACGCAGAGGAAGGCTGAGTCAGCTCGGCAGAACAGAGTCGCCGTTGCCGATTTGCACGAGTCACAGAGCTTTGACGCCATAACCCAACGATGCTGTGCTGTAATAAGTCTGATAAAAAACACACACAGAAACTCTTTCTCTCTCTCTCTCTTTTTTGTGTGTTCTGATCAAGTGTGTGTCTATCCGGTGGGCCTGGGGATATCTAGGGATTGGCCAATGGGGAAGCGATACGTGGATGAAGCTTAGCCAAAAGGTGGGATTGCCGAGTTAAAGTTTGTGTGCTGTCAATTGTCAATTTTAGGTGGAGCCCACGGGCGATGGTCGTCGTTTGCTTATAGGTTTACTTGCCTTGGCTTTTTTCGCACTGTCGTGGTGAGAAGCATGTGTATGTGGGGCCCACAATAATGGTGGGTGGGGACCTTACACGACGCTCCGATCGACCTCTCAATTTCGTAACAAATTGGTGTTATGCAACTGTTACAACTTACACTGGTTTTTTTTTGGGTCAAAAATTACATTGTGTTAATTATTCACAAATGAAACAACAATAAATATATTGAAATTCTGACCCCAAAAAAAATTATATAATATAAGTGAATTAATAACATTATATGTTGCAAATTAAACCAAAATTTTACTCCAAGTTGTTGGGTGGGAACTTTTATGTTCCCCTTTTTGTTTTCTCTATCAACGCTATTAATAGTGCAACGAGAAAGATAGAGAAAGATGGACAGTAAATTAGGGATAAATAAATATTTTGCCTTCAATGGATATGGAAGGAGCTAGAATGTGTGTATGTGGGTAGGAAAAATTTGAGGTCACATCTGGCTTGTCTTGAAGACTTTCTCTTGGTAATAATTGTATGCCAAAGAGAGTGAGTGATTGAGAGTGCCGAGGTATATTAACTTATAAGGGATTAGGGTTAGGGACCCACTAGCTCTTAGCTTGAACGATGAAAATTTTAGGGACATTTTAGAAAAGGCAAAAGGAGAGAGAAATATTTTTAAAAGAAGCTAAAATGGACAAAAATGCCCTTATTTATTTTTGGATTTCCTAAGGAATCCTTTATAATTGCATGTTTTGATTTGAAAGTTAAGGAGTTTTTGTCTTTTTCGGAAAAGTTTTAGCTTTTTCCAAAAGTGAAAGTTTTTATGTGGCTAAAACCTAAATTTACTAAATTGGTGTATTAATAACAACGTTAGTATAGATCATGTCATTGTAGTGTGAAAAATTTACTAAAATTAGGCTAACTATTTTACCCCTTGAAACAAATACTTGGTCTCACTTTACCCTCTTAAACAAAAATGTTCTCACTTAACGCCCAGAATCTCTAAAAATTGATGAAATTTTCTCACTTTACCACTCCCGTCCACAAAACCGTTAAGAATGCTGACGTGACATAAGCATTCTAGTAATTTTAGCTATCTATCTTAGCTCTTCTCTCAGCCTCTCTCTCTCTCTCTCTCTCTCTCTCTCTCTCTCTCTCTCTCTCTCTCTCTCTCTCTATGCCAATAGAGAATATAGGGAGTGGATGTCGAGTAGATTGTTTTTAAATTTTGAGTAGAGGTGGTGGTTTGGGTGTGTTGAGTAATTCCATGGAGGTTTAGGTTTAGGGTAGGGGTTGGGTTTGGCAATGGGAGGGGAGAGAAGAGAGATGTAGATCAAATAAAAAAAATTTAAAAAAAAAAGGGTAGAGAGAAGAGAGAAGAGATGAGGGGGAGGACGAGTGGGGGTGGGGGTAGGGTGCGATAGAGGTTGGGTCTAGCAGGGAAGAAAAGAGAGAAGCAGAGGGAGAGAGAGAAGAGATAAGATAATAAGGGGCTAAAATTACTAGAATGTCAATGTCACGTCCTCACATTTAATAGTTTTGTGGATGGAAATTGACGAAAGTGGTAAAATGAGAAAATTTTAGCAATTTTTATAGATTTAGGGGGTTAAATGAGAAAATTTTAGTTTAGTGAGCAAATGAGAAAATTTTAGTTTAGTGAGACCGAGTGTCAGTTTCAGGGGGTGAAATAGTAAATAAGCTCTAAAATTAAGATACATGTGCACTTTAATACAACATATTATGTTTAGATGTTAAGCCTTCTCCAACCCACTGGGGCCTAAACAGAAATTTTCTCCATCCAAAAAAATAGGGGTGGGCATTATTACCGAAAACCCAACCAAACCGGCCGAATTGGACCGCTTAAGGTGGTTTGGTTCCATTTTTATATTAAAAAAATCAAAGAAGTAGTAAAAAAACCGATCGAACCGGCTCTGAATCGGGTTGGACCAATTTTTTTATACTCCAAATCGCTGAAAATCAGACTGGACAAAGTATTTTAACTATATTATTAATTAAAAATAATAATACACATGTCAGCTGATGATTAGAGCATCTCCACCCACAAGGGCTAGGGCAAGGGCAAGGGCAAGCAAGGGCTGCCACTATTCACGTGAATAGTGGCAGCCTTTGCATTTTTGGTTCTACCCATGAGGGTAAAGTCTAGGGTAAGTCAAGGGCAATTACTATTCATTGTACTTTATTTTCTATTTTTTTATACTTTAAACCATTAATTTTGATAATCTTTTGTAATTAAATTTTTGGATAAAAAATATTAGATGTAGAAGAATTGTCTCCGGTATTTTATACAGAATTTTATAGGGAAAAAATGCAAAAATTTTTATAGGGAAAAAAATAAAATGGTTATGTATTTTATAGGGAAAAAATACATAGTTTTTTGGTATTTTTTACAAAAAATTTCAGAATTTTTTCAAATTTTTTTGCAATTTTTTAAGCCAAAAAAAAAAAGGACCGTTGGATTTCTGGAAAAAAAACGATCGGAGCGTCTCTGTCGCGACACGTGGCACAATGGTAAAAAAAAATTGAATTTCTGTGCACTGACATCAGCATGACGTCAGCGCTGATGTCACAAAACTAGTTTTGAAGCCCAGGCAGAACTTGCCCTTGGGCCTGCCCGGGCTGGTGGGACCCAGCCATTGCCCGAGTTGTTTTCTGCGCGCTGGAGGGGATTTGGGCTGCCAAGGGGGGCCTTTTGCCCAGGTTTGGTGCTGCGGTGGAGATGGCCTTAGTGGATTGTATGGCATATCCTACTCCTTTCTACACCAGATTCTGCGAAACCCTAACATCTGAAGCACTTCGAAATATTTTTTCTCATTGCGCCTCTTTCTTCTTCATCTCAGTCACCACACCAGACTTGCCTATGCCTTTTTTTTCTTTCCAGATTTTGTCACTCAATCATCTCTCAGTCACTCTCTATCTCTCACCCGCTCTCTCTCTCTCTCTCACCCACTCCTCTCTTGTCACTCGACTGACTCTCTCGCCTCTGCCTCTCTCAGTCACTCTCAACTTCAAGTTCCTCTTCTTCTTTTTTTCCCAGATTTTCTCAGCCGATCTCTCAGTCACTCAGTCTCTCTGTCATTCTCTCTCTTACCTGCTGTCTCTCAGTCACACACACACACACACACACACACACACACACACTCTCTCTCTCTCTCTCTCTCTCTCTCTCTCTCACCCGCTCTGACTCTTGTCTCACTGTGCCAATTTCTACATGTTCTCTCTTAGCCATTCTCGCTTTCTGTTAGCCGATCTCTAAAAAAAAACACCTTCAATTGTTGCTTTTGTTGGGCCTTGGTAGAGATCCGAACTGAACCAACCCAACCCGCTTAAATTTGGTTTCAATGTAAGTCGAAAATGGGCCTAAAAATAGTGCACAGTTTGTCATTTGGGCATGTCGACATGGCCGGTTCGGCTTACGATTTGGGCCCATAATCAACTTAACCCGACCCGTGTGCAGCCCTACAAAAAATAACTATTTGGGTTTTGCCGGATTCAAACCATTTTTCCTCCAACCCTCCAGACTCAAATTTTAAATGCAACTTTATTAAATTGTTTAAGAATGGTTTAAGTCTAATTTTTTTTTTTTATGACTATCTTTTCTTCATTTAATATTTTTAAATAACTTCATAATTTAATTTTTTGAACAATTTGACTTTAAAAAATCTAATTTGATGGATTTGTTACTATGTTGACATACCGTGTGACGCTTGCTTTCTACTTCACACAAAAACTTCCTTGCAATTGTTTGTCTCCATGTTTCTCCTCTCCAATCTTAACCACCTAAATTCTTTAAAAACAATCCATCAATGATTCTTTAAGCGGATTTTTGTTGTTTCTATTATGAGTTGATGTGGTTATTTCCATTGTATTTGTAGTTGATGAAATTAAACATTTTTTATTTTTAAATACAATGGATAATCTAAGAGGATGCGTGTTTTTCACACGCACACTACCAAAGTATAATGGAGGTTCGATTGTGAGACCACTGGTATACAACTTAAGCCCCGTTGGCATGAAATTAAACAGCTTAGGCCTTTTCCAACCCATTTGGGGTTAACCCCAAATTTTTCCCCTACAAAAAGTAACTATTTGGGTTTTGCTTGGACTCAAATCATTTTTTCTCCCAACCCTCAATACTCAAATTTTAAGTCCGCAACTTTATTAAATTGTTTAAGAATGGTTTAAGTCTATTTTTTTTTAATGGATAACTTTTCTTCATTCAATTTTTTAAATAACTTCATAATTAAATTTTTTGAACAATTTGACCTAAAAAAATTGAAATTCAACAAATATAATTTTATTCCAAAAGAAAACACACAACATAATTCTAAAAGAAAGCACACAATACTTCAAATTCACCATACATGAAACCCAATATGAATAAACTAATAACCACCATCGTGGGGGCTTGGATAATAGTCCCCTAAGTCGTCTTTAGGATTAACGGTAAACTGTTGACCTTGTGCATGTTCTTGCATAATTTCATCTTATTTATTCCTCTAATACTTCTTCTTTCTTGGAGTAAATTTGGACACGTTCTTGGACATTATTTTTTGTTCTTGGGCTTCCATATATTGTTGCTTCTTATACGCATAAGCATCAGCTTAATCTTGGACAAACTTGTCCAATATGATGAGTTTTCGTCTCTTATCCTCTTTGAAAGCAATACATTGCTCAACCAATGATTCCAAGTACTTATCCCTTGTTTTTTGAGAAGGGTCAGCCATCTTCCCTTTTGTTTATCTCGCCCCTCAGGCCTTGGACTAGGTATGGTGATATAGTTTGCGTTGTTATCCAAATTCACCATACTTGCACTAGCTCCTGAAAAACGTTGTGTGAGAGGCTCATTTATATCGTTCCACTTTGGGCAATCTTTTAAGATTTCCCAAGCATGGTACAACTTGAAATGCCTATTTGGAGGCTTATTATCATTAAGAAAGATCGTTTTCGCATACACGTCCTACGCCTGAAAAAATAAATTTAAGTTTGGAGTTGAATAAAATTACAAATATAAATTTAAAGCTTTAATAAGAATGGTTACTTACCACATCATGTAGATTTGAGCTACTTTGTGGGTTCATATTGGCCTTAGTCAATCATGCCTTCCAAAGAGAACATTGTTGGTTGATAGTCTTGAACCGAGAAGCAATGGCTTGATATGTTCATTGTTCGGGTCCACTAATGCCTAGATCATTTTCCAGAAACTTTTGATATACACGCTTCTAAAATGTGTCGCTTGCTTGATTGGTGCCAATAGGCCCATCTTCACTAATAGAAACCCACCCTTTGCACAATGCCTCATCTTCTTCGGGATTCCAATTCACACATCTTTGAGATTTTGTGGACATCTTCAACAAGAATGAAAGGAGATTGATGACATTCACAAAGGAAAAATAAATTGAGAAAGAGATAAAATATTTTTGGTAGATTATTTGAGAAATGGATGGGTATTTATAGAGTTTGGAGTAAGCTTTGGGGTTGGATTTGATCTAGATTAATTTGAAATATTATTTTAACCATTGGATCTTTTTTTTTAAAACCGTTAAAATAGCTTAGATTTAATATAGATCATTGATTTAAGTTACATTTAGAATTAAAAAATATATAATAATAAACGAATTGAATTGTTGTCGTTGGATTCCAATAGCAACTTCACAGGAGGTGACATGTGGCGCGACAAGCTGCAAAAAAGCAGCAGCACAGCAATAGCTGGGGCCCACGTCAGATTTTTTGCACATGGGGGCTGCTTCAGATGTTGGTGGGCTCCACAAATAGTTAGGTCCAGGCAATACTTGGACTGCTATTCGGGTCCGAGTTTAGGTTTCCCAAATTTTGGCCCCTTAATTTTCTTGGGTTGGGAGAGGTTTTGGGCTACAATGTTGGATATTTTGGGTTTAGCGTCATGGGTTGGAGATAGGGATGGCAAAAATCCCCACGGAGGTTGGTCCCCGACCCTAACTAGAGGATATTTCAGGGCCAAATTGGTATCGGGTACGGGGATCCCCGAACTTGAAAAATCCCTAATGGGTACGGGGAGGGGATGGTATTGGCGTCCCCATCCCCGAACTTGACCTGAAAATATATATATTTATATTTAAATAAATAAATAAATATTTATGTTTAACCCTAAGTTATAACTTCCCTTTCCTAATTCTTCCTAATTTTCTATGAAATTTCATATTGATGTGATTTTGAATAATTGAGTTAAACTTTATAGTTAATTTCGATGTGTTGAATGATAATTTAATATGAAACTTAATGTTAAAATGTATGATAAATATTTTTTATGCAAAAAAAAAGTGGGATTCAGGGTAGGTATGAGGGATAGTCCCCTGACGGGATGGGGACGAGAATTCCCCGAAATCTATTAAAAGGGGATGAGTTCGTGGATGGGAGAGGAGATGAAGAGCGGGAATGAGTATGATATTGTCATACCCGGGCCCTACCCGTCCCGTTGCCATCCATAGTTGGAGATGGTCTTAGATCAAAAGAAGAGGAAAATAATAGAAGAAAATAATCAAATATTTTATTATTCTGCACTGTAATTACAGAATTACCCTTGAAAATCCCTAAGGAAACGATTGCTCCTTTTCGTTCTCTTGTTTGGTCAGCCACTCTGTTACACTTTCAACTTCTCTCCGACGCCTCTTTATCTCTCCGCATCGCGGCATAGCTGAACCGCAAAGTAAGTAAATTTATCTTCCTCTTTCCCTTGTTATCTATATCGTTGCCTCTGCCTCTAAAATTAAAACCTATGAATTGTTATTTTTCTCATTTTTGCATCTCTCATAAATACAGGAGCTTATATCATTCTGATACAGATTCAATATCAAAAAAAATTCTTCAACTCTTTTATGGGGTTTTCTTCTGAATTTACTGTTTGTCACGTTTTCTGTAGCTTATTTCTGTTAATGGGTTCTTAAGATTTGATTCAATATAGTTGCTAGGCTTATCACTGTATTTGGGATATTGAGTTTTGAGGAGAAATGTGATTTGAGCTGAGGGATTCAGGAACAAAAAGAGAAACGGAACGAAAATTTATTTTGGTATTGGTAATGAGGAAAATTGCATACTTTTGCATCATTTTGGAGCTTAAGAGGGTTTTGTAGCTCATATCAGATTTTGTAATTGGGCTATGGCACTAACTTTTACTTAAATTGGTCGGTAGGACAATTGTTATTGAAATCATACCATATGTTTTGGAAGAAGTGAGTAGGTGCAGATGTCTGTGCTGGAATCGAAGTGTTTCTATTCTAACATTGGATGTTGTTTAAAACTTACAGTGGACTTAGTTCAAATGAATTTGCTTTAGCAAACTTGCAGTTTAGCATATGATTTATCCCTTCCAATTTTGATTTGCACCATCATATTCTTGCAGGTGCCTCCATTACTTTTAGAGTCCTTAAGTAAGAAAATAGTGGGATTAAAAGTATAGCTTAGAGCAACGACTGGGGTGGAGGTAGAGGTAGAGAAAGGGAAGAATGGCAGCCAAGACAATGATGGTGCGTCCTTACGTGTTATCACCCTCGACACTAAGTCATGCTCTGCCATATTTGCTGGACTGAGGAAAAAACAGTTGGTATTTGAGACTCAAAGCATCAGATTGGTGAATAGCAGAGCAAGCAGCAATGAATGTAGGAACAATCTGAGATTGGAGCAATATGATGGTTTGAGGAGATTCACTGCTCGAGCCACAAACTTCAACAGTGCTGGCACCTTCGACTCCCCCCTCATGCAATCCATGGAGAACAAAATCAAGGAACAGCTAAATGCTGAATCGGTTAGTGTAAAAGATGCTAGCGGGGATGGTCGGCATGTGAGCATTGATGTTATCTCTTCATCCTTTGAGGGACAATCGGCTGTAAATAGGCAGAGGATGGTGTACAAAGCCATATGGGAGGAACTTCAAACCACAGTGCATGCAGTTGATCAGATGACTACCAAAACCCCAAGTGAAGTTTCACCTCAGAAGTGATATATACCATTCTTTGAATCTTGAAGATCAATATGCTACGCTCCCTTTGTGGAGTTTCCTTACTGCATTTCTTATGTAACCTTTAATAAGACCTTTATTTGTGAATGTTTTGGATTTATCATCATTGGCACTAGGCCGCTGGTTAAAATAGGTGCAGAGCCATTTCTGGATTGTGATATTTTGAACTAGTTTTAACGTAGGATTTGGTTGTGGATAAGTCTAACATCACAGAAAGTAAAGAGCACGAAGATTTGCAATCACTAAATCAGGCTACCAAGCCAAATATTTATTGTCAATATCATTATTTTTAACCCGATAAAACGATATTGAGAAAGAAGGAATCAGACACAAGACTTCCGGCTAAGAGCGAAATGTCATTTGAGTTCAAGCTTATGAGCTTGGTTTATTGTTAACTATTGATGTCAGATTCACCATTAACTTTTGGGGCTCCTTCAATTCTTGCAACAACACGTATCGTTGTCGATGCATCCGCCATTGATGTTTCCGCCATATTGTTGAATGCAGGTTAAGATACAGGATTGCTTTGAGCAGTTCATAATTGGAATAGTAGGCAAGGAGCATGTTTGTGCCTCTCCTTGCATTTTACCTAAATATCCACCCAAAAAAAAAAGGTTAAGACATGTGAAGCCATAAACCAAGCATGAATTCAGATTGTGATCCAAAAAGCCTAATATATTTATATATATAAAAAAGGACATGCATATACCAAGAGAGAAAACCAAGAGAAGCAAAATAAGCATAGGGAAAAAAGCTGCCTGGCCCTTCATCTCTGTCTCTGAGAACAAATATGAAAAATATGTACTCAGCGGTCACAGTGCCAATAACCTGCAAGCTCTCCTCGATCTCTATGTCTTCTTTTATAACAATCTTAAGGCTAATCCACACACTGTCAGTCAAACTCTTCTAATCTCCTAGATTCTCAATTAATGATACATATACATTGGTCATGATTAGCATCCCTAAAGGGAGATTTGAATGTGACCTGTAACATTTTGTATTTTGCAATCTTTGGATTCGTATGACTGCCATTTATGGTTGCCTATTAAGGGATTACCATATGGTTGGGATTTGGATCCTCAGCTAGGATCTCCTTACCTTCTTTTCTCCATGCCACTTCACTAAAACAAATAACTCAAAATTGGCACATTTGTCATATAACTACCTAAAAATGTAAAAGGGGATTTTATTAATTAAATTGGGCTAAAGAGTTTATATTTTGATAATAATTTAGAAAAATAATATCATCTAATAAAGCGGAATGTTCCATGTTATATATTTCTTAATTGAAAATGTTTGTTGATTGTCTTTTTATATATTAATAATTGGAGGAGAACTCGAATTAAATATAAATCACACTAGACCATTAGTTAATTAGTCACTTTTATCGTAATTCCGACCAATGAAATAAACTGGCCCGAAACTAATCCAAACAAAGTGGTTAGGTTTGCCCCGTTTGGGGTTGGGCCTAATCGACATTTTACAATAACCCTTGGGTTTAGTTCTTGTACAATTTAATTGATAACCGGCCCTTTTCACCTATATATTGCAATACATACATTACAATCATAAAAGGTGAGGATTTAATGAGGGGGGGACGCTGCTTTGCGTGGCGCCGCAGATGAGACAACTCAGGTGCTTGGGTTTATACGTAGCTTTTTAAGCAAGAAACGACGACACCAATGAGAAAGCTATCTTCTCTTGCATCCCAAGAAAATGGCAAGTCTTACCTCAGCTTTCTTGGCCCCAATTAACTCGCCCCTCCAAATTGTCACTTGCCTTGCAGAGTGGGGATAGAAATACCAAGTTCTTTCACATTACAACTCTTGTCAGAAGAAGAAAGAATAGGATTGAAAGGCTTAAAGATAATAATGGAGATTGGATCTCTAGTAAAGAGGGTTTGAAAGCACTTGTTGTTTAGTATTCATGACCTTTTTTTGGATGGTGCTGTTGATATCATTAGCAGTCCTTTGCCTTCTCTTTTTTCGCATATTCCTGAGGCTGATTTGGCTGCTGTCAGTAAGGAGGTGACTGAAAAGGAGGTGCAAGATGCTCTTTTTGCTATTGGTCCTTACAAGGTTCCTAGTCCCAATGGCTATTCTGCTTTTATTTTTTTTCCATAATTGTTGGTTTCTATATAAGAAAGATATTGAAGCTTTGGTGTTTAAGTGTTTTTCTAGTGGTTCCGTTCCAAAGTTTTTGAATAGTACTCTTATTACTCTGGTTCCTAAAATCACTAATCCTCATAGCATGCTGCAATTCCATCCAATTAGCCTATGTAACACTTTATACAAAGTTGTTTCTAAGATCATTGTTGGAAGGTTCAGACCTCTTATTTGTAATCTTGTTAGGCCCAATCAAGTTAGCTTTGTTCTTGGAAGACAAATTTCAGATAATATTTTCATTGCTCAAGAGGTTTTGCATAGATTCCATAGAGCAAGAGGTAAAACTGGGTATATATAGCTTGGAAAATTGACCTCTCTAAGGCTTATACATATTTGAATTGACAGGACCCGCCCCAGATTCTTCGAAACCCGAAACGAATCTTGTGGAAATTCTGACATCACCACGATGCCGGGCCCACTTACTAAAGACTGAGACTTTCTACCAAAATTTTTGGCATAGTCTTCCCTGTAAAATGAACTTTTCCCAAAATTTCAACCTGTTAAAAACAAAGTTAATATAACCCAACAGGCAGCACGCACAATATAATAACAGACAATTCACATAAACGACATTCGGCCTTCAATTAATCCAAAGTAAAACCACCAACAAAGCTCTTAAGTCAAATAATGAAATTAAACCATGTATTTAATGAACTCAAATTAGTTTACGCATACCCACCGTAATTAGCACAAATTAACTTCCCAACTTTCAATCATGCGAGGTTTAACCTCATAACACAAATGCAAGTAGTTTAAGGCCTCAACCCAAATCATACGACAATCCAAAAGGGTTTCATACTTGTTTTGACTAGAACACATTTAAACAACCCTCCCTTAGCCAAACTAGAATATGAACAATTATTTAATTGCACCTCGGTTTCAGCCGAGTTTCAGGACCAACGACAAGGTCATAACTACACTAAAAAAGAACAACACACGTAAAATTTAGTCCGCGACTGCACCTAGGTAAGACCCTAGGCTACCTACGTACCCCTTGTGAGGGATCAAGCCACACGTAGTTCTTACATCAATAGTCATAGCTTCGATAATATACAACTTTTCTTTTTATAAATCCTTTCAGCGTAACCATACCCTATCCAAAGCGTATGTTACCGAACAACACTTCCCAATCCGGGACCTAGACATTCATACCCGGGATAGGGTAATCACAAAGCACAAACTCAAGAATCTTAATCCGAAAACAAATCCACATATACCTATGTAATATGCATGTCCATATATATATATATATATATATATAACCACACCCACCTCTCACTATCATCATGTATGAGGGGAAAACAATCCAATCCAGGGATCGTTTAACTAGACCACATGGAGGAGTCTTCAACAACCATGTGACTAGGGAACGAGCCATCTAACTGGAGAACTAACTCTCTGCCAGCACGTATAGCCGAGACCCTCAAGACTCGTATGCCTGTGACAAGTCATACGCACGCAGATTATCCCCATAAGGGTCCATGAAACACCCCGTCAAGGGTGTCCAAGTGCCAACATATCCAAACCATATTCACAATTTTCCAGTATCCAACAATTCCAGGATCCGTGACCAAGGAAGCCCACACGCCTGAAACACGGCACTGTGTGTATAGTGACCAGGGAAGGTACGTATGATGGTGGAGTTCGTAACCCTTATAACAATATTTTAAAATGATATTTCCTTCCTTAATTCAATTGTTCCAAAGATTCATTCCTAGTATAGACAATAAGATCTCAAGCATATAATCCGTATCTGGTGAGGTACATAAGGTAGTGCTAATAGCACTTCAGACTGACATTCTAAACTCATTTCTTTCCACAACCTAACAACCCAAGTACTCCATACATAGTCAACATAGGTAGAAATTTTCAAAATCCATATATACGTACTCCAGATACTCAAATATGTCAAAACCCAAATATATTGCAAAAGCTTTAATACAACATCAAATTCAACAATTGAATATATAATATATCCAATACATCATTAAAACATTATGCATAATTTTTCCTTCATAAAACTATGCTTATGATTTGAAAATAAAGTCCACTCACTACCTAATAAGCATAGCCGAGCCCAAGGCTCACTTTCATAACTCACTCAACTCAATTATCCCAACATAGTCAATATAACTCAACAAAGGTCGAGACTAGTTAATAAGGTCGTTCTAGTACTCCTCGAAGGGTGAAACTACCTCGAAAGACTTATGGTCAACTGAGGGGTCAAACTACCCGAACTTGGTCAACTGGGCCCACGGGCCCACGACCTCTGTTTTACGATATGAAAGTTCCTATGGGTTCCACAAGGTTTAGGATGCACGTCCTACAAGTTTGGTCCAGATCGGACGGTCGGATTAATCACGATTGCACGATCGGACGATTACTATAAACCTAGCCCTAGGGTCGGCATTTTCGGAGTATCCGGGAATCCGTTTAACGATTCGTTGAATCCTATACGATCCTGGTATTTCCTAGATCAACATACTTGAATTCGGGTTCGATCCAACGGTCTGAACCTATTGAACCTGGAAATCGCACACTACGCGAAATCCGTTCAACGCTCAAACGGTATCCAAATTGGAATCCGAGCACACCTACACACTCGTGACAAATAGGAGATAATTTTAGGACAGTATGTGGCTCAACCACTCTGTCCACGCATTGCCACAGGCGCCGACAGCACGTGGGTATCCAAAGCGATATCACTTGCTGAAAAATCTCAAAATCAAGGGCCAAGCTTCCTACCCTAGGTTCAGGACATTCATTGGAGACACTTTGGTTCTTGGGCCTACCCCAAAAAGAGACCATAAGTGGAAGGAATTTCATCCCGAAATTCGCCAAACTTAATTCAAAAATTGGTCTATCAACGGTTAAAATTTCTGAAATCCTACCCAACCATCAGCTAGATCATGAAAAATAGGTGAGTTTCCATACCTTGATCACTAAAAATGGAGGCCGGAGATGAGAGATCAGAGCTGGCGAAGTTTCGAGCGAAAACCGGCCTAAAAATGGCGTTTTCTGACAACTAGAGCAGCTGCTGATGTCGGGGAAGGGTTGGGTCTTGACGTCGGGGCTGGGCCGGTCCTTTTGGCATCGGTCCCGTCCATTGCCGTGGTCGGTGGCCGGAGTTTCGAAGAGTGAGAAGGAGAGGGCTGTCATTGGGGAGAGAGAGAGAGTGCGTCCAGAGAGAGAGAGAGAGAGAGAGAGAGAGAGAGAGAGAGAAGATTTTATCAAACCCTTTTTGCAATAATTACGATTGTGCCACTGATGATGTTTTGCTCGTAACTTCTTCGTTACAGCTCCGATTCGAGTCCACTACGTGTCTACGGACTCATCTCGATGTGCTCTACGCAATGGTCCAATTGATATTTCCAAATTCCTTCCCGATGAAAAAGTCAACTTTGACACTAAAAAATATTCCAAGGGCAAAATGGTCTTTTATCTGAATTAATTAATAATTAATTTTTAATTTAGGATCGGGTCGTTAGATGAATGGTCTTTTATTGAGCAAACTCATGCAGAAATTGGTATTGGGGAAACTTCTCTTCAACTTAGTGTAAGCTGTGTCAAGAATGTCTCTTACAAAATAATTTTGAATGGGGAGCTTACTAAGGGCCAGTTTGGCATTGCTGTGCTGTGAAAATAATTGCTGTCAGATTTGCTGTGAGAGAAATCAGCTGTGAGAGAAAGCAGTTTGGTGTTTGGTAAAATTTTTATTAAAAGTGTTGTTGGTATTGATTTTATGCATAATCAGAAAATCATTGCTGCATAATCATTAAACCCAACGCCTCTTCGAAACTGATTCCTGCATAATCAGAAAATGAAAGCACCTCATTAGCTGCTTTCCCTTATAGCTTTCTCTCACAGCAATTTTTAACAATAAATGATTTTCTTACAATTTACCAAACGGGTTGGGCTTCTCAAAATTTTTAAAAAATCACTTATCACCCCAAATAAGCAATGCCAAACTGGCACTAAGAGTTTCAAACCTTAAAGAGGTGTTAGACAAGGTGACCTTTTTTCCCCTTACCTCTTTGTTTTATGTATGGAAAAACTTAGTCACATCATTGCTGCTGGGGTGTTAAAGAAGGATTGAAAAGCTGTTAGGGCAGCGAGGTCTAGTCCTTGAATTTTGCATATGTTCTTTGCGGATGACTTGATTCTTTTTGTTGAGGCTTCTGTTTAGCAAGCTATGGTTATGAAAAATTCTATTGAGGAGTTTTGTGAGCTCTCTGGGCAACAAGTTAATTTTGAGAAATCTTTATTGTACATATCTGCCAATACTAAGTCTAACGTTATTGATCAAATTGAGTTAATTTGTGGTGCCACCGGATCTACTGATATGGGGAATTATCTAGGAGTTCCCTTGTCCAAGGGATGGTTACCAAGGCTACGTATAGGGGGGTTCTTGTTAAAGTTCAGGCTAAACTTTTTGCTTGGAAAAGTCAATAGCTTTCTATGGCGGGAAGAATCACTTTAATCCAGTATGTTGCTTCTTCTATGCCTCTATATACTACGCAGACGGCTAAGCTTCCTCAAGCTCTTTGTGAAGATCTTGACAAATCTTCTAAAGTTTAGGCAGAGGATGGTACACAAAGCCATATGGGAGGAACTTCAAACCACAATGCATGCAGTTGATTACATGACTACCAAACCCCAAGTGAAGTTTCTCCCCAGAAGTATATATATCATTCTTTGAATCTTGAAGATCAATAAGATGCTACGCTCCCTTTGTGGAGTTTCCTTACTGCATTTCTTATGGAACCTCTAATAAGACCTTTGTTTGTGAATGTTTTGGATTTATCATCATTGGCACTAGGCGCTGGTTAAAATAGGTGCAGCATTTCTGGATTGTGATATTTTGAACTAGTTTTAACGTAGGATTTGGCTGTGGATAAGTCTAACATCACAGAAAGTAAAGAGCAAAAATGATTTTGCAATCACTAAATCAGGCTACAAGCCAAATATTTATTGTCAATATCATTATTTTTTACCCGATACAAATAATATTGAGAAAGAAGGAATCAGATACAAGACCTTCCCGCTAATAGCGAAATGTCATTTGAGTTCAAGCTTAAGAGCTTAGTTTATTGTTAACTATTGATATCAGATTCACCATTAACCTTTGGGGCTCCTTCAATTCTTGCAACAACACGTATCATTGTCGATGCATCCGCCATTGATGTTTCCACATATTGTGAATGCAGGTTAAGACACAGGATTGCTTTTGAGCAGTTCATGATTGGAATAGTAGGAAAGGAGCATGTTTGTGCCTCTCCTTGGCATTTTACCTAAATATCCACCCAAAAAAGAAAAAAGTTAAGCCATGTGAAGCCATAAACCAAGCATGAATTCAGATTGTGAACCAAAAAGCCTAATATATATATATATATATATATATAAAAGGACATGCATATACCAAGAGAGGAAAACCAAGAGAAGCAAATAAGCATAGGGAAAAAAGCTGCCTGGCCCTTCATCTCTGTCTCTGAGAACAAATATGAAAAATATATACACAGCGGTCACAGTGCTAATAACCTGCACCTGCAAACTCTCCTCGATCTATGTCTTCTTTTATAACAATCTTAAGGCTAATCCACTCACTGTCAGTCAAACTCTTCTAATCTCCTAGATTCTCAATTAATGATACATATACATTGGTCATGATTAGCATCCCTAAAGGGAGATTTGAATGTGACCTGTAACATTTTGTATTTTGCAATCTTTGGATTCGTATGATTGCCATTTATGGTTGCCCATTAAGGGATTACCATATGGTTGGGATTTGGATCCTCAGCTAGGATCTCCTTACCTTCTTTTCTCTATGCCACTTCACTAAAACAAATCACTCAAAATTGGCACATTTGTCATATAACTACCTAAAAATGTAAAAGGGGATTTTATTAATTCAATTGGGTTAAAGAGTTTTTATTGTGATAATAATTTAGAAAAATAATATCATTTAATAAAGCGGAATGTTCCATGTTATATATTTCTTAATTGAAAATGTTTGTTGATTGTCTTTTATATAGTAAACTTCAGTAAACCCCAATCTATAGGTCATTTAGGAGTCCATACCCGATTTTAGGGAAATTTATGGGTACATACTCAACGTCGCGGAAAACCTACATATTGCCCCCTCCGTTAGTGAGTCCGTCAGGAAATCTGTTATCTACCTGCATGGCATTTGTGGGTTCCATTTTTTAATGAGGTGGACTTACAGGTGGACAAATAAATAATAAAAAATTTACTTTAAAATAATAATAATAAATCAAATCAAATAGAAAAAGGTAAAAAGACGCAAATAGCCTTATTCCATCCCTTCCCTTCCAAGTTCCAACCCAACCTCCAAGCCATAGCAACCCAGTTCTGCAACCAGCCTAAGTTGCTAGGGAGGAAAAGACGGTGAGTGGACGGTGTCGCGCACTGCCGACTGGGGACGGTGGATTCGAGAGGGGCAACAGCGGAATCGCGAGGGCCTATGAGCGACGACGACTCCACCAGTGCCAGATGACGCTATGGAGTTTGGGCTCGCTATGTCGGAGCCTTGTGAGTTGAGCGAGGCATGCCATGTCGCGATTTGAGCCTGGGGAAGTCCATTCCTTGAATTATACTGAACGAATTCGAATTCTGATATTTTTCTCAGCCAAGAATTTTCTATTTCATAGGCACTGACTTTTTAGATGTTTAGATGTGGTTTTTTTTCTAATGTTTCATCCTTCCTAATTTCTATCGTTTTTAAGCAAACTATATCTATGGATTCTTCAAATCTGCTTCGCTTGCTGTTTAAGACTGATTTCAAAACACCCTTTGAGATTGGGTTTTATTTTCTCTGAAAAAATAACGTAACTATGCTATTTGTAAGAGTTCAAATCTCGCTTCTTTCTGTGAGGAAGATGGTGGATGCGAGGGAGAGGTGGGTTTTTTGGATTTTTTGAATTTCGTTGACTCCAATGATGTTGTCTTAATTTCTGTGGGTTGCGATGAGATGTGAAATTTGAAGTTGAACTCAGCTATGGTTTGGGGACGCAACAGCCATGACATTGTTTTGGGGTTTGTGGTTTGGGGAAAACGATCAGATCTGTGGCATGGGGGAGGTGATGGGTTGGGCTGGAACAAGAGAGGTGTTAAGGCGGGGATGTGTGGCATGAGTAAGCTTGGGTGTTGGTTTGGGTGGCTGGGGCCTAGGAGGAGAGGAGAGATCGGGAGAGATATGAGGTTGAAGAAATCTGGAATGGGGGAAGAAATTGGGAGGAAAGGGGAAGAAATCGGGAGAGAGAGTGAATCTGGGTATGGTTTTTATTTATTTATTTAATTTTTTTAAATTAATTTTTTAATATTTTTTTATTCATGTGGAACTCCACGTCAATTAAAAATGGGTCCCACAAATGCCACGTAGGCAGATAACAGATTTCCTGACGGACTCGCTAATGGATGGGGCAATCTGTAGGTTTTCCGCGACGTTGAGTATGTACTCATAAATGTCCCCAAAATCAGGTATGGACTCCTAAATGACCTTATAGGTTGGAGGGTTTACTGTAGTTTACCCTTTTATATATTAATAATCGAAGGAGAACTCGAATTAAATATAAATCACACTAGACCATTAGTTAATTAGTCACTTTTGTCGTAATTCAGACCGACAAAATAAACTGGCCCGAAACTAATCCGAACAAAGTAGTTAGGTTTGGCCCGTTTAGGGTTGGGCCTAATCAATAGTTTACAATAACCCTTGGGTTTAGTTCTTGTACAATTTAATTGATAACCGGCCCTTTTCACTTATATACTGCAATACATACATTACGAGCATAAAAGGTGAGGATTTAATGAGAGGGGGACGCGGCTTTGCGTGGTGCCGCGAATGAGACAACTCAAGTGCTCGAGTTTACACGTAGCTTTTTAAGCAAGAAACAACGAGACCAATGAGAAAGCTATCTTCTCTTGCATCCCAAGAAAATGGCAAGTCTTACCTCAGCTTTCTCGTGCCCCAATTAACCCACCTCTTCAAATTGTCACCTGCCTTGCACCAACCTGCGTAATATTTCTGGCAGGCCCATTTGTGATTTTTAAGAAATGTTTAATTTTTTTAGATATATGTCGTCATTCCATTTCCTTTGCTTGATTCTTTCCTTCCTTGGAAAGTGATTTAAAACAATGTCACCAAGAAAACATTATTCCACTGCACAACGTTTTTTTATATCAATTTTTCCCCTTAATGTGGGTGTTAGTAATATTCAAAGAGAAAATTTAAAATAATTTTAAGGGACCAATGGGAAGCTAATATGCTTTTGGTTCATAATGTCATTTAAGCAAAGCAAAAGTCTGTAACAAAACAATGCTTGGGGAAAAAGTTACGGAAAGACAAATGATTGTTCTTCATTTGAGCAGCATACATATCGGTTGTAATTAGCTGGAAGAATGAATGAAAACTCTATCATCAACAAAATATCATGAATGAGGAATTTAATCGGTTGCTTTGAGTGCGTTTGAATGCGCTCCACGCGCTCCTTTTCCTTCTGCATTCTCTTGCCCAACTCTTTCATATCCGATCGGCTCGAAGGCGACTATGTCTCTTGGTTTCACTTTTTCACCTCACCGACCTATGGAGAGTCCAGATGTCATGAAGGATGGTTCATCCAAACGATTCCATTCTGAGGATTTTGCGCCTCATGAAGGCGATGATGGTGCCAAAGGTCAATTTCAAAGATAAGTTACTAAGCTCTTCTTGTTTTGAATATATTGAAGGAATGGAGAAGGATGGTTTCTCCATTGAATCTGGTGATTATGAAGTTGAGGATTCTCCATATGGTCATTCAATTCGTTTTTCTGAACATGTTAAGAATAAGATCTATAGACCTTGGAGAAATTCTGTTATTATCCAATTTGTAGGGAAGACTCATACCTATAATTTTATCTTTGCACGTTTGAAGCAGCGTTGGAGACTTAATGGACTGATGCAATTAGTTGATTTGGACAATGGGTTCTTCATTGTGCGTTTTGTTCTTGAGGAGGATTTGTTTTATGTGTTAGCTGGGGGTCCTTGGGTAGTAGCAGGGTAGTATGTTGTTGTTAAAAAACGAAGACCTAATTTTTGCGCAGCTGAGGAGCATGTTTCCCGCATTACTGTTTGCGTGAGATTATCTGGTATGGGAGTTGAATTTTTCAATTCTGAGACTATTAAGTGTATTGGGGATTTGATTGGCTCATCCTATAAGGTGGATGTTCATACTGTAGGTCAGATGAGAGGTAAGTTCGATCTGTGTTGAAATTGATTTGAATAAGCCTCTCATCCCTTACATAGTTGTTGAAGGTAGGCCTGTGAGAGTGGAATACGAAAATCTCTCTGTGATTTGTTTTAGTTGTTGCAAAGTTAGGCATAGTAAAGAGTATTGTCCTTTTGCTAACCTTGTCCATAAGGACAATGAGACTGATATGGATATGGCTGGGGATATTCGAGAAGAGATGCGTTCTCATCAAGTGGGAAAGTTAAGTAAGATGAGGCTTAATGATAATCAAAGAGGCCTAATTGATCCCATTGGGCATAAAGATGGTTTTGGTATATGGAATGTTATTCCTAGTAGAAACGTTTGGAAGAAGAATTTTGAAAATGGGACTACTGCTAGTGAAGATAAAGGAAAGGGTTTTATCCCTGAGGTCGTCTAGAAGAGACAGGAGAAGGTTTTTGATTCCAACAATGCTTTGCCTAACAAAAATAAAAAGAAAGTTGTTCAAAAGGTTAATTATAAGGCTAGGATTTATGATGCTTCTGGTTCTAGATTTAATATCTTGGAGAACGATTGTTTTGATGGTGAGCAAGAGCATGTTTTTGGGACTTTGGAGAATCTTCTGTCAATTAATGGGAAGGCTATTCAAAGTAAAGATGATGGTGGTTGGAATGATCTAACTCCTCCTAATAAGGGCAAGGAAAAGGTTGGTAGGCCGAGGAAAGTTTTGTCTGATATTTCAAATAAATCTTCTTCTTGGCCTGCTATTGTTTTGAGGCCTAGCTCTAAGAATTTGGCTCATGATTCCACCATAACTTCTGTGTCTGAGTTGGACTAAGCTTTGATTAATCTTTGGAGCTCTGTGACTAGGAGGTTTGGAAATTGGGGAGGTTTATGCTCGTAGAAACGATTATTCTTTCACTTCTAAGCCTCAAGCTCCAAATATTATTTCTATGGATTCTAGAGTTGTTGATCAAGATATGGAAATTCAGGATTTGAGGGATTCTGAGAGTGTGCAGTTGGATTCTAAAGTTGGTGAAGCTTTAATCGTTGATGTGTCTGCTTGTTATGCAGAGGATGACGAGGCTCAAGGTCTCAATTTTATGGGGCCTTTGTCTGCCAATTCCGATTAGGTCTTTTTTTGACCTTTCTTTCTACCTTCCATCTGTTGGAAATATGCCCTAAAAGCCAATCATATGATGTAATCTTTTAAGGATATTTCATGCATTAGATTTATGTTTAATCCTCTTAAAGGGCAAGTTTATTGTTTATTAGTAAATGTCTCATTAACAGTTACACATGCTTAAACAATAAGTCCAAGGGATGTGAGATAGAGAGAAAGTAATATAAGGAAGTTAGATTCAGGAGACCTTTCCTCTATTATCTTCATGCCCTAAATGTTCCTAGTCATAGGATTGTCAAATGGGCACTGACAATCCGGAAAGACCGGTACATGCTATGTCTTCTCAATTGGGAGGATGACTGGTCTCAAGTCATTCGTGTGGAGACACTAAGACAAGTATGTAGGTGCTCAATGGAGAATGAGTTCACTGAACGCGATCAAACGAGAGTTTCTTGTATGGAAATTTTACTTATGTGTCAAAATAAGAAACTCCAAGTTGCAATAATGCAAATTAGTCCTTAGACCTGAGGCACCATGGTTGTCTTGTGGGAAGGTTGTGGATTTTTGATGATGCTATAAAGACATGTCCTAATCACGAATGTGTTACAAGCATTGTTGGGTTTCACGATTAACTCATGGAGACATGTGAGTGTACAACATGGAATCTATATCCTTCAGTAAAGAAGGGGAATGCTCGGAAGATATGATTAAGCAAATCTCTGATCAGAGTATTCGGTATGACTTAGAAGGATGTTCTTGTCATACTAATACAAATCATATAAGACGTGACAATCTCATTAGGGGTTTTGACATGCACCATGCCCTAGTAATGAGATTAAAAGCATTAGAATAGGGAAGGACCGTATTGCATTGTAATTCCAACTGAATAGGTTCTCTGCTTATTCTACTTAGCTTGGATATCCATGATATACTGCTAGGTGTCACTCATGGATGGTGGAAGCCCTAAGGACTAATGATCCTAACTAATAGGGAGAATTAAAAAGGGGTTTTAATTCACAATTGTTGGGCCCAAAAAAGTCCACGGTTAGGCCCAAATAAGTTTTCGGTCCAATACACTACTATGTTAAGAAAAGTCACATATCTGAGTACATGAAGGCTCGTCATATGCGAGTCACACCACACGCACCATGCCAAATAAATAATTCGTCATGTTAGGAATCGAGATTAAGATTATAAAATGCATTATCTTTGCAAATCCATGCTAATTATCCCGTTAGGCATAATAATTGAAAGCATGCCAAGCGATATGCCATGCCAAGCGACATGCCATGCCAAGTAGGAAATCATTATTACACACCCAACCACGCTACAAGCCTAAGTGGGCCCAAGCCACTCGAATGCCCGGGGCTTGCTTGAGTGGGTTGTGGTATGGATGGTAATAAATCAACATGAGGCCCATTGATGGGCCGAGAAATGGAAAGTCTCGGGTTGCTTGGGAGCCTCGAGACTCAAGCCCATTTCTTAGGCCCAAACATGTGGGTGAGCACAAGAGAGAAAAGTAGCCCAATAGCCCAAACAAAATAACCTAACAAAAAATAAGCCCAATCAAAATAGCCTATTGACTCAACCAAAAAGCCCAAACGTTTTAAATAGCCCACTTGCTTGATAAACCATCTTGGCCCATACAACTACCATAATAAGCTA
This sequence comes from Prunus salicina, assembly GCA_020226455.1. Classification (NCBI taxonomy): domain Eukaryota; kingdom Viridiplantae; phylum Streptophyta; class Magnoliopsida; order Rosales; family Rosaceae; genus Prunus; species Prunus salicina. The sequence continues at coordinate 42,216,251 of CM035341.1, forward strand.
CAAAGGCACCAGCACCTAGCTGAAGGAACAAAAGCCACGAAGGGGAGGTCTGGAAGTTCATTAAACAATGCTGCTGGAGGTTCCAGCACATGGAGGGAGCAGATTCCAAGCAAGAAACATTCAAAGTACCAAAGAATATTAGCCTACGAGCTGTTAGAAGCACCCTTTGAACCAGCATGTATATTCAATTCCTTCCCTCATCAGACCTAGCCTTGGAAGAGGAGAGAAAAGAAGGAAGAAAGATGGCTGAAAATAGGAGTCTGAAACAGCCGCGGGAAAGGGGGCCTTGAGCTCCAAAAAATCCCTAATTTTGTGCAAATGGGCAAAGAAGACTTCCCCAAAAAAGGATGATTGAAGGGATGAAGGGAGAAAGGAAGGGAAAGACTTGACAAAATGGGATGGAAACCATTAGGGTTTCTTGGAAAATGTCAGCTTCCAGCGGCTATAAATTGAGGCCTTTTCTACCCAATGAGAGCAACCCACATCTAGAGAGCAAGCTTCATCTCTCACCATGAAATCTCTGCAATTTCGTGCCCTAATCCTCCATCTCCTCCCACTTTCCATTCTGCCGTGCCATTCTAGTCTGACATAGCTTTTGTTAGGCTGCTGGAAACTTACCCAAACCACCAAATACTTCACCATTAGCCACAACTCAGACCCAGAGAGCAAGCTTTCTCTCTAACTTACAAAAAAACCAGCAATCTCGTGCATTGTTCATCTTCTTCTCCGTTTTGCTCTTTTGGCAGCTGCCAGAAGAACTCTGCTCTTCATTTTCCCTTTCCTAGCCAAATCTCTTACAAAACTTCTCCTTCCTTACCCTAACACTTCCTTTTCCCTCAAAGCAAGCCTAAATTTTCTCTTAGTGCTAAACTCATGTTGATTTTGCTCCCATGCCACATGCCACTCACGCTGAGCTTGAGAGTTTATCTGTAAGCATGAAGAAATTACCTGTAAGTTGCCATTATTTCAGTTGGTGAAGGTAACCAAAATATTTCCTAAGGCTTTGCTGCCCTTTCGAAGTATTTTTGGGGCTTAATTTCTGAACCCAAGCAAAGGGGACAATCTCCTCATTCTGCCCTTTACAGCAACCCAGCCCATTTGTAGCTGTTGGAGGAAAAAGCCCCCTACAACAATCAATTACGAAGAGTTCAAATTGCCCACGACCTTGCTGATTAGAACCTAATGGATCGCACACCGTTAAACTTGAGTTATTTGAGAAACCAATGTGGAGATGATGAATTGAATAGATCAATTAAGCTTTGTTAATTGGTTAAGACAAAATTGATTATGGAATTAATTTAAACGACACATGATGTCGGAATAGGCTTCAAACGGGAATTTTGAATTCCGAGCTCATTGGGCTTTATCCTTTTGGACATGGACATTGGGTTGTATGACAACATAAATTAAATTGAGCCCAAGAGGCCCAATTTCAAGGGATGGACGTTCATATGGGTGTTTGGTTGCTAGAGTCAACTTGTTGACTCAAGAGAAAGATGACTATCATCTTTTTGAAGCCTAAGGGGTCATTAGTGAAAAACAAGAGAGAGAAAGAAAGCTCTAGTCTTCCAAAAACTCTCTCTACACTTTCATACCATCTTAGTGAGGGATCACTAGCATCATCCTCTCACTAAGCTCATCATATTCTTCTCAAGCTCTAGTTGGTAAAGAGACTTAAAGGTTACCTATTTTGGTGACTTTTTGGAGAACCTCCTAAGTTGAAGTTTTGAAGGAGTTATTCAAGCTTCAACAACAAGGTGGAGATTTTGAAGGAGCCATTCAAGCTTCAACAACTTTGGTGGAATTCGATCATAGGATTGAAAGCACGCACCAAGGGTAACTCCTCCTTCCAATCTTACTAGAAGTGTGTTATAGGAAAGAGTACAACTATCACTTGGCTTAAAAGATTCATGGGAAAAGTTTTTTTTGTTTTTGAACTCATAGATGCATGCTTAAGCTTCCGTTGCCATGATTCTATTTATCTATGTTGATGTTCAAATGAAACTCATGATTTTCTTAAAGGTTTCCTTCACCATCATGATGATTGGTTGTTGGAATATTAGAGGGGCATGTAATAAGAGATCCTTGCTTGCTATGCAAGATCTTAAGTATAGACATAAGTTGGATATGTTGGTTATTTTGGAGCCTAGAATTAGCTCTAGTAGAGCTCGGAAAGTCATTTCTCAACTTGACTTCCCTAAAGCTGAAATTTCTAATGTTGTAGGTTTCTCTGGTGGTATTTGGCTGTTGTGGAATGATGCTAAATTCAACTTGAGAGTCATTCATTGTATAGATCAAGCTATTTCTGTTGGTGTTGGAACTTCTAGAGGTGCTTCTTAGATATTTACTGCTGTATATGGGCACCCTTGCCCAAGTATGAGATCTTATCTCTAGCAAAATTTATCTATTATTGCTGCTTCTTGGAATCTTCCTTGGGTTGTTTGTGGGGATTTTAATGATATCTTGTTTGAGAATGAAAATTTTGGAAAATTATATGGTAAAAGTAGAGGTTTCAAAGACTGGTTTGATCAGCATGGGCTCATTGATTTGGGATTTTTGGGACCCAAGTTTACTTGGGTTAATAAGAGAGTTGGTGGTGATTTTGTGATGAAGAGATTGGATATGGCTATTTGTAACAAGGAGTTGAGGGTTTTAGTTCTTGAAGCTTTCGTGAGGCATTTGCCTAGAAGATGTTCTGATCATGGTCCTCTTTGATTAGTCTGATTTCTGATAAGATTCCTTCATCTGAGCTTAAGCCTTTCAGATTTGAGGCAATGGGGCTTAAATATTGTTTATTTTCTGACTTCATTAAAGCAGAGTGGAAGAATTTGGAAGGTTCAGTTTCTAATGAATTGGACATGTTGATTCCCCTGCTTCGGAAGTGGAATACTCAAGTCTTTTGTCAAATCTTTCAAAAGAAGAAGAGAATTCTTGCTAGGCTTCAAGGTATTCAAAGGTCTCTTTGTAAGAGTTTCTCCCTTTTTTTGAGAAATCTGGATAAGCATTTACAATAAGACTTTGAGGATTTATTGGATTTGGTGGATGTGTTTTGGTTGGAAACAAAAATCTAGATTTTCTTGGCTGTAGAGTGGGGATAGAAATACAAAGTTCTTTCACATTACTACTCTTGCAAGAAGAAGAAGGAATAGGATTGAAAGGCTTAAAGATAATAATGGAGATTGGATCTCTAGTAAAGAGGGTTTGAAAGCTCTTGTTGTTGAGTATTTTCATGGCATTTTTTTGGATGGTGTTGTTGATATCATTAACAGTCCTTTGCCTTCTCTTTTTGCCCATATTCCTAAGGCTGATTTGGCTGCTGTCAGTAAGGAGGTGACTGAAAAGGAGGTGCAAGATGCTTTCTTTGCTATTGGTCCTTACAAGGCTCCTGGTCTCGATGGCTATTCTGCTTTTTTTTTTTTTTTCCATAATTGTTGATCTCTTTGTAAGAAAGATATTGAAGGTTCGGTGTTTAAGTGTTTTTTCTAATGGTTTCGTTCCAGAGTTTTTGAACAATCCTCTTATTACTCTGGTTCCTAAAATCACTAATCCTCATAGCGTGCTGCAGTTCCGTCCAATTAGCCTATGTAACACTTTATACAAAGTTGTTTCTAAGATCATTGTTGGAAGACTCAGACCTTTATCTGTGAATGTTTTGGATTTATCATCATTGGCACTAGGCCGCCGGTTAAAATAGGTGCAGCCATTTCTGGATTGTGATATTTTGAACTAGTTTTAACGTAGTTACGTAGGATTTGGTTGTGGATAAGTCGAACATCACAGAAAGTAAAGAGCACAAAGATTTGCAATCACTAAATCAGACTACCAAGCCAAATATTTATTGTCAATATCATTATTTTTTACCCGATACAAACGATATTGAGAAAGAAGGAATCAGACACAAGACTTCCGGCTAAGAGCGAAATGTCATTTGAGTTCAAGCTTATGAGCTTGGTTTATTGTTAACTATTGATGTCAGATTCACCATTAACTTTTGGGGCTCTTTCAATTCTTGCAACAACACGTATCGTTGTCGATGCATCCACCATTGATGTTTCCGCCATATTGTTGAATGCAGGTTAAGATACAGGATTGCTTTGAGCAGTTCATAATTGGAATAGTAGGCAAGGAGCATGTTTGTGCCTCTCCTTGCATTTTACCTAAATATCCACCCAAAAAAAAAAAGGTTAAGACATGTGAAGCCATAAACCAAGCATGAATTCAGATTGTGATCCAAAAAGCCTTAATATATTTATATATATAAAAAAGGACATGCATATACCAAGAGAGAAAACCAAGAGAAGCAAAATAAGCATAGGGAAAAAAGCTGCCTGGCCCTTCATCTCTGTCTCTGAGAACAAATATGAAAAATATGTACTCAGCGGTCACAGTGCCAATAACCTGCAAGCTCTCCTCGATCTCTATGTCTTCTTTTATAACAATCTTAAGGCTAATCCACACACTGTCAGTCAAACTCTTCTAATCTTCTAGATTCTCAATTAATGATACATATACATTGGTTATGATTAGCATCCCTAAAGGGGGATTTGAATGGGACCTGGAACATTTTGTATTTTGCAATCTTTGGATTCGTATGACTGCCATTTATGGTTGCCTATTAAGGGATTACCATATGGTTGGGATTTGGATCCTCAGCTAGGATCTCCTTACCTTATTTTCTCTATGCCACTTCACTAAAACAAATCACTCAAAATTGGCACATTCGTCATATAACTACCTAAAAATGTTAAAGGGGATTTTATTAATTAAATTGGGTTAAAGAGTTTATACCGTGATAATAAATTAGAAAAATAATATCATCTTATAAAGCGGAATGTTCCATGTTATATATTTCTTAATTGAAAATGTTTGTTGATTGTCTTTTTATATATTAATAATCGGAGGAGAACTCGAATTAAATATAAATCACACTAGATCATTAGTTAATTAGTCACTTTTATCGTAATTCCAACCGACGAAATAAACTAGCCCAAAACTAATCCAAACAAAGCGGTTAGGTTTGGCCCGTTTGGGGTTGGGCCTAGTCGACAGTTTACAATAACCCTTGGGTTTAGTTCTTCTACAATTTAATTGATAACCGACCCTTTTCACCTATATACTGCAATACATACATTACGATCATAAAAGGTAAGGATTTAATGAGGGGGGGACGCGGCTTCGCGTGGCGCCACGGATGAGACAAGAGTTTACACGTAGCTTTTTAAGGAAGAAATGACGACACCAATGAGAAAGCTATCTTCTCTTGCATCCCAAGAAAATGGCAAGTCTTACCTCAGCTTTCTCGTGTCCCAATTAACCCGCCCCTCCAAATTGTCACCTGCCCAGCACCAGCCTTTGCTTGATTCTTTCCCTTCCTTGGAAAGTGACTTAAAACAATGTCACCAAGAAAACATTATTCCGCGGCACAACGTTTTTTTATATCAATTTTTCCCCTTAATGTGGGTGTTTGTAATATTCAAAGAGAAAATTTAAAATAATTTGAAGGGACCAATGGGCAGCTAATCTGTTTTTGGTTCATAATGTCATTTAAGCAAAGCAAAAGTCTGTAACAAAACAATGCTTGGGGAAAAAGTTAAGGAAACACAAATGATTGTTCTTCATTTGTGCAGCATACATACATATACCGGTGGTAATCTACTGGAAGAAAGAATGAAAACTATGTCATAAACAAAATTTAATTGCTTTTAATTTCCAATCTCATCAAAATTTACATTTCCCGAATAAAAATAAAAATAAAAACCCAAAAACCCACCAGAAAAATATTTAAAAAAAGTAGAACCAGAGGAAACAAAAAAAACAGAACACTCTCTCTCTGAAGATATGCGAAAACTGAAACAGAGCAGGCTCAGTGAGCTCACTGGTTTTGATGGTGGTGGGCTTCTTCTTCTTCTTCTAATTGCCCCTGTTGGGTTTCTGTATTTCTGTTTTGAATACTACTCACAGCTTCATCAAGATGCTGGGCTCTCAATTCCTCTTTCACTTTCTCAGAAGAACTCTCTTCTTTATCTCCATCTTTACTCTCTCCCTGTTCATCAACAACATGCTTCTCAGCACCAAAGGAAGCAACTTTAGAGCACAATGAAACAGGCGTCGCCAAAAACGTTGCGTTCTCATTTCCAGCCATTACCACCAAAATCTTCTCTTCAAAAACCTTCACTGTCTTGCTAGACTCATCGCCTTGATCTTTCTCACCACCACTGCCACTCTCCAAGTCCCTTTCGCCTCCTTCCCTGTCTTCCAATCTGCTCGAAAGCTTCCAGTAAGAGCAAGCCAGGATCAACAGAGCAAAGGCAATAAGACCCAGCATCGCTGCCAGGCCTCCGAAGAGGTATGGCACCGGAGAGTGCCATGGCGAGCGCTGCTGCTGAACAGCCATGGCTGGTGTTGGCGACAACGATTCCAATGAAGATTTTGTGGCTGTTGTTGCAGAGATGGCAGTTAAGGTTCTCATTTTTTTTATTTTTTTTCCTTTTGGGGTTTCTTGAGGTTGAGGGTGAGAGGAAGGTTTTGAGTAGATGAAAAGAAGGTGAGGATTTGAGCTTGTGAAAATGGAGGTGGTAGGCTATTGTATTTATAGCAGGGGTAAAGGTTTGTCTCTCTGTTACCCTTTCTTTATTGGGGTCACGGATTTGGCCCTGTTTTTTCTTTGTTGTAAACAACAAAGGTGCACTGTTTCACATTCGGATCCTGCTGTTGGATCATTATGTGTGAATGGGCCTAAAAAATGTTCGGACCAGTGGCAAGTATGAACTCATCAAAGTTCTCCGTTCGGTTTCTTATGTTGTCAAACTATGAATCCGGACCATTTATTAAAATGATTCTTGTAATAACATAAAACATAAGTATCCGTTCTGCGACGTAAGTTCAATAATAGCCATTTCAACATTTGATTTTATTGATTAGACCCATACAACATATAGTGGTGCTGCAAATGCCATGTACTACAAGAAAGAATATCATAAGGGTAAGGTGTATTTTATTTTATATAGGTGTTGCCTATTGCTGAAGTAATCAACCTCTCTTGGCCAATGAGCTTGTTGGGCAATGATTTAAATTGTCATTTCACAGGATGGGTTAAGACATGCTTAATCTAAGAGATTAGATATGTTACCTTGATAAAAGTGGGGTACTTGGAAGAACATAATTAGCAACAGTGAAAATTGTACTCTTTGCTTTATTTTTTTTATTTTTTTCACTTGTGTCGTGGGATAAAGAATATATAATGTTATTCCATGAGCCTCCACTAATTGGATCTAGAAGGGAACGTTTTGGGTGGGGTGATGTAATTAAGCAATTTTCACTGTTTGGAATTTTTTTTAAATTAAAGGCAAAGTCCAACTAATAATATATATAGGCTGCTAGACTTGTGGTTGCTTCTTTTGCTTTGGTCCATATCTGAAGGCACAGTAAAAATGCACTGAGCTTAATTAGTGTGAGGGGAGATTTGTGTATCCAAAGAGGACAACAATCATTGGATAAGGACGCAAAGAATCGCATCACTTGCTTAATTAGTAATTTGATTGATAATCATGTTTTATCCGTCGCATCGAAGCCTCAAATAGCCTTACTTGCCTTGAATATGACAAAGCGTGACATAACATACCATTTTTCTGTTGCTAATCCACTTGAAAAAAGAGATTTTGAAGCACAATTTGGTGGCTAAGGTCATGTTCATATTTAGGTTCGGCTATACCAGTATCATTTAATGATAGACAAATAATGCCAGACCAGCATTAGAATAAATGGATAGGTTTGGCAGATATTTGTGAGCTGTCTTATGGTTGTGTGTGGGGAAAGAAAAGCTGAAACTTCATTTTCCAAAAGCTGTATGTATGTATGAACTGAAGAAATACATCAACTAATTAATAGCTTTTACTGATAGTAGGATTATGCAAGTGTTAATTGGAGATTTGGATTGACTTAATTTGGTCAATTTGCATGGAATCAGACATAATTGGATCAAATTCTGTGTTCAAGTAGAAAATTAGATGAGCAAGCAGCTGAGGTAGATAAAGATTGTGACTATAGGGGCAAATGGGGCCAGGGAACATTGGGGGAAATTGTTTTTGGGGAGGGGGGAGTATGACTTTTTTTGGTGCTTTGCCATTATAATAGATCCCCACCTCTGTCAGCATCGGCTATGATCGCAGCCACCTCTTTATGCTTTGCTTGCCACCACTTTATGCTTTGCTTTCCCACCCTCTTCGCCCAGCAGGTCCCATTGCCTCCAGCATTTGCCACTTCGTTTTCCCATCTGTCACTATCTCTGCCTCCTACACCATTCTATCTATGTGTATCGATATCCTAAGAGGTCTCGAGTTCAAAAATCCCTCTTTTGTCACATTTGCTTTTTGTACGTGAGACTAACAATGGTACCGATTGTGTTTCATCTCAAAACCCTAGCTATGTCCGGTTACCAAACAAAATGTTTTCATTTTTCCGTTACTAAATACTACCTTATGATCTTCTTACAAGTATAAAAAGGGAAATACCTTTGTATATTTATGTTTTTTTTCTGGGAAATTAACATAAATCATATTTTGTGACTGCTTTATAAAAATTGTGTCAAATGGCCTCTACAGTGCAAAACATGAACGTTTTTCCCCGAATTATCTGCTTAAAACACGAAGTTTATTAACTTAATCACGGCGCCTACCCTACTGACATACTTTACGTTTTCTGCAGCTTGCTTATTTTCCACGTTAACCTTAATCAATGCTTTTACGTACTGTATTAACATTATTCTTTCTCATTTCAATATGATATGGTACGGATTCCATATTCTTCACTGTAGATTAGTTTCATGAATAAAGGCCTAAAATCTGAACTAGCCCTAATGCATTCATACACGATTTGAATCCACTTTGATGCTTCTGTTTCACTTCACGTCAATCAATAGATATTCTCTTTCTGTCACTCAACGCCATTTGGAGTTGAAATTCTCCTCTCCACAGTTAACTTGGGGATTCTTTTGAGTTCAGTACTAGTAGTGTCACACAACGCAATCAGATAATTGATCAGATCCTTTCAACTTTTGTACTTAATCTTGCTTTTCCAAGTAAGTTAATCATTATTAACCACTTAATTAGTTTTAAAAAAATATTTAATTTGTACCTTCGGAAATTATTACCGGACACGACAGATCTGCATATGTTTTCATGAAGAAAAAAAAAACCCTTACAGTAAAACTTGTTAAGATTGACATCATCAACTTCTATTTTGGGTGCAGCACCAAATAGTGTTTATCCTTAAATTTATTTAATAATAATAAGTGATGATTAGTTCTAATAATGAATTAAACTCCACATTGCTAAAAGAGGAGAATCATATCCTATGGATTTAATTAAGTACATATGAAGGGATTGCTAGAATGATGTGAAATATAATATTATCATATTATAGGACAGGGTACTTGTACTAAGTAGGAGATATAACTTAACCCAAAATTTATTTATTTTAATTAAAGGTTAGCGTCCATACTAATCTAATTAACGGAAAAAAGAAGAAGAAAAGAAACCATGGTGAGGGTTAGTGTTGGAATCTTCTGCCGCAACATAGAAAATAAGGAGAAAGAGGGGCACTTTGTTCCCACTACTTGAGTGGTCTTTTTTTGTGTGACATTTTTGTACACCCTTTTAATATATGCTTCTTCTTTTGATTTAGATAAGGGAGCCAGCACTAGTACTAGCTCATACACATCAGTCATCATATTGCAATGCACCAAACCAAACACATATATTACTTTCTGGGCTAATGTTTTCTTTTCTTCGTCAAAATGTGCGATAATATACTTATATTGTTAGACTGTGAATATGCATAGCTGATCAAGTTATGCGATCTAAATTCACAATATGACAACATAAATATTTATCTGAAGTAGACGTTAGATGTGTACCAAATCTTAAATTGGAACAGTGAGTCCGAAAATGCCCTAAGTGCTGCATATATATTCTCGCACTTTTCTCATATATATTGTAAGTTTTATCAGGGGTAAGGAAACTTATTAGACAATGAGCCAAATGGAGAGTGATTGCTTCACTGTAAAGACTAATGGGACAGACTTAAGTCGTTTTCTCATATATATGCGCATATAAAACCAGCACATTTCCAACGGACCATTTGGTTTATATTCGGATAAAGTATCTTCCCTTTCACCAAATCTTGCATGCTATATATAGATGCAAATTGGTATGAAAACTACATGATGGAATAAAGCCTTGCAAAATCTGCCCCCAAATCCAAGCTGCTGCGATTCAAATTCAAATTCAAATGTAAATCCTAAATTCTGTTTTTTCTTAATTATTCTGATCTGATTTCAACCTGGAATCCAACCCACTTTGTGTTGGCCTTTGGAATTCACAAAAGATCAGTTGTTACAGTTAGAGGGTGTTTAAAATATATATATATATATATATATATTATTCTCACACAAGAGTCATCATCCATAATGGAAAATGGAGGAGGCCACTGAGAGAGAGGCCTTCAAATATTCCTTCTGGAAATTGGACAAAGTTAATTAGGCACACACAGATTCACTTGGAGTATCAAACATTAAATCCACTTTTCTGGATCCATGTATGCCATTGCCAGTTGAACAATTGGATTTACAACAGATTGAGGAATATATATAGCAAATCTAGTTTCCTTCTCTCCGAGCTAATAAGATCTTCATGATTTAGACTAAATTTTATCAGATCATGCCTAATGAATCTGTCGGCTCCTATACAAGATTTTTTGACATCTCTAGTTGGCCAAGGTGTGCGTGTCTGCCCCTTACACTGGAGTTCCATCTCCCTCCTTGACAGTAAAGTAATCTCAAAATATTTGATTTGTTTAAAAAAAAAAAAGAAAAAAAAAAGGCTGCATTGATACTATCACTTTGAAAGAAAGACTGGGCCTAATGTTCAGCCCATATCTGCTTGAGCAAAATCCAGGCTTAACTAGGGTTTTGGGCCATGAAATTTCATTGTCCAGGCTTAAGAAGAACTTATACTTGACCCATCTAGAGAAGGGAAGGAGCTTTGGACCTTTTAGATCCCATCTATTTTCAGCTATATTTTGGGCCATGCAAGCATTGAAGCTTATATTAAATAGATATATCAGATTATACTAGATAGATAGATCAAGAATTCTATAGTGAGGTACTTACATATGGCCCTTAGGTGAGGTCTTACTTTTTAATTGTTGGATCAAATTAGATAGTCATTAGATTAATGGCCCTCACTATAGAATGACTCATAGATAGATACACCTCAAATATGTTTTTTTTTTTGGGGGCAATATTGACCATTGATGATTAGGTTTGTTTCGTGGGTTGATTCTACACCATTCGAGCTTCCTTTTCTCTCCTCTTCCTCGATATATGTGAAAAATACATGAGTAAATAGACAACACTTAAGGGGGTGTTGGCCAAAAGTCATTTGATGCCTAAGTCAGTTAATTAGATCTTGAGAAAGATACGACAAAGTAAAAGAAAGGATGGAGGTTGTTTGTACCATATCTGATCACCCACTCATGTCGGGACACGTGGAACGCTCTCAAGCCAGAGACCAGCTCAACTGGGCCGTACCGAATGTTCTCTCGGCACGCTGTACTGATTCAGGGGGTCGATAATGCACCGTCAGTACCTACGCCAACCTTTGGCATTGTCTACCGAGCGACCAACCGTCACATCAATCCGATTATGATAGATTATCTCAGAATTCCTGCCAAAACCTATCAGAATCAGGTGTCCACCTCCGAAGACACTCTCACGAGTCCCACATCGAAACTAAGTGCTAAGAGCATCACAAATGCTCTCTATAAATAGAGCCCCTTGGCCCAGCCAAGTGGTAAGATTTTCTGACTTGACTAGTGCTTCCATTGTCAATAGAATTGCTCTTAGTTACTAACTTTGGTATCGGAGTACCTTCGGCAGGTACCACACCGGTATCCTCTCCTCAGTTCAAATCCAGCCCCCGCTTGAACCTTCGGACATCACGGAAGAAGGTCACTCCGGTCCACAACTACCAGCACACTTGTAAGTTAGCCTAAACTCTTATCTGTTCAGATTTAGCGCGAACAGATGTCTTCTTTCATGGGGAGAGCCAGGTGGCCGGAGCTGTGTGTGAGGGTGACCGAAGCCGTGAAGGATATAGGAGAGAATGGCGTGAGAGAGAGTGAATTTCTCGGGTAAAAATCAGATTACCTCGTATGTGTGATGTAGCCATGTATTTATAGTGTTCTTGCCTTCTAGAGTTTTTCAAAGTATAATTCTCATATGGAAGGGAATTATTCTCTCCCTTAAATGGGGAGATTGGATCAATCAGAGAGATTTAACAAAGATATCCCTATTTTCAGTCTAAACAATTGACCAATTAAATGGAGTACAATTGTTGACCTAAGGAATATTTCCATTGTCCACGTGGCGCCTCATAATAGATTACCAAAATTGTTCCCACAATTTACCCATACAAGAGAGCAAAGAAGGCAGGTTCAAATTTCTTTCCTATAACTCAAGCATAGACCAACTTAGTTCTTTTGTTGTAGATTTATTCAATTATTTGACAAAATTAGCATGTAAGGGACATATGTTGAAGACACTTCACATCTCCTCATTTGGTCGAAATTTTTAATGGAGTTAAAGTTCCTTAAATTTCAACAATGAGTATATTAAACTTGAAAATCAAAATTACAGTAGAATTTCACAAATTAGAAGAAAAAAAAAACGATATTTTCTTTGCCATGTCACTCATATCGGTGGATAAATGATCCACGTGTTATGAAATTATAAATATACTTCTATCATGCCATCAAAATTAACAGATTTTTTGATGAAGTTGACGATATGAGGCAACATGGGACATTAAACTTTGGTGGCAAAGTGGTTCACTTTAACTTTTAGGGGGTAAAGTGAGACTTGATCATAGTTTTAGAGCATCTCCAGCGCTGCTGGTTTGCCTGGGCAGCAGGGGGCCTAGGCCCAACTTTTGGCTCCAGCGCACAAATGCAAGACCAGGCATTTGATGGGGGCCACAAGCCTGGGTAGGCCCAAAGGCAAATCTTGCCTAGGTTTGCTGACGTCATTGATGATGTCAGCAACTAAATTTTTTTTTAAAAAAAAACCAAAAATTTCAGAATTTTTGTTATATATAAATACCTAATCTTATTTTTCACTTCTCATGCCAAAATTAATGGTTTAAATATAAAAAATATAAAATAAATTAAAATAAATAGTAATCGCCTTTGCCCTTGGCATTTGGGGTGGAACCAAAAAATGTAAGGCTGACACTATTCACATGAATAGTATCAAACCTTGCGTTGCCTTTACCTTTTAGGGTGGACTTGCTCTTAAGGGATACTACAGTAAATAAGCCTATTCTAAATTACTCAAATGTACCAAAATGAGGATCGATCTCAAATGCAAGGACACCAAAGAACTATTGTTATTTTGTCAAATAAAAAAGCGCCACGTCATTTATGAAGCGTGAAACACAGCGTTTGCGGTGTGCTTGATTAACACGCTAGACTTGTCCCTTTGCAGTTTCCCTAGGCCTTCAACGAACCACTTGTCTCCACCATTACGCGCCATGTGTTCTATTTCTCTTAAGCTCCCACTCTCTCTAAACCAAACCCGTCCTCTGCAAGAAGGAGCTAGACTCTCCGATTACTTGTGCTCCAGGCATTCTCCCAGAAACTGAACTTGAAGAAACCCTAGAAAAAGCGAGAGAGACTCTGGAAAACGAATTTCAAAATGAGGACTGTCGTGTCGCGTTTGATCCATTCAAGATCATCACTTCCCAGGCTCTTGTATGTTTTGATTTCTATTCTTTTTGCTTTGAATCCATACTCAGTTTCTTCTGTATTCTATTTTGGTCTTTGAAATCTGATTCTTTTGGGTATTGATGTTTTTCGTGAATAGTAATGCCATGTTTGGCTGTCGAGAGAGAGTGGGACAATAATGGAAAACCCTAAACAGATTGATTGGGATATTAGAGTATTAAGTTTCATTTTTAAATTCAGTTTTTGGGTTTGCTTGACAATTATCTGGGTTCATGGATACGCTTTACTGTTTTCGTATTATTTACTGCCACGGGTTCTCCTACATTGTTGAATTTGTGGGTGGAAATTGACAAGCTAATTATTCCTTGATATTTTTTAATTTGCTTTGGAATGTTTTTGTTTCCAGAATCTAGTAGGATTCTAACAATGATTATTTCCTGTATTGTGATTTTCAAATATATCATTTCTGTAAATTCAGTATAATGGATGCACCCAGGAATGGGAGGTATCTCTCAACAGACTCCAGTAAGGTTGATGAACCCTTCAAAGTTGAGGAAGCAGAGACTGTAAACATTCCCCCTCCTCTAACAGAGAAGGTACTATCTTGTTGTGAAGACTATCGAACTGTTATTCCGTCTATATTTTCGTTTTATCCATCTCTGAGCCATTATATTTTCTTTAACTTGTATGATTCTTAATTCAGTTGCTTGTGTTGGGTGGAAATGGATTTGTTGGCTCACATGTTTGTAGAGAGGCATTAGATCGTGGATTGTCTGTTGCCAGCCTTAGTAGGTATGACTTTTCTCTATATAATTGTTAAGTTGCTTCACCTATTGATGCTTAGGAATTATTCATCAGCGTTGATCAGTTTAGGCTTGTAGCCGATCTGAATGCTTTCTATATCAGAAGGGAATAATAATTCTGTAGCTGCCTATTTACTAAGAGGAAAATACTACACTTCCATCTCCATATATTTGATTATTCTGTTTGATTGAATACCATCTTATTCCTAATGCTTTCTTATTTTCCTTCTCAGGTCTGGTAGGTCATCATTACATGATCCATGGGCCAGCAATGTGACCTGGCATAAAGGTTTGCTTTCTTGCGTAGTCTTTTCTTGATGACCTCACTCTTTTTCGGGTAGCAGTTTCTTAAAAAAAAATTTCCTTTTCCAGGAAACCTTCTATCACCTGAGTCATTGAAGGATGCTCTCGATGGTGTCACGTCTGTTGTATGCATTCTCTTCATGCTCTGTTTTACTTGACTGTCATTAGCCAATACGTAGCAAAGACACATGCACACACTGACACTTTCTCTATCCATGTAATGTATTGTTTTCCCCCTTCCATTTGTAGTTCAAAATGTGCTTATTGTATAGATTATAGAATGAAACTCTCTCGTACTTATCCTGCCACTTAGCTTTCTTTCCTGGGTGATATGTTTGATTTGTCTTCCTAATGAGTTTTCCTGTCCTAGATATCCTGTGTTGGTGGGTTTGGCTCCAATTCTTACATGTATAAGATTAATGGGACTGCTAATATAAATGCAATTAGAGCTGCTTCTGAACAAGGTATATATTCATATATGTTTCATTTTTCTATTGGCAATTTCCTTAGTACCTCTATTAAACTATTGCCGTTGATCCTGCAGGTGTGAAACGATTTGTGTATGTCTCTGCTGCTGATTTTGGTGTGGTAAATTACTTACTGCGAGGATATTATGAGGGGAAGGTACCATACTGAATGATAGCAATCTATTTGCTTTGTTTAAATTTACTTGTACGAGACATTTTAATGCTGGGACTCTTTTCTTAATAAATGTTTGTCTTTTACTCGTACCCATTTCACCATGCTCTAGTATTTTTGCTGGGAACAATTTTTAATGTTTTTAATGTTATCTGACACAAATTCCTTTGCTGCATCTTGTTCAATCTAGAGAGCTGCAGAAACTGAGCTACTAACCAAATTCCCTTATGGAGGTGAGCTTTCTTACTCTGTCAGATGAACATCTTATACCTAGCTGTTCATTTATCAGATAAATGGCTAAGATATGAGAGATTAATAAACTTGCCTGGAAATTTAACAATTTGTTACATATCTTGTCCCTCTAATTTCAAGCAATATCTTCTTAAAAACATTAATTTACTATGTTTCTTGAAACCAATAATGGGTGACTAGAGTATTAGTTATAGGGACCGTTTATGTTTTGTATAATAATGGAATCTTCTATTACATGAAATTTTACTTGCGTTTAACAGGAGTGATTTTGAGGCCTGGATTTATTTATGGGACTCGAAGCGTTGGGAGCGTAAAGTTACCTCTCGGAGTAATCGGTTCTCCACTGGAGATGGTAAAGTGCTAGTTCTTCATATATTCCACACGTAGTTCCCCACTTATAATTCGCCTGAAACCTGAGTTAGCAAGATTATAACGAAAAGGGGAACTTGATATAAAATATCCAGAAACTTATCGTAATCATCTCTCTCAGCCGATTTCTACTAGTCCCAAACAAGGTTTTTTTTTCCCTTTTTTTCTTGAACAGAGATACTCTCAGGTTAAGAAACCTCATGTTATAAACTGATTCACATTCATTTCTTTTTGAGAGTGAAAAGTTATGTCAACTAATTCATATTGAATTTACTGGCAGTTGTTCCAACACACAAGACCTCTGAACCAGCTGCCACTTGTTGGGCCTCTCTTTACTCCTCCAGTGAATGTTACAGCAGTGGCAAACGTTGCTGTTAGAGCAGCTACTGATCCCGTCTTCCCTCCTGGGATTGTAGATGTCTACGGAATTCAGCGTTACAACCAGAAGTCGAAGTAGACGCAATAAATCCCTTCCGTTTTTTGTTTTGTTCTTTCAACAGAGTGTGATGTAAAGCTGTCGAAGTTTCTTTCTCATGAACATTGTATCCGTTTTTTTTCCCCCACCTTTCTGATGCAATCATTAATAAATTTGTTAAAACTACAGATTCACTATAGTTCAATAATTCTTCCCAAGTTGTTCTGTTAAAAGTTTGACTGGAAGAGGATGACACTGACTTTTTCATCACTTGATGTTTCAATGTATATCATGGTCCCATGCAACCTGGGATTAAAATGGCAGTTGTGTTCTTTCAAAGAGTTGCTTGCAGGTTTAAGTGTTTAATCGCTATTTGGGCCATTGGTTGTAGGCCCAAAACAATAATGGGCCTAAATGGATTCGGAAAAAGATATAACCCGACTCGGGTGAAAATAAATAAAAATACTTCAAGGCAAAAAAATTAAGTCGATAAATCTGCAAAGCACAGCGCGAGTCTCAAACCAAGATCGTATTTCTGAGAGAGAGAAGATGAACCATAACCAAAACCAGAACCAGAACCAGCAATCGAGCGAAGGCAGCAGGCACGATGACGACGCGGCCCTCACCGAATTTCTTGCTTCCTTAATGGACTATACCCCCACTGTATACTTAATTCCATCAATTTCATTTCATTCAAATTCCGATCATATCAAATCAAATCCAAATCATGAATTTTCTTTTTTCAGATACCCGACGAGCTTGTGGAGCACTACTTGGCCAAAAGCGGTTTTCAATGCCCCGACGTTCGATTGTAGGTACTTCTTCTTTTTTTCTGTTAAGTTAATGTTGTTTTTAATTTCCAATTTTTGGGGAAGATTTTACGATGAGATAAGCTGAGCCATCAGTATCTGTTAGGGTTAGGCTTAGGCTTAGCCAAGATTTTACTTGCTGCAGAGAAGGGCCTGCCTTTTGATTTGTTTAGTTTATATCAATTCATCTTCAACCATTTTCGGAGCGAGCATATACCTAGAGCTTGAAATTTATCACTATTTGTTGGTTAAGTTAATGCTGTGGCAGTGAAATAGAAAATTGAATATGCTTTTGTTTATTGATTGTTCAAGTACACAAAACTTGCTAATCAAGGTTTGACTAGTCTGGGTAAAGTTGTATGGGCTTGTGAAGGACAGGCATTTAGGCGTAGGCAGAGTCTGTTACGCGTATGGTAGTACTTGCTCTTTTTTTATCTGGGATCTTTTCCTTCTTTCATTTTGGGTATCTATCTTCTCTTTTGCTTTCTGGCTTTTATTCCCATTAGCTGTTTCAGATTTGTGCTAAATGGATGTTAAGAAGAAGTTACTGTTTTCTGTTTGATGCTTAAAATTTTAAGCCTTTTGACTTAGATTACAATCATTGATGTAGAGGAGCTTTTGGTGTAACTTTCTTTTGGGCCGACAGGGGCAAATTCTACTAAATTTTTGAAATATGAATTGGATGTATTTTTCTGCATATGAGCATGTTGAATTGATTTTTTTTTTATTTTTTATTTTACTCTATTCGCAGAATTAGGCTGGTAGCTGTTGCCACACAAAAGTTTGTTTCTGAGGTTGCAACTGATGCTCTTCAGTAAGCCACTAAATTCTTCTCCTCTTGGCTCATGACACAAGTTCACAGGGAGGCACATGTGTAAAGACCAAATTTTTTTCCGAGTTAGGCTATATAATTGAAGACTATTAAATTTTTGATCTCTCTAATGCTAGACGAGAAATATGTAACTACACTCATAGGTTCTGTTGTTGGTCCAAAATTATTTAGCTACACAACTTGGTTGTTGCACTTGTAGTTAGCCAATGTCTAAGCTATTACTAGTGGAAAAGATATTTACATGCTCTTGCCTCTTTACAGGCAATGCAAAGCAAGACAAGCTTCTGTTGTCAAAGACAAAAGGGACAAACAACAAAAGGTACTCTAATAGTTTTCCCGGTGAGATGTGTTTTATATTCTGCCTAATTATGGCTAGTCTTAACTTTGATTTTGAAGCAGGATAAGCGCCTAATATTGACGATGGAAGACCTTTCAAGGGCGTTGCGTGAGGTAACCAAGATTTTAGTTATTTGAGTTGTATGTTTGCATAAGTCTGGAATCAATGGAATTATCTAATATTGATAAAGGTTCTGGTCAGTTTTGGACTAACCAAATGTTTGCTGAATGGCCTGGTCTGTAATTGAGATTCTCTGGAATCCACCTATAATTTGTGTGCAATGTCAAGCTGGTTTTGTTTTTACTTATTCGTCTTATGTTAACTTTCGCTGAATTAATATGCTCCTCGTGTTATTCTTAATTGAGCAGTATGGTGTTAATGTGAAGCACCAAGAATACTTTGCTGACAGCCCTTCAACCGGGTTGGATCCTGCATCAAGAGAAGAATGATTTGAATTGTATTTCTGTTATTCCATTTTCAGCTTGTGTGGGGTGTGGTGCTAGATGACTAGGTGATGCTCAATCACTCTTTCTTCTGCTTTTATGTATGCACTTTCAATTTTTTCAGACTGAAGGTATATTTCTTGATATCAAGGAGTTAAGTTGTACATCGATGGAATTATACAGTAAAAAGACTGCATATCTGATTATTTGATTGTCACATGTGCTACTTGAAGAAACTGAATGGCAACTTGGTGATTAGTTTAGTAATTGTCTTCTAGAAAGTTCTCTTGCTGGGGAACACTTGGTAATTAATTTGACCAGATTTTGTACCCACGTTCCTAATTAGTTGGGGAAGACTTACTCCAAATATGCAAAATAATGCTTGCATTTAAAAAAAAAAAAAAATTGATTCGCTGTCTCTCAAACTGTGAAGACCACGGAACAAAGCTAGAAAGTTGGAAAGGAAACTTACAGAATAGAACAATAAAGCAGTTTACTATAAAACATTGACCAAAATTAAAAAAATTGGACAAGTTTTGGGATTGGTTGGTCGAAAAAAAGAAAGAAAAGCAATTGTGACCGTTAGTAGAAAAAGAAAGAAAAACAATTGTGACCGTTACGGCAAATACTTGATTGAAGCCAAAGTTAACATCATCATATACCCTCCCACTTGGTTCTTGACCCCAAAAATATGGGGTATGGGGGATCTTCATGTTACAAGAGGAGCCAGGCCAACTGGCTTCATAGTTTATGCGATATGTCAGCTTCAGTTTGATGCTACTAGATGCTTGAATGGAGTATTTTATATCACATCTCTCTGACTTGGGTATTGTATTTCAATTTGTACTTTGATTGGGTCAAGGTAAACAGAACGTGCAGAGGATTGAGTTCGTTTAGCCTGTTGACAAACTTGACAAATCATAACTTTTTGAGCATCGAGAATAATAAGAAAATGTCTGCAACAATCATTTCTGTAAATATTTATACCAAGATTTTGCGTCTGTTAGAATCAGAGATTTCGAGCAAGGAATCCGGTCACCCATCTTACCATACCACATAAAAATTTCTTCCAAATGAACATTATCGAAGCTTGCAAAACAGATACGAACATGAAGAAGAGGAAACCAACCAACCTCCTTGGTTCTTTCTTCTTCCTTCTTTCTTTAAGCATTAAGTTTTCCTTGGTCATGGGACAGAACAGAACAGTAATCCCAGTGAATGTTGGCGTGGTTCTTGATGATCTCGATTCACTAACCGGAAAAGTTTGGTTGAGCTGCATCAAAATGGCCCTCTCAGATTTCTATGCCTCCCATGGTTCCTCCACAACTAGGCTTGCCTTGAGCATCAGGGACCCTAGAGAAGATGTTGTAGATGCAGCTGCTGCAGGTGTCTCTCTCTTTTTCTCCTCTTGGGTTTCATTTGATCTTTCTCTGCCTTTTCTTCTGTTTTCTAATGAGAAAGAGGTGATTCTAATAACTTCTTCTGCCTTTTGTTTCTGTTTTCTATTGAAACACAGCTTTAGACCTGATCAAGAATGTTCAAGTGCAAGCAATCATAGGACCTACATCATCAATGCAAGCCAACTTTGTAATTGATATTGGAGACAAAGCCAAGGTTCCCATAATCTCATTTTCAGCAACGAGTCCTTCCCTCACTTCCATTCGGAGTTCATACTTTTTCCGAGCTGCACAGAATGATTCCTCTCAAGTTAAAGCCATAAGTGCTATTGTTCAAGCCTTTGGGTGGAGAAGAGCTGTGCCCATCTATGTAGACAACGAGTTTGGTGAGGGAGTTTTACCATCCTTGGTCGATGCTTTGCATGACGTTCAAGCTCGTGTCCCCTACCGTTGTGCCATACCTCCAATGGCCACTGACGACCAACTTACAGCAGCGCTTTACAAGTTAATGACTATGCAAACTAGGGTCTTCATTGTGCACATGACGCAGTCTCTTGGGGCTAGGCTTTTTGCCAAGACACAAGAGATTGGAATGATGAAAGAAGGCTATGTTTGGATCATGACCAATGGGTTAACCAATCTTGTAAGTTCGACTGATGCCTCAGTCATCAAGTCAATGCAAGGTGTATTGGGTGTGAGGACTAGTGTGCCGAAAACAGAAGAGCTTATCGATTTTAGAGTTCGATGGAAAACGCAATTCCAACAGCAAAATCCAACCATCATTGATGTAGAATTGGATGTTTTTGCTCTCTGGGCTTATGATGCTGCTTTTGCATTAGCCATGGCAGTTGAGAATGATTGGACTGGGACTGGCAGAATCTCTAGCTTCCAAAACACAAATGCTTCCATCAACTCATCAACTGATCTTCTGACTTTCGGGGTATCTGAAAACGGCCCGAAACTTTTCCAATCCTTATCAAACACTAAGTTTAAAGGCCTTGCAGGAGACTTCAGTTTTGTCAATGGGCAACTACAATCTCCAGTCTTTGAAATAGTCAATGTGAATGGCAAGGGGGCAAGAGAAATTGGGTTCTGGACACCAGAGAGTGGACTTTTGAAAAAATCCATGAACTCAACAAACACAAACAGAACATATTCAACTTCAAAATCCAACATGGGACCCATCATATGGCCAGGAGATTCCACCTCAGTTCCCAAGGGATGGGAGATCCCGACAAACGAAAAAAGGTTGAGAGTGGGAGTTCCTGTGAAGATTGGCTCTCCTGAGTTTGTTAAGGTGGTACGTGATCCTAGTACCAACAACACACTTGTTTCTGGCTACTGCATTGACATCTTCAATGCTGTCATGGAAAAATTACCATATGCTGTAACTTATGACTTCCTTCCCTTTGCAAAGCCTGATGGTACAAGTGCTGGCACTTACAATCAGTTGGTGGATCAAGTTTATCTTGGGGTAAAATCATTTCAGCCTCATTTAATTTTTTCAAGATTGAAATTCGAAATGAAAACAACCCTGTTCGATTCCTAATTTTCTGATCAAAATTGAAATGGTGACATCTTTAATATTTGTTGACATCTTTGATTTGTTGACAGAACTTTGATGCTTTGGCCGCAGCCACAACAATCAGAGAGAACAGGTCCTTGTATGTGGACTTTACCTTGCCATACACGGAATCAGGGGTAGTAATGGTAGTTCTAACAAAAGATAGCAAGAGCCAGAATGCATGGGTTTTCTTGAAGCCTTTGACATGGGACCTCTGGCTTACAAGTTCTTGCTTTTTCATCTTCATTGGTTCTGTGATTTGGGTTCTTGAACATCGGATCAATGAAGATTTTCGCGGCCCTCTCTCGAATCAAGTCGGAACAGGCTTGTGGTTCTCCTTCTCAACAATGGTTTTTGCACACAGTAAGTAATAGTATAGTACCCTTATTAAGAAGCATATGTTGAATTACCAATTGTTTGTTTTATCATTCATCATTTTTTTTTTACTTCAATTAATTTACAGGGGAGGCAGTGGTTAGCAACTTGGCTAGATTTGTGGTGATAGTATGGGTATTTGTTGTGCTCATACTCACTCAAAGTTACACAGCTAGTCTGACTTCACTCTTAACAATCCAAGAGCTCCAGCCAACTTTTACGGATTTAAACCAGCTTCTAAAGAACAAGGAGAGTGTGGGCTACCCGAAGGGCTCTTTCGTCTACCAACTTTTGTTGAAACAAGGTTTTGATGATTTGAAGATTAAGGCTTATCAATCTCCAGAAGAAAGTGATGACCTTTTGACAAAAGGGAGTGCAAAAGGTGGCATTGCTGCTGCTGTTGATGAAACCCCAAACTTGAGGCTTTTTATTGCAAAGTATTGCTCCAAATACACCATCGTTGGACCAATATTTAAGACTAATGGCTTTGCCTTTGTAAGAGCTACCTCTCTTTCTCACACACACAACCACAATCACAAGTCTATAAATCAAAAGCACACATTTTTAGCACTTAATCAATCATATTGATTCAGAGTCTGACAACATAAGAACATCTTCTGTGTGTATATATAGGTATTTCCCAAAGGTTCGGCTCTTGTACCTGATGTTTCAAGGGCAATTCTGAACATGACCGATGGAGACGAGATGAAGGAGATTGAAAACAAATGGTTTGGAAAACAAGCCACTTGTGAAAATACAAAATCACCATTCTCTGATTCCAGAAGTCTTGGCCTGAATAGCTTCTGGGGCCTCTTACTCATTGCTGGGGTGGCTTCATCCTCAGCTCTTATGATATCTGTAGCCACTTTCCTTTTTATGCACAGACACATCCTAATGACAAGAGGCACCTCTGTATGGAAAAGAATTGGTGTCATGCTTAGAATCTTTCTCCAAAGAGACCTTTCCTCCCACACTTTTAGAAACAAGAATTCGGGTCATGTTGTGGAGGCCTCACCAGTCTCCTCCAGCATTGGCCAACCAAGTCCCTTAAGCCTCTCAAACCACACAGGTCCAGCCTCACCTTTCTTCAGTGAACAAGGAACACCTGTTTCTGTTGCTGTTTACCAGAAGCCAGAAATACCTACAATTCCTGATCAAGGCTAGGAGATCAAGAAGCCATTAATATATAATAATCAAAATTGTAATTGTAATTTGTATGTATGATAAGTATGATATAGTCATCCATGATTTTAGGTAGCTCATCTGTATTTTGTTGATTATGTCCTCCATAGTTTATATGGTTGGAGGTAAATTAATGTAAGTTGGAGTTTACTTGAATTTTAAAGACATGAGTTTTTGTTTTCCTTGATACAAGCGATTCTCTCACAAGTAACAACATGAATTGAAAATTACATAAAATTCTAAAATGACGGAATTTAGATTTTCATAATTTCAATTTCCGGCAATTGAAGATTTCAGTATTTGGATTTATGTATGTCAAATTTTGTAAATGACAGAATTTTGTAAATGGCACTATGGAAATTGTGAAATGACCCATATTTTGGTGGAAATTAAACTCATGAATTTGATGCCCCAATTTCCACGATTTTTTCCGCGTGTCATTTAATAAATTCAATGCCAAACAACGAAATTGTCAATTTCTCCTTTTAAATTCCCGACTTTTAGCTAAATTCCGAGTTATTTTTCCTCATCCAAACAGAGGGTTAGTGTAGGGATTCGAACATAGAATTTCAAGTGTAGGAGATTCGAACACAAGACTGGAGATATTGATATGAAAGTAGTTGACAAAGAGAGCATTTCTGTTTTGTCACAATTAGTTAAAATCGTTATTGTTAGAGTTATTTACTCCTCTCTCTCCCAGCCTCTTCCTCTGTACATTTGGAAGTGGGGGAATGATTTTATCTTTAATGATGAAGTAGCCTTGCCTTTTAACTCTCGTGAATTGATCATGTATGCGACTAAAGATTGGGTAAAGGCTACTACTAATATTCATACTGGAATTGGTAAGGTTCAGATTATGTTAGTCTGGACTCCTCCTGATATTGGGGTTCTTAAGCTAAACGTGGATGGGTCTCGTAGGGGCAGCATAGGAACCATTGGTGCTGGATGGGTTTCTCAGAGATTATTTGGGACACTGGATTGCTGGATTTTCTGTCAATTTGGGGCTAGGGGCCGACACATGTACTTGCAACAATCCGGATCCGTATTAGTTTCTTAATTAAATTTCCCCAGATCCTAAGAGCCCCGAGGCCCTGGTCTTTGATTAATATAATTACTATTAATCAAAGTCAAGCCTATAGCCAAGCACATTAGTCCAACTCTCTAATGTTAACCACACTTACTAAACCATTATAGTGCTTTGTTTATAAACACCTTTATATGAGTGTGGATTTTCGATGTGGGATTTTCACAAAGGGCACCTCAAAAGATAAGCCTACGCCAAAATCCATATTTTTATTGTTGGTGCAATGTGGAAATATATTTCAAGAGTATAGCTGCACGACTATACTGTATAAATATAAAAATTGAATTACTATTGATTGAGTAATATAATGAGTGGTGATTTCACCACTCCAATTTTATCGACTTACACTCCATTTTATAACTAAAAAAGGAGTGTAAGTGGATAAAATTGGAGTGGGTAAGTTAATTAAAATATTTAATACTAATTATTCACTAAAGAAATAATAATTAAAATAATCCAAAGATCATATTTAATTACAAAAAATAAAATTTTAAAACATTAATTAACCTAAACATACTAAGTTTATATATATATATATATTAAAAAATATATTTTCCGACGAAAGTTCGTCGGCACATGTCTATCTCGGTGCAAAATAAAGGATTAGACTTTTCCCAACAAAATTTCGTCGGCAGAGGTGACTTTCATTTGGAGATGTCTAATCCGGCAAACATTTGCCGGCATAGACCTCTACCGACAATATTTCATCGGGAGAGGTTTCTTTCTTATTTTAAAAAAATCAAGAAAAAATGAGTATATCCGACCTGCTATATTATTTATAAAAAAAACAGAAAAATCGGGTACAGTCGTGCGGCTATACTTTTTATACATGTAAAAAAGGGGGGATATAAAAAAATTAGTAAAAAGCGAGTATAGCCGCCCGACTATACTATTTATAAAAAAAACGGTGTACAGCCGACCGGCTATACTATTTTTACAAAAAAGAAAGAGAAAACGGGTGTATAGCCGTGCGGCTGACCTATTTATACACCAAAAAAGGCGTATAGCCGTGCGGCTATACTATTTATAGGAAAACAATTCAACAAACCGTGCACAGCCGGCCGTCTATACTATTTTTATAATATATATATATATATATATACAGAGAGCTTCCATTGAGGGATCCCTCAAATAAACTTATTTGAGGGACACCCCTTGTAGGCTCCACTCTGGATTGTATTTCACTAATCCAAACCGTCTATTTGTAGATACTCATTTAAATATCATTTCTACAAAAAATCACTTGAATCCGATATTATGTGACCACTCAATTGAGTTATTGAAATTTTAGTACTTTCTTGAAGCACCGTGTTCATTGATTTTGTAAGACACAATTGGATGTCGAAACGGTTTCCGATTTATCTAATTTTTTGTAAGGATGATCTATGAATGAAGACCTAAAAAATAGATGGTTTGGATTATTGGGAAAAAAAATTGTAGGGTACCCTAAAGGGTGTCCCTCAAATAATTTTATTTGAGGAATCCCTCAATAGAAGGGGACTGTGTATATATATATATATAAGGACCTCTTTACAACTTAAAAGTTAGGTCATTATATAATATTTTAATAAATATATTACTTTTATTCAATAATATGTGAGAATTATTTGCATAATATGTTAATTTTGTGTGTCTTATTGAAAATTTTGTTAAAAATATGTATATTAAACATGAAAAATACATATATACATGTATACTACTAAATATGAAAGTGATAAATTCTTTATACGGGTAATTACTTTGGGTGTCTTAAACTACTCTTATTGATAAAAGAAAAATTGGGAAAAAATATTTAAAAGAAAAAAAGGATCCTATTAGCCAAGCTCATTAGCCCAACACTCCAATGTTAACCATACTTACCAAATCATTATAGTGCTTTGTTTATAAACACCTTTATAGGAGTGTGGATTTTCAATGTGGGATTTTCACAAAGGGCATCTCAAGGGATAAGCTTACACAGAAATCCATATTTTTATTATTGGTGCAATGTGGAAATATATTTAAAGAGTTGTAACAAGGATGAAGAATTGATTTGGGGAAGAGAAGATTTAGCTTTACTTCTAATGTTTTCCGGATCCTTTAAATATAATGATTATGAACAGTCAAGCAAAGTGACTTACTCTAGGTGTCTTAAACTACTGTTATCAATAAATGAAAAATCGGGGAAAAATATTTAAAAGAAAAAAAGGATCCCAGTAAATTACTTATTTTCGTTTGGGTGTCTTAATTAAATTTCTCGTCTTTGATTAATATAATCATTATGAACAGTCAGGTAAAGTGAGCTCAGCAACTGAAAAGTTCCTTACTTTTTATAACTTCATTCTCTAGTTACAAGTCAAAGAACGCCTTTGCCACCTTCCTCAATTTCGAGCTTCATTTTATAATGAATCTTTAATGAGTTAATTTGCACATCTGAGTCAGTTGCTACTATTACTATGACTTGACTTCAATTCCTCCTCAAACTTCAAACTGTTGAATGAATTAACTTTAATTCTTTTCCGCTGAACCTTTCAAAGTAATATTTCTCTTCAATTTTCTCATTTTCAACACTCAAAACTAGAATTTAGAAAGGAAACAAAAGATTATAATTTAGAAGATTTTGGGTGTTGAAGTTGAGGCTTCACAATCACGGAAATAACTTAGAAACTGAGAAACTTAGAATTTAGAATATTTTCTCCCATCATGAAACACTTTCATCCTTTGCAAGCTAAAACTTGAATTTTTTTTAATCAAGTGAAAATTACATTCATAATTCGGCCACAAATGGATTTTAACCTAATTTTGTATGCCGATACATTTATCATGCCAGCTTTCATGCGTCGATAGGTGTGAGTAGTAGTGATTAGTGATGAGGCTAAAACCATGTAGATATTAACATTAAGCAGATATTCTTAAGTTGAGATTCTTTTTACCAAGTAAGTTTGTTGAATCTATATACCCTTCATACGAAATTTCATTTAGATTGAGCATCAGCAGGCCCTTGAAAAAGATTGAAAGAAACAGAGTTGGAACAGGGTAGCATGTAGTCATTGTCTACAGTAGGGGTGGCATTTTGGACCGAAAAACTGAAAAACCGCAAAAACCAACCGATAATTTACCGCAATAAAACCGCGATCGCGGTAAACCGAACCGCATTTGCGGTTGCTGTTACGGTATTCGATTTTCAAATACTGCGGTTACCGCAAACCGCAAAGTATAGCTGTAAGGCTATACTTGATAGCCTTATTTGCATTTTATTGTAAGTAATTAGTTTATTTATTGTACAAGGAAATGGAACATATGACAACTTGTAAGTAATTAGTTTATTTATGTTTCTTCTTATAATAAAATGTACTAAACTATGTTGTTTTATTTGTAGATAGCATTTGTGCTCAAACAACACAACGGGGTTCTTCAAATCCACTCACCACCAACACTTGAGTTTATAACTTTAGTTTGTAACATTGGTGCATTGCATTTTCCTTTTAGTTTGTAACTTTAATTAACTTTGAATTGGATTTTTCTTTTTGGTTGTAACTTTAATTCATTTTGCTTTGCATTTTGCTTTTGGTTTGTAACTTTTGAAATTGGAATGCTTGAGAAGTTTAACATTAATTGGAATGCTTGGAATTGTAACTTTAATTTTCTTTAGGTTGTAAATTTATAATATACTTGAGGAGATTGTGAATTTATAATATGCTTGAGAAGTCGAGGTTGTGTATTTATTTCTTTAGGTCATGAATTTATATTTTTGTGAATGCTTGAGAACTTGCGGTTTTAAACCGCTAATTCGCGGTAACCGACCGCTTTTTGCGGTTTACCGCAAATTGCGATCTGTTCGCGGTTTGGAAAATCATCCTACCGCAAATAGTCGGTCGGTTCGCGGTTTGGGTAAAAATTCGCGGTTACCGAACCGCAACCACCCCTAGTCTACAGGTCAACGGCAGCATATAAAATCATTTATGATGTACATTCCGATGAAGTCTCTCTCTCACAGTTGTAAATTTCCTCAAAAGATACAACATATTAGCTAAAAATAAAAAACACTGACCAATTGCTTAACCTTGACAACTACTTAGGCCATTTAAATATCCCAATGCTTTCCAGAAGCTCATGGAGATTAAGAAAACAAATTGACATAATTATTCTAAATTGTATTTTGATAACCTTCAAGTACTCCATACACCAATACTTTGACTTGGTATGAACAGCACAGTATTTCTTTCAATATCACGTGTTAGTACTTTGATTTGGTCAAGATTCAAGATTCAAGATTCTTGAGAACACATTGTTAAGACCGTCAAGTTTAGCAGGAAATTGCTATATATTATCAAATGATTAATCGTGTGTTTCGTAATTAATTTTTCGTATACAATTACTTAATTTGAATCAGAAATTTGGATCCTAGTATTTGGTCAACCATCCTTCCATCCTATATAAATATATGTATGCATAAGCCTCTTTGGATTGAAAAACATCATTGAAGCTTGCGAAAACAGATAGAAACATGAAGATGGGGAAAGCAACCAACCTCTTTGGTTCTTTCTTCTTCCTTGTTTGTTTAAGCATTGAATTTTCCTTGGTTGTCAGGGGACAGAACAGAACAACAATCCCAGTGAATGTTGGTGTGGTTCTTGATGATCTTGATTCACCAAACACAAAAGTTCGGTTGAGCTGCATCAACTTGGGCCTCTCAGACTTTTATACCTCTCGTGGTTCCTCTACAACTAGGCTGGCTTTAAGCATCAGAGACTCCAGAGAAGATGTTGTAGAAGCTGCTGCTGCAGGTCTCTCTCTCTCTCTTCTTTGCTTTTCATTTTGAATTTTCAACAATTTGATTCTTCTTGCCATCTATATAAGTTTGACCTTTCTATTCATTTGATAAGACTATTTTTTAAATGAAAAGAAGCATAGTAATTAAGTTCTTGTCCCTTTTTTTAAACTTGTATTTTTGGTATTGATCAAACAGCTTTAGACCTGATAAAGAATGATCAAGTACAAGCAATCCTAGGACCGAAATCATCGATGCAGGCCAACTTTGTAATTGAGCTTGGAGACAAAGCTCAAGTGCCCATAATCTCATTTTCAGCAACAAGTCCTTCCCTCACTTCCATTAGGAGTTCATATTTTTTCAGAGCTGCACAAAATGACTCTTCCCAAGTCAAGGCCATAAGTGCTGTTGTCCAAGCCTTTGGATGGAGGGAAGCTGTCCCCATCTATATAGACAACGAGTATGGCCAGGGAGTCATACCCTACTTGGTAGATGCCTTGCAAGAAGTTCAAGCTCGGGTCCCTTACCGAAGCGCCATACTTCCAGAGGCAACTGATGACCAACTTGTTGCTGAGCTTTACAAGCTAATGACCATGCAAACTAGAGTCTTCATCGTGCACATGTTGCCCTCTCTTGGCTCTCGCCTTTTCGCCAAGGCACAAGAGATGGATATGATGGATGGAGACTATGTTTGGATCATGGCTATTGGAATGACCAATCATTTAACTACCATGAATGCTTCAGTCATCAATTCACTGCAAGGCGCATTGGGTGTGAGGACCTATGTGCCACAAAAAAAAGAGCTTGTCAATTTTAGAGCTCGATGGAAAAGCCAATTCCAAAAGGACAATCCAACCATAATTGATGCTGAGTTAGATGTTCATGCACTCTGGGCTTATGATGCTGCTTTTGCATTAGCCATGGCAGTTGAAAATGTTGGGACTAAAGACTTTGGCTTCGAAAAGGCGAATGCGTCAACCAACTCATCAACTGATCTTGAATATTTTGGGGTTTCCCAAAACGGTCCAGAACTTTGCCAATCCTTGTCAAGCACTAACTTTAGAGGCCTCTCTGGGGATTTCAGCTTTGTTGATGGGCAATTACAAAATTCCATTTTTGAATTGGTGAATGTGATTGGGAATGGAGCAAAAACAATTGGGTTTTGGAAACCACAGAGTGGACTTGAGAAAAAATTGAATTTGACAAACACAAATGGTCCATATTCAACCTCA
Organism: Prunus salicina; assembly: GCA_020226455.1. Taxonomy (NCBI): domain Eukaryota; kingdom Viridiplantae; phylum Streptophyta; class Magnoliopsida; order Rosales; family Rosaceae; genus Prunus; species Prunus salicina. The sequence continues at coordinate 42,246,816 of CM035341.1, forward strand.
AAATCTAATCTGGCACCTGTTTTATGGCCAGGGGACTCTCCCTCTGTTCCCAAGGGATGGGAGATCCCCACAAACGGCAAAAGATTGAGAGTAGGAGTTCCTGTAATTGATGGTTTTGCTGAGTTTGTGAAGGTGGTGCCTGGTCCTAGCGCTAACACAACCGAAGTTTTCGGATTCTGTATTGACGTCTTCAATGCTGCAATGGCTGGATTACCATATGCTGTTACTTATGACTTCATTCCCTTTGCAAAACCTGATGGCACAAGTGCTGGCAGCTACGATGATCTGGTCCGACAAGTTTTTCTTGGGGTATGTCGAATTAATGTGAACTTCATTTTCTTCAATGATTTCAGTCTTCATGATCACTTGAAGTATTTATAATCTGCTGAAATTGAAATTTTGGCTTGTTTATTTGTTCAACAGACTTTCGATGCACTGGCCGCAGACACAACAATTAGAGCGAACAGGTCTTTGTATGTGGACTTCACATTGCCATACACAGAATCAGGGGTTGTGATGGTGGTGCCAATGAAAGACGGCAAGAGCAAAAGTGCATGGATTTTCTTGAAGCCTTTGACATGGGACCTCTGGCTCACAAGTTTGTGCTTTTTCGTCTTCATTGGTTTCGTTGTTTGGGTTCTTGAACACCGTATTAATGAAGAATTTCGTGGCCCTCCCTCCCACCAAATCGGCACAAGCTTTTGGTTCTCCTTCTCAACCATGGTTTTTGCACAGCGTAAGTACCACAACCTCATCATGTTTCATGTTCATGCTTATAATTACACAATTAATTGTTTTTTTTAATCAATTTTTACTTGAATTAATTTACAGGGGAGAAGGTGGTTAGCAACTTGGCAAGGTTTGTGGTGATCGTGTGGGTGTTTGTAGTGCTGATACTGACTCAAAGTTACACAGCAAGTTTAACTTCACTGTTAACAGTTCAACAACTTCAGCCAACTTTTTCCAATTTGAGCGATCTTATAAAGAACAAGGAGTATATCGGGTACATCGAGGGTTCTTTCGTCCGTGATCTTCTGATCCAAAGGGGTGTTGATCCTAACAAGTTGAGGCCTTATAAATCTTCAGATGAATGCCATGAGTTTTTGACAAACGGGAGTGCAAATGGCGGCATTGCTGCCGCCATTGATGAAACCCCCAACATGAAGCTTTTTCTTGCAAAGTATTGTTCCAAATACACCATGATTGGCCCAATATTCAAAACTGATGGCTTTGGTTTTGTAAGCTCTCTCTCTTTACTTCTCTCACAAGTAACGCTCCATGAGCACATTCTTGTAACACATTGCACACTACATTACTAACACATGAATAATGCAATTTATACACATGGCTACATACGTGGCGTCAGTTAATGTTTCTTCTTTTGTACAAATGTACCAGGTCTTCCCCAAAGGTTCACCTCTAGTACCAGACGTTTCGAGGTCGATTCTGAACGTGACTGAGGGAGACGCCATGAAGGAAATTGAAAACAAATGGTTTGCGGGGGATACAACATGTTCAGATACAAAACCCACCATCTCAGATTCCAACAGTCTTGGCCTTGATAGCTTCAGGGGTCTCTTCCTCATTGCCGGGGTCTCTTCGTCACTATCTCTCATCATATTTGCAGCCTCCTTCTGTTATAGGCACTGGCACATGTTCATGACAACAGGAGCTTCTGCATGGAAAAGAATCAAGGTGATGCTTAGAATCTTCGACCAAAAAGACCTCAGCTCCCATACTTTTAGAAAGACTGGCTCTCAAGATGGAAAATACATGCACAATGCTGGCAGTGTAGCTACATCTGTCGAAGCTTCACCAAACAATAACAGCACGGGCCCACCAAGCCCACCAAGCCCTGAGTCGATTGGCCATTCAAACCACACAAATCCACACTCACCTTTCTTCAGAGAAGGAATATTACCGGTTGTTGTTGGTCAAGAATATCCAGAAATGTGAAGAAGTCATGAAGGAGCTCAAGAAAACAATTAATTAGTGGAACAGAATTATTAAGTTTTCATAATTGCTGTATGATAATTAATCAAATAACATAGCTAGGCATTGTATATATTCACCTTAAAACAATATATATATATCTCTCTTTTGTGTATTATAATTTATAAACAATTAGTATATGTGCTAATTTTCATGACTACGGTTTATAAGTTATGAAAATGAGGCTGCATGAGACCCTCACCTGGGTTTCCACACAATCTGATTATTTGATTGCCACATGTACTGCTTGGAGAAAATGAATGGCTACTTGGCAATTAGTTTAGTAATTGTCGTCTGGAAAGTTCTCTTGCTGCTATTTATTTGACCAGATTTTGTACCCACTTTCCTAATGAGTTGGGGAAGAATTTCTTCTTCCTTGTCTGTTTAAGCATTGAATTTTCCTTGGTTGTCATGTTTGGGCCTTTAGTTGATGAAGAATAGCTAGGCATTGTATTGTATATATCTCCGTTACCAAAACATTAAAAAATAATTCAATTGAAGTTTTGCATTATTGCATAATCACAGTATTGTTAGTTAAAAATATTCGTGACACTAACTTAATTTATTTTTAATCATCACAATAACTAAGCACGTACATTGTTAATTAAATCAGCATCTAATCGGGTGCTTTGAACTTAATTAGCGTAGTTGGCCCAGAGTTTGATTTGTCTCTTTTCAGTCAAAAATATTCATTTGAACATTAATTCATTACCACAAAAGGACAATATGAATGAGTTGGAGAGGGACAACATATTGTTTTTCAATCATATTATTAGAAAAATATACATGTCAATGAAAATTCTTGGAAAGACCCGAGACTCACAGAGTATTGTTACACGGATTGTCCACAGAATGTGTTTAATTAATTTGGTTCTGTCCGTATAGACTGAATCCTAGCGGTGATTGACTGATTCTTTTGCATCTTTTTTTCCAGGGACTTTTCATATCTACCTACTGCAGTCTGCTTATAAGTGCCAACCTTCCTTCATCTGCTTGTTACTAGAGAGAGAGAGAGAGAGAGAGAGAGACAGAGAGAGAGAGCTTTCAAGAATTCACATGAATATGAACATCAAAAAGAACCCAACCATTCTTCTTGCTCCTTTTATCCTTTTGCGCTTTCTCTTCTTCTTCTCATGGATTTTCAATATGGCTGCGGCTGCGGCGGCGGTGGAAAACACAAAGATTCCAGTGAATGTGGGTGTTGTTGTTGACCTTGATGCTCCCAGTGGGAAGACTTATCTGAGTTGCATCAAAATGGCCCTCCAGGACTTTTATGCATCTCATGCTCACTTCAACACCAGGCTGGTTTTGCACACCAGGAACTCCAACCAAACTGTTGTTGGTGCAGCTGCTGCAGGTTCTCTCTCTCTCTCTCTCTCTCTCTCTCTCTCTCTCTCTCTGTGAACCATGCATGTATTCTAATTGATCATCATTTTGTATCTCCTGTTCTATAATAATGAATCATAATTTAACGTCAAATTCTGGAAGATGTATATGATTATTACATGTGCTTTTATGCTTTTTATTTATGGATTCATTAATCATATAATTTATATACATTCATCATGTTTCCTTCCTTGTAAATTTGAACAAAATGTAAGGGTGTGTCTGCAAGTGTACTTGGGGTTTTTGCAAACTTTAGACTACTAAAATATCTCTCACGCTAGTAAGACAGGGGCTTGTGACAAAAAAAAAAAAGTTTAAGAAGGGTATGTTTTTTATGTTTTGTCTTTTGGTAAGCTATAAGTTAAGGATCAATAATTTCGTCTCATTAATTTACACGTCTCATGAGAAAGAAAACAAGTCAAATAAGGTAGCCTCCAAACTGTGTGAACCTCCTTCAAGCTTTGTAAATTCTTCAATGGCCTACCTAATTAATGTTGTCTCTATATGGTGGATTTGTGTATTTTAGGTACCGTGCATGTGAAGATCAATATCGTTTCCTATATCATGGCCGTGACCATTTTAATAAGCACAATGGTTTTTAATCTGATCAAATTAAGCAATCACAATTTTTACTATTATTTTTTTTCAATGTAACACAGCTCTGGATCTGATAAAGAATGTAGAAGTGCAAGCAATCCTGGGACCAGATACATCGATGCAGGCCAGCTTCGTTGTCAATCTTGGAGACGAAGCTCATGTACCCATTGTATCATTTTCTGCATCAAGTCCCTCTCTTGCTTCGCTTCGGAGCCCCTACTTCTTCCGAGTTACACAGACTGACTCATACCAAGTGAAGGCCATTAGTTCCATTGTTAAAAATTTTGGATGGAGACATGTTGTGCCGATTTACGTGGACAATACGTTTGGGGAGGGAGTCATACCCTTTTTAGTTGATGCATTGCAAGAAGTTGATGCTCATGTCCCCTATCGGAGTGTCATCCCCCCATCAGCCACTGATGAAAAACTCGAGAAAGAGCTTTACAAGTTGATGACCATGCAAACTAGAGTCTTCATCGTGCATATGATGCCCCATCTTTGTTCTAAGCTATTTGCCATGGCAAATAAGATTGGAATGATGAGTGAAGGCTATGTTTGGATCATGACGAATGGGGCTGGTAATCGTTTGAGGTCATTGGGACCGGTCGTCTTGAGTTCCATGCAAGGGGTTCTAGGTGTGGAAACAGAGGTTCCAACAACAATGGAGCTTACAGAATTCAAAATGCGGTGGAAAAGGCAATTCCAACAAGACAATCCGGCCATCATTGATGTCTATGTTGATGTGATTGGCCTTCGGGCTTATGATGCTGCTTTTGCACTAGCCTTGGCAGCTGAACAAGTTGGGGATACAAGCTTTGGTTTCCAAGAGAGGAATGGTTCCTTCAGCTCAACAGATCTTGATACTTTTAAGGTCTCTCAATATGGTCCAAAGCTTGCCCAGGCCTTATCAGATACTAGATTCAAAGGCATAGCTGGAGACTTTAGTCTTGACTGTGGGCAACTTCAATCATCAATATTTCAGATACTCAATGTAAATGGTGATGGAGTAAGAACAATTGCATTCTGGACACCGGAAAATGGTATGGTGAAAACATTGAGTTCAACAAACACCAGTATACTTTCAACTTCCGAGAAGTACGATTTTGGACCCATCATATGGCCTGGAGATTCTCTGTCTGTTCCTAAAGGATGGGAGATCCCAACAAGTGGCAAGAAGTTGAAAATAGGAGTTCCTGTGAAGGTTGGTTTTACTGAGTTTGTTAAGGTAACCAAGACTCCTAGCACAAACACAATAGATGTTACGGGGTTCAGTATCGATGTCTTTAATGCTGCAGTGGAAGTATTACCATACGCTCTTCCTTTTGAGTTCATTCCCTTTGAAAATCCTGACGGCACCAGCGCTGGCACTTACAATGATTTGGTCTATCAAGTCTATCTTGAGGTAAAATTCTTTGTGTCTATTATACATGCAAATAACTGATTGGAATGGTGCTCTGATTTAACATGTTTACTTGACAGAAGTATGATGCTGTGGTGGGAGACACAACAATTAGAGCCAATAGATCATTGTATGTAGACTTCACAATGCCATACACAGAATCTGGTGTAGTAATGGTTGTGCCAATCAGAGACACCAGAAGAAAATGTGCATGGGTTTTCTTGAAACCTTTGACTTGGGACCTCTGGCTTACAACTTTTTGTTTCTTCATCTTCATTGGTTTTGTTGTTTGGGTGCTGGAACATCGAATTAACGAAGATTTTCGTGGCCCTCCCTCACATCAAGTTGGCACAAGTTTCTGGTTCTCTTTCTCAACCATGGTCTTTTCAAATAGTAAGTACATCCATATCATGTCTCCCTAAGTTCAAGTTAAGAATTCTTAATATTATCTTCTCCCCACCTATGCCTATACTGACACTTTTTCAATAAAATTTTACAGGGGAGAGAGTGGTTAGCAATTTGGCTAGATTTTTGATGATTATATGGGTGTTTGTTGTGCTAGTATTGACACAAAGTTACACAGCTAATCTAGCATCACTATTAACAGTGGAACAGCTCCAACCAACTGTCACTGATATAAAGGATCTTCTAAGGAATGGGGATAATGTCGGCTACATAGAGAACACTTTTGTTTGCGAAATCTTGAAACAACTCGGTTTTGACAATTCCAAGCTTAAGCCCATCAAAACCATGGAAGAATGTGATGAAGCTCTTTCGAAAGGGAGTGCAAAGGGTGGTATTGCTGCTGTTGTTGATGAAATTCCAAACATGAAGCTTTTTGTTGCAAAATATTGTTCCAAGTATACCATGATTGGTCCAATATTCAAAACTGATGGCTTTGCCTTTGTAAGATCTTTTTTTTTTCTCCTGCTATACATAAATGTTACCCGTACAACACATGGAACCAAAAAAATGACTTAACTTAATTTGCAGGTGTTTCCGAAACATTCCCCTCTCGTACCTGATCTTTCACGGGCAGTCCTAAATGTGACCGAAGGAGAGAAGATCATGAACATTGAGAAGAAATGGTTCAGTCAAGAAAGCAAGTGTGAAGATAAGTCCACTACTCCAAGGGTCTCAAGCAATAGTCTTGGACTTGAAAGCTTTTGGGGCCTCTTCCTCATTGCTGGGATGGCTTCAATTCTAGCTCTCATTATCTTTTTAGCTTCCTTCCTGTACAAGCATAGGCATGTCTTGAAGCAATCTGATTCAAGAGCTTCTAAATGGAGACGGGTTCGAGCCATGTTTGAAATTTTCAACGACAAGGACATCAGCTCCCATACTTTTAAAAGCAGTCAACAAAGAGATGGAATTGGTGGTGTTGGAGATGAAGTGAAAGCCTCACCAAATAGCAACTGGCCTGAAAGTCCATTCAGCTATTTGGACCACACAGACAAGGATTTTGTATTGTTTGAAGGGCAACAAACCCCATCTACTACTAGTCATGCGTCTCCGGAGATAGTTCCAAAAACTGAGCTTGATATTATCACTGTTCAAGAAATGCATACAACTCCTGTAACAGATCGTTTGGCTTAGAAGTAATCTTGCATTAAAAAAAAATTACAATGGTACTAATATAAACAGAAATCAATTTATTGATTCCAGTATGAATTCAGCATTGTGAGTTTATTTCACCTGCCCACCAAGCAGAACATTCAAACCACATATAGATCAGCTCCACACTCACCTGTTGCGGTTTGCCAAGAATCTCTAGAAAACAATAGTTAAATTGACATGTATTAAAATCCTTCAACTCAAGACAACTTTGAATCAAGTGGTGGGATCTAAAGTCTAGACGACTTGGTTTTGGCATCATTTGCGACGCATCGTCGATACTCCCGACTATACATGACAAGGTAATTGGTAGGTCTTTTCTAGTTATATAAACCTAATTAGTTGTTTAATGGGTTAATCGCAGCACAAGCTACACAGAGATGAAATGGGAGAGTTGTTCCATCTGTCAAGTCAAATTCCATTATACATAATTACCATCTATTTATGCATGAATTAATTACTACAAAAAGACAACATGAATGACTAGGAGAGACAATATATATATATATTATATATATAGGTCAATTAAAATCGTAGAGAGACCCCAGACTCAGACTCTGTTATCCTTGTCCACAGAGCGAGTGTCAGCAAGTCAATAAATATTAGTTTCCCATATCTATATATAATTATAGTCTTATAGATGTTTTGTTAATTCATTCTAACTTTTTTGTTTTTAAATTGTTAATGGTTACATTAAGCAAAGAAAGGCTTGATTAATTTTGTTCTGTCCGTATGGATTGGGGTCCTAGAGCTGACCGACCGATTCTTTTCAATGGACGTTTCATATCCACCTACCGCATATAAGATTAGATGCCATGATATACACATAAAAATATTTAAGTACCAGTCACCCTTCATTTGCTTCAGAATATATACGAGTGACCTTGTGATCAAATATTCACATTATAATATGATGACCATAAAAAAGAACCCAATGTTTTTGTGCTTTCTCTTCTTCTCATGGAGTTTCAGTATGGCTGTGGCTGCGGCTGCGGAAAACACAACGATCCCAGTGAATGTGGGCGTTGTTGTTGATCTTGATGCACAGAATCTGGGTGGGAAGATTTTTTTGAGTTGCATCAAAATGGCTCTCGAGGACTTTTATGCATCTCATGCTCACTTCAAGACCAGGCTGGTTTTGCACACCAGGAACTCCAAACACACTGTTGTTGGTGCAGCTTCTGCAGGTTCTCTCTCTCTAAACCATGCAGTTATATATATGTTCTAATTGAGATTTTGTATACTTATCTCCTGTTCTAATAATGAATCATATACCCTTTATGCATCTCCATCATTTCTTTCGAGTCTAAAAACCAATTAATGCCAAAATAAGGAAGAGAATTATATTATCTACCAGTGTGGTATGAATTTGTTTGGAAGTTCAGAAAGGAGGGTGTACCGTGTTTTTGTCCCCATTAACAAAAATCACTAAGGAAACCGAACCTATCTAAACCAATGTTGGACGGTTTGGGTTGGCTTGCTCTGGGAGGGTTGCATGTAAGTCTAATTCTTTTTTCTTTTCCAATTTTTCAACTTTGTTAGTCCAATTGGATTAGATCCATTTACAAAAACTCAAAACCATAACTAAATCGAACAATTATGGTCCATTTTGATTTTGAATTATTTGACTTTTTTTAGTCAAAATTGAACTAAATTGATCACCACGGTTCAAATTAGCCGATGTGGTCGGTTCAACCGGATTGATGTCCAACTCTCTATGCAAATAGGGGTGGGCACAATTTCGGGTTAACTTGACTAAACTACCCAACTCGATAATTAGAGGGTCTTAGGTTCAATACATCATAAATCTCTATGTATGGGTTATAATCAAAATTTAAAAGTGGATTGATTGGCCTAATAATAAGCGAGTCTTAAGTCTAAGAAATCATAAACCGCTATATATCGAATTGGATTACAAATTGAGATCAAAATCGACCCAACCCAACCTGTCCCCACCCATATCTATATGCAAGCGTAGTTCGGCTTTTATTTTTCGGGTCAGAATGTAGTTGGGCTTTGAGAAGTAAAAAGCCGAGTAATTCTTTTAGTTTTGTCGCTTGCCAAGCTAAAAGTAAGGTTCATTTCATTACACGTCCCAAAACTCATAAGAAATAAAGAAAAGGGGTCAGATTCGTAAGGTGGTCGCCTTCAAACCGTGTGAGCCCCATCGAACTTTGAAAATTCTTCAAGAGTCAACCCTAATTTTGTAGCGCACGCCAATAATCGTTTGCTATGTTATCTGTTCATAATTAACTATCATTGATAACGATTTAACCGTTATAATAAGCATAATATTTCCTAATATTTTCAAATTAATCCTTCACAATTGTCACTTTTTTGTCAATGGGACACAGCTCTGGATCTGATAAAGAATGTACAAGTGCAAGCAATCCTAGGGCCAGTGACATCAATGCAGGCATGCTTCGTTATTAACCTTGGAGACCAAGCTCATGTCCCCATTTTATCATTTTCTGCAACAAGCCCCTCTCTTACGTCTCTCCGAAGCTCCTACTTTTTTCGACTAACACAAACTGACTCATACCAAGTGAAAGCCATAAGTGCCATTGTTAAACATTTTGGATGGAGACAAGTTGTGCCGATATATGTCGACAATACGTATGGAGAGGGAGTCATACCCTTTTTAATTGATGCCTTGCAAGACGTTGATGCTCATGTCCCCTATCGGAGTGTCATCCCTCCATCTGCCACTGATGATCAAGTTGGTAAAGAGCTTTCCAAGTTAATGGATATGCCAACAAGAGTGTTCATTGTGCACATGACGCCCAAGCTCTCCTCCAGTCTATTTGCCAAAGCAAAAGAGATTGGAATGATGAGCAAAGGCTATGTTTGGATCTTGACTAACGGGGTAGGGAATCGCTTATGGTCAACACGTTCGATTGCCCTAAATTCAATGCAAGGAGTATTGGGTGTGGAAACGGAGGTTCCAATAACAATGGAGCTTACAAACTTCAGAATGAAGTGGAAGAGGCAATTCCAACAAGACAATCCAGCCATCATTGATTTTGATTGTGACATGTTTGGACTTCGAGCTTATGATGCCGCTTTTGCACTAGCCTTGGCAGTTGAACAAGTTGGGAATGCAAGCTTTGATTTCCAAAAGAGGAATTCTTCCTTCAACTCAACAGATCTTGATACTTTCAAGGCCTCTCAATATGGTCCAAAGCTTGTCCAGGCCTTATCTAACACTACATTCAAAGGCCTAGCTGGAGAGTTCAGTCTTAAGGATGGGCAACTTCAACCATCAACATTTAAGATAGTTAATGTAAATGGGAATGGAGTAAGTTCAGTTGCATTTTGGACACCGGAAAATGGCATGGTGAAAACATTGAATTCAACAAACATTAGTATACTTTCAACTTCTGAGAAGTGTGATCTTATACCGATTATATGGCCTGGAGGTTCGCAATCTGTTCCTAAGGGATGGGAGATCCCAACAAATGGCAAGAGGTTGCAAATTGGTGTTCCTATGAAGGTTGCTTTTACTGAGTTTGTTAACGTAGCCAAGAATCATAGCACTAACATAACCGACGTCACGGGGTTTAGTATCGATGTCTTTAAGGCTGCACTTGAAGTATTACCATACGATCTTCTTTTTGACTTCATTCCCTTTGCAAAGCCTGATGGAACCAGCGCTGGAACGTACAATGATTTGGTCTATCAAGTATATCTTGAGGTAAAATTCTTTGTCTCTAATATAAATGCCAATGACTTGCATCATGTACCTTCCTCTGATTTAACATGTTTGCTTGACAGAAATTTGATGCTGTGGTGGGAGATATAACAATTACAGCAAATAGATCTTGTATGTAGACTTCACAATGCCGTACACAGAATCTGGTGTGGTAATGGTTGTGCCAATCGTAGACACCAGGAGCAAAAATGCATGGGTTTTCTTGAAACCTTTGACTTGGGACTTATGGCTTACAACTTTTTGTTTCTTCGTCTACATTGGTTTCGTCATTTGGGTGCTTGAACATCGAATTAATGAAGATTTCCGTGGCCCTCCCTCACATCAAGTTGGCACAAGTTTCTGGTTCTCTTTCTCAACCATGGTGTTTTCACATAGTAAGTATATGCATCATCTCTATCAAATTAAGAATTCTTAACAGCTTCGTTTTCCTTCCCTCAGCCTATGCGCCTATTGACACTTACTTTTTGCACACTTTTTGAATTCCATTTTACAGAGGAGAGAGTGGTTAGCAACTTGGGCAGATTCTTGATGATAATATGGGTATTTGTTGTGCTAGTACTGTCACAAAGTTACACAGCTAATCTAGCATCACTATTAACAGCTGAACGACTCCGGCCAACTGTCACCGATATAAAGGATCTTATAAGGAGTGGGGATAGTGTCGGCTACATGAAGAATTCTTTTGTTCATGAACTCTTGAAACAAATTGGTTTTGATGAGTCCAAGCTTAAGGCTATGACTTCCATGGAAGACTGTGACCAAGCTCTTTCCAAAGGGAGTAAAAAGGGTGGTATTACTGCTTTTGTTAATGAAACCCCCAACATAAAGCTTTTTCTTGCAAAATATTGTTCCAAATATATCATGATTGGTCCAATCTTCAAAACTGATGGGTTTGCCTTTGTAAGATATTTCTCTCCTTTTATACACTTACAGACAGGTAACACATGCAAGCAAATGTGGGTTCATTTTTTCTCATATGACTTCTTTGGGACGATTTTGCAGGTGTTTCCAAAACGTTCCCCTCTTGTACCAGATATTTCACAGGCAATCCTAAACGTGACAGAAAGAGACAAGACCATGAACATCGAAAACAAGTGGTTCAGTCAAGAAGGCAATTGTCAAGATAACTCTGGTCCAAAGGTTTCAAGCAACGTTCTTGGGCTTGAAAGCTTTTGGGGCCTATTCCTCATTGCTGGGGTGGCTTCAATTCTAGCTCTCATTATCTTTGTAGCTTCCTTCCTTTACAAGCAGAGGCATATCTTGAAGCATGCTGGGGTTCGAGCCATGTTCGAAATTTTCAACGAAAAAGACCTCAACTCCCATGCTTTCAAAAGTAGTCCACAACGAAATGGCAGTGCTGGTGATCAAGTTGAAGTGAAATCCTCCCCTAGTAGCAATTGGCCTGGAAGTCCATTCAGCTATTCGAACCACACAGATAAGGACTTTGCATTCCTTGATGGGCAAGAAACACCATCTGCTACTAGCCATGCGTCTCCGGATATAGTTCCAACAACTGAGCTTGCCCGTCGCTATCCAAGAAATGCATAGAAGTGCTGTAATATCTCGAGAAAACAATTAAGATGATCGGAGAAAGAGAAAAGGGCCTAGAAATAATCTTGTATATAAGGTTTAACATTTTTATGTCAAGTTATTATGAAAATCAGAAACAGAGGACCAAAAACAGAGCATAGAAACAGAGCAACATGAATCTGTAAATCCATAATTGACCCAGCACTCATAAAGAATTCCATAAATGCCAACTTTACCCCTGTTCCCTGGATTTACTGAGAGTTAAAAACGAATCAAAAGTTTTCAAAGAAGACCAAGAGCTAGCCAGCTGTTCTTGTGTAAATTCAGCATCGTGAGTTTATTTGCTTTCATTGATGGGGCCATGGCTGTCTCTGCATTTCTTCTTAAGTAGGGCAACACTTGAAAACTTGTTGGTCAGTTCTCAGCAGAATTATTAATGTACGACTTTCCTGGGTCAAATATTAATGCAAGACTTAAGGAGTGACGTTTTTCAACACAACCCAAAAGGCAAGGAACACCTTGTCTCACTTTATTTTTATATCAAATAAATTTTGGTCAAAATTTATTTGCTTTGAATGTCTAACCGCAGGCACTATTTGCAGATAGTTTTCCTCAATTTCATCAAAGACTTTGAACTTGTGCTAAGAAGAAGACCAGAACCCGCTAGTCTTCTAAATCACACTAGTAGAGGAGATGAAATGCTTCTAGAAGACTACAGCCAACTACAAGTTTTATTTATTTTTTCACTCCATTTACATGAAAAATAAACAGACAATAAGATAGATCATTTATTTTTCTATAATTATAATAGCATTGATGTTGATTGAACCAAGTAGCGTATCTGATGGGTTGTTTAGCTAGGACTTTCGAATTCTTCGGCTGTCACGATCGATCTGCATATATATAAGTTTGTTTGGACACTTAGTTGGACAGAATCAATCAGATTAAGCAGGGTTCAAAAGCTTCAAATATGATCAAGAAAAGGCCTTTGAACCTTAAGCTTGTTCTTTCTATCTTTTTCTTTTTTCTTTGTTCATGGATTTCCTTGGCCTTGGCACAAAACAAAACCATCCCAGTGAATGTTGGGCTTGTTCTTGATGACTTTGATTCAGGGGATGGGAAGATTTTGTTGAGCTGCATCAAAATGGCCCTCTCAGATTTCTATGCTTCTCATGCTAACTACAAAACTAGGCTGGTCTTGAATACTAGGGACTCCAACGAAAGTGTTGTAGATGCAGCTGCCGCAGGTAACCCTAGACTTTTCACTTAAGCAAATGATAGACCTTCTTTCTTCAACAGTTTTTTTTTTTTTTTTTTTTTTTTTTTTTTTCTCTTTCTTAATAAATAGTTATTGTTCCTTTGTTTTTCATTGAGCGCAGCTGTAGATCTAATAGAGAAAGTGAAAGTGAAAGCAATCCTAGGACCAGGGACTTCTATGCAAGCAGGCTTTCTTATTAACCTTGGAGACCAAGTTCGTGTGCCCATTATATCATTTGCCGCAACAAGCCCTTCTCTTAATTCAGTCCATAGCTCCTACTTTTTTCAATTTGCACAAAATGACTCATCCCAAGTGAAAGCCATAAGTTCTATTGTAAAAGCTTTTGGATGGAGACAAGTTGTGCCTGTCTACGTCGACAATGAGTTTGGGGAGGGTGTCATACCATTTTTAACTGATGCCCTGCAAGAGGTTGATGCCCGTGTCCCCTACCGGAGTGTCATTTCCCTGTCAGCCACTGACGGCCAAATTCTTGAAGAGCTTTACAAGTTAATGACAATGCAAACTAGAGTCTTCATTGTCCACATGAGGACGGATCTATCCTCTAGGTTATTTGCAAAGGCCAGAGAGATTGGAATGATGACCGAAGGCTATGTTTGGCTCACTACTAATGGGATACCTAATGAATTAAGGTCTCTAAATTCTTCAGTCATCAGTTCCATGCAAGGTGTGTTGGGTGTACAAACTTATGTTCCACATACAGTAAAGCTTGAAGAATTCATGCCACGGTGGAAACGACAATTCCAACAAGACAATCCAACCATAATTGATGCTCAATTGCATGTTTTTGGACTTTGGGCTTATGATTCTGCTTTTGCACTAGCCATGGCAGTTGAAGAAGTTGGGACTGCAAGCTTTGACGTGTCTCAATACGGTCGAAAACTTTCCCATGCCTTATCTAGTATGAGATTTAAAGGCATTGCTGGAGATTTCAGCCTTGTTGATGGGCAACTTCAGTCATCAACTTTTAGGATAGTTAATGTCAATGGTGGTGGAACAAGAGTGGTTGGATTTTGGACACCAGAAAATGGACTGATGAACAAATTGAATTCAACAAACACAAGCTTTTCTTCAACTTCCAACAAGGGCAATCTTGAGCCTATTATGTGGCCAGGAGATTCTCTCACTGCTCCAAAGGGATGGCAGATCCCAGCAAATGGCAAGAAGTTGAGAATAGGAGTTCCTGTCAAGGTTGGTTTTACAGAGTTTGTTAAGATCACGAAAGATCCGAGCACTAACGCAATTGACGTCACTGGCTTCACTATAGACGTCTTTAAGGCTGCAGTGAAAGTTTTGCCATACCCTCTTCCTTATGAGTTCATTCCCTTTGCAAAGCCTGATGGTGCAAGCGCTGGCACTTATAGTGATTTGTGCTATCAAGTATATCTTGGGGTAAATTTCCTTATCTTTTATATTGTTAAATTTGAATGTGAGTTTTCTGATTCAACTTCCCATTGAAAAGAAAGAAACCATTCAATTTCTTTGTTGAGATTTTGACAAATATCTTTACTTGACTGCAGAACTATGATGCTGTGGTGGGAGACACAACAATTAGAGCAGATAGGTCCTTGTATGTAGACTTCACAATGCCATACACGGAATGCGGTGTAGCAATGGCTGTGCCAGTCATAGACGTCAGGAGCAAAAATGCTTGGGTTTTCTTGAAGCCTTTGACATGGCAGCTTTGGCTGACTACTTCTTGTGTCTTCGTCCTTATTGGTTTTGTGATGTGGGTTCTTGAACATCGGATTAATGAAGACTTTCGTGGCACTCCCTCACACCAAGTTGGCACCAGCATCTGGTTCTCCTTCTCGACCATGGTTTTTGCACAAAGTAATTCTCCATGACCCTTCTCTCATTTCAAATCAATATTTCATAAGATAACCTGCACTATAAATTGTTAATTAACAATATCCTTGTGCACTTGTACAGGAGAAAGAGTGGTTAGCAACTTGGCTAGATTTGTGATGATTATATGGGTATTTGTTGTTCTAATATTGACACAAAGTTACACGGCCAGTCTGACATCAATGTTAACTGTTCAACAACTTCAGCCAACTGTTACAGATATAAAGGATCTATTGAGAAAGGGGGAAAACGTCGGCTACTTAACGGATGCTTATGTTTACGATATCTTGAAACAAGTTGGTTTTGATGATACCAAGCTTAAGGGTTTCCAAACAATGGAAGAAATTGATGAAGCTCTTTCAAAAGGAAGTGCAAATGGTGGTATTGCTGCTATTGTTGATGAAACCCCCAACATGAAGCTTTTTGTTGCAAAGTTTTGTTCCAAGTATACTATGATAGGGCCTATCTTTGAAACTGCTGGGTTTGCCTTTGTGAGATCTCTCTCCTCTTACATGTTCATGCAAGAAAATTTACATATCCTACAAGATTTCTTTGTTAACTTGCTGATCGAGGTCATGACTTTGTAGGTGTTTCCAAAACGTTCCCCTCTTCTGTCGGATGCTTCACAGGCGGTGCTAAACGTGACCGAAGGAGAGGTGATCCTGAACATTGAAAACAAATGGTTCAAGAAAGGGGACAATTGTGTAGATAACCCCACCCAAGAACTTTCCAACAACAGTCTTGGCCTTGATAGCTTTTGGGGGCTATTCCTCATTTCTGGGGTGGCTGCAATACTTTCTCTCATCATATTTGTAGCTTCATTCCTTTACAGGCACAAGCACATCTTGAAACACCCACCGGATTCAAAAGCCTTAACATGGAGTAAGATTCGATCCATGTTTGAAATTTTCAATGAAAGAGACTTCAACTCTCGTATGTTTAAGAGCAGTCAACAGAGAGATGGTATTGCTGGTAATCCAGATAATATTGCAGGTGATGCTAATTCACCAAATAACAACTGGCCAGAGAGTACATCCAGCTTTAGTTCCAACCACACAGATGATTTTGAATTCTTTGGAGGGCAACAAACACAATCTCCTGGTCAAGCATCTCCGGAAATAGTTCCAAGTACTACTGATCCTGCTATCATTATTGCAGAAATGCATACAACTCCTGCAAACAGCTCAAGATAACAATTAATATGTATATGTAGAGAATTAATAGGGAAAAAAAAAAAAAAGAGTTTGGCTCAAATTAGCTCTTAAGTTCTTAACCAAGTATCATGTATTCAAGCATTATCTGCTGTTGTAGTAGTGGGTACTGAGAAATAGATAACTTTGATTTTGGATAATATATTTACATTGTCATGTCACGTGGTATTCCAATACACAAATATTATAACAGGTGTTTATTTATTAATATTCTACTTAAATATTAACTCATCTTCTATTGATATTATAATACGTAAATTAATAACGTAATACAGACGGGTCATACCCGTACTTAATAATTTTTCCCACCACTCACACCCCTCTATCTTTACGGTTATCAAAAATTGATGGATCGAGTCTTTGTCAACGATTCTACATGAATGTTGTCATTATTATTGGTTGCCCTTGTCTACCATTTAATCACTGTCCCGCTAGATAAGCATATAGAATAGTCGCGGGACGTGTTTGCGTCATTTGAATTTGGCGACCCAACGGTCACCAACGGACCAAAACGCAGCGTTCCCTTTCCGCGCGTTTAGCGTAGCCTGAAGAAGGAGTCGCTCAAGCTATGAAAATGGCGCTCTGCGTTTTGCATTGATCGAGTCGTCACTGAGCTGTAAGCCATTTTTTCTTCATCGTTCCATTCGATTCGATTTCATTGCCGAGAGTATTTAAATTTTCGATAATAAAAATTGGTTCTTTATTTGCGAATTTGCAGAGAGGTTTTATTCAGTCTCAAGTTTGGGCCTTTTCCTATTGCTGTCACCAATATCTTGGATCTCATCTTACTAGACTGTAAGACCTCTTCTAATATGCTGCCCTAGAACTCTGAACACCAAATCCCTAATTTTTCCTGATAGTTATAAATCCCTAAATTGATTTCATACGGCGGGATGGGTGCGTGATTAGCTGAAGGATTGATGACGCAAAATGACCCATTTACCCTTGCATTGACTGCACATGACCAGCCTAAACCCACAAACAAGAAACACCTTCTTATTGAGTATATTTCCATGTTGATTTTTGCTTCAAATCAAAAATTGGACTGATTTTTTCTTTGTTCTTTTTTGGTCAAGTCCAAATTGGTCATAATAACTCACCTTGAATTGCCAACTGTAGGCTGCTGTAGGCACAACTACAAATTTCGTTGACTTTGTACTTTGAATTATTCTTAGAACTGTAGGCTGCTGTAGGTACATTTAAAAAAATTTGTTGCTAAAAAGTCTTCAACTTTCGTTAAGTTTTGTTTTCGTCATACCAAGACCTGAACGTGTGCCGACTTGCATTGTGTGTTTTATAAAGAGATTCCATGGTCCCAGAGCTTTGAATGAAATCTATTTGGATGGAAGTGTGGTTCAAGGACCATCTTCCTACTTAATGTGAGTTTGAGATGGACTAAGAACTAGACCTAAAGCACCGTGGTTGATGGGGAAAGGGATATTTTCCGTGGTTTAACTAGTCAAAGGATCATTGCTATACATAAATGAAATGCTTGGAAAGTATCTGGAAGAAAAGACAATAGGGCACACTATGTCCTTTTGGTAATTATGACTGCATTCATGATTGAAACCAAGTAGCGTATTTGATGGATTGTTTAGCTATGACTTTCAAGGCCTTCGACCATCACCATCATCTCCATGTACATAAGAGTGTGTTTGTTTGGACAATTAGAAGGAATACTGGATTACCAAATTACGCAGCCTTCAAAATTTTCAAACATGGTCAAGAAAAACCCTCCCAACCTTGAGCTTCTTCTGTCTATCTTTTTCTTCTTTCTTTGTTCATGGATGTCCTTGGCCATGGCACAAAACAAAACCATCCCAGTAAATGTAGGGGTTGTTCTTGATGACCTTAATTCAAGGAATGGGAAGATTTGGTTGAGTTGCATCAAAATGGCCCTCTCAGACTTCTATGCTTCTCATGCTAACTACAAAACTAGGCTGGTTTTGAACACCAGAGACTCCAAACAAAATGTTGTGGGTGCAGCTAAGGCAGGTAATTCTCTCTCCTTTTGCAAGCATCTGCTCTTGTAAAGAATGCCAATGTTTCGCATTTTCGACCGTTTCTCTTTAATGTGATTTTCTTTCAATAACTCTGACAAATCTTCCTCTTGAGGTGGAGCCCAAGTTTTATGTATGTATTTTGCAGTCCAAGCTAATTTTACATATAATCATCTCTTTTTCATTGAGCGCAGCTGTAGATCTAATAAAGAATGCAGAAGTGCAAGCAATCCTAGGACCAGTGACATCTATGCAAGCAGGCTTTCTTATTAACCTTGGAGACCAAGTTAATGTGCCCATCATATCATTTTCTGCAACAAGCCCTTCTCTTAATTCACTTCGGAGCTCCTACTTTTTTCAATTTGCACAGAATGACTCATCCCAAGTGAAAGCCTTAAGCGCTATTGTAAAAGCTTTTGGATGGAGGCAAGTTGTGCCTGTCTACATAGATAATGAGTTTGGGGAGGGAGTCATACCATTTTTAAATGATGCCCTGGAAGAGGTTGATGCCCGCGTCCCCTACCGGAGTGCCATTTCCCCATCAGCCACTGACGGCCAAATTCTTGAAGAGCTTTACAAGTTGATGACAATGCAAACTAGAGTCTTCATTGTCCACATGAGGACGGATCTATCATCTAGGTTATTTGCAAAGGCCAGAGAGATTGGAATGATGACCGAAGGCTATGTTTGGCTCACTACTAATGGGATACCTAACGAATTAAGGTATCTGAATTCTTCAGTCATCAGTTCCATGCAAGGTGTGTTGGGTATACAAACTTATGTTCCACAAACAGTAAAGCTTGAAGAATTCATGCCACGGTGGAAACGACAATTCCAACAAGACAATCCAACCATCATTGATGCTTCATTGGATGTTTTTGGACTTTGGGCTTATGATTCTGCTTTTGCACTAGCCATGGCAATTGAAGAAGTTGGAACTGCAACCTTTGGCTTCCAAAAGACAAATGCTTCCTTCAACTCAGCAGTTCTTGAAAGTTTTGAGGTCTCTAAATATGGTCCAGAACTTTGCCAAGCCTTGTCAACTACTAGATTTGAAGGCATCGCTGGAGATTTCAGCCTTGTTGATGGACAACTTCAATCATCAAATTTTGAGATAGTTAATATAAATGGTGGTGGAGCAAGAGGAATTGGATTTTGGACACCACAGAATGGACTGGTGAAAAATTTGGGTTCATCAGCAAACTCAAGCATATTTTCAACTCCTAAGCTCAAACTTGGACTTGGACCCATTATATGGCCAGGAGATTCTTTCTCTGTTCCCAAGGGATGGGAGAACCCAACAGACGGCAAGAAGTTGAGACTAGGAGTTCCAGTGAAGGATGGATTTACGGAGTTGGTTAAGGTAACGAAGGATCCTAGCACTAACATAACAGATGTGACTGGGTTCAGTATAGATGTTTTTAAGGCTGCAGTGGAAATGTTACCGTATGCTCTACCTTATGAGTTCATTCCCTTTGCAAAGTCTGATGGAACCAGTGCTGGCACTTACAATGATTTGGTCTACCAAATATATCTTGGGGTAAAATTCTTTGTTTTTCATTATGGACTTCATCCACATGTCATTTTTCTGATTTAACTTTTGATTCAATTTCTTAATTTGAATGCTGAAAATGATCTATGTTAAATTAATTTACTGCAGAACTTTGATGGTGTGGTGGGAGATACAACAATTAGAGGAAATAGGTCATTGTATGCAGACTTTACCATGCCATACACAGAATCTGGTGTAGTAATGGTTGTGCCAGTCATAGACATGAGAAACCAAAATGCATGGGTTTTCTTGAAGCCTTTGACATGGGACCTTTGGCTAACAACTTGTTGTTTCTTCTTCTTTATTGGTTTTGTGGTTTGGGTTTTGGAGCATCGAATCAATGAAGACTTCCGTGGCACTCCATCACATCAAGTTGGCACCAGTGTCTGGTTCTCTTTCTCAACCATGGTTTTTTCACATAGTAATTCTCCATCACCTCTTTCATATTTAAAAGAAAAAATTTCAAGTATCAAATTAAAGTTGTTCAATAACTCATATTGATACTAACTTTAACAATTTTCTTTTCTGTACTTCTCGAATCTGCGCTTTACAGGGGAGAGAGTGGTTAGTAACTTGGCCAGATTTGTGATGGTCATATGGGTATTTGTGATGCTAATACTGACTCAAAGTTACACGGCTAGTCTAGCATCACTATTAACTGTCCAGCAACTCCAGCCTACTGTTTCAGATATAAAGGATGTTCTAAGGAACGGGGATAACGTGGGCTACGCAGAGAATACTTACATCTACGAACTCTTGAAACAAGTAGGTTTTGATGATTCCAAGATAAAGATGTTTCAATCTTTTGAAGAGTGTGATGAACTTCTTTCAAAAGGAAGTGCAAATGGTGGTATTTCTGCTGCTGTTGATGAAACCCCCAGCATGAAGCTTTTTCTTGCAAAATATTGTACCAAATATACCATGATCGGACCCATCTTTAAATCTGCTGGATTTGGTTTCGTAAGATCTCTCTCCTAGTACACACAATAATTGGCTAATGTATTTCTCATAGTTGCATGCTTGAATTCTTTGATGTAGTAATTCTCTGAGGTGACTTCCTGCAGGCCTTTCCAAAGCGTTCTCCTCTTATACCTGATCTTTCACGGGCAGTCCTAAACGTGACCGAAGGAGAGGTGATAATGAACATTGAAAACAAATGGTTTAGTGTAGAAAAGAATTGTGTAGATAACTCAAACCCAGAGGTGGCTAGCTACAGTCTTGACCTTGCTAGCTTTCGGGGCCTCTTCCTCATTGCCGGGGTGGCTTCAATACTAGCTCTCATCATACGTGTAGCTTCCTTCCTTCACAAGCATAGGCACATCTTGATGCACCCTGATGATTCAAGAGCCTCTGGATGGAGAAGGATTCGAGCCATGTTCAAGATGTTCAACGAGAAAGAACTCAGCTCTCGTATGTTTAAGAGCCCTCAACAGAGAGATGGCATCGCTGGTGCTGGTGATGAAGTTAATGCTGCTGCTTCACCAAACAACTGGCCAGAAAGTCCACACAGCTATATTTCGAACTACGCAGACTTTGCAGAGCAAGCAACACCATCTACTGGTCAAGTATCTCCAGAAATAGTTTCAGCTGTTGACCATGAGCATGCTATCACAATTGCAAGAACTTGCTGAAGCAGCTTAATAATACAGTTAATATAAATTTTCCCACTTCTGGTGTGACTTGTATACACAAATATCATCCATGATTTTGTATTGATACATTAAGTCAGATTGTCTTGTTATACACAGTCTCCTGGGAAAAGTAGCATTGTATATAACTTCTCTGAAGAAAAAAAAAGAGAGTCCTGTTTGGCCTGTGGAGGGTCACCTGCCAATGCCGAAAGCGGAAAAAGAGTGATGGCGAAAAAAAGAAAAGAACAAATACAAGGTTTTGATGACTTCAAGCTTAAGGTTTTTAAATCTGTGGAAGAATGTGATGAAATGTGATGAACTTCTTTGAAAGAAGGAGAGTGAGTGCAAATGATGGCATTAGATGGGTTCATATGCTTGATTTCTTAAAAAGAAAAAAAGAAAAAAAGAAAAAGAGAGAAAGGAATGAGTTTGGCCTTGCATTGTTAAATGATTGTAAACAATTGTATTATAATGAATGATCTACGAAGTTTCATTCAGTCACCTAACACTTATCCATATTTAGAGTATGGTTTGACTTCAAACTTTATCACATATGAATAGTTACTATTTTATTATTTTCTTGGGGAAGAAGATGTTGAAAATAAGATTCAATTTTAATAATAATTCCTCTTGTTGACTAAGATTAAAAATAAAATAAAAAAGAAAGAGGTTTTTTTCTAGGTGTTTGTCATGACACTATACTATATAGATGATCTCAAGACAAGACATCCGTTCACTCTATCATTATTGCAAAGTTTATCTAAATTAATGAAGATGGTTTCTTCCTTGTTCAAAACTCTGTTTCTTCTTGGGTTAATTGCGTTGATCGCCTTTGCCGTGCAGACAACTCAAGTTGGTGCAGGTAATTTCCATGGAGACCCCTCTATTGAGCTTGAATATTATGATCAATTAACAATATATATGTGTGGAGTATTATCCCAGTTGCATGAAAAGTCTTTCTTGACATGTTATGTATAAGGTCCTCACTATAGAATACTTATAGCCTGTGCTTTTTACAGATGCCAAGTTGAGGAAATTGAGCCATTTACCAAGTCCACCACCTCCTCCAAAGGGAGCCCGCCCAATTCATCAGCTGCCACCTCCAAATGAGTAGTAGCTAGGTTATAGATTAGTCTTGTATTATCAACTCATGTTAATTTAATCCAAGTTTTTAATCAAAGTGTGAGAGTTTCGGTTTTCCCTTGGCTGCCTCAATTCATATTTGTTCCATCCTTGTAACTTTGGTAGTCCTTTTCACATTTTTGGGATTATATGGTGATGAGCAAGACAACGCCATTGTATTTGTATAGAAAGAAATTACAACTAAATTTAATCATGTCAACGCCCTCTATATGAAGAATTTTTTTTATTTTTTATATATAAAAATTATAGAAAAATAATGAAAACCCCTTTGTGGGTTTTTTTTTTTTTTTTTTGTCGAAAATACTTCTTAAAAGATAGGTAGATAAAAGCCCTATAAAACAGACCCAAAATCACAATGACGAGTTAGATACAGAAATCATATAAAATACAAGGTCCTTCAAATTATATATATACTAAACGGCAATCCAACTAAACACTGTTCCTAAGCACAGTGAAATGACTGAAATGCCCCTCATTTAACTGTTCAAATACGTTCTATTTTCTCTTCAGCACAGTGAACTACCGAAAATGCCCTCCACTTTACCTTTTCTGCTCTTCCCTTTTTGCCCCTTTCTCCTTCAGTGTTTGTTCCCAGCGAACGTATCGTTAGCTCAGAGAGAGAGTTCATCGTTGATTTCGAACTAGCTGGTTGGGGGGCAGTGATGGAAGATTTTCGTTCCCTCTTGGAGACGCTTTGGCGGCCGTTGATTTTCGTTTGGGGAGTCGAGCTGCGAATCCAGCGGCCCTTCGGTTTATGAAATTGTGTCTGTTCGTTGTGATATTTTCCATTGTTTCTGCAACCTTCAGCTCAGGCACCTTTCTACGAGTTCTTGCGTCCTTTGTCATCGGGTATGTATCTCCTCACCTTTTTAGCCTATTTTTTGGTCTTGATTTTATCAATTAACAGACATATGCTGAGAATTGGAATTTTTTGAGTTTAGCACAGTACTGAAATTCTTTGGTTTCTCTTTTGATCTTCCTTTTGAATTGTTTTGTTGATTGATATAGTGATGGTTTTTCTGGAAATTCTTTTATATATCTTGCTTGATGAAATACCATAGTTGATATGAAATGTTCAAACCAAACCTTCGTTTTAAGTTTTTAATACCTTTTGATTATTAGCCACCTTTAGAAAAGGGGCTTTTGCATCTGTTGCTTTGATTTCACAATCTCTCTGCACCCAGTTCTGGCTACACTATGAGGGTCTCATACTCCACTCATTGAATGCGTTGCTAATGATTTGTTCTTAGGGAAAACATTGACGACAATTGGTTCAATTATTACTGCCATTGCTTCTGGTATATTGTAATATAAGTGAGGATGACAAGTTATAGTCAATTATTCGGTTAAGGATGCAGAATTTTGATGGCTAGAAGTATTCTTTTCAATCTATTTAATGATCATCTAAAAATTGGGGACTTGCCTTTTCAAATACCGATTGAATATTCGAGTGGGAAAAGTTAAGATGCAACAGCCTCTTTCAAAGTGCTGATGTGCCAGCCATGTGTTTATTCATACGGCTGTGTCTGCAATTTTTGTTGGCTTGGCATTTCCCTTTTTTCTAATCATGCATGTCAATTGATTGTTCTGATACGAAGATTAAGGGTGCAATAAATTATTTCTTTTTATACCACTGATGTTGGGATTTTTGAAGAAAAAGAACTATACCGTCGTTTTGCAGTTTCAACCATCTATGATAATGTTGAATTGAGTCTATAATCAAATCTGTTTTATGATGATGAAATGAGATGACAAGAAATGATGATGATGATGATGATGAGGACGAATTGATATGTTGAGAATTGATGACTTGAAGCAAAACTCAATAACTAAAAGGCTGTTTTGGGTTAACTAACAATCACATCATGCAAAGAGATCAGAAGTCGGAACCTAAGAAATCTGTTGCATATCTCAAACTATGATGTGATAAGGCCCCTTAAAACCAATATCTCCCTGTTTATTGAGTTTTCACTGGATAAATTTTGCTCATAGTTTTCTTCAATTGCGTTTAATTGAATCTTAATTAATAAGCATGTGTTTTTCTTTAGGTATATATATCTGCGTGTTTTAATATGCAAAGGGTCGTGTTTTCAGGTGATTTTATCATTAAGATGCCAATGTTGATTGCTCCAAGTACAATTGTTAGCTCGCCTCTATTGCCAGTAGGTATTTTATGAGTACCATTGCTAAGTTTCTGTGATTTTTTTAAGATAATGTTTTAATGTGCAAAGGGTCGTGTTTTTAGGTGATTTTATCATTAAGATGCCAATGTTGACTGCTCCAAGTACAATTGTTAGCTCGCCTCTATTGCCAGCAGGTATTTTGTGAGTACCCATTGCTAAGTTTCTGTGATTTTTTAAAGATAATAATACTAATGATTGATTTGATTGGAAGCTACAGATTTTGAAAGGAGGTATTTCTTCCATCAGTTTGTGTTTTCATTGTTCACCGACTTCCTTGCCTTCGTCTTTTTCATCGCTATGATCTTCCTCTTATCTTCCAAGGTGCTCACTTTCCGACTCACTTGGGTTCTATCAGGAAGGGGATTGAATCTCACAGATTAGCTCAGGTATTTCCATCTTTCTTATTATTAATTTTTTTAATCAATTGTCGATTCAATGACTTTGCTCTCTTGGAGAAATCTTAGAAATGGAAATCATTCCCAATTTCTGTTTTGGTTGCCGATAAAACTGTGGAAAGCAAAGACCAAGGGTGTTTGAAGAAAAAAAAATCCCTTTTTTTATCTGCTTTTGGTTGCTGTATCCTAACTATGGAGAAAAAAAATTAATGATAAAACACAAGGAAAAAAGAAGTGAAGATTAATCATGTTTCGACAAAATAGAAATTGGGTGCTTTATTCTTTTTGGGCTTAACTTTTCTCATAGATTGCTTGCACTTGAGGGCATTCCCCTGCATGTTATTGTTTTAATGCTTTTGCCCTATGTTGGGTCATTTGGGTTGGTGTCATTTTACATTGCTAACCTTATGTTTGTACATTTTGCTTGAATTTCAGCTGCACCCAGAAAACTGTCTGAGAAGATAATCTGCAGAGCAGGGGACTTGCAATCTACGGAGGTTAGGTATCTTTGAAACCACTCCAAGGACCTCCTCTCCTTTGAGTTGTAGTTTCATTTAAGTTGCCAGATGTTCATTCGACAGTTGAAGGCTCTAAAAGCAAGCTAATATATAGAGTGACAGTATAAATAGATGGATCATGGATCTTGGTGCAGTTCTCTCTGTTTTTTTGGGTTATTTTTTGTCCTGTTTTGATTCATGTTTTGGTTTTTATGTATTTTGTTTTTAGAAGTTGGACTTTTTGGAATTTGATATTGATATGGGAATTGAAAGCTTTCTATTCAGGATAATGCTTTTCATTGCGTGTTAATGAAATTGTTCTCTGGCTTTTCCTTATCTGAAAAATGCCAATTTTCCATGGAAACAAAGGAGATTAGGATATTATATAGAAACAAAAGAAATTGTTGTGTTATGTATTGCAATACAGTTAGTGAAAGAACTTTTTTTTTCAATTCATAGTGGAAATAGCTTTAAAGTGGGAAAAGATCATCAATTTTTAACAATGAGGATGAGATTTTTTATTTTATTTTTATTTTATAGGTTGGCTACATATCAACTAAAAGGTATATTTAATATTTCCTGACTGGATCTAACAAATACTCAATATTTCCATAAAATCAAATAAAAGGTATATTTAATATTTCCTTTTACCTAATTTGATGTGAATATATATATATATATATATATAATATATATGCTGTGTGAGTTTGTTCATTTACCATGCAAGACAATACATGCTATTATAATTAGTTGTTGCATACGAAAACAGTTTTTGGGTTCTGCAGGTATATATTAATTACCAATCCAGAGACTCAAATGGGTTTCCATCCTAATGCAGTGCAGGTAGTCTGGAGTTGCAAATTCAATCATTAAAATTGACATCCATCCACTAGTCTGGAGTGGCTAGCTGATTCTGAAACAAAACATCTCTAACCATTAAACTTAAAATTCAAATACAGGGCCAGTGCGAAATGGTAAAAACCCAAATAGCTTAGGGAAATATATAAAAGCTAAAAGAAAGTAAATATCCAACGACGGCACTAAAACAAGTGTGGTGGCCATTAAGTCAATAAGCTAAGAAAGAGGTCAATTAGTCTACACCAAGCTGTGTACTATTCACCTCTAATTAATGTAATAAAATCACTTTATTTTAACTATTATCTATTGTCCTAAACCCCTTCACCACATAAACCAACAACGGTATCATCACAAACACTCATCACACACCTCCTAAATTCTAACAAATTGTATATGGAAAAGTCATTTTGGTCATGTATATTTTCTTTATATATTTTAACAATTTGTTCCAGTAGTGTTCTAGTTGTGTATATTTGACTTGCGCCCCAAACTTTCTTCTTTATCCACTGATTAAACCTCACAAAACAAATATTCTCCTTATAGTGTGGAGGAGAAAATGAAGATTTGGTTATTTACCTTGTACATCTGGTTAAAGTTATCCATGTTACTAATTGTTTATAAATTATAATACGCAAAAGATATATATATATATTATATATTGTTTTAAGGTGAATATATACAATGCCTACCTAGCTTGTTGAGA
Organism: Prunus salicina; assembly: GCA_020226455.1. Taxonomy (NCBI): domain Eukaryota; kingdom Viridiplantae; phylum Streptophyta; class Magnoliopsida; order Rosales; family Rosaceae; genus Prunus; species Prunus salicina. The sequence continues at coordinate 42,274,343 of CM035341.1, forward strand.
AAATTTAGAGTACACAACTCTAATGTAGACTTGTTGGAGACAAAACAAGTAAACAATTTACTTGTATTAGACTCATAAAATATTACAACAAACAACTCTCAAAGAAAAGACCAACTCTTACAAACACTCTTTCTCACTTCGCTCACACTTCTAACAAGGACTACTTAACTCTATAGTTTATTGCCCACTCTAGTTATTCACACTCTTCACTTCTTGATTGATTCTACAATGCATGGCTTCATGCCTATTTATAGTTGTTCTAGCTAACATAGCTCACCGCCTTTGCTATATAATATTAGCTACACAATTCTTCTAGACTATTCTCCAAGCTTCAGTATGCCAACTTGCTTAGCCTTCCATAATTCCTAGCCAACTTGTCTGCCAACTTGCTTACTCCACCGACTTGTGCTTTTATACTTCAGTTTTCGTTTTCTCCAAGATTGATCTACATATATATATATATATATATATATTAATTCTAGATATTTCTAGTGGTCACAGACATTGTCACCTTGTTGTTTACACTTATGGTGCTTCTAGAACATTCTAGAGATTGTTCCTCAAAATGGGCTGAGCTGGGGTTGATATTTTAACATAGCTATGTTATTTGATTAATTATCATACAGCAATTATAAAAACTAAATAATTCTGTTCCACTAATTAATTGTGTTCTTGAGCTCCTTCATGACTTCTTCACATTTCTGGATATTCTTGACCAACAACAACCGGTAATATTCCTTCTCTGAAGAAAGGTGAGTGTGGATTTGTGTGGTTTGAATGGCCAATCGACTCAGGGCTTGGTGGGCTTGGTGGGCGCGTGCTGTTATTGTTTGGTGAAGCTTCGACAGATGTAGCTACACTGCCAGCATTGTACATGTATTTTCCATCTAGAGAGCCAGTCTTTCTAAAAGCATGGGAGCTGAGGTCTTTTTGGTCGAAGATTCTAAGCATCACCTTGATTATTTTCCATGCAGAAGCTCCTGTTGTCATGAACATGTGCCAATGCCTATAACAGAAGGAGGCTGCAAATATGATGAGAGATAGTGATGAAGAGACCCCGGCAATGAGGAAGAGACCCCAGAAGCTATCAAGGCCAATACTGTTGGAATCTGAGATGGTGGGTTTTGTATCTAAACATGTTGCATTCCCCGCAAACCATTTGTTTTCAATTTCCCTCATGACGTCTCCCTCAGTCACATTCAGAATCGCCCTCGAAACGTCTGGTACTAAAGGTGAACCTTTGGGGAAGACCTGGTACATTCGTACAAAAGAAGAAACATTAACTGACGCCACGCACGCATGTGATACAAATAGCGTTATTCATGTGTTAATAATGTGGTGTGCAATGTGTTACAAGAATGTGCTCATGAAGCGTTACTTGTGAGAGAAGTAAAGAGAGAGAGCTTACAAAACCAAAGCCATCAGTTTTGAATATTGGGCCAATCATGGTGTATTTGGAGCAATACTTTGCAAGAAAAAGCTTCATGTTGGGGGTTTCATCAATAGCGGCAGCAATGCCGCCATTTGCACTCCTGTTTGTCAAAAACTCATGGCATTCATCTGAAGACTTATAAGGCCTCAACTTGTTAGGATCAACACCCCTTTGGATCAGAAGCTCACGGATGAAAGATCCCTCGGAGTACCCGATATACTCCTTGATCTTTATAAGATCGCCCAAATTGGAAAAAGTTGGCTGAAGTTGCTTAACTGTTAACAGTGAAGTTAAACTTGCTGTGTAACTTTGAGTCAGTATCAGCACTACAAACACCCACACGATCACCACAAACCTTGCCAAGTTGCTAATCACCTTCTCCCCTGTAAATTAATTCAAGTAAAAATTGATGAAGAAACAATTAATTGTGGAATTATAAGCATAAACATGAAACATGATG